>CM060944.1:27972500-29222500 GCA_030765085.1 Allium cepa | reverse complement strand
GTAGAAAGTGAAATTACTCACAAATAAGATAATAATAAATATGCATACATAGAAACAATAATACACTCAAATTATGGATATCTGAATCGTTCTGGCCAATTTTGATGTGACATAAGCCTCGTGTCCAGTGAATGTGCTGTGATATTTGAGAAAGTAGCGACCTTCAAATGTGGAACGAGTTAGCATATAAGCGTTGCAGAAGTTCCCATAAGCAGTCCTCAACTCTACAATCGTATGTCTACTGGTACACTCAACATTGCTATTGTAAAGTTCAGCAATAGTGTCCCAAAACCGAGTTTCCATTATCTCCTCATCGTCGCACATCTGATCAGTTTGTATAAAAAAAGTACTAGCAATTTCAATTCTATAGCTGAAAATATTATGTTAAACATTGATTGAATTTATCGAACTTTTAAATGTTGTGACATTTGAATATAACACTTTATCTTAAATAAAGAGGTCATAATCCGCATCAAAAAATGAAGCATTAGATTAACATCCACATGTCAAACATCCATAAACTTTTTGATAAACAAATACAACTGTGTTTGTTACTTCAACATTTTTAGTTCATATACGCTTAACAATAAACAAGCATAAACTATAATCTACACAATGCCTTACACAACATAAAATATAATCGACATAATGCCATAACATATAGATAATCACATATAACAATAGCATCACCACCAACATAATATGCAACCAACTATCGTAATGCGTGAAATATATTAACATAAACTGAAATATCTATAGGCAGCACATCAGTCTATGTGATCGGAACCGCTATCAATCTCCTCATCGTCTCCACTATAGTCGTCACTGTCATCGTTGACGTCATCAAAGTCATGAGGCTCAAGTCCGGCATGGAGCTGCTTCTGAAGCCACTGAATCTGGGTCTATAATCCCTGTATCTGCGCATCATACTGAGTCTGCTACCGCTGGACCACAGTCTGGTAACTCTAATAGATCATCCGTGTATAATCGAGCGTCATACGCTCAAATGCAGCAATCATCCATCTATTATAATCCATGTACTAAGAAAACTGATATGTGCACAAGAAAAATTATACATAGGTGGAGAATATAATGATAAGTAATTTAAAGAAAATTTAAAATTTGTACAAACCTGATGAGGCTGATATAATCCCGTGGATGGTACACCCATAATAGCATCATCTATAGGATACTGCAAAAGATACTCTACCACTTGACCATGTACATCATACGCTCTAAAAGAATGAGGAGGGAGGTCGAAACTAGGAGGCTATATGTACTGAGATGATGTATGCTCAAAGGTGGCAGGCGGTAGTGGAACTCTACCAAAAGAGGTACGCGGACCAATATCGGAGTTCAAACCCCGAATATAATCAGGCAATGCGTAAGCACGTAGGGCTATTCGAGCCCAATATGAATCAAAGTCTCCCGGAACTGTAAAGGGTTCACCATCCATCCATCCCGCACCCCTCATCGCAAGAATATAAGCTGGTCCAACCCTAATATCACCATACATATCATCCCATGGTAGCAGATCTGATGGAATGCGAACTATACTGTACAACTATAGCCAACACCACTCTCCTAAATACCATATGAATAGACATGTAGGAACCTAAAAGCAAACCCTACGTCACGACATAGAAAACTGAAAATGAGTGGATGATCAGGACCGGGCTCTAGGAACTGTAAGTACTGATTCCATGGACGAATGATAATGTTACCGCGCTGCCTCACATCCATTTGCTGTCTAGCCTCCATCAACTCGTTGTGCACCCCTTGTGCAACACGAGACAAATGCATAGGATGACACCAACGATGCAATCTAGGAAAGTAAATATAAGGTGTGGCGTTCGCTTCTACAATAAGTCAGGGGTGCATATTTGCAGTATACTCGTAGTACCAAAATGGAATAATGTACCAAAATCCATACATCTGTCTAGACTGCCAAGCGCATAAGTATCCAATGCTACGTACAAATAACCAATAATAGCAGTATCATAATCATATATATATATGCAACCCATCCACATCTACTAATCTAGCCAAAATGCCAAGCCTAATAATACCCTTATTGTTACTAAAAAATGTAGATCCAAAAAGGTATAATATGAAGGCGTGGATAACCGGAGTGTGCATATCCTCAACGGCCATGTACTCTACTATATATGGCTGTAGACAAGTGATAGTAGCAGTTCCTCCTCTAACCTCCTCATCGGCCAAAGCCGGAAAATAAGTTGAATATGACTCGAACTCTTTAAATGAACTATCAAATGGAACAGGTAGACGGTTTGGTCGACCAACCTCTATGCCAGTGAGCATTTAAAAATCTAAAGGAGTCAGTCCTAGCTCAAAATCAAGGAAATGAAATGTGTGAGTGGTAGGCCACCATCTCTTAGTGAGGGTCTCTATAAGGCAGCGATATACATGTGCAAATCTAGGTAAATCTAGACATTCACGAAAAGGTGACGCATGTAGCCTATCCAGAATAGGCCGTGGTAACTGATCAAAATACTCAAACATACGCCTATACCAACTACCTCACGTCGCTACGTGACGAACCTAAATATATGATTATTTAATGTTAAAATAAACAAACAATAATCATGCATATACGGTTACATGGTTGTTCATCAATCAAGAAAGAAATAAACGTATACCTATGGTGTCGCTATAGCTATAGTAAGTCGATGTAAAATAGTATGGGGCAAGTCATGCAAGGATCGAAGATGGTCTGAAGTCACGGTAGCATCAGGAGGGACATGAGCTGGTCCGATATTGGCATCTGTCGCATATAGAACGGTCCGTCTACCAGTTTTGACCGGACAGGGTGGCATTTCGATGCAAAGTAGAATAAAAAAATTAAAGAAGAGGATGAAAGCCGAGAAAATGAAGGAGGAAAGGGGTTTGTGCTTGATATAGGCACCTGGCAGCAGGCGCCTGTTGAACAAGTGCCTGAAGGCTAAGCACCTGTTCAACAGGCGCCCGACATATCTCGAAATCAGGCACTTATTCAACAGGCGTTTGGCCTAATTCTATCAGAGAAATGATGCCTCCAACATTTTGGAGTGTGGAAAATCCATTTTCGCACTCTGAAATGTTGGAGATGCTCTTAAAGATTTTTGTAAGAATTTGAATTGTACCATAAGTACTGCACTATATTATTATATTATTTACCTTTCTCTAAAGATAATGGAGGCTATCAACACTTACTCTTCAGTACCCTAAGAATTAACGTGTATTTTTTAACACATTCTCACATATTAACCTAAAAGATTGTATATAGCGAAACAAACCAATATTCAATACGCAATAGAGTAAATATAAGTTATTTAAATTGTATTAAACTTGCATAATGAATGACAGAGAATGATGATTATGTTAAGAAGACTAAAGCATTTCCAAAGCACATATGGGCTTTTCAAAAATTCATTCAGTCAACGCATTCAATACCGACAACTCTTCGAATAAAATCGGTTTTCTTATTTCATACATAAGCGTAGGAAAGTTTTCAATATTTTACGATCATATGACCTTAATTGACAACATACACACCAATGTTGTCTCCCATGTGCATATCATGGACCACACACTACTTAACTTAAGGATATTGAATGACAAATCTATTATATTAGTTTTAACATTTGAAATTTATGATGTTATTCTCATCAATGTTGCTTACTATATTCCAAATGGATTGGTCATCTTATTGAAGACATATTTATGGCCGAAGGATCATATCCCGTAGGTACAATTATTAAAATCATATTTTGATAATGTACTTGGAACCCATTCTGTAACGACCCGCCATTCATCTCCACAGAATGACGCATCATTAATAAGAAAGAAAGGGATAGAAAAGAGAAAAGGAAGAGAAGAAACAACATCAGAATCTCAACAGCGGAACGAATAAATTATATTAATAACATAAATATTTCATAGTTTACAACCATTATCAAAGTTACACAGATTACACATCACATACTAGACAGTTATAACACCTGTCTAGTTATACAACTCAATACAATACAAGGAAACTACTCAGATAAACCCACACAGCGGAACGCTATATATCTACACGCTGAAGCCACCTGCTCCATTGCTCCTCCACAATTTGTCAAAGCCAACCTGAATCCCTTGGCTACTCGTAAAAATTTGAGTACCCAAGAGTTTAAGAAAACAGAAGATAAACTCCGGGTCAGACATGGGTCTGGTGTGAGTAACAGGTTCAGGTTGCTTAACTTTGAAAACCTTCGAAAAGAAAAGGTATCACGTAAGACTTCCCACACATAAACGTGGAAAATTTTTTACCTTACGCTAACCAAAACATTTGATAGGAAATACAGTGATATTATAATAGGTCTAGGGTTTTCAAGTAAATATGAAATAGCCGAAATTGTTACATGATTAAATTCCAGCTACTAGCCACAAAAGTGGGTAATACAATCAAAATCGTTGGCACTTATTGGATTTTGGATTCCATACAACGGCAGGGCTACTGGGGTACCGCCCGTCACAGTACGTGGCCTAAATCACCGTACCGAGGAGCACTCCCAATCCCCCGCAACACAAAGCTGGAACCATCTCCTACTGGACAGTCTCGAACAAGACAACCCCGCGGTTGGTGCGCATATCTAACTGCCCACTAAGCCGAATAAAAGGGACCTCTAGACAGGGGAAAATCTTGTCCTACTTGGGCATAACCCACTTAGCCTTGCTGCACCTCCCCTGTTTTAGCCATTCCCGGTTGATGAGGCTTGAGGCTACGTTTACCTTTATAGGACATATTTATCTTAGAATGCTCATTGGCCACCTGACGATGTTCTGAAAGCATTCAATCAATACAAGTTCGTTCCGGGTTCGAACGAAACCGAAGGCATTATCTCGTTACGCTCATTTTGGAATCACCCCCAGAGTTAACGACGATAACCCTTGCACTCTGAATCTTCATCTCGAATCTGAAAGTACTACCCCGTTAAACTCGTATTGGAATCACCCTTAGAGTTTTAACGACAAATAGTCCTTACGCCTCGAGTCTTCACTCCTCACTTGAGATTCATGACCTATCGTTAATTTGGATCGATGTGGTTTCCGGATATCCAGATCTGGAAACCCGATCCCTGTTTCATCGAAATCAAAAGCGTATCTTTTAAGGCCAAGTTGTTTTTAAAGTTTAAAACAATTCAATACAATTATCTATATACACACAGATAGATAATTCACAAATCACAAATTAATTATTCTTAACTAAAACAGCAATTAACCTTTAATTACTTCATCAATTAATTAATTATAATTAATTACATTAATCCTTAATTAATTACATTAATTAATTACCCTTAATAACTTATCATTGATTAATTAATCTTAATTAATCAATATAATTTACATCATTATTTATATTAATGATCCTTAATTAAATTTAAACTAATTACTTATTTAAAATAATTACATTAAGTAACTAATCTCAATTAAACCATAATTATTAATCACCTTTAATTAATTACATTCTATAATTAACTACCTTAATTACTTCATCAAATTAATGACTCCTTAATTAATTTCTTTAATTAATCCCTTGATTAATTATACTAAGTAATTTAATCCAAATTACTTCCATAATTAAACCATCTTCCACTAATTACATCCAGTAATTATCATTAATTACCGCACTAATTAATTATACTTCATTAATTACATTAAGTAATTATTATTAGATAATCCAGTGTTTAACTTAATTAAACTTAATTAATTAACTTAAACAAATTACATTTAAACTTAGTTAATTACATTGAGTAATTAATTCCTTAATTATTTTCATTAAGTGATTACACTTAAATAAATTCCACAATTGATTGCCATAAATTAATCAATCTAATTAATTATTAAAATTAATCACATTAATTAGTTGTTAAATAATCTCAAGTTAATGATCATCATTAACAATTAAAAATTCTTTAATTACTTTCCTAAAGTAATTAACTTACATTAATCATTATTAAATTCCAAATTAATTAATCTTTAATATCCAATTAATTAACCTTTAATTATTTAATTAATTAAGCGTTAACTGTAACTTAATTAATTCTAATTTACTTGATTAATTAACTACTAATCATTAATTAAAATCTAATTTTATTAAATTAACAATTCTTAAATTACAAGTTATCAATTAACTTAAACCTTAATTAATAATTTAAAACCCTTAATTACCTTAATTATTATCCATTCCATTAATTAATTAAATAAATTATCCATTTAATTACCTTAATAATTAAATGAAATTACAAATCATTAAATTCTAAATTTACTTTAAGATAAAACCTTTTCTTATCTATGGTTAAATTATCATGCATAAATACATTTGAAAACATTTATTTCAAATTTAATTTCAAATTTCATTTTAAATTCAAGTTTTAAAATGAAAACCAATTTATCTTTAACCCATTTAAAACTTTGAAATTCACATGTTAAAGAATACTTATATAAAAGAAATTCAAAGATTTTAAACTAAATTCCTTTTAATTTCAAATTATTAAAGTGTACTTTAACTTTTAAACTTATTTACAATATTTAAATTTATAAACTTTATCTTATTCCAAAACCTAAGATTCAAATCCAATTTGAATTCAAATTTAAAATTCTGATTTCACTTTGTTTAAATCCTCCCTTACATTTCAAACTCCATTTAAATTCAAATTCTTTAATTACACTTTAACTTCTTAAACACTTTTATGTTATTAAGACAATTCGAATTTAAAAACTCATTTATTTCCAAACTAAGATTCAAATTAAACTTGAATCTATTTTAGTCTTAGATTTAACTTAAACTTAGATTGAAAACTAGATTTAAACCTTATTTAAACACTTTACTTTCATTTAAACTCATCTTTTAAATTTGTTTTTAAAATTTAAAACAGATCAACAGGTTTCTGTTTAAAACCTGTCACCATATCAAAACCCGAGCCACTTAAATTTCTGCTTCGAGACAAAACAACCCCATATTCGAGCAAATTCCCTGATTACACTAGCTAACCCACATACAACTCGAATTCAAACCGAGTTCAGATCATCCTCCCCAAAACAAACAAGACTGATACCCAGAGTTGCACCATACACATGCACCAGTCAACTAGCCTCCTCCGATCACCCACGGGAACTTCCTCAAGTCGACGATCTGCTCCTTGCCTGATCTCGATCATCATCTCTCTCTCACACCACTCAAATTGAATTCGAGTTCTAATTCTAAAACCTGGAACAGAAAAGACCAACCCCCACCAAACCTGTCAACACTTCATCCACGGCCCTCCGACCACCAAAATCTCAGCAACTCCGGCCATGCTCTAATCTACGACCATACTTCCAACTCCTAAAACCAAGATGAACTCGATCACCCCTACAGGTCGTGCCGACCCAATCAAGTTGCCTAGTTAAAACTAGGGTTACAGGAGAAATTCCACCACTGCTGCCTCCTCGACGAAGTTCAACACCACTCACCATTTTTTCTTCAACACTGTTCACCCCTCCATCATCACAGAGAATCCCAGAACTTCAGATCAACTAGATCACCAGAAATCCACCCAAATCCTCTTTCTGGTTAAACCAACAATGCACCCTCAACTCAACATTAAAAATTATGATTTTAGTGTTTAAAATCATGTTTTAGGATAAGAATACAATTTACATTCTTGAATTTATAAATTAAGATGTTTGAATTTTACTTATATTAAGTTTGCTCAGTTTTCTCCTTGATTCCCAGTGATGTTTCTAATCTATTTAACTTAAATGAATTTTTAACTAAATCTTTGATGGAACACAGAAGTTTCTTTTGAAACTTAAGTTTTTATCAGTGATTAAACTAAGAGGTTTGAATTTAAATAAAAAAACAGAATTTAAATGTTGGAACAGAGATGTCCCAGATATTCAGATGCATACTTCATACAGCAGAAATTCATCAATATATCTACACAAACATACTTGTAAATATACACAATTGCAATATTTTCCACAACAATAACATGCAACCATAATTTACTTTAAGTTTATAAGTTACTCACCTGATTAAAATGGAGGCAGAGCTTCTAGGTTTCATTTGGAAAGCTTTTGAAGAACTTGAAAACTTGTACTTGAATGCTCATTTAAAACTTGTGTTACTGAAGCTTTAAAACCGATCTTTAAATAAGAACTACATGCATGCAGCAGCTTTGAAATTCCAGATTTGAAATGATGCAGTTGCTTTTAGAATAGACTCAGATTTACTTATGTTTTGAAACTATGCATGCTACAGATTTTTGAGATAGACTTGCTTTGCATGCTATTTGGAATTTGCAGATGATTAGCGGTGATTTACTTTTGGTTTGTGGAGGGATTACTGATTTTGGGATGAAGAAGTGATTACAGATTTTAGTTTTGAGGTAATTTGTTTTAATTTCGTCTTGGCTTTGAATAAGAAATAGAAAAGAAATGGAGTTAAGAAAATAAAGGGTTTATATAAATGAAAAAATGCGGTTTATTAAAAATAAAGAAAATTAAAGTTGCTAAAATGACACTTGTCTCAAATTTTAACATTTGTCATTATCCCTACTTTATTAACTAACACATGTCTTTTAATTTATTAGTTACATGTAATTAAAGTTTAATTAAGATTATGCTTAAAAATTAGTTCATAATTATGTGTATATATATTTAGATAATTTTAAAAGAACTAAAACAATTATATTCATAAATAAAAGTTTATACAAATATTTTAAAATAAAAAACAATTTAAAAATATTATTCTTTAAGTTTCAAAGCTTTAAACTCAAACTCAAATCAAATCCTAAAATTCAATTTGAAACAACAAACTATTTTTTTTATAAAAATCTATTTATTAAAACAATACATTATTATATTTTGAAAATAACAAATTTGATAACTTTAAATAATTTATAAAAGAAATTGTTTCTTTATTAACAAATTACTTATTTTATCACACTATTTTTAAAAGGAAATCAAAATATACCTTATTGTTTATTTATTTAAATTTAATCTCAAAATCAATTTAAAAAATTTGAACTTTTATCTTAACAATTTAAAACCATATAGTTATTTATTAAATAGCTTTGAAAAGATTTCTATTAAATAAAAACAAATTTCCAACTTACCAAAATATTAGAAATAAAATTTATGTATTTATTAAATTTTAAAATAAGGCTTATCTATTTACAATATATACATATCCTATATATATTATGAATAGAAAACAATTTATTAGTTTTTAAAAGATGAAAATCTATCAGTTAAATATTTATTTTAATTGGATTATTAAATTAATTCCAATCTTATTAACAAAGATTATCAAATCAATTTAATTTTTAATTCAGATTATTAAATTGATATTGCCTAAAATTCCGCGTCATCACACATTCTGAATTTTTGCATCGTGCCATATAGCAGAATCAATATTATTTATAGCTTATTGGCAGTCGAGGATTTTTTTTTATCGACATTGATGAGAAACTCAAAGTTTCTGTTTAACATACAATTTTTTTATTAGACATTCTAATGTGTTACTTCCGTTTATGCTTGGCTAATTTCATTTCACCTTCCGTAATTATTTTTATCTTTGGATCATACCCAAATCCATTTTACCACAAATAATTTCTTAAAGAAATTTCTTCTTTATGAAGTTGGTGTTTCTTGAAACAACAATTATTTTCGATTTGGTGAAATAAGCATTTAGAAACATTTTATGAAATGTCTTTATCTATTTATAAAACTGATTTTTTTTAATTTATGAAACTTATGTTTATAATATAAATTAATCAACCATTATTGATCGGTCCTAAACTTCTTTGGGTAGGTCCACATAATATCCCATACAAACAAATATTACATGTATTTTTTGACTCATATAACCTATCAACTCCTTGACCTAGGTCATATAAAAGTATCTTAAAGACTCTTATCTTACATGGTATTGTAAACATTGGTTTGGATGAAATTAAATTTAATCTATGTACTTACATTTAAGTACACATCCTTATAGAAGGAAGCTAGCCCAACTTCGCCGAGTTTACTCATCCTCAATCATACTTTGCCCAACAAAGTCTAATTACTTCTTATCGATGTAATTTTATGTATCATAGAGATGGGTAATTTTTAAGATTGAATCTTGTTCTTTTTAGGTACATTTAGAACTCTTTTCCAATACACCTATCTATTCAAGCAAGTCAAATTCTTTCATTTCCTTTGCACGCAATGCCTTTTACATCTATTTTATTCTATGAACTAATCATAGATTTACTACTTGTGTATCAAATATTCACATTCTTTTCTATGTTAATCCATTGGTGAATTCAATAAAGTAAATAGAGCCATTTTATGTTATTGGAACTTGGACTGCATGTACCATATGTATGTCTGTGTGTGTATCAACCCGAAGAGTTCATCAACTCTTTTGCCACTACCATTGAATGAGTGTTATGTCCTTAATCATTTGAGATACAATTCATCAGTACCATATGATTCATAATCATAGGATTATTGAATCATTTCTCAAAAATATGGTTTAGTTCGTAATTCCAATATAATTGTAATTTTTTTGATCTTTTGTGTTTCCTACATCTAATGCATCCACATTTGTTGAAATAATGAGTGCCATTATAATAGATTTATCTTATAACGAATATTCACATTAAAATAAAACTGTATATTCAATCAATACTGAAGTTATTTATTATTTCATAAATAATATTTGTTAAATACAAAGAGAATCTTTCATAATTTGATGCATCCACTAATAAGTGTCATATGGTACGCACCCGCTATTTCTGCAATTACAATAGCAGCTCATGAAATATGAGGCTTCATTCAGTCACTTATTATGGGATTTTATACCATTCACTATAACTAATTTACAGCCGAGAGTTTCAGGTCAAATATCTCATATTCAAAGAAATAATTTTCATAGAAAACAATTTTCTATATGAAAATACGTTTGAAATAGAAATCATATTTCCCATTCCTGATCGAGTGTCTGCTAGTATTTTATACAATTTTCATTTTCGATGTCTCTTCACAAAAAAGAAGATACCTATGACGGCCTACCTTTCTTACACTAAAAGGCGGCACTTAATACATCCTCGATATTCATATGCCAATCATTTATGCGTCCGAAAGGCAGGTCCTTTGGGGTAAAAGAAAGAAAATGACAGAATAGAAACTCACAAAACGCGATGAGTAATATGTGATATGAACAAATCTTTACAAAAAGAAATCATCTTTATTATATACAACATCTGAGTAAATTAACATATTATCAGCCTGGACAGTTATAACAACATGTCCTCATAATTTGATAAATACAACAAAGAGACATCGATAATAATTAAACAGTGAAAGAGTTTAAGAAATGTGAATATGTCTTGGGGAATCCAGCTCGTCTCTTGAAAGCTCTAAAGAATCCAGCTAAATCTGAAAAACATGCTCGGACTGACCCAAGCATTATAGGGAAACAACGCCCGGGTCGGTTTGGTAAAAACAACGTGAGAAAAGCTCGAAACAAATCATATGGATTCTGTATTTCAAAAACCTTTCAAAAGACCATGCTGCACATAAACATGGACGAATTTTTACCTTACGATAACAAAAACATTTCTGTATATAATCCAGTGATGTTATAATAATGTCTATAGGTTTAAAATACCAATAATCAAGTAGCTGTGATGTGTGTGCATGGCAACAATAATAGGAATACAAATCAAATAACCAAAGGCTCTTATTGGAGAACTGATTTTCAACAAATGGCAAGGTAAGGGACTACCTTCCATACAATACACTTCCAGATAAAATGTACTATGGGCTGTAGTTACCTTTGTAACCCATATGACACGACCGACCTACCCCTGAATGGATTGTACCGAATATGATCACCTCTGGTTATGATCAACAATCAAAAATGGGCCCCGAAGCATACATAAAGATATCTACATTAAATCTTTGGATGATCATACCCTAATGGGTGCGACCCACACAGTCTTGTGGTAAACCCTGTTTTAACCATTTTCGAGATGTGAGGCTTGAGAGGCTATGCTATTACCATTTCCTCATAGCAATCCATCTTAGAATGCTAACACTGCTCTCCAGCTAGAAATGCAATGCTAGCATCATCCATAAAAGTTTATTCTAGGTCCGAACGAAACCAAACGCACTTTTTTGGAGCACCGTCTTCAATCATTTTCAAGATGTCTTCCATTTGAATGCATATGTTGGTATGAAGTGGTTTTCGAATAATATATCCGACCCCGGTTTCTTAGAACCAATAACGATAATTTTCGGTGGACTCAATCCTAGTTCTTTAGGAAGTATGCAACACGTATTCGCGTCCTTAATGAGGGACTCGAATATACAATCATACTTTCTAAATCAAAACTGGGTAATATTTGATAGTCGGTTATTTAACTATCAAATAACCACAAACAAAATCTAGAGACTTAATTACCCATAGCAACCACAAAGCCATAATTTTTTTTATTTATCAAATCTCTTTTCGATACATTTGTCAAAACATTCATGTAAATATCTCACTGACATAAGTATATTTACAAAACATTTGTGAAAGGTTTCTTATTTCTAAACCATATTAAAAGATCAAACAAATTTATTTAAATTGGCGATAAAGATAATCTCAAACACTATTTCATCGATGTTAAGTGTGGAGTGAATGTCCATACAACCAAAATTAAGAAGGTCGGTTAAAGGAAATCCAGTCTCAAATTCTTTTTTAATTTACTTCGACAGATCCTTTCAATTAATCTCTTTTGTTTTAGAAATCACCTTTACTTAAATTTCAAACCCATTTATAAACTCCGAGTTAAGCTACAAACCTCTTTTATAAATATCAAAACCATTCATATAATTCTTTATAAATCTTTAAAATTATTTATAAAACTTATTATATAAATATCCAAAATCATTTATAAAATTCCTATAGATATTCCTTATTTAAAACAAAACTCCTTAAATAAATCTTGTTTAATAAAGTTCTCTTTGATAAACAAAATGATTATTTAAACACCTTTAAACTGCAAATTGGTATTTAAAAATATCCTTTGTTAAATTTTCTTTAAACTATATTGAGAAAATAGTGATTTCAAACAGCCATTTAAAAAGTATTCTATTAACTTTAAAACACCTTTAATCAAATCATTGCTTAACTTGAAATCATTACCAAAAGGGTAAAATGAAATATTTGATTTAATAGAACTTGAAGAGGCTTAGCGACCACAATGTTTCTTATTTAATCAAGTTTAACTTATCTAAGTTATATCATGGGTATTTACATCACAAGAAGATGTGTAAAGGAAATCAACCAATAACAATCAATCAACATATAGAATAATGTCCAAGTACTATAATAGCATAACTAGGTTTTATTCTTGCTTAATAGATGTTTAAACATAATCTATTTAATGAACTATGACAGATCGGTGATTTATTCTATGAAACATATGTCAAATACAAGTTAATATGTAACGATCCCGAATTTAATTAATTTTAAATTGATAATTAAATTTGTATTTGATTTAAAAAAAATTATGAAATTAAATGACAAAATTGATTCGAGTTTTTCCAAATTCAAATAAATTATGTTATTTATATAGTTTCTTTTATAAATTATTTTAAATTTAGTATTGAGTTATTTTTAAAAACAATATTAATATAGAGATATTTGAACTCAATCTTATGAAATGGATTTTGTTTAAGTTGTGTAAATATAACAAATTTTTTTTTGAAATAAATATTTAAGTTAAAAATAAAAGCAAACATGCGAAATATAAAAGTAAAACAACACATTAACTAGAGTATACAAAATAATAAAATAACATAAGTGTGAACACTTAAATAAGAAACAAAACAAAGCATAAAACTAAAGCAAAGTAAAGTATGGTATGCAGGCAGGTAAAGGATGAGATCATAAATAAAGTTGTAGCCAACAAATAAACAAAACAAACTACAACTCATACAAACAAATACAAATATAAGCATAAACAAAACAAACTCAATATAATGCAGCCTGTAGATAAGTATATGCAGGCTGAAATAAACAAAGCTAAAGTAATAATACATCTCAACCATACTTATTAAACAAAATAGTATTACTTTGTACAAATAACATCACCCTGTATAAAGTTGTAACCCCTATACACATCCCCTCAGCACAAATTGATATCATCTTCAACCATGCCTATTATACAAAATATTATAATCATTTGTACAAACAACATTATAATACACTGTACTAACTATACCAGCCTGTAAAGCTCCCTTCTTTTATATATCAATCTTCTTCATTTTGTTCAAAAACTGAGTACATATGAAGTAAAAATCCATTTCAAGCTATAAATAAACTTCAACTTAAACAATTCAAACAAAATAAACCAAAGATCAAGGAGGAAAGTATAGCTAAGAATTTCAAGGCCTGTGCTAAAAAGTGGAAACTCTGTTCTCTGTTCATCTTCCCAAATGTGAGTAACATCACTTTTTAATTTAAGAATTGAATATGGTTGCCTGTATTTCTGTGATAGATATGGTAGTAGTATGTATATATGTAAATGCAATATGCTTTGTGTATGTTTATTTCCATATGAGAATTCTCTGATTTTAGTTTCCAGTTTCCTGTTTAGATTTAAATTCATATTCTATTCAATCAATGGTTGTTAGGACTTGTTTACAAAGAAAGGTTGTTTGATTTATTATGGATCAATGTTTAAAAACTTGATTAAGTTAAATATCAAGCCCGAGTGTCACTGGAATATAAAAACAACAGTATATGTTAAACAAAGTGAAAACCCAAACCTTGTAATTTATAAATTCAGTTTTATAAATTAAAAATAACAACTACAACATGATTTTTAAAGCTAGAATCAAAATTTTTAGTTGAGAGATTCAAGGACAGTTCGAGTTTGAACAAAACAGCTCTTTGATTATTTTCTGGTGATCGAATCATCCTTGGATGCTAAGATTTGGATTGAAGCAGGTTTGAACATCATGGAGTTTGGGAAAATTGTCGAAAAAATTATCGATTGCATAAATTTTTGTGATGAATCGAATTTAGGGTTTAATGTGAATTTTGGGTTCGGCCTGATTCTCGTGCTCGCGTGGAGTCAGGGAGGGATCGAGTTTGGTGGGATTTTTGGAGATGGTAGTATGGACGTAGACGAAGGTCTGGAAGGAGGCGCGGCGCATTCTGGTGGTCGGAGTTCAAAGCGCGGCGCGATGACAGGTTTTAGAGGTGAGGCCTTTACGTATGTTCCAGGTTTGAGTTTATACTCATTTTTGATTTCGAGAAGTTGATGGAGATTCTGGAGGTTGGACATGGATGAGAGGAGGAAAGTCGACTTGCTCGACAACGCGGGGGTGGCTGGAAGCGATCAATGGGGTTGTACACGTGCACGCTGTCGCGTTCGTATCAGTGAGTTTGGGAAGTCTGGGGTAATTGGGATGAAGCAGGGAAAAGACTCGAGATTTGTCTCGAGCAACTCGGGTATTTACTCGAAGTAGTTGAGAGTTGGACTCGAAGCAAAAATTGTGGGGCTCGGGTCAGTGTTTTCCAGAAGTTATAAACAGAACCTGTTCTGTTTTCTATGTTTTAAAAATTAAATTTTGAAATAAATCTTAAACCAGTTTAAAAACAGAAGGTTAAATATAAACTTAAGTTAGTTTACAACATAGTTTGGGCATAACTAAGTTTTTAAGTTTGAGTTGTTTTAATAACAATTAAGTATATATATATAAAAAAAAGAATTGAATGTAAGATTATAAATTGAGTTGTAAAGGGAAGTTTAAGCAAATTTGAAACAAATCTAGAAACCTGGACATGAAAAAAATATGGAAATCAAGATTTTGAAATAAAATAAGTTTTAAATTTAAATTGTTTTAATAACTTAAAAGCAATTCAAAATATATTAAAGAAATTGAAATGGAAATGGAGTTGAAATTTTAAATGAAAAAAAATTAAGCAAGTTGAAACTAAAAGTTTAAAATTTAAATTTAAATCTGAATTAAAGATAATTTGAATCCTAGTCTGAAATCAAAGAAGTTTTAATATTTAAATTGTTTAAATTTGCTTTGTGATGATAATTAAAACATTAGTTAGAAAATGTTTTAAATTTGAATTAGTAAAGATAAAATGATATGCATTCATTAAATTAGTTCAGGTGAATAATTGATTAATTTATTTAATCAAGAAATTAAGATTTGAGTTAAATTAATTAAGGTAAATTAATTTGTAAATAAGATTCATTAGTTTAATAAAGAGTTGTCTTTTAAACAAATGCTTGAGGTTATTTAATCAAGTAATTAAGATTTATTAAGTTACAGTTTAGAACTTAATTAATTAAATAATCAGTGATTGAATATATGATTTTAAAGGTTAATTAAATGATAATTAACAATAATTAAATTGAGTTTAATTACTTAAGAATAGTAATTAAATAATTATGAATAGTTAATAAGGATCATTTACTTGAAATTTATTTGATAATAAAGGTGAAAATAATTATTCATAAAAATTTAATCTGATTGAAATTTATCAGATAATTAAATTAATCCTACTTATGGATGTTTGGATTTTATTGGGTGTTGAATTGCTAATATCCCTGATATGTGATGCCTTGAGTTTACTGACCTATCTGATCTGTGATCTTTTATCCTGTGGATTGAGCTATGTATGATTTATCCATTTATTTACATGGATATATATATATATATATATATATCTGTGATCGGTAAGATAAGCGTTATAGCTATATCGCTTATCAACTATATTTCTGCGTTTTGATCTGTGATGATTGAATGATGTTGCACTATTGTGTTAAAACCCTGGACCACGCCATACACACACAATTATGGATTTCACGAGGAAATCAGTTAAGTCACAGATTTTTGAAAATAGTTTTGTATTTGAATTTTTAAATTCAAATGTTTTGAAAATGGATTTGGGTTAAACGGTAAAGCTTTTGAAAAAGGTTTTCACAGATAAAAGCTATTTTGAATAACTCGGTAAAATCTCCAATTTAAATAATTCAATTTAAATTTGAATTCGATATTTGGAATTAAATTCGATGATTGGAAATTATGGTTAAAGATATTATAAACATGTTTGTATGAATTTAAACCGTTTTAAAGGTATGGTTTTGGGAATTTGAATTTAACCCAAGGATTTCAACTCGTATAAATGAATCAGATTTCCAAAATGAAAACTGTTGTTTTCAAATGATAAACACTTTTAGATAAGAACTGGGATTCCAGTTAATTAGGGGAATTTCAAGATTGAATAGAGAAATGATTTTCCTAAGTTATGAATGAATTCTTTTTTGAAAGCTATGAATTAAATCTGTTTATTTTTAACAGATTTAAAATGATGATTTATTTAAACCATTCGAAATGAAATTGTTTTGAAAGCTATAAGTTAAATCTTTGATTTAAAGATTTAACGAGTTAAATTGAAATGGAAGTTGATTTGGAAAATCTGTAAATGAATTTTTGGTTTAAAAGATAAAAATGTGGAAATTGTTTAAACCGCTGTAGGTTGGTAAAATGAATCTTTTTGTTTAAAGATTTGGAAATGGTAATTGGATTAAACCATTTGAAAGAAAGTTTTGAATTATTAAGTTGTGACTTAATTGAAATCCCATTATCCATATGTTTTTGAAATACTGCGCTCACTGTTCGGTTTAGCCGGGAGAGGACCTTTGTGTCATATATCCCATTCTGAATGTGTGATATGTCGTTATGGATAGCATTTGAAGACCGGTGTTGAAGACCGGGTATTTGCGAGAGCGATAGGATGACCTATCGATTGTCTCTGCACTAGGTAGCTCCTGGTATAGAGATTCCCTAAGTGATGGGAAATCCGATCGGGATTGTGAATACCCGGATTGCAAGGACTTCTTTGGAAGTGCCTTCGGTTCTGTTCGAACCCAGAACAGACTTGTATGGATAGTATGCCTGACATTACAAATTGAGATATAAAGCTGATTTCTTTCAAATATATTTCTGTTGGTGGCGGAGAATTTATTCTCTTAGCTTAACACCCTTCTCTAAGACGTACGAGCTCAGAGGTTATGTAGTTGAAGGTTTTTAGCGATATATTCCCAATTTGGTAATGTGACATGCTGAGTGTTGCTGTGAAATGATCATTGTGTTGATTATTTGTGATAGGATCATTTGTTTGATCGTCTATCTTGGTGATCATTTCTATGATCATTTGTTGACCCAAAGCATGGCTTTTGTATAAAGTATGTTTTTGTGGACGTGACTTCGTCGAGCCTCACACCCCGGAAATGGTCAAAACAGGAAAGAAGCAGCAAGGTTATGAGGGGTAGCTCCCTTAAGGGTATGTGCATTTCCTTCTGGAAAAGGGTGGTATCATGGTATGGAGCCCAGATACTTACTCATGTTGAAAACACTTTATGATTGTGTGAATTGATTACGAGCGCTCGGTGAAAGGTCCCAAAGGACCGGGGGATGGCATACTCGGTCAGTTGTTACTCAGTTAGGGGTAACACGGCCTTGTGTTGGTAGAGATCCGGTTTGGTTCTCGGGGATGTCCTTCCAGAGGCATTCTCATGTGGCAATGGGAAGTTCCTTGGCCTGACCATTTGTTGGAAATCCAATTCCCAATACGAAACCCTGAACGGTTTTAGTTGTAGAACCTGCCATGGAATGTGGCGGTAACCTGCTATTGAACATGGTAGCTATAGTAGGCATACGATAATGGTCGTATGTTGGCTAAGATTTATATCTTTACTTTCGAAATAAATTTTACTACACTATGCACTAGTAATAATATCAAATGTTTCTTTTTAATGCGTATCAAGCATCTTTGACTATCATAAGGAGAAATCTCCTTCGATTCTGCGTTTGCATTGTGTGTGTGTGTGCGGGAGGCCTTATGGTAGTCTCATTTTTAAAAAGCATTGCGAATTGACTTTGAAAATCTTATGTTGAATGTTTTAAAAGATAAACTGTTTTTGTTGCTCACACCAGTCACACGACTGATCCGGAGTTTATTGTTTCTTTTCTAAACTCTGGGTGCTCATTGTTTTCTACACGAGCAGTCTAGAGTTTGGGTTTTTCAGATAGTCAGATGTAGTAGATTATCTGGAGTTAGTTCAGTCTTTGGACCACACCAGTCTTGCTTAGCTTGGTGCATCGTTATTGGGAGTTCGAGCTATTGCTGGATTGGTTATTGGAAATGGAGTTGCAGTTATTTCCGGAGTTCTCTTTTGAAGACTATCTTAGAGTTATTTGTTCCGCTGCTAGATGTCATCTATTTTCTTTTCCGCTGCTATTTTATTGTATCATATCTCTGATGTATATTGATATCTATTGGATCATCTGTTGTATCAGATATTGTATCAAAGATGTATATCAATGTATTATTCTTTTATTCCGCTGTGTTGTTTACTTAATGTCGTTATAAGCTCCGACGAATCGGATTTGAACGGTCGAATCTACGGCATTCGAATACGATATGAAGTATGGATGTCGATTTTCGAGCGGGCAAAATTCGAAATGTCACATTTGGTATCAGAGCTAAGGTGAAACTTTAGCTCAGGAGTATAACACGTTAAGTAGCTCATTAGAGATAGGGTGAAGTATCCCTAGAATGAGTAAATCCCTAAGATATCCGTTTTAACGTCTCAGTAAATTCTCTTACTATCCACTGATAGTGAGTATGAGTGCAAGAAGAGAACGAGATAGGGGACAGGGAAATACGACTATAGATGGTCGAAACTCTGTAACAACAGTGGAAACAACTTTTTTATCAATTTTATTTGATTCGTTTCCAAATTTCTTTTGATTGCTTCGAGACAGCTCCAGAAAGAAGTTTCGATGCGGTGGTGAATCATTGTAGGAAATTTTTATTTCGTATCTTAATTGGTTTCTTATCAGTTTTTGATTTAAACCTTAATGAACATGAATTGGAAATTTGGAATTAAAATTTTGAAATTGGAAATTTTAATTTGAGTTAAATTGATTAATAGAATATGAAGAATAAATTGAATTGAATCGATAAAATGATTTCGTTTAAAACCAAATTTTGAAATTCTATTGCAATTTATTGTGAATACCAAAGTTCGAAGAGGGACAAATTGGTATGTATTTTGAGATATTCCGGCTTGAATTTGGAATCCATATCTTGTATTTGAGAAATTGTAGAGATTGAGTCTATCTCTGTGTTGTTTTCGTGCCTGTGAATTTCGAGGACGAAATTCTTTTAAGGGGGGAAGTTTGTAACGATCCCGAATTTAATTAATTTTAAATTGATAATTAAATTTGTAATTGATTTAAAAAAATTGTGAAATTAAATGACAAAATTGATTCGAGTTTTTCCAAATTCAAATAAATTATGTTATTTATATAGTTTCTTTTATAAATTATTTTAAATTTAGTATTGAGTTATTTTTAAAAATAATATTAATATAGAGATATTTGAACTCAATCTTATGAAATGGATTTTGTTTAAGTTGTGTAAATATAACAAATTTTTTTTTGAAATAAATATTTAAGTTAAAAGTAAAAGGAAACATGCGAAATATAAAAGTAAAACAACACATTAACTAGAGCATACAAAATAATAAAATAACATGAACACTTAAATAAGAAACAAAACAAAGCATAAAACTAAAGCAAAGTAAAGTATGGTATGCAGGCAGGTAAAGGATGAGATCATAAATAAAGTTGTAGCCAACAAATAAACAAAACAAACTACAACTCATACAAACAAATACAAATATAAGCATAAACAAAACAAACTCAATATAATGCAGCCTGTAGATAAGTATATGCAGGCTGAAATAAACAAAGCTAAAGTAATAATACATCTCAACCATACTTATTAAACAAAATAGTATTACTTTGTACAAATAACATCACCCAGTATAAAGTTGTAACCCCTATACACATCCCCTCAGCACAAATTGATATCATCTTCAACCATGCCTATTATACAAAATATTATAATCATTTGTACAAACAACATTATAATACACTGTACTAACTATACCAGCCTGTAAAGCTCCCTTCTTTTATATATCAATCTTCTTCATTTCGTTCAAAAACTGAGTACATATGAAGTAAAAATCCATTTCAAGCTATAAATAAACTTCAACTTAAACAATTCAAACAAAATAAACCAAAGATCAAGGAGGAAAGTATAACTAAGAATTTCAAGGCCTGTGCTAAAAAGTGGAAACTCTGTTCTCTGTTCATCTTCCCAAATGTGAGTAACATCACTTTTTAATTTAAGAATTGAATATGGTTGCCTGTCTTTCTGTGATAGATATGGTAGTAGTATGTATATATGTAAATACAATATGCTTTGTGTATGTTTATTTCCATATGAGAATTCTTTGATTTTAGTTTCCAGTTTCCTGTTTAGATTTAAATTCATATTCTATTCAATCAATGGTTGTTAGGACTTGTTTACAAAAAAAGGTTGTTTGATTTATTATGGATCAATGTTTAAAATCTTGATTAAGTTAAATATCAAGCCTGAGTGTCACTGGAATATAAAAACAACAGTATATGTTAAACAAAGTGAAAACCCAAACCTTGTAATTTATAAATTCAGTTTTATAAATTAAAAATAACAACTACAACATGATTTTTAAAGCTAGAATCAAAATTTTTAGTTGAGAGATTCAAGGACAGTTCGAGTTTGAACAAAACAGCTCTTTGATTATTTTCTGGTGATCGAATCATCCTTGGATGCTAAGATTTGGATTGAAGCAGGTTTGAACATCATGGAGTTTGGGAAAATTGTCGAAAAAATTATCGATTGCATAAATTTTGGTGATGAATCAAATTTAGGGTTTAATGTGAATTTTGGGTTCGGCCTGATTCTCGTGCTCGCGTGGAGTCAGGGAGGGATCGAGTTTGGTGGGATTTTTGGAGATGGTAGTATGGACGTAGACGAAGGTCTGGAAGGAGGCGCGGCGCATTCTGGTGGTCGGAGTTCAAAGCGCGGCGCGATGACAGGTTTTAGAGGTGAGGCCTTTACGTATGTTCCAGGTTTGAGTTTATACTCATTTTTGATTTCGAGAAGTTGATGGAGATTCTGGAGGTTGGACATGGATGAGAGGAGGAAAGTCGACTTGCTCGACAACGCGGGGGTGGCTGGAAGCGATCAATGGGGTTGTACACGTGCACGCTGTCGCGTTCGTATCAGTGAGTTTGGGAAGTCTGGGGTAATTGGGATGAAGCAGGGAAAAGACTCGAGATTTGTCTCGAGCAACTCGGGTATTTACTCGAAGTAGTTGAGAGTTGGACTCGAAGCAAAAATTGTGGGGCTCGGGTCAGTGTTTTCCAGAAGTTATAAACAGAACCTGTTCTGTTTTCTATGTTTTAAAAATTAAATTTTGAAATAAATCTTAAACCAGTTTAAAAACAGAAGGTTAAATATAAACTTAAGCTAGTTTACAACATAGTTTGGGCATAACTAAGTTTTTAAGTTTGAGTTGTTTTAATAACAATTAAGTATATATATATAAAAAAAAGAATTGAATGTAAGATTATAAATTGAGTTGTAAAGGGAAGTTTAAGCAAATTTGAAACAAATCTAGAAACCTGGACATGAAAAAAATATGGAAATCAAGATTTTGAAATAAAATAAGTTTTAAATTTAAATCGTTTTAATAACTTAAAAGCAATTCAAAATATATTAAAGAAATTGAAATGGAAATGGAGTTGAAATTTTAAATGAAAAAAATTAAGCAAGTTGAAACTAAAAGTTTAAAATTTAAATTTAAATCTGAATTAAAGATAATTTGAATCCTAGTCTGAAATCAAAGAAGTTTTAATATTTAAATTGTTTAAATTTGCTTTGTGATGATAATTAAAACATTAGTTAGAAAATGTTTTAAATTTGAATTAGTAAAGATAAAATGATATGCATTCATTAAATTAGTTCAGGTGAATAATTGATTAATTTATTTAATCAAGAAATTAAGATTTGAGTTAAATTAATTAAGGTAAATTAATTTGTAAATAAGATTCATTAGTTTAATAAAGAGTTGTCTTTTAAACAAATGCTTGAGGTTATTTAATCAAGTAATTAAGATTTATTAAGTTACAGTTTAGAACTTAATTAATTAAATAATCAGTGATTGAATATATGATTTTAAAGGTTAATTAAATGATAATTAACAATAATTAAATTGAGTTTAATTACTTAAGAATAGTAATTAAATAATTATGAATAGTTAATAAGGATCATTTACTTGAAATTTATTTGATAATAAAGGTGAAAATAATTATTCATAAAAATTTAATCTGATTGAAATTTATCAGATAATTAAATTAATCCTACTTATGGATGTTTGGATTTTATTGGGTGTTGAATTGCTAATATCCCTGATATGTGATGCCTTGAGTTTACTGACCTATCTGATCTGTGATCTTTTATCCTGTGGATTGAGCTATGTATGATTTATCCATTTATTTACATGGATATATATATATATATATATATATATATATATATATATATATATCTGTGATCGGTAAGATAAGCGTTATAGCTATATCGCTTATCAACTATATTTCTGCGTTTTGATCTGTGATGATTGAATGATGTTGCACTATTGTGTTAAAACCCTGGACCACGCCATACACACACAATTATGGATTTCACGAGGAAATCAGTTAAGTCACAGATTTTTGAAAATAGTTTTGTATTTGAATTTTTAAATTCAAATGTTTTGAAAATGGATTTGGGTTAAACGGTAAAGCTTTTGAAAAAGGTTTTCACAGATAAAAGCTATTTTGAATAACTCGGTATAATCTCCAATTTAAATAATTCAATTTAAATTTGAATTCGATATTTGGAATTAAATTCGATGATTGGAAATTATGGTTAAAGATATTATAAACATGTTTGTATGAATTTAAACCATTTTAAAGGTATGGTTTTGGGAATTTGAATTTAACCCAAGGATTTCAACTCGTATAAATGAATCAGATTTCCAAAATGAAAACTGTTGTTTTCAAATGATAAACACTTTTAGATAAGAACTGAGATTCCAGTTAATTAGGGGAATTTCAAGATTGAATAGAGAAATGATTTTCCTAAGTTATGAATGAATTCTTTTTTGAAAGCTATGAATTAAATCTGTTTATTTTTAACAGATTTAAAATGATGATTTATTTAAACCATTCAAAATGAAATTGTTTTGAAAGCTATAAGTTAAATCTTTGATTTAAAGATTTAACGAGTTAAATTGAAATGGAAGTTGATTTGGAAAATCTGTAAATGAATTTTTTGTTTAAAAGATAAAAATGTGGAAATTGTTTAAACCGCTGTAGGTTGGTAAAATGAATCTTTTTGTTTAAAGATTTGGAAATGGTAATTGGATTAAACCATTTGAAAGAAAGTTTTGAATTATTAAGTTGTGACTTAATTGAAATCCCATTATCCATATGTTTTTGAAATACTGCGCTCACTGTTCGGTTTAGCCGGGAGAGGACCTTTGTGTCATATATCCCATTCCTAATGTGTGATATGTCGTTATGGATAGCATTTGAAGACCGATGTTGAAGACCGGGTATTTGCGAGAGCGATAGGATGACCTATCTATTGTCTCTGCACTAGGTAGCTCCTGGTATAGAGATTCCCTAAGTGATGGGAAATCCGATCGGGATTGTGAATACCCGGATTGCAAGGACTTCTTTGGATGGCATACTCGGACTTCTTTGGATGGCATACTTTGGTATAGAGAATACCCGGATCCCAAAGGACCGGGGGATGGCATACTCGGTCAGTTGTTACTCAATTAGGGGTAACTCGGACTTGTGTTGGTAGAGATCCGGTTTGGTTCTCGGGGATGTCCTTCCAGAGGCATTCTCATGTGGCAATGGGAAGTTACTTGGCCTGACCATTTGTTGGAAATCCAATTCCCAATACGAAACCCTGAACGGTTTTAGTTGTAGAACCTGCCATGGAATGTGGCGGTAACCTGCTATTGAACATGGTAGCTATAGTAGGCATACGATAATGGTCGTATGTTGGCTAAGATTTATATCTTTACTTTCGAAATAAATTTTACTACACTATGCACTAGTAATAATATCAAATGTTTCTTTTTAATGCGTATCAAGCATCTTTGACTATCATAAGGAGAAATCTCCTCCGATTCTGCGTTTGCATTGTGTGTGTGTGCGGGAGGCCTTATGGTAGTCTCATTTTTAAAAAGCATTGCGAATTGACTTTGAAAATCTTATGTTGAATGTTTTAAAAGATAAACTGTTTTTGTTGCTCACACCAGTCCCACGACTGATCCGGAGTTTATTGTTTCTTTTCTAAACTCTGGGTGCTCATTGTTTTCTACACGAGCAGTCTAGAGTTTGGGTTTTTCAGATAGTCAGATGTAGTAGATTATCTGGAGTTAGTTCAGTCTTTGGACCACAACAGTCTTGCTTAGCTTGGTGCATCGTTATTGGGAGTTCGAGCTATTGCTGGATTGGTTATTGGAAATGGAGTTGCAGTTATTTCCGGAGTTCTCTTTTGAAGACTATCTTAGAGTTATTTGTTCCGCTGCTAGATGTCATCTATTTTCTTTTCCGCTGCTATTTTATTGTATCATATCTCTGATGTATATTGATATCTATTGGATCATTTGTTGTATCAGATATTGTATCAAAGCTGTATATCAATGTATTATTCTTTTATTCCGCTGTGTTGTTTACTTAATGTCGTTATAAGCTCCGGCGAATCGGATTTGAACGGTCGAATCTACGGCATTCGAACACGATATGAAGTATGGATGTCGATTTTCGAGCGAGCAAAATTCGAAACGTCACATAATAAGTAGAACGATGATTTATACTACTAAATAGATGTCGTTGGGTTACATATTCAATTAACTTAAGAGTTAGCAACAATGAAATACTTTGATTTAAAACCATTTGAAAAAGAAAATAGTTTAAAAAAATTGATTACTTTAACTCAAAATGATTTTAAAAATTAAAAACCCAATTAATTAGAATCAAATCCTTATTAAGTATAATTAAACTTTTTTTAAAAGTTATTAAACCTTAATCGAAACACTATTAAAACATAATTAAACTTTAGTCAATGTACCTTAAATAAATAATTAAATAAAAATTAGTATATTCCTAATTACTAATCAAATAATAATCAACTTTAATTACTTAACATATCATGATTAACTCAATTGACTAACACTTGAGTATAAATAACCTTAATTGTCTAATGTTTAAGTACTAACTACCTTGATTGATTGATTAATTAAAAATCGTTAAATAAATAATTATATAATTACTTTATAATTACTTAATTAAAGTTCGAATTCATTTTCTAAAATATTTTAAGTTAAAGCAAGTTTAGATTGGAAAAGTAGATAGTTTTTCCGAACTATGCATATAATGACTATCGCTATACGACCCGTAATTTCAAAACTTTAAATTTCTTTACTAACTTTTTGAAACTTAAACTTTTTGAAACCTGTAATGACCCGAAATTTTGGTCGTTAGTTTTGAACATTTAATTTATTTTAAATGTTGAATCTGAGTTATTAATTGATTTTGAATATGGAGATTTTGAAAGAATCAGTAAAATAGCTTAACATTTCAGATATAGCGATTTATTGGATTTGGGTAAATATAAATTTAATATTTGAAATTAGGAAAATATGGGGATCTGGGGTTAAATGTGAACAAAAATGATTTTTAAGTCAATCTAAATTCTATTGGAATTAAAAATATAATATTGGATTTTTGAATGAGATTAAAAAGTCGTTAAATTTAAAAAATATATATTAGTTTAATAGTGAAAATTAGTATATAGAAATAATGTAAATAATCAAATTTTGATTTAATACGAATGGGAATGATTTCTAATATTAATATAAATTCTATATGATTTATAAAGGATTTAGCAAGTTTTAAAATGGAAATTTGAAGTTAATTTATCAATTTTGAAAAACGCTAGATTTAATCGACGAGTTAAAATAGCCTTTCGGGACACAGTCTCGGAATTCGATGAAACTAGTTCCATTAGATCTGTAATAGTTTATTATTATCGAATTTCAAATTCATAGCGTTTGGAGTTACCGTCTGGTCGTATGAAATAGAAACGCGTTGAAATAAATATTGAAAATTTAATATTTTAATTCGATTCAAAAGTTATCTTCCACATACAATCGGATTAGACCCCGAAAAACATGTTCCATTATATTCGGCATAGGGGTAAAACATTATAAACGCTAGGTGACAGGTCTTGAAAAAGTATGTAAATTTTAGAAGTAATATTAAAATAATTTATATGCATATATAAATAACCCTAAACAGTAAACCCTACTTTCTAATTCACAACCGCCGCCTCCTTTGCGTTTAATGGCCAAAGACATCCCTCTTTCATCTACTTTGATCTCTCAGTCCACTAATTATTTTCAAAAAGCTCCAACAACTAAAATCCAGAGCTCGATGAACTCTATGCGATCAACGGTCGTGATCGTAATTAGTGAACCACGTCAGCCTTAGGAGGATCTCGAAGGCATGCACTTTGACGGGGAGTTTCTCGACATTAGCAGCACCGAAATCAATGGGATTCGACGTGATGGTGGTGCTCGGCCAAGGCTCAAGGCCAGTGGTCTTCGATCGAGGTATGATTGACCAGATGGGGGTACCGCTGTTTTGATATTGAACTGCGTTGGGTTTCGTTTAACCCTGGCGTAAACTCGAAGAACAAAGGTTGAGCGGCCTTGATTTTCTATTTCAAAATAGATGGACCTGATTGAAGGTTACTAAAAAAAGAATTATTATAATATAAATTTATATTGGAAACTTATAAATTGCATATCTCATTCATATGAGGTCAAAATGATGAAACAAGCAATGCCAGAATCGCAGTGATGGGTACTTTGTGCTGGAGCAGATCTAGAGACGTTTGGAGCTCATTAAAATTTAGGTTAAATCGAACTTGTTCTATTAAATTTAAAATTGGAGCATTTGGCGAATTAAAACTCAAGGTGAGTTAACCTCACTCAATTTTGGACTACTGGCTTTAATGTTAAATATTTAAAATTTAATGAATGAGCGGTTGGTTAAATTGATATATTTTTATCAGTTGGATGTGATATTATGTATAGTAGTATATATATTCGAGTGATTGATATTCCCGCATATATGTATATGTATATGTATATGTATATATATAGCGGATGAGACTTTATTTTCCCCGCATAATAACGGATGACCCTATATACCGCGATATTCCACCTCGAAGCAGAATTGGTATTTTTATGTTATGCAAACATCTGTGGATGCAGGAAACAGGTTGGAGGGATCCAACTGGATTCCTCAAAAATGTTGAATTCAATTTCGTATATAGTGATATATATTCTGTTGGAATAATATGTAATAGGTTATTGTGTGATTTGAATTGATTGGATGCTATGGCATGTTATGACCTAGATTTTTTTATTTTTAAATACGAGTAGTATATGTTTTAAATTGGAATAGAAAATTAAAACGATTTTTGTACTTAACTAAATTGGGATATTATGAAGAGGTTTTTGGAATAAAAGTATAGAATAAAGGATTTCTAAATAATAAATCTGTAAATGGAACTTGTTTAAAATATAAAGGTGTAAACTCGAGATTTTAAATATTTTGAAGATAGAAGTGAATTTGGGAAATAAGAATAAAAATGGTTAAACTGAAGTTCAAGTGAGATTTCCAGAATATACGAAATGGAATTGGAATCAAGGAATTTGGCCTGTTTTAAAAAGAGGATTTTCAATTATTAAATTGGTGATTTTAAAAGTGTTAAATGTACTCTAGAAATTAGTTATTTAAGTATTTTAAATTTTTTAAAGCATAATTAATTATTAATAGTTACTACATAATGAGTGTTAAATATTTATTATCATCTAAGAACTAGTCAGCAATTTTGTCTTAAAGGATAATTGTAAAATTTTAATATGGCTTTGTATAATACTTTTATTTTAATATATTACCTAGAATAAACTTGGAAACTTATTTTAAAAGCTTACAAGCATTATTTTGAGGTAATTTTTAAATAAAGTTTTCAAAAAGTAATGGTATACTCACGTGGCATAAATTGGAGGCATTGAGTGTCTGCAGTTAAGTTTTGGATTTCTCTGGGATAGAGATGTAACCATTGACTTGTGTTACATGTTTTGATACTGCAGTGGTACTTTCCACATTATTTTTTTAAAAAGGATTTTCAAATATTTTTGGAAAGGATAATTTTGTGAATATACTGAATGTGATAAGATAAGTTCACATATTTTGGATAAAGAGTTTTAATTTATTGAAATTTAATTTAAATAAGACTTGGTGTTTCTCGGTAAAAATGAAGTTTTTGGTTGAATTGATTGTTTATTTGATAGTTAAATAACCGACTATCAAATCTGAACCTAAATATAGCTTTGGAAATAGCTAGAAGAAGCATGGGATTATATGGTACAGTTATCGTTCGAGGTGCTATACTGTACATATAGACTCCTTCATTCTTCTGGGACGTTTTTAAGAAAATCCATCCACTAACGGTTAGGAGGTGATCTCCGATCTTATCTTCATCTGTATATTTCCTAGAGAATTGGGGTTGAGTTCACCGAAAATAGAGAACGTTGTTTCGAAGAGACCGGGATCGGATTTGTGATCCGAAAACTACTTTGATCCAACGAGTATGTTTTCGTAATGAAGACAAGAGCATGAAGTCGAAGATGGAGTAGTGAAGTGCAAGGGCTAATCGCTACTAATCCTGAGGGTGATTCCAAAACTGATGTAGTAGGAATAGTGCCTTTGGTTCCATTCAGATCGGGAACAGAATTATATGGATTAATGCTATCAGTACATTGTCATCGGAGGACGACGAGCATTCTAAGTGAACAATTCTAAAAAGGCAATCGTGGTCTCTAGCCACATCAACCGGGAATGACTGAGAAGTGGGGGGGTGTAGCAAGGCTAAGTGGGTAGCACCCAAGTAGGATATGTTTATCGCCTTTCTAGATACCCTCGAATATTATTACCTCGATTGTGGAAGGAGCTCGGAAAAGTGTGGGAACACCCAGGGTTATAACATGTTCAGTTTATCTAGGTCAAGGATAGTCCGGTCTTGTGTAGCAGAGGATCCCGACGTGGTCATCGGTATAATATTTTCAGACATGTACTGTGACAAGTGATACCCAGTACCTAGCCATTCAGATGGAATCCATTCTCTAATAAGTACCATACGGTTTTGATTGTGCCCAACTATGTTGGAACGTGGGATGCAAGCATTTCAACCATTTGAATAAGTATTTGGCTTAGACATATCAGATGATTTTGATACGAAATGTTTTGGTTATCGTAAGGTAAAACCCATTGTGTTTATTTGTGGCGTGGTCTTACGAGATACCTTTGATTTTCAAAGGATTTTGAAACTTTAATAATTCAAATTGAGTTTGTTTACTCATGTTGGTTTTTCAGGCTGACTCGGGTGTTATTTTATTGTAATACTCGGGTCGGCGTGGTCTTACGAGATACCTTTGATTTTTAAACGATTTTGAAACTTTAATAATTCAAATTGAGTATGTTTTCTCATGCTGTTTTTCCAGACTGACTCGGGTGTTATTTTATTATAATATTTGGGTCAGACCGAGTATTAAAGATTCAGGTTAGGATGCCATGAAGCTCAGAAAACGACCTGGAGACCAAGATGTATTCTCGTACTTTTCGCTGTAGGGTTTTGTTTGAAATTACCAGAAATGGTGAGGGCAGGTTATTATAACTATCCAGGCTGGTAGTTATTAATTTGTGTACTCTGATGTGAGCTATGTATATTACAGTTTTGTATAAAGAATTGTTTATATTATATGTTATTCAGACCAATGTGAGATTTTTTTTTGTTTATTCTTCTTTATTCTACCTACTTTCTTGTCCCTCAACAATCTGTCTTTCTGCACTTGATTGTTCGACATGTCATACGGTGAGCGTATTTGTGTCGATTTTCTTGGGTCGTAAGGGTAGGTCGCGACAAAACCTTATCACTTTGAAAACTTAAAGGAACGTTTTTGAAACCAATATAAAGTTTTGAACTTGAAATATTTTGAATTTAAAATCAAATTTCAAACCTTTGTTAAAAAGGATTTTCATATCTCTTTTTTTAAATTAGTAAGCACTAACTTTATTATTGTGAACTATAAGTACCAAATACCATACCCAACATTTGAACACAACATCACATCATGTTTATACTTATAAGCAAGATACTAATTTTAATTTCATAACTAACTTTCCATTTTTCAAATGTTAACTAACATCACATAATCACACTACATCCAAATCATGACATATCCAAGCATATATATGCACCAGCAATACACAATATCATCATATATCCAAGAATCATATATTTCAAGTAATATACTTCATATTTTGTCATTAGTAATTTAAGTTAAAAAGTAGAATTTTCCTCACCATAAAACTTCCCAACTCTTACTAACTTAGGGTATGACCTAACACTTCAATTCTTAAGCAAAAAGAAGGAGTCTTGATGGCATTAAAGACCAAGGTGGCTCTGCCTTGAAAGAAAAAAGAAGTGAATCTTGTTTTTGGTAAGGTGGACGGACTTTGGATTATCATCAAACTCTCAAAATCAACTCGAAAATGGGTCATATTCCAACTAATTTTTGGACAAGTCACTCATAAAATGTTAAAATTTTATCAAAACGATAGTAATTAGAAATTCTCTTTTCTATAATTTTGAAAAAGAATTACTCAATTTTGATTTGTTTTGAGAGAGATATGGTTAAAAGAAGAAGGGCTATTTTCGGACTTAAAAATATGGGTCCAAAAACACTCTGAAAAGAAATGAGATTTTGACATAGCTAAGCTCAGAATTTGAAGAAGTGATATACATTGATGTTGTAGCGACTGGAATTTTATATGATTTGAAAAAGAAAATCTCCATTTGGATAATTTATGAAAGAGATGCGATGGAAGGAAGAGGAGGTTTTAAAAGTGAATTAAAATTTAGATTTTAAACTTTGTAAATTCATGGAAGCCATTAAAGTGGCTTAGGAAGAAGATGGAGTTTCATAAAATGAGAATGAAAGAGATAAAAATGAGAAGGAGAATAAGGAAAATTTCTTTTATACAAAATCCATAAGTCAAATTACCGAAATACCCCATGTACTTTACTCTCCACAAAAGTGCCCCCTCACCTTTCCCCATATTCCACTATGTACTCAAGCCTCCCCTTTGTCCCCTCCTCTTATTTCCTAAGCCAATATGTATTTAATGCACATGTACTCATGTAGTTATGTTTATACATGATGTGACGCTTAATTTTCCTTTTAATTTAATTTTATTTGTTTAATAAAAATCTTATCATACTTAATATACTTAAGTATATACATTTATATCTAAACATATATCTTAACAAATTTGTAAATAGGTGTGTATATTTATACTATACTGTACATAACATTTACGATAACTTTTAGCCGACGAAAAATTGAAAATTCGAAAAGTGAATTTCGATTATATTTTTTATTTTTCTTCGAACTAAATATATTTGTAAACTAATTTGGAAAATTATTTCACCATTATTATATATTATTCCAAAGAGTTTTATTTTAATTATAAAATCTATTATTGAATATTTAAACTCAACTAAATATTTGCAAATCAAAGCAGTGAAATTCCGAATCGTTACACTCTCCCCCTTTAAAGAATTTCGTCTCCGAAATTTTACTATGGCCCTAAACCCAGAAAAACTAACTAACTCTAGAAAACCTAACACTATTCATAAGTCCATATGATGTACATAGATTATCTTATGCAAACTCTGATTTGATCACATACTCGAATACATTGCTTCGCTTACGAACTAGTATCGCTTATCCGACTCCCTAATGTGGACTCTGATTAGAATTCCCAACTGGAAACCTTTATTCTCCTTACATAACCATATACTATGAAAGAAAACTTTGGTTCTAGATTAAGAATCCTCACGAAGTGCTTGCCATAAAAAATTGAGTGATGAATCCTTCTTTAGAATTGTGTAAAACATCTCAAGTCATGTACTCGAATCTTGGATCAAAAACTATATGAGAAATGGAAATGATCTATGTATAACTTACATGCTCATCTAAGGTTCTTATTGGTTCTTACTACCCAAATACTTTCTAATCTACCCAAAATATTTATGAAAATATTTCATAAAAATTTCAGCTAGGTTCAAACATTTTAAACGATACAATTTATTTAGGAAACCTTTTTATAAAATCATTTTAATTTATTAAGCCGTATAATACTCCACTACAGCCTATTATTATTTACCAAAACATATGGTTTTAAACCTTATTCATCTATTCTATTCAGATGTAGGCCCAAAATAACTTAGTTCTTAAAACTAAGTCGACCAGTCCACCCTCTTTACCCAATGGGTCTAGTAAGTAGCTAAGAAGAGTAGGATGATGTATCCATACTTCATCCGAGAATATACCCTCTCTTAGACACCTATAAGGTAAAGACATTTATTAGCCGGTCCAATAACATCATATACTTCTTCATTTCCTAGATCTTGAAATCAAAAGACACCGCTTAATAAAACCAAGTTTATTAAACCTTCTTATTGAATTAATTTAATTTTAACTTCATTAATTTATCCACCCTTTAATAAAAAACCTTATTAGTTTTGAAAAACTTAGGAGCAAAATATTCAGGTTTTATTTTAAAAAAAATTTCTTTTCGGAATGATACTTTATTTTTAACCCTTAGAAGATATACATATATCCTGACTAGCTCCAAAATGATATCAAGGAATTAGGTATTACCGAATATATCATAAATCCCTTTACAAGAAGGGTAACACGTAAGGGAAGTGTTTACCATCTGAACACATATCCTGTCCATTTTTAGTCACCTTCGAGTCACTCGAACTAGTTTATTGTAAAAATATTTCTTATTTTCAAATCCCTTTTTGAAAAAATATTATGTATATTTTTCAACTAAATAGATTTTAAGAAATATTTGTCATCCACTTACTTTGGATTCATTCAGATTTGAACTCATCCCGTCAGCAAAATGATAAAGAGAATAATTTACTAAGTGCACTACAATATTCATCTAGTTAAACATCCGATCATTACTTAGAAGATTATTCTGATCATCACAAAACAAATTGGAACTCTTCCCCCAACCAAATCGTAGAAAACACATTTTTCAATAAAATTTTCCTTTCAAAATATGTTCACTTTAAAGTATTTTAAACTAAAATTATTACTATTTTTCCAAAAATAATTTGAAAACTTTATCAAAATCACTAGGATTTAAATCCTCTAAAATTCCATCTTATTATCAAAATATACTTTATAATTCTGATTTGTAAAATCATATGAAATATTTTATTTAATAAACACCTTTTATTAAAATCCAATTTGTGATCCAAAATTATCATCGAATGTCTTGTAGTCAAACTGTGAAACTTAATTCAGAAGGTGTTCGATTCAATGTTCCTACAAATTCTATCGACCCAACCTATACTTAAGAACGAAAAACAACTATTAGATTAGAAAATAGTCAATGATAAGAAATGGACGAGCATGACTAGTCAAATCCTATATGATTATTGTTAAATATTATCAACTTCTAACAATAATCATATCATAGATAACTATATAAATATTTTAAATTTTTTTCCTTTATAAATATAAAAAACAGTCCTAGGTAAAATTATTCCATTTACTATTTTTAAAAAAATATTGTGTCGATTGGACTTGTTAAAGTGTTTAGGGAATCCCTATCGTTAAGTTGGCCAAATGCATCGACCAAAATTCTTAAGTCACTCAATAGCTCAAACAACACAATATAAAACATTTTGCAATCACTAACAAATACGCGCTCTTATATATGATACACCCATTCTCATTTTAGGGTCTCACTCGCCCGATCTCAAATGATTTTACCCGACCAGGGCCAAGATTCTAGCTTAACCATGCGCCCCGATACCAAATGTGATATTTATCCTTTCTTATACTTAAAGAAGACACTCAATATGTCCTCGGTATTCGTGTGCCGATCATTTAAGTGTCCGAAAGACAAGTTATTTGGGGTGAAACAAAGAAAAGGACAGAAAAGAATCTCACAAAACGTGACGAGTAATATATAATATAAATAAGTCTTTTAAAAAAGGAAATCATCTTTATTATACATAATGTTAAAGTACATGTGACGACCCGGATTTTTAGCCATTGGATATCGAAAAATTAGTTGATTTTAATTTTTGAAAATTTGATTTTTATAAGTCAAATAGATGAGTTTTCTGATATTTAAAATATCTGGATATATATTGATTAAAAACTATGTTTATTTTTTAAAAAATTTTAAATTCCTAGATATGATAATTATTATAGAAATGTGTAAATAAACTCCACCATTTAAATTAAGATAAAATATGTAGATATATACAAGCTTCATGATGTTTAATATATAAATGAGTATATAAATGTGTGTATATATGGATATATGCCCATATAAAGTAAAATATAGGAAAGCTGTATAAATGTGAATATATATATATATATAATATCAAAATATACATAAGCAAGGTATATGAGAATGTGTATAAGTATAAATGTGTGTGTATGATGGTAAAACATATGCAAGTAAATATATATATATATATATATATATGTAGGTAAGAATACATATGCAAATATAGATAAATATGTAAGTATGGAATAATGTGAAAAAATATATGTATATGTAAATATGATGATAAATACAAGCAAATGTGTGTGTGTGTGTGTATACATATATATTAAATAGTGAAGATATAGATATATGTGTATGTGGTGACAACTATATATATGAATAGATATACGTGTTTATAAAGACATTGTATATGTAAATATGAATACATGGTAAAGTTTGTATACGAAAGGTATATATACATATATGAAAGGATGTGTATACAATCATGAAAAACATTTAATGCAGAACATACAAAACATATAATCAAAGTCAAAACAAAATCAAAATCAAGTCATATGAAAATCAAATCATCTTTTATTAAATAAAGTCACATTTGTTCAAATCAAAAATAATTTAAAAAAAATGCAAAACCTATACACAAATACTTTAGCCTAGCTACTTTTGCACACTTCCAACCTATATATACACATATACAAATCACTGCTTGTGGCCCTCAAGTTGAACATCCTCACTAACAAAAATATATATAAAAAAATTATCAAACAAAAGAAGAGTGCTGCCATTAAATAAATAAAACTAAAGAAAAAAATATAAGGCTTGAAGCAGGAAGAAGTTTACCCATCCTAAAATTGTGAGTAAAACCCATTTTCCTTACTTACCTGTAACCTTGTGTGCATGTGTATATGTATGTAAATTCAGATAAACTTTCTTATTTTAGTATGTGATCATGATTTAAGATATTCAATGCTTATATAGATGGGATACATAGATATTCAACACCCTGTAACTCAGAGAAAGAAAAACCCACTGTTCTTCTTCTTCTTCCTCTGTTCATGTTTTATTTTAAAAAAATGTTAAACATCAACTTCAAAAACCAATACCAAGCCATGTAGTTAGTTTTAAATCTTGAAATCAAAACAAAGTTTTTTTGTTTATGAGCATAGATTATTTTAAAATTTATTTTGTTGGATAATATGAAGTATAGTGTAACGACCCGGAAATTTCGATCCCGAAAATTCCAGATAGTTAGTGAAAAGAAGAAAAAGAAAGAAGAAGAACAGAAAACTCAAACTCAGAATCTTACATTCGCAGCGGATAAAATATAATATCACATAAATAACAGTTATACAAAGAAAAACTGCTTCAGTACATTTACATATCTATTCATCAGAATTATAATCCATTTCACAACACTGGACAGTTTTAAAACAACATGTCCAAGACGATTACACTATAAACAGCGGTATATACTCCATACGTTCCTGCCATCTAGCTCGCCTCCTGAGCTCCAGTACGTCCTTACCTGAAAATCTGTAATACTCGGTCTGACCCGAGCATTACATCAAAGTAACACCTGGGTCAGGCTGGAAACCAGCGTGAGTAAACCCATCTAACATGGAATACAAAAGCATACAACTTATATAAACCCTGGGTAACTTATATCAATTTACAACTTCACAAGTTTCTATAGACATCAATTATTACACACATCAATTTCTAAGTGCCAAGACATAGATTAAATGGTCCAATTCACTTAAGTCATTCCACTTCAACCTATTGGTTTCCTATATCAAATTACAAAGAATCGAAGGGGTTTCGGGTATTTACTAATACCCGAATCCGGACTCTTCGAATCCAATGTCGTCTTAAACCAAGTTATTTAAATGATTTAATTCAAATATTGAATGTCACTTTTACACAACAATAACACAGATAACATCACCCATTTATCATTGATATAACCAACATCGTATCACTAGCATGTCATCAAATAGATATTATTCAATTAAAACATTCAACAAACAATCATCCATAAGCAAGCTTTATCAATTCATGTCATAATTAATCATCTAGTCTTGCCTAATAAACCATTAATTAATTACAATCATTTAAGAAATTCAACACTCCTTGATTACCTTATCAATCAATCAATTAATCTCTAATCATAGATTAATTATCCTTTGATTATCAATTAATAAATCTCAATTATTAATTAATCTCCTTAATACAAAGTAATCAATCCTTAATTGCTTTGTAATCAATTAATTAACCCCTAATTAACTGATTAATTAATCATCAACTATTGATTAATAACCTTAATTATTAATCAATATCTCTTAATACAAATTAATTAATCCATAATTATTCTTATTACTAACTGATGAATCATTAATTAAAAAATCAATGATCTCTTAATTATTAAATAAATAAAAACTTAATTATTAATTAATAAATTTAATTATAAATTAAATTAATTCTAGATTATTAATTAAGTAGCCTCTAATGACTTAATTAACAACACTCTAATTACCAAATTAATCAATCTTATTTACTTGATTAATTAATTTTTAATTTCTCAATTTCTTAATCTCTGATTATTAATTAACAATCTCTAATTAATAATTCTTAATTACAATTAATTAACCATGAATTAATCAATTAAATTTAAACCCCAATTATTGATTAATTGAGCCAATTAATTACTCTTAATTTATCACCTAATCAATCCAAATTAATTAATTATACTTAATTCCCTTTATTAAAACTAATTAATCTCATGCCATTATCTCTTATATCATCTTTAAATAAATCATTCTCTTATAAAGACCTTAATTACCATTGACATTTTAACACATTTTAACATTATAATTAACTAAACTTAATTAAATTCTTAAAATAAGATTTGAAATAAAACAACCACTTAACTTGTAAACTTTAAAGTTAACAAATCTTTAACTTCCTTAATTGACTTAAATTTTTAACAAGTAGAAGTTAAAACTAATTTCAATTTGTATTTTTATAACTTACTTTTATAAAATCTTAAACTTACATTTAAATTAATGTTTAAATTAATATAAAATTTTGTTTAACAGAATTTAATTTAAACAGCTCTAAAAATTTCATATCCAATTGTTTTAAGAGATATCTAATATATATAAAGTAAGGTTATATAGAAGTTTAATCTAAATTTTCAAAACAATAGGATTTCAAGTCATTTAAACCTGTTTAAAATAGTTGCTTCGGGTTTTACCGAAGGCCACCCAGACCTATACCCGAGTTTCCCCTCGTTCTTCCCCATATTTTCAACAACTTTGGATTTACTTCAAGGTTCCTAACTCACAGTATACACTCAAATCACTCGAGTTTATACTCGAGCCACAAACCCCAAAGCACGATCTCTCCTTCGAGTTCACGTCACTACTCCACTCCAGATACCAAACCAAATCTGCCTACACATCCTCATCACCGTGCACCTGCACCTACGATGTCGCCACCTCCGATCATTCACGTCGACTTCCTCACATCGACCATCACCCCCAAACTCTGTCTCGACCATCAGTTCATACATAACAACCCAAAATCACGATCGAGTCACTCTGCACTAACCTTGAATAAACTCGGTACTGGAAATTCCCTTGAACCCCAAATGCCGATCACCGGAGCACCTATGCCTCCTGTCACAACATCACCGACCTTCACGCTATCGATTCCCAAAATCTGGTGGAACTCGATCCACCAGAGTCGATGGGACGATCATTTTCAGACCAACCCCAAAAACTAGAGCTACAGAATAAAACGATCTCCTGTCGCCGCCACAGTGGTCAACCCACCTTTCTGACAATTTTGCCGAGTTCACACATCACTCCACCACCTTTAATGGAAACCCCATCATTCTCGATCACTTGGATGATCAGTAACCTCCAAAGTCCCCATTTCTACCCATTCCAGCAATGCCTATTCTAAACCCAACTATAAATTTTGATTTCTCCTTTAAAAATCAATTTTTTGATTAGATAATAGGTTTATAAACTTAGATCAATGAATTACAAAAATTTAAATTTCAATCAAACTAGTTCTTGCCTGTTCTATTTGGTTCTAGAGCCATTCCAGATTTACTTTAGCTAAATTAAAATTTAAAACTCTCTTCATAATTAAACAAACAAATTTTGTTTAAATCTTAAGTTCTAACAGCAATTAGTTCAAGTGGATATGAAATTTTTGAGTAAAGTCTGAGCCTGGAAACTAAAATTAGAAGAACACAGATATACAGCATGCATAATCCATATCATACCATTAATGATCATTGCAAGCATCTAGTTCAAAACAAATTATAGTTTATTTACTCGCCCTTTTTTTTATGATGCAGAGATCTCTTTTATACTAAAATGTCAGATTTTGAAAATCTGGAAAGAAATGCCAGATTGGAAACTTGTTTGTTCAATCATGCACTCAATTTTTAACTTACATATACATTCTTTCATTTTCAACAATCATGCAAACATAGTTTCCATCCAAACTTCGATAATCACTTCATACAAATCAAGATGCAGGTGGGTTTTGCAATATTTAAAGAACAGTTTTACTCACATTCATTAAAGCATAAAACACAATCAACTTTAAAGAAGTAGTTTACTTATCCTTTAAAAATATTTATCCAATGCTTTTTTTAAAGTGATACACCTACAAATTTTTTTCAGCAATCAAATTCTAAATTGTTAGGTGGTATGTTTTAGATTTTGATCAGTTTTTTTTAAAACCTGTAACTTTTGAACAGAGCATTACTTCTCTGTTCCCAGATTTGCATTCCTATTTACACACCTAAATATACAATGATATTTACCTTCATGCAAGAACTTATCACACTATACTTCAGATATATTCACAACATCAAGATATCCACAGATTTTAGTTTTAAATAGGTTAATTTTACTCACCTCTGTTATGAAGAAACAGAGAATAGTTTTTGATTTGCTCTGTCAATCTGAAATTGCCTTTGGGTTTGAGAAGATCTGATGTTGTTGAATCTATTTTGAATCTGATGTTGATGAGTTGATTTCGAGCTTCAGGTTGAAGATTGTAAAAATAATTGTAGTTTGAAAATTTTATTTCCTTTTTTATTTGTTCTTTGATTTTCTTTCAGGCTTTGCTCAACAGGTTTTTATTTTATTTTTTTATTTTGATTTTCAGATCTGAAACTTTTGTTTGTTTAGATTTTCAATTTCTCTTGTTTCTTATTTTTATTTATTTAAATTAAAGGAAATTCATAATGCCACTTGTCAATATTATCAACACTTGTTCATTCCTTAAGTTGAATAATTTACATTTGTTACTTTATGTGTTAACACTTGTTTTAGCATGAGAATTGTTATTTTAGAATGTGTATACCCTTTTTTATTACTTATATTATATTACTTATGCTTTTATAAAGATTGGGGTATTATATTTCAATTATAAACTTATGTTTATTAATCTATTTACATTTGTACTTTGTATGATAAAAATGTCTTTTACATAATTTTATGTCAAATTATATTTAGTTTATATCTATGTATATGTTTTACCAATTTAAATTCTTATTAGATATAATCTCTTATATTAAAAATTCCAATGAATATGTTTTGAAACTAAACTATATATAAATAAAAGCTAACGAAAAAAAAAAGAATATAAACCAATTTATAATTTAAATTAAATCATATATAATATATTTGATTCATTTTAAATATAAATATAAAACTTATTCATATATTTTTAAATCAAAATGTTTTTAAGATATATATATATATATATATATATATTCATTTAAATTGAAGTTTAAATCTATATTCAAATTCAATTTAAAATCTGACTTAATATCAATTAAAATAAATCCGGGATATCACATTCTTCCCCCTTTGAATCTTTTCGTCCTCGAAAAGGAACGAAAGCAGAATTTATTAAATATTTAAAAAACAGTTAAAATATTCTTTGATCATTTCTCAAACACCTTTAAAATCTATATACTATTGCCAAAATAGTTTTTATAAAAAATATATTTTTTATAACTCGATGTCTCAACCAGTCCATCCTTATTCTCACAGAAATACGATCATACGTTGATCAGGCGTAGGACTGAAAATCTATAAGTACTTAGCAGACCCGTTTTCAACATCCAGTGAAAATACTTGAAAAATAATTTTATTGAAAATATTGAAAACAGTTTTGGTAAATAGAGTATATATCTTTGGTGAGAATGCTCTGGAAATCATCACCCCCATCCATGGTCACAGTTAAATTACAGGGTTACGTTGCCGTCGCAGCAAAAGTCCATGTAACTGCAGGCTCTCCGCGGCCTCTCGATTACGCCATGGATCCCACACAACAGATCACAGTTACACCCAGGGTTACGTTGCCATCGTAGCAAAAGTCCATGTAACTGCAGGCTCTCAGCGGCCTCTGATTTTCGCTGTCAAAATGAAACTTCTCCACTCCTACATAGGTCGCAGTCTACCGATATAAAATCAAATGCAGACTGTTGGCTCTCAGCGGCACACACGACTTTCGCTATGTTATACCATAGATCGCAGTTACATCCTGGGTTACGTTGCCATCGCAACAAAAGTCCATGTAACTGTTGGCTCTCAGCGGCACACGCGACTTTCGCTATGGTACACACTACTCATAATCCTCAGGAACTAGTTTTGTCCGGACTCCTCACAGGATCAACTTTAGAACCCTCCTTGGGGCTCAAGGCAGCACCACCCGGTGGTACTCCTGAGAAGTCCATTCCAAGGGAGCGCCTTTTTCCCCAGAGCATCATCAAAACATTTTATACTACACATATATAGTATCTTTAAATCATACACCTAGTATGATCTCATACGAAGCTCCTTTACACAAAATCGATTATCCCAAAATCGATAATTCTCAAACTAGGCTTTCCAAATTCAATATTGATTTTACCCAAAAATCAAAAGCCTTTCCAAATCCATAGGTTCCCAAAACCTTTTTTTCAAAATCCTCATATGATCCTTTATATATGTAGATATATATAAAATCCTTGATAAAAATCTTTGGATCATTATAAACTTGTATAAAATCCTTTTATACTTCAAACACTTTCAAAATCCTTTCCTTCTGGCAATAAATTCATCAAGAGGAGTTTTATCTTATAAAACAAAGATATATAACTTTATTTATCCAAAATCAAATATTCAAATTTGATTATTCCTTTCAATATCAATTTCATTCAAATCCGTACGATGTACACACATCATCCGTACGCTATACCAATCTGATCGCTCACTCGATCACACAATTTCACTTCTGAACTAGTATTGTCCACCCGATTTCCTAGTGCGGACACATATCTGGCTTCTTGATCAGAAACCGTTATTCTCCTTGCATAGTCATAACTATGATAGAGAATATCCAGAACCAATCAACAATCCATATCCAGGTTCGCCGTCGAAAATCGAGTGAAAAATCCCACTCGGATCGATATAACTATCTCGAAATTCTGTGCTCGAATCTGGATCAAATCACTATGCGAATAGAATAACATACGTGCACCCTACATATGTATCTTTATTGGTTATTAGCCAAATCAATTCTCTTTCTATTCACATTCACTTAAATTTTCATTCACTTATTCACAACTGCCTTAATCCACACTTGGATTATTCCTTAAATTCTTATCTCGATTGGGTATTTAACCAATAACAGTTTGAACTCCGACCGATTTATTTAGAAAACAGCTTGAAAATTTTGAAAATAGATAAGTAGTTTGAAAATAATTACTAGTTTGTAAAACAGGTGTAAAAATAGTTAGAAAATAGTTAAAATAATTATAGAAAATTTAGAAAATCACAAAATAATAGTAATATAGTAATTAGTTTTGTAAAACAATTGAAATATAATAATTAATTTAAAACAGTTGGAAAATTGTTGAATAGTTCAAGAATAATTGTAAAACAAGTATAAGATAGTTTGGCTTTTAAAAGAAAGGTTGTATATATAATGAATAGCTTTGAAAATAGGTTTATATTAAAACAATTTATATTAAAAATCGTCGAGAGTCAAAATTGTTCAATTCCCAATCTCTATTCCCAATCAATTCAATTTAAATCTCTACTTCCACTTAAATTGACTTAACTTCAATTCAAATAAATTCAATTTTCCATTGAAATTGATTCAACCCCAATTCAAGTTGAATTAACCAAAGTTCCTTTCCAAATTTAACTTTATTTAACCTTGATCTCAATTTAAATTGAACCAGTTCCAATTTCAATTCAATTCAACTCCAGTTTGAATTAATTCCAATTTCAAACTCCATTTCCAAATCAAGTTGAATTATTCTTGATTTCCTTCCAAATTCAATTCAAATTCCATTTGAATTTAATACTATTAAACTTTAATTACAATTTATTCAAATCAATCTAATTCAAATTTTCCATTTGAATCTTATCCTCATACATCTTCAATTACCCTTTCAATTAATTCAAATCAAATTCAATTTGAACTAGTTTTAATTCAAATTCCAAATTTAAACCATCTCGAAATATATAAATTCGAGTTAAATTTCCAAATTTAAGTCCACATTCCAGAATTTCATTTTAAATCAATTGAATATTTTAAAAACCCATTTATTATCCAAATTCAACCTTAAAACCAATTTTCAACAATTTCAGTTGGAACTCTATTTTAAACACCCAAATCTCAAATCCAAAGTGGTTCCATTTCTCTATTTATCAAATCCAGTCAACCTTATCCAATTTGATCTTCCATTTCAAATTTTAAACTCCACATAAATAATCTTCCCACTTATTAAGTTCAAAACCTATCACTTTGGGTATCATATCTCATTCCAAATTTAAAACTCAACATTTAGAGTTTATTTCAACCAACTTTGATATTATGTATATCCATACTTATACATATTTACTTCTTGGCTTGCCAAGCCAAATTTAAAATTTTAAACCACCTTTGTTTCAATTCAAAACAAATTCTCTTTAAAATTTTCAAACATCTCTTATTTAAGATCATATTCAAAATAGTTTGAATAATATAATTTCCTTTAACATTTTGAAACCAATTCAAATGTTTTGAATTTAGAATTCAGAACTTCACAATTGGAAACCCACTTTAATTTATGTCCTTTCACATTTACAAATTATTTCCTTTTTAAATGGTTACTTCCTTAAAACATTTTATTGTTTATTGAAGAACAATCATTCCGTTATTAAACAGAATAACCATCTATTTCTTTGGTTTGAAACCAATTCTAGTTCATCTTAGTTTGAAATACTTCTCCAATTCAAGATTTCAAATTTTAGTTTGAATCCATTTCAAACTTATTTTTTATTTAATCCCAATTTCAATTTGGTTGCATACTATTGCTTCTTAATTTAATTCTTACTATTACCTTTAATTTAATTAATACTACAACCAATTTCCTTAATATAATAGATAATCTATTTCTTATATAAGATTTATTTACTTTTGAAATCATTTAAAAATCTTTATATAAGAAAATAACAAGTACGCTCTCTCATATTTATATGCTCAACTCATCCTAGGGTACCACTTACCCTATCCTTAATGAGTAATACCACCAGAGCCAAGGTTCTCGCTTAACCTTTTGCTCTGATACCAAATGTAATGACCCGGAAATTTCGATCCTGAAAATTTTAGATAGTTAGTGAAAAGAAGAAAAAGAAAGAAGAAGAACAGAAAACTCAAACTCAGAATCTTACATTCGCAGCGGATAAAATATAATATCACAAAAATAACAGTTATACAAAGAAAAACTGCATCAGTACATTTACATATCTATTCATCAGAGTTATAATCCATTTCACAACACTGGACAGTTTTAAAACAACATGTCCAGGACGATTACACTATAAACAGCGGTATATATTCCATACGTTCCTGCCATCTAGCTCCCCTCCTGAGCTCCAGAATGTCCTTACCTGAAAATCTGTAATACTCGGTCTGACCCGAGCATTACATCAAAGTAACACCCGGGTCAGGCTGGAAACCAGCGTGAGTAAACCCATCTAACATGGAATACAAAAGCATACAACTTATATAAACCCGGATTAACTTATATCAATTTACAACTTCACAAGTTTCTATAGACATCAATTATTCCACACATCAATTTCTAAGTGCCAAGACATAGATTAAATGGTCCAATTCACTTAAGTCATTCCACTTCAACCTATTGGTTTCCTATATAAAACTACAAAGAATCGAAGGGGTTTCGAGTATTTACTAATACCCGAATCCGGACTCTTCGAATCCAATGTCGTCTTAAACCAAGTTATTTAAATGATTTAATTCAAATATTGAATGTCACTTTTACACAACAATAACACAGATAACATCACCCATTTATCATTGATATAACCAACATCGTATCACTAGCATGTCATCAAATAGATATTATTCAATTAAAACATTCAACAAACAATCATCCATAAGCAAGCTTTATCAATTCATGTAATAATTAATCATCTAGTCTTGCCTAATAAACCATTAATTAATTACAATCATTTAATTAATTCAACACTCCTTGATTACCTCATCAATCAATCAATTAATCTCTAATCATAGATTAATTATCCTTTAATTATCAATTAATAAATCTCATTTATTAATTAATCTCCTTAATACAAAGTAATCAATCCTTAATTGCTTTGTAATCAATTAATTAACCCCTAATTAACTGATTAATTAATCATCAACTATTGATTAATAACCTTAATTATTAATCAATATCTCTTAATACAAATTAATTAATCCATAATTATTCTTATTACTAACTGATAAATCATTAATTAACAAATCAATGATCTCTTAATTATTAAATAAATAAAAACTTAATTATTAATTAATAAATTTAATTATAAATTAAATTAATTCTAGATTATTAATTAAGTAGCCTCTAATGACTTAATTAACAACACTCCAATTACCAAATTAATCAATCTTATTTACTTGATTAATTAATTTTTAATTTCTCAATTTCTTAATCTCTGATTATTAATTAACAATCTTTAATTAATAATTCTTAATTACAATTAATTAACCTTGAATTAATTAATTAAATTTAAACCCCAATTATTGATTAATTGAGCCAATTAATTACTCTTAATTTATCACCTAATTAATCCAAATTAATTAATTATACTTAATTCCCTTTATTAAAACTAATTAATCTCATGCCATTATCTCTTATATCATCTTTAAAATAAATCATTCTCTTATAAAGACCTTAATTACCATTGACATTTTAACACATTTTAACATTATAATTAACTAAACTTAATTAAATTCTTAAAATAAGATTTGAAATAAAACAACCACTTAACTTGTAAACTTTAAAGTTAACTAATCTTTAACTTCCTTAATTGACTTAAATTTTTAACAAGTAGAAGTTAAAACTAATTTCAATTTGTATTTTTATAACTTACTTTTATAAAATCTTAAACTTACATTTAAATTAATGTTTAAATTAATATAAAATTTCGTTTAACAGAATTTAATTTAAACAGCCCTAAAAATTTCATATCCAATTGTTTTAAGAGATGTCTAATATATATAAAGTAAGGTTATATAGAAGTTTAATCTAAATTTTCAAAACAACAGGATTTTAAGTCATTTAAACCTGTTTAAAATAGTTGCTTCGGGTTTTACCCCAGGCCACCCAGACCTATACCCGAGTCTCCCCTCGTTCTTCCCCATATTTTCAACAACTTTGGATTTACTTCAAGGTTCCTAACTCACAGTCTACACTCAAATCACTCGAGTTTATACTCGAGCCACAAACCCCAAAGCATGATCTCTTCTTCGAGTTCGCGTCACTACTCCATTCCAGATACCAAACCAAATCTGCCTACACATCCTCATCACCGTGCACCTGCACCAACGATGTCGCCACCTCCGATCATTCACGTCGACTTCCTCACATCGACCATCACCCCCAAACTCTGTCTCGACCATCAGTTCAAACATAACAACCCAAAATCACGATCGAGTCACTCTGCACTAACCTCGAATAAACTCGGTACTGGAAATTCCCTTGAACCCCAAATGCCGATCGTCGGAGCACCTATGCCTCCTGTCAGAACATCACCGACCTTCACGCTATCGATTCCCAAAATCTGGTGGAACTCGATCCACCAGAGTCGATGGGACGATCATTTTCAGACCAACCCCAAAAACTAGGGCTACAGAATAAAACGATCTCCTGTCGCCGCCACAGTGGTCAACCCACCTTTCTGACAATTTTGCCGAGTTCACACATCACTCCACCACCTTTAGTGGAAACCCCATCATTCTCGATCACTTGGATGATCAGTAACCTCCAAAGTCCCCATTTCTACCCATTCCAGCAATGCCTATTCTAAACCCAACTATAAATTTTGATTTCTCCTTTAAAAATCAATTTTTTGATTAGATAATAGGTTTATAAACTTAGATCAATGAATTACAAAAATTTAAATTTCAATCAAACTAGTTCTTGCCTGTTCTATTTGGTTCTAGAGCCATTCCAGATTTACTTTAGCTAAATTAAAATTTAAAACTCTCTTCATAATTAAACAAACAAATTTTGTTTAAATCTTAAGTTCTAACAGCAATTAGTTCAAGTGGATATGAAATTTTTGAGTAAAGTCTGAGCCTGGAAACTAAAATTAGAAGAACACAGATATACAGCATGCATAATCCATATCATACCATTAATGATCATTGCAAGCATCTAGTTCAAAACAAATTATAGTTTATTTACTCGCCCTTTTTTTTATGATGCAGAGATCTCTTTTATACTAAAATGTCAGATTTTGAAAATCTGGAAAGAAATGCCAGATTGGAAACTTGTTTGTTCAATCATGCACTCAATTTTTAACTTACATATACATTCTTTCATTTTCAACAATCATGCAAACATAGTTTCCATCCAAACTTCGATAATCACTTCATACAAATCAAGATGCAGGTGGGTTTTGCAATATTTAAAGAACAGTTTTACTCACATTCATTAAAGCATAAAACACAATCAACTTTAAAGAAGTAGTTTACTTATCCTTTAAAAATATTTATCCAATGCTTTTTTTAAAGTGATACACCTACAAATTTTTTTCAGCAATCAAATTCTAAATTGTTAGGTGGTATGTTTTAGATTTTGATCAGTTTTTTTTTAAAACCTGTAACTTTTGAACAGAGCATTACTTCTCTGTTCCCAGATTTGCATTCCTATTTACACACTAAATATACAATGATATTTACCTTCATGCAAGATCTTATCACACTATACTTCAGACATATTCACAACATCAAGATATCCACAGATTTTAGTTTTAAATAGGTTAATTTTACTCACCTCTGTTATGAAGAAACAGAGAATAGTTTTTGATTTGCTCTGTCAATTTGAAATTGCCTTTGGGTTTGAGAAGATCTGATGTTGTTGAATCTATTTTGAATCTGATGTTGATGAGTTGATTTCGAGCTTCAGGTTGAAGATTGTAAAAATAATTGTAGTTTGAAAATTTTATTTCCTTTTTTTATTTGTTCTCTGATTTTCTTTCAGGCTTTGCTCAACAGGTTTTTTTTGTTTTTTTATTTTGATTTTCAGATCTGAAACTTTTGTTTGTTTAGATTTTCAATTTCTCTTGTTTCTTACTTTTATTTATTTAAATTAAAGGAAATTCATAATGCCACTTGTCAATATTATCAACACTTGTTCATTCCTTAAGTTAAATAATTTACATTTGTTACTTTATGTGTTAACACTTGTTTTAGCATGAGAATTGTTATTTTAGAATGTGTATACCCTTTTTATTACTTATATTATATTACTTATGCTTTTATAAAGATTGGGGTATTATATTTCAATTATAAACTTATGTTTATTAATCTATTTACATTTGTACTTTGTATGATAAAAATGTCTTTTACATAATTTTATGTCAAATTATATTTAGTTTATATCTATGTATATGTTTTACCAATTTAAATTCTTATTAAATATAATCTCTTATATTAAAAATTCCAATGAATATGTTTTGAAACTAAATTATATATAAATAAAATCTAAAGAAAAAAAGAATATAAACCAATTTATAATTTAAATTAAATCATATATAATATATTTGATTCATTTTAAATATAAATATAAAACTTGTTCATATATTTTTAAATCAAAATGTTTTTAAGATATATATATATATATATATATATATATATATATATATATATATTCATTTAAATTGAAGTTTAAATCTAAATTCCAATTCAATTTAAAATCTGACTTAATATCAATTAAAATAAATCCGGGATATCACATATAGAAGGAGAAAAACATGTGACACGGTAAATAACTCGAGTTTGGTTAAAACTTGAGTATCACTATTGTATGAATGGATTATATGGATCCGTTGGTTATTGAAAAATATGAATTTTAGTCTTGGTTTGGGAAGTTTTAAAAAAGTATGGAGGAATGAAAGACGAGATGAACGGGATTAAGGAAGAGGGAAAATTCCGACGACTCTGTCAATTTTGGGACTCGTCGTCGGGTGTGGGGCCGACTTAGGGCGTGACGCACCAGAGGAAGGTTCGCGGTGGTTCATAGTTGTTTGTGTAGGCTACACGTAAGTGAACTAGGGTTTAAAGTGGAAATTTGGTGGTCTCATTTTCATGGCAAATGGAGGCGTCACGGTAGAGTTCTAGGGCTGCGCACTTGTGTAAAAGGACCAGGGGATTGTGGCGAGCGTATGGGAAAAGCCTGGAAGGTTATGGAGGATCGGGATGGCGAGGGAAGGCGACTTGATGGATTCGGTTTCCTGTCGGTTGAGTGGAAGTTAAAAATTATGAACTAAGGTTGGGTCGTGGATTCCAGGTAGTGAGGTGAGTTGCGGAGGGCATGGGTGGCTTGCGAGGCCGGTCGACGGCGAGAATAAGTAGACCGTGGGTGTGTGTACATGCACATATGTGTGCAAAGGTCTAGGTAAATGGAAATGAGGAAGAGGAAGTAGAATCTGGAAAGAAAAAAAAAGAAGAGGAGAAGGAGAAGGGAATGGGCTAGGTTGGGCCGAGGAAGGAAAAGAGAGGAAAAAAAGAAAGGAAGAATAAGAAGAATAAAAAGAAAGAAGGGAAAAAGAAAAGAAAAGAAAGAAAGAGAGAAAAGAAAAGAAGAAATAGTTTTTTATATATACATTTGATAATTTATATTTTCTTTCTTTTAACTAAAAATCTATTTTCATTTTAAATCCGTAATTAAAAGTTCCATGATATTTTATAATTTAATGGTAATTAATTATATTATTACTATTCGACTTAAACTTATAGATAATTAAATGGTATTTTATAATTTATTTTTAGTTAATAAATTGTTTAATTTGTAATTAATTTGGGGAAAAATATATAAATGAAATCGGCTAAGTAAAGCTAATAAAATTCTAAGGAGTGAATCGTCTTGATATTTGTTATTTAAATTAGTAACAATCTATATCTTTGGTTATCTCTATTGGATATTCGTTTCAATTATTCTTGTCTGTACCATCGAGTGGTCGAACAAGTTAAAATAATTTAATTAAAATAATAATTTATTTTATTTGAAATAAAGATCTGTAATAAATTTCCATATTTGAATATGGGCACCTTAAATATAAATTGTTTATTATAAAACAAATTACCCTTTTAAAATCTACTGCTTGGATTCGAAGAGACCGGGATCGGATATCAGCGTTATCCGGAACCACTTCGATTTGAAAATCGCTATAAACCTTTACGGGTTTGAATATAGAGTCTAATAGGCTGAATTGAATAAATAAAGTAAATTTGACTATTTTAAATAAGTAACTGTACCAAGACGTTATTAAAATATCGATTTTTCTGTAAAAGTGTTTGGTTATAACAAGGTAAAAACTCTTCGAGTTACTTTGGTTTCTAAAGGATTTTTATAACTTAAGTATTTCAAATTAAGTTAGTTTTACTCACGCTAGTTTCCAGCCTGACTCAGGTGTTACTTTATTGTAATGCTTGGGTCGGACCAAGTATTACAGAATTTCAGGTTAGGACGCTTATGAAGCTCAGGAGACGAGCTAGATGGCAGAGACGCATTGCATATATTGACTATATTATGCTATGTATTATAGGCTATATTTTTAGGATTTAGGGGACAAGTTATTAAAACTATCCAGATTATTATTATTGATTGTACTCTGATAAATTGAATGTATAGTGATAGTTACAGCTTTTCTTTGTGTAAAATGCTGTTACTGTATATTATATTTTGTTCTGTTGTGATTGTGAGATTCTATGCTATTGTTTTTTGTTTTTTATTATACCTCTTTTTCCTTAAAACCCTAACAACCTGGTATTTTCGACACTCAATTGCTCGACACTCTACACAGTGGATGTGTTAACGTTAATTTTTCGGGTGTCGAAAATCGCCTGGTCGTTACGGTACATTAGCCTATTATCAGCCTAGACAGTTATAACAACATGTCCTTATAATCTGATAAATACAACAAACATACATCAAGAATAGTTAAACAATGAAAAACTTCAAGATAAGCGAATACATCTTGTAGATTCCAGCTCGTCTCCTAAAATCTCCAGAAAATCCAGCTAAATCTGGAAAACATGCTAGGGCTGACTCGAGCATTATAGGAAAACAACACCCTGGCCTGTCTGGTAAAACCAATGTGAGAAAAGCTCGAAAAAAACCATAAGGATTACTGTATTTGAAAAAACCTTCCAAAATCGTAAGACCACATTCCACATAAACAGAATGAGATTTTACCTTATGATAACCAAAACATTTCTATATAAAATCGAGTGATGTTATAATAATGTATATGGGTTTAAAATACCAATAATCAAGTAGTTGTAATGTGTGTACATAAAAACAATAATAGGTATACAAATCAAACAACTAGAGGCTCTTATTGGAGAATGGATTTCCAACAAATGACAAGGTAAGGGATTACTTTCCGTACGGTACACATCTAGGTAAAGTGTATCGTGGGCTGCAGTTGCCTTTGCAACTCAGATGATAAGACTGACCTACTCTTGACTGGATAGTACTGAATATGATCACCCTTGGTTGTGATCAATAACCAAAATGGGCCCCGAAGCATACATAGAGATATCGACATTACATATTGGGATGATCATACCCTAATGGGTGCGACCCATATAGTCTTGGGGCAAACCCTTTTTTAACCACTTTCGAGGTGTGAGGCTTGAGAGGCTAAGCTCTTACCATTTCCTCATAGAATTCCATCTTGGAAAGCTAACTTGCTCTCCAACCGGAAATGCAATGCTAACATTCATCCATACAAGTTTGTTCTGGGTCTGAACGAAACTAAAGGCACTTCAAGGTGCACAGTCTTCAATCATCTTCAAGATGTCTTCCATTCAAATGCATATGTTGATTCCAAGTGATTTACGGGTAATACATCTGATCCTGGCCTGTCCAAACCAACGACTATAATTTTTGGTTGATTCAATCCCTGTTCTTTTGGAAGTATGCAACAAGTATTCGAGTCCTCACCGAGTAACTCGAATATACAATCATACTTCCTAAGTCAAAAGTAGCCAAGGTTTGATGGTCGGTTATTTAACTATCAAATACATAAAGAAATAAAATCTAGAGATTTAACTACCTATAGTAACCACTATGCCTCAAAAATAAATCTTCATTTATTAAATCTCTTTTCAAAATGTTTATCAAAACATTCATGTACTTATCTCCCTAACATGATTATATTCACAAAACATTTGTCAAAGATATATTATCTGTAAATCATATTAAAAGGATCAAATAAATGTTATTTAAATTGAAGAAAATATAACCTCAAACACTATTCCTTCGGCGTTAAGCGTGGAGCGACTGTCCATACCATCAAAATTAAGAAGATTAGTTAAAGGAAATCCAATCTCAAACTCTTTTGTAATTTACTTCAACAAATCCTTTTAACAAATCACTTTTGTTTATGATATCTCCTTTACTTAAATTATAAACCCATTTATAACTCCAAGTTAATTTATAAAACTTTATTATAAATATCAAAACCATTTATATAATTCTTTATAAGTCTTCAAATTCTTTATAAAACTTCTTTTATAAATATCCAAAATCATTTATAGAATTCCTATAGTATTCCCTATTTAAAACAAAACTCCTTAAATAATTCTCGTTTAATAAAGTACCTTTTAATAAACAAAATGATTATTTAAAACACCTTTGAACAACATGCTATTATTTAAAAATATCCTTTATTAAGTTTTCTTTAAACCTGTTAACCCGCCTTTCTACAAGGTCGTGGACAGGAGAATTTAACCAAGTCGACTGCTTATTTTTCGATAATGGAATACGATCGATTGGAGTCAGTTGGATGGGTTGGCGGTCGGTCAGGGATGATTCAATATGTGTGGCACGGCAGATGCCGCTCGGTCTAGAAGTTAGGCGTCGGCCGACCCTAATGATGTCATTTGGTCTTGAAGTCATGAGTTACACGACATTCAGGTTCATCATTGTGGCTCGGCATTGGTGGCATGGTTCGGCCTTGGTGAGGCGGTTCGGCCTAGACGAGGTCGCTCAGCATTAGGGGAGGTCAACTACGCTCGGCATTACGGAGAGGTCAGGGTTGCTCGGCATTACAGAGAGGTCAGGGTCGCTCGGCATTGTCGCTTGGTCGGGATCGATCAGCACCGTGTTGAGATCAGGGTGGATCGACATTGGAGGTGGTTCGGTATGGTTTGGGTCGGCAAGATTATGTGGCTCAGCGAAGGCCGTTCGTCATTGTTCGGTCGGGGTGAAAAGTATGCCTGGCTGTGGCCTTGATGGGCCCCGACTACTCAGAAAGCCAAATAACTCAGGATTTGCCTATAAATACAGCATGTGAGGGTTCAGAAAGGGTGTCTTCTTTCGGGTCTCTGACTTTCTCTTCTTTAAGGCTAAGGCACTCAGCCGTTGCTAAACTTAGGTTGAAGCTGTAATCGATTATTACAGCAATAAAAAAGAAACTTCTGGAGTGGACGTAGGTGGAGTTAGCCGAACCACTATAAAATATGTTGTTCTTTACTGCTTTCATTTTATTTTAGACTATTCTTCATATTATTACTCTCTACTTCTATTCTATCTGTGACGACCCGACTTCCTACGCCTAGGAAAGCATCATCTTGAAGAAAGAAAAGGGTGAAAAAATAGAAAAGACAGAGAAGAAAGAACAACAACATCAGAATCTCACTGCGGAACGAATAAATTATATTAATCACATAAGTATTTACATAATATGCAACATCAATCAGAGTTATACAGATAATATATCACATACTAGACAGTTATAGACATCTGTCTAGTTATACAACTCAATACACAAAACAACACAGAGATACCAACACAGCGGAACTATATGTATATGTACAATGCTGAAGCCTCCTGCTTCATTGCTCCTCCAGAATTCGTCAAAGCTAACCTGTATCCCTTGGCTACTCGTAAAAATTTGAGTACCCGAGAGTTTAGGAAAAACAGAAATAAACTCCAGGTCAGACATGGGTCTGGTGTGAGTAATAGGTTAAAGTTGCTTAATTTTGAAAACCTTTGAAATAAAAGGTATCACGTAAGACTCCCCACACATAAAAATGGGTAAGTTTTTACCTTACGCTAACCAAAACATTGGGTAGGAAATTCAGTGATATTATAATAGGTCTAGGGTTTTCAAGTAAATAGAAAATAGCTGAAATTGTTACATGATTAAATTCCATCTACTAACCACAAAAGTGGGTAATACAATCAAAACCGTTGGCACTTATTGGATTTTGGATTCCATACAATGGCAGGGCTACTGGGTACCGCCAGTCACAGTACGTGGCCTAGATCAACGTACCGAGGATCACTCCCGAACCCCTACAACACAAGGCCGGAACAATTCCTTACTGAACAGTCCCGAACAAGATAACCCCGGCAGTTGTTGCAATCAACCGCCCACACAGCCAAAAAATAAAGGGACATCTAGACAGGGGTATATCTCATCCTGCTTGGGCATGACCCACCTAACCTTGCCGCACCTCCCCCGTTTTAGCCATTCCCAATTGTTGAGGCTTGAGGTCACGATTACCTTTAGAGGATACATTTCTTAGAATGTTCATCTCCCACCTGACGATGTTCTGAAAGCATTCAATCCATACAAGTTCGTTCCGGGTTCGAACGAAACTGAAGGCATTATCTCGTTACACTCATTTTTGGAATCACCTTCAGAGTTAACGACAATAACCCTTGCACTTTGAATCTTCATCTTCACTTCAGATTCACGACCTATCGTTAATTTGGATCGATGTGGTTTTCGGATATCCAAATATGGAAACCCGATCCCAGTCTCATCGAAAACCAAAAACGTATCTTTTAAGGCCAAGTTGTCTATTTAGTCTTAATAGTTCAATTCAGTATTATCAATATACACACAGATAGATAATTCACATCTCATAATAGATAATCACATTATCATCATGAACAGATAATCAATATTATCATCCAAACAGATACTTACTATTATCATACTTAAACCATACATCCATATCACATAGATATTACTTATCTCATATCTGAGATCACAATCATCAAATGAAATATCAATATCATTCATCCATAAGCAATGATTTATAATCATACCATTTATAATTAATTTAAAATGAATTAAATTAACTACTTCTATCTCTAATTAATTTAAAGTAAATTAAATTAATTACTTCATCTATAAAGCCTGCTTATACAATCATTAATTAATTATAAATCAAATTAACTAATGATCCATTAAGTATTCATCCTAATTAAACCCCTTTGATTAATCATTTTCTAATTACAATAAGTAATTAGTCACAAATTAATTATCCTAAATCATTTATAGTAATTAACATTTAATTACTTCATTTATTAATTACTAAAATTAGTTACATTTATCCTTAATTAATTACATAAATTAATCACCATATTATTAATTATTCCTTAATTAACCAATTCTTAATTACATCATTAATTATATTAATTAATGATCTCTAATTTAAATTTAAATTAAATTTCTTTATTTAAATTAATTACATTAAATGATTAACCCTTAATTAAACACAAATATTAATCACCCTTGAATTAATAACAAACCAGTAATTAACTATCCTTAATTACTTATATTAATAAATTAATTATTCCATAATTAATTATCTCCACTAATTAATCCTTTGATTAATTACAAAAGTAATTACCCAAATTACTATATTAACCAATCCTTTTCCAATTAATTACATTCAGTAATTATCATCTAATTACTTCCCTAAGCAATTATGCTCCATTAATTACACTAAGTAATTGCACTTATCAAATCATCAAATGATTTCTTAAATTAATTAAACTAAATTAATTAACTTAATTAATCATATCATCTAAATTTATTACAATAAATACTCTATCTCTTAATTACTTTTATCAAATAATTACATTTAACAATTTACAATAGATTATCTAATTAATCTAATTAATTATCAAAATTAATCACATTAATTAATTAATTAATAATCTTTAGTTAATTATCTTCATTATCTAATAACATTTCTTAATTTACTTCTTAATTAATTTCTAGTTATAAATTAATCTAAATTATTAATTTATAAATTAAATACACCAGTCATTCCTTAATTAACTTATTCATTAAATCATTTAAATATCTAAATTATTTCTAAGATAATTTATTTCTTTATTAATGACTCCTTTAATATTGAAGTGTATTAGAACCTTACATTTTAAATTCAAATTCAAATTCCATTTTGAATTTAAAATTCAAATGATTATTGTTTAAACATTTACCAAATTTAAATTCAATTTATAATCTTTTAAATAAATGTAAATAACATTTATTACTTACATATGAACTTATATAAGAAAAGCCTTTAAATTCAACCACTTAAATTTTTATTTAAATTTAAACTTCCAAAAGACATTAATATTTTAACTTGCAAATTCAAGTTAAAACAATTTATTTAACTTCCATTCAAAAATATTTTATAAAAAATTCTCTCAAAATCAAGTTAAACATTTATTTGGAGCAAATTTACTTTTCAAAACTATTTTATTTGAACTTATTTTTAAAACAATCATGTTTAAAAACTGATTTAAATCTTCAGATTTGAATTCGAAGTAAACTCGAATCCATCAATTTATCTTTGATTTAAAACTTTGATTTAAACTTTCTTTTTTTTAAAAAAAATTTGATTTCAAATCCAAATCCATTTTAAAACCTTAAGATTCAAAAGTCCATTTGAATCTATACTTTTAAACGTCGAATTTAAACTACTGTTAAAACTTTTGTTTCAGATTTAATTTTTAAAATCTGAAACTGTCAGGTTTTTAAACCTGAAAACCCATTTGAATATTTTAAACTTTATTTTAGATTTTAAAATATAAATTTGAATTCATACTTCAAACTGGATTTAAACTTTGTTTAAATCTGGTATATGGATTTAAAGTTTCATTTGAATCTAACATCACACTAGTTTTGACTTTGGTTACAACTAGCTTACAATTTAATTTATTTTAAATTTGGTTTAAATTTAAACTACAGGCAGTTTCATACAACCTGTAGCAAACCAACTCAACCCGAGACCAAAGCAAAGTGCTTCGAGTCAAACCCTCCCCTGCTTCGAGTCATATACTTGAGTGACCCGAGTACTTCCCGAGTCAAAATACTCTGCACCCAACAAAACTCTTCAGTACTTCCATGGGCACGGTGCACGTGCACCGTGACTCCAGCCACCCACTAGAAGTTCAACACGACTCCGACCATCACCAGACACGATCACGACCACCCAAAGCCATCACGGCAACTCGAATCAAAATCGAGTTCGAAACTCAAACCTGGAAACTCGACATGGCCTAATACCCAAAACCTGTCAACGTGCCATTCACCCAACCTCGGCCACCTGAACACGCGAAACCCGGGCCATGAACTCGTCTTCGACCAAGCTACCACCTCCCGAGATCTCGTGCAGCTCGATGCACGGTGGAAGTCGCGGTGATCAAAAGTTCGACCACCATAAGAATTAGGGTTACCCACTAAAACTGTACGCAGCTGCCACTACGTCCAACTGCAGTGCCTTCCACCATTTTTCCTCGACCCTCCGATCACTCGTCCATCACCACGGAGAACCCCGAGCACTCCGGTCCACTTGATCACCAGAAATCGACAATAACCCATATATTGATGAACCCAGAACCTCACCTGAACCTCTTTACTAAAAATAGTGATTTTATTTTCAAAATTCAAGTTTTAGTCTTAGCATTCGATTCATATACCTGAATCCATGAATTATAATAATTGAGTTTTAACTTATTTTAGTTTTCTACCGTTGTTTTATATTTTCCAAAACTAATACAAACTATTTTACCCCTAAATAATTTTTAAACTCAAGTCTCTGTTCATACAAGCATTTTATGTTGAAACTTATGTCTTGTTAAAGCTTGAATTAAGAACAAAATGAAATTTTGATAAGGATTTTAAACCTGGAACTAAAGTCAGATAGAAACACAGAGATGCTCATCACAATATTAGTACTTAACACAGAGCTATACAAAAGAAATATGCTCAACACAAACCGAATTCCAAAGAAAACATGCAACAGAACAAATATATACTTAAACTATTCAATTATGATGTTACTCACCTTAGATTGATGAACACAGAGCCTCTGGTTTTGATTTTTGAAAAACCTTGAAACTGATATGAATTGCTTTGTCTCAGGTTGAAAAAGAATAATGCACAGGCTCTTGATTTTGCAAATGATTACAGGCTAATGGCTTGATAAAAAATGAAGTCTTTGATCTGGTCTTAAGGAAGTTGTTCTCAGATTTGAAAGAATGCAGTCTCAGGTTTGTAGAGTTGATTGAATTGTTGTATGATGTTGTTTAAGTTTGTAAAAATGGATATGGTTGCTTATTCTCTTGTTTTCTTATTTTTTATAAACGAAATGAACTGGAAGATATGTATATATAGAAGGAAAATATTATAGGGGAAGGTGATATCTGGGTAGCTAATGCAGGTCCAATATTTGTTTGTATCGGGCAAGATTTTTGTATCAGGAGGCTGAATTGATTCTAAACAATTCGAATTGACTTGGTTATATGCTAGAGTTTGAAAACATTAAATGCAATGGTACCTTATGTCTACAACCTTACCTTATATGTCTAACATGTACATAGATATTTTATTTACTTTGATCTTGCCTTCATTTCTAAGCTTTACAGTCAACATACAAATATACAAAGCCTGGTTTTCTTTTACTTTATGTTTTCATACTTGTCTTCTTTTCTATTCTTGCCTGCATACTAACTTAAAGGCAACATTTCTTTACTTTGTTTGCCTGGTTATGCACTACTTTATTACCCTATGTACAAATTTTTTTTTGTTTTGTTTTAGTTATTGGTTATAAATTTTAACTTATGTTAATGTCATAGTTCTTATGTTTATGTATTTATTCTTATGTTTATAACCATATATTTGATTTATACTTATGTTTGCATTGATAAGATTGATTTTATTTTAAATATTTTATAAAAGAAATTACCTCTATATCAATAAACTACTTATTTTATCGAGCTAAATTTAAAAAGAAAATAAAACAAACCTATTTGTAAATCTTATTTAAATTCAACTTAAGCTAAAATAAAATTTAAAACAATTAATATTTATCTTAAGTATTTTAAACCATATAGTTATTTATTAAATAGATTTAAAAAAAGATATATATTAAATCAAATTATAATTACCAAAAATATTAAAATTAGAAAACATGTCTATTTGTTAAATTTAAAACAAAGATTATCCATTTACAATATATATATATATATATATATATATATATATATATATATATATATATATATATATATACATAGAAGGCAATTTGATCAGCTTTTAAAAGATAAAATCACCCATTTAAATATTTATTAAAGGAGACTCAAAATTAATTATCAATCTATTTAATTTTAAAACTCAGATTATTAAATTTTTATTGCCAAAAATTCCGGGATATCACACTATGTGTGAGCTGTGACTGGTATTGGGTGCTTTCTCTTGGATTCGGGTGTTAGTGACCAATTTTGGCCCTAACATTTTGGCGCTTTCACCGAGAAAGCTAGCACTCAGGGATTTGGGGATTTAGATTCTAGAAAGCAATTGCTAAACCATCGGCATGAAAGCATGCTGCAGAAAGGAGCAACCAGGAACGAAGGCAAGCGGCCTCTTTTGGAGCTGGAGTGGATCATGCATCCATCTACATAACCCGGGACGAGATGCAGGTTATGATGAATTCTATGCAGGAGCAGATGATGAAACGACAAGAGGAGATGATGCAGGCTCTTCTTAGGAAATTTGGACAACTAGGAGCTGTAGGTGATCAAGTTGTTGGAACTGGACCAGAGGAACTCAACCAGCAGGAAGATAGGGTGATTAAGCAGGGGCAGCTCCCAATCAACAAACAATTAACAATCCAAATGGACCTAGACTGATGGGACTCCACCGGGTAATGCTGGACCAGTTCATGGAGGGTACCGAATGATGCTACGCAGCTCGACACCAATAGGGATACATGAGTACGCGACGAGGAGTATGTGCTAGAATTTCCTTGTGGATTTGGATGGTAGTTAGGAAACATGGATAGGTGGCAACCCCTGGTAGGTAATACTAGATTGGCTGACATCATCGGGCAAACCATTCACCGAAGTCTGAAAAATAGGGATTTGGAGGGAGCCAACAAAAGCCCGTTCAGCTAGGAATCCACCCGATTCCAAGCTACCCAATCTGGAAGTATATAACGAAAAGACGGATCCCGCTGATTACTTGATGAGGTCTACAAGGCATATGGAAGTGCTAGGGGCAACAGAGGAGGTCATGGCTCGGTGTTTCCCCCTGTACTTGACCGATATAGCTGCTATGTGGTTCAGACAGCTAAAGGATGGATCTATTAGGATGTGGACAGAACATGTGGATAAGTTCTTGAGAAAGTTTCGATTTCACATAAAAAGGCCGAAGAATGTGATGACACTAACTTCAGTCAAGCAAAGGGCGGATGAATCGCTCAGGACTTTCTTAACCCGGTTTAATGCGGCATCGCTTTGATGGATCGGCCGGATCCATCAATGGTTTTGATGGCTGTAGTATCAGGAGTAAAGGATAATTCAGATTTCAAAGTGTCATTGATACAGGATCCACCACTGGATCTTGAGGAATTATTTCATGAATCTGAAAGATTTCTTCGACAAGAGGATGCATGTTTGGATATGAAATCTGAGGAAGTAAACATGGTTAAGTATGGAGGACCTCCTGGTGAAAGTTCGGGTAAAGACAAGGATAAAGGGAAAAGGAAGCGTCGGGAAGAACCAAAATTCTCCACTTACACAAGATTGAATTCAACACCAGAACAGATATTCTTGGATACTCGAGATCGCCTTCCTTATCGAAGGCCAGCAAGGAGGGAGCCCTCAAAACGCGAAAGGGCATTAGGAAGGAACTGTTTATTTCATGACCGGGATAGGCATGATACTAATAGCTGCCGACATCTAAAGGGCATAATCGAGGAGCATGTAAGGAATGGTCAGTTGCGACAATATGTCGAAACTCGAAATGTGGCGGTGGAACAGGAGCAGCCACCGTCTACCCTGAACGACGATGGCATGAGGACCTGAAATGGTGGTCGGTTGGTCATCAACTGATTGCGATGGTTTGGAACAAGTAGCAAAGTATGGACAGATGGCTAAGTCGCTTACTCATGTACAGGGTCGGAGATAACCCTTAAGCATGTTCTGAGACGATGATAGGCCATGGTGCCCTGGTTTGCGAAATCTATTTTATTCTCTTTTGGCTTGGGCATTTTCTTTTTCTGCTTTGGTTTTGGAGTTCGGTTTGAACTCCCTGTTTTGTTGGTTTTTTAGTTTGGATTCTTGATTTTTTATTTGGATTTTTGATATGGATTACTGGTTTTTTGGTTGGATTTGGATTTCAGATTGGATTTTGATGGTATTTTCTCTGGATTTTGGCTAAAAGGTCATCGAGCATGGACTATGCTCGGCAAGGGTCCGGAGAGATAAGAATTCAGTCTAGGACTTAGGTCCCATATTGTTTACTATACAGGTCGTCGAGTATGGACTATGCTCGGCAAGGGTCTGAAGCGACCTGGATTTGGCTTAGACTGAAGCCACGGCATTATTCGACGCTCAGGGACACTGAACTAGGAACACCGTGGAATTACTTAACACAGGTCGTCAAGTGTGGATTGCGCTTGGCAAGAACCCGAAGAGGTTACAGATTTGAATATTGGCTATGAACAGCTAAGGATTTGGGCATGGAGGCGGAATGGTCCTGTATTTGGACATCGACCCGAAGAGATCATGGACGTGGTTATTGGTTATTGAATATGGATGAATTAGAAATTGGTTGTCGAGTTTAATTGGATATGGATTTGGCTAAGGATTTGGTTACTGGATTCGGAATTGGATATCGACTCAGAGCAGTCGTAGATTCAGAGAAGGATACGGTGATGGCACTTGGATAAAATGGATTGTTTAGGAATTGGTGAGTATGGATGTGGTTAACATACAGACTTCGGATATCGGACTTGGCGGTATTCAAAACACACTATCCAATTTCAAGGCAATTTTTTTTGGGGGGGGGGGGGCAAATGTTAACCCGCCTTTTTGCAAGGACGTGAACAGGCGGATTTAACCAAGTCAACTGCTCATTTGTCGATAATGGAATACGATCGCTTGGAGTCAGTTGGATGGGTAGGCGGTCGGTCAGGGATGGTTCAATATGTGTGGCTCGACCTAGGTGGTTCGGTAGATGCCACTCAGTCTGAAAGTCAAGCGCCGGTCGGCCCTAGTGATGTTGTTCGGTCTGAAAGTCATAAGTCACATGGCATTGAGGTTCGTCGTTGTGACTCGGCATTGGTGGCATGACTCGGCCTTGGTGAGGTAGTTCAGCCTAGATGGGGTCGCTCGGCATTACGGAGTGGTCAAGGTCGCTCAACATTACGGAGAGGTTAGGGTCGCTCGGCATTACGGAGAGGTCAGGGTCGCTTGGCATTACAGAGAGGTCAGGGTCGCTTGGCATTACGGAGAGTTCAGGGTCGCTTGGCATTACGGAGAGGTTAGGGTCTCTCGGCATTGTCGCTCGGTCAGGGTCGTTCAGCACTGTGTTGAGATCAAGTTGGCTTGGCATTATAGTGGCACGGTTCGGCATTGGAGGTGGCTTGGTATGATTTAGGTCGGCAAGATGATGTGGCTCGACGTAGGCCATTCGACATAGTTCGGTCGAGGTGAAAAGTATGGCTCGGCTATAGCCTTGATGGGCCTGGACTGCTTAGAAAGCCCAGTAACTCGGGATTTTCCTGTAAATACAGCATGTGAGGATTAAGAAAGAGGATCTTCTTTCGGCTCTCTGACTTTCTCTACTTTAAGGCTAAGGCACTCAACCATTGTTAAACTTGAGATTGTAACTGTAATGATTATTACAGCAATAAAAAGGAAACTTTTGGAGCGGACGTAGGCCGGAGTTAGCCGAACCACTATAAAATATGTTGTTCTTTACTGCTTTCATTTTATTTTAGACTCTTCTTCACATTATTACTCTATACTTATATTCTATCTGTGAGCTATGACTGGTATTGGGCGCTTTCGCTTGGATTTGGGTGTTAGTGACCAATTTTGGCCCTAACATTTTTGTGCTTTCACCTAGAAAGCTAGCACTTAGGGATTTAGGAACTTAGATTCTAGAAAGCAATGGCTAGGCCATTGAAAAGAAAGCAAGTAGCGGAAAGGAGCAATCAGGAAGGAAGTCAAGCGGCCCCTTTTGGAGTTGAAGAGGATAATGCATCCATCTATATAACCCGGGACAAGATCCAGGTTATGATGAATTCTATGGAGGAGCAGATGATGAAACAACAAGAGGAGATGATGCAGGTTCTACTTATGTAATTTGGACAACCAGAAGCTGCAAGTGCTCAAGTTCTTGGAACTGGACCAGAGGAACTCAACTAGCAGGCAGGTGGAGTGATTGAACAGGGGCAGCTCCCAATCAACAAACAACTAACAATCTAAATGGACCTAGAATCAGGGGCATACCATCGGGTAATGCTGGACCAGTTTATGGAGGGATACCAAATGACACTACGCAGCCCAATGCCAAAAGGAATATAGGAGTACGTGATGAGGAGTATGTGCCAGAATTTCCTCATGGATTTGGAGGGCAGTTAGGAAACATGGATAGGGGGAAACCCCTGGTAGGTAACACTGGATTGGCTAACATCATCAGGCATACCATTCACGGAGGTCTGAAAAATAGAGATTTAGAGGGAGTCAACAAAAGTTCGTTCACCCGGAACATCAGGACATCTAGGAATCCACCCGATTTCAAGCTACCCACTCTGGAAGTATACAACGGAAAGACGGATCCCACTGATCACTTGATAAGGTACACGAGGCATATGGAAGTGTTAGGGGAAACATAGGAGGTCATGGCTCGATGTTTTCCCCTGTACTTGACCGATATAGCCGCTATGTGATTCAGATAGCTAGAGGATGGATCAATTAGGACATGGACAGAACTGGTGGATAAGTTCTTGAGACAGTTTCGAGTTCACATAAAAAGGCCAAAGAATGTGATGACACTAACTTCAGTCAAGGAGAGGGCGTATGAATCACTCAGGACTTTCTTAACCTGGTTTAATGCAGCAATCTCTTCGGTGGATTGGCCGGATCCATCAATGCTTTTGATGGCTGCAGTACCAGGAGTCAAGGATAATTCGAATTTCAAAGTGTCATTGATACGGGAACCACCACTGGATCTCGAGGAATTCTTTCATGAAGCTGAAATATTTCTTCGACAAGAGGATGCATGTCTGGATATGAAATCAATGGAAGTAAACATGGTTAAGGATGGCGGACCATCCAGTGAAAGTTCGGGTAAAGACAAGGATAAAGGGAAAAGGAAGCGCTAGGGCGAACCAAAATTCTCCACTTACACAGGATTGAATGCAACACCAGAACAGATATTCTTGGATACTCGAGATCGCCTTCCTTATCAAAGGTCGGCAAGGAGGGAGCCCTCAGAATGCGAAAGGGCATCAGGAAGGCACTGCCTCTTTCATGACCTGGATATGCATGATACTAATAGCTGCTGACATCTAAAGGACATAATCGAGGAGCGTGTAAGGAACGGTCAGTTGTGACAATATGTCGAAACTCGAAATGTGACGGTGGAACAGAAGCAACCACCGCCTACCCTGAACGACGAAGGCGCGAGGACCAGGAATGGTGGTCGGTTGGCCATCAACTGATCGCGATGGTTTGGAACAAGTAGAAAACTCTGGACAGACGGCTAAGTCGCTTACTCATGTACAGGGTCAGAGATAACCCTTGGGCATGCTCTGAGACGATGATAGACCATGATGCCCTGTTTTGCGAAATCTTTTTTATTTCCTTTTGGCTTGGACATTTTCTTTTTCTGCTTTGGTTTTGGAGTTCGGTTTGAACTCTCAGTTTTGTTGGTTTTTTAGTTCGGATTTCGGTTTGGATGCTTGATTTTTGATATGGATTTCTGGTTTTTTGGTTGGATTTGGATTTCATATTGGATTTTGATTGTATTTTCTCTGAATTTTGGCTAAAAGGTCGTCGAGCATGGACTATGCTTGGCAAGGGTCCGGAGTGACTAGAATTCGGCCTAGGACTTAGGCCCTATATTGTTTACTATATAGGTCGTCGAGTATGGACTATGCTCGGAAACGGTACGGAGCGACCAGGATTCGGCTTAGGACTTAAGCCACGACATTATTCGACGCTCAGGGACACCGAACCATGAACACCATGGAATTACTTAACATAGGTCATCAAATGTGGATTGCGCTTGGCAAGAACCCAGAGAGGTTACAAATTTGTTTATTGGCTATGAACAACTAAGGATTTGGGCATGGACCTGGATTGGTCCCGGATTTGGACATCGACCCGGAGAGGTCGTGGACGTGGTTATTGGTTATTGAATATGGATGGATTAGAACTCGGTTGTCGAGTTTAGATGGATATGGATTTGGCTAAGGATTTGGCTACTAGATTTGGAATTAGATATCGACTTAGAGTAGTCGTAGATTCGAAGAAGGATACGGTGATGGCACTTGGATAAAATGGATTGGATTAGGAATCAGAGAGTGTGGATGTGGTTAACATACGGACTTTGGATATCGTACTTGGCGCTATTCAAGACACACCTTCGAATAACAAGGCATGTTTTGGAGGGCAAATGTTAACCTGCCTTTTTGCAAGGCCGTGGACAGGCGGATTTAACCAAGTCAACTGCTCATTTATCGATAATGGAATACGATCGGTTGGAGTGAGTTGGATGGGTAGGCGGTCGGTCAGGGATGGTTCAACATGTGTGGCTTGGCCTGGGTGGTTCGGCAGATGCCGCTCGTTCTGGAAGTCAGGCGCCGGTCGACCCTAGTGATGTCGTTCTATCTGGAAGTCATGGGTCACACGGCATTGAGGTTCATTGTTGTGGCTCAACATTGGTGGCACGGCTTGGCCTTGGTGAGGTGGTTCGGCCTAGATGGGGTCGCTCGGCATTACGGAGAGGTCAGGGTCGCTCGGCATTATGTAGAGGTCAGAGTAGCTCGGCTTTACGGAGAGGTCAGGGTCTCTCGGCAATGTTACTCGGTCGGGGTCGTTCGGCGCTGTGTTGAGATCAGGGTGGCTCGGCATTGCAGTGGCACGGTTCGGCATTGAGATGGCTCGGTATGGTTTGGGTCGGCAAGATGATATGGCTTGGCGTAGGCCGTTAGACATGGTTCGGTCGGGGTGAAAAGTATGGCTCGGCTATAGCCTTGATGGGCCCAGACTACTCAAAAAGCCCAGTAACTTGGGATTTTCCTATAAATACAGCATGTGAGGGTTGATAAAGGGCATCTTCTTTTGGCTCTCTGACTTTCTCTACTTTAAGGCTAAGGCACTCAGCCATTGTTAAACTTGAGATTGTAACTGTAATCGATTATTACAGCAATAAAAAGGAAACTCCTAGAGCGGACGTAGGCCGGAGTTAGCCGAACCACTATAAAATCTGTTGTTCTTTACCTCTTTCATTTTATTTTAGATTGTTCTTCACATTATTACTCACTACTTATATTCTATCTGTGAACTGTGACTAGTATTGGATGCTTTCGCTTGGATTTGGGTGTTAGTGACCAATTTTGGCCCTAACAAAACCATATTAACAAAACAATGATTTAAAAAGTATCCCATTAACTTTAAAAATACCTTTAATCAAATCATTGCTTTACTCGAAACCATCATCAAAAGGATAAAATGAAATATTTGGTTTCGCAAAACCTGAAGAGGCTTAACGACCACAATGTATATTATTTAATTGAATTTAACTTATCCAAGTCATATCATGGGTATTTATATAACAAGTAGATATATAAGGGAAATCAAGCAATAAAAATCAATCAACATATAAGAAAATGTCAAAATTACTATAATAACATAACTGGGTTTTATTCTTACTTAATGGATGTCTAAACATAGTCTATTTCGTGAACGATGTAGAATGGTGATTTATTCTACCAAGCAGATGTTAGATACAAGTTGATTAGCAAAACAATGATTTATACTGTTAAACAGATGTCATTGGATTTCATACTGAATAGGGTTACTTAAAGGTGAGCGACAATGAAATCATTTGATTTGAAACAATTTGGAAAAGAAAATAGTTTAAAAGAAAACTAATTAGTTTAGCTCAAAATGGTTTAAAAAATTTGAAAATCGTATTAATTAGAATCAAATCCATATTAAGTAGTAATTAAACTCTTATTAAAAGTTATTAAACCCTAATTGAACCCTTATTAAAACATAATTAAACTTTAATCAGATTAATTAATAATAAAACCCGTTTTGAATAAAAATAATTTAATAATAACTATCTTAAATAAATAATTAGATAAAATTTAATTAACTACTAATTAATAATAAAATAATAATTAATTTAATTACTTAATAAATCAGGATTAAATTAATTGATTAACACTTAAGTATAAACAACCTTAATCAGCTATTGCTTAATTAGTAATTGCCTTGATCGATTAATTAATTAAAAACCATTAAATAAATAAATGATTACATAATTATTTCCTAATTACTTAGTTAAAGTAGAAATCATTTTCTAAAAAGATTTTTAGTTAAAATAAGTTTAGATTGGTAAAATAGTTAGTTTTTCCGAACTGCTCGTATAACGACTATTACTATACGACATGTAATTTCTTTATTAACTTTTTAAAACTTAAACCTTTTGAAACACTATCACTTCGGAAACTTAAATGAAAGTTTTTGAAACCAAAAAAAAGTTTTGAACTGGAAATATTTTGAATTTAAGATCAGATTTAAAACCGTTGTTAAAAAGGATTTTCATGTCGCTTTTTAAAATTAGTAAGTGCTAACTTTATTGTTGTGAACTACATATACCAAATACCATACCCAACATTTTAACACAATATCACATCATATTTATACTCATACGAAAGACACTAACTTTAATTTCATTAACTAACTTTCCATTTTTCAAATGTTAATTAATATCACGTAATCACACTAATACACATTCAAATCATCACATATCCAAGCATATATATGCACCACCAATACACAATATCATCATACATCCAAGCATCGTATATTTCAAGTAATATACTTCATATTTTAATGTTAGTGACTTAATTTAAAAGGTAGAACTTTCTTACCATAAAGTTTCCAAACTCTTAGCAACTTAGGATATATCCTAGCACTTCAATTCGTAAGCAAAAAGATGGAGCCTTGATGGTTTTAAAGACCAAGGTGGCTCAGTCTTGATAGAAAAAGGATGTAAAGTTTGTTTTTGGTAACGTGGAGGGACTTTGGATTATCATATAACTTCCAAAAATCAACCCGAAAATGGGTCATATTCCAACTGATTTTTGGCAAGTCATTCACAAAAACTTAAAAAGCTATCAAAAAGCAATTCATTGGAAAATCTCTTCTCTATAACTTCAAAAAAATAATTACTCAATTTCAATTTGATTTGAGGGACATATGTTCAAAAGAAGAAGTGCTATTTTCGAACTTAAAAATTTGGGCCCGAAAACACTTTGAAAAGAAATGATATTTGACATGGCTAAGTTCAAAATTTGAAGAAGTAGTACAAATGAAAGTTGTAGCCAATGGAATTTGATATAGTTTAATAAAAAAAAAATCTCCATTTGGATAAGTTATGAGAGAGATACGATGGAAGGAAGAGGAGGTTTTAAAAGTTTAAAAGTTTACTAAAATTTAGATTTTAAACTTTTTAAATTCATGGAAGCCATTAAAGTGGCTTAGGAAGAAGATGGAGTTTCTTAAAATGAGAATAAAAAAGATAAAAATGAGAAGAAAAATATGGAAAATTGCTTCTATAAGAGAGCCATATGTCAAATTACTGAAATACCCCTATGTACTTTACCCTCCACAAAAGCTTGTCACCTCACCTTGCCCCTTCTTCCACCATGTATTCATGCCTCCCCCTTTTCCACTCCTCTTATCTCCTAAGCCGACATGTATTTAATGCACATGTACTATGTTTACACATGATGTTACACTTAACTTTTCCTTTTAGTTTAATTTTATTTATTTGACAAAAATCTTATCATACTTAAGTATACGCATTTATATCAAAATATATATCTTAAATTTTTTTAAAATATGTGTGTATATTATAGTGCACACAACATTTTTGATAACTTTAGCTTACAAAAAATCGAAAATTCGAAAAATGAATTCCGATCACATTTTCGATTTTTCTTTGAACTAAATTTTTTTGTAAACTAATTTGGAAAACTATTTCAGCATTATTATATATTATTCAGAAGATTTTATTTTACTTATAAAATCTTTTATTTGAATATTTTAACTTAATTAAATATTCGCAAAACAAAGCAGTAAAATTCTAGGTCGTTACATTACCTTTCACTCTCTTCATCCTAACTGCACCTTAGTTACATCCACTATCATACATTCACTTTTCTTTCAAATGGTCAAACCATTCAAAAGAAACACTTACTATAAGACTACGCTGAATTCTTTATGGAAATGTATTTGGTCATCCTTAGCATTTAAGAATATCGAATAATCTACACTTCTGTGCTTCACATACACTTATCGAACTAACATTTCGGTGATTGAATTCTTAGGCCCATCTTGTAATTATTAGATTAGTGTTACACCTAGCACAACAAGATCCTTATTACAATCAAATATATTGAATACATGATCTCAGACCATGGTTTGCTTACTCATATCAATGAACCAATTTCACCGAGATTTTGTATATTACCAATACGATTGTTCACTATACAACTTTTGTATGTGATCGAATATGGATCAAATATCCATATTGTAGTGCTGTTTTAGAGTCCAAAACTCATAGTAGACAATATACGATCTAGGGGAAAATAAACACTTATGCCTAGGGTACGAATGTATTTAGTAGTTGTGTAGTTTGGTTCTTATCATTGGTCTTGAAGTGACAACATATCAAAAATTTATAGGTAATTATGTTTTCCGTTTCTTTATCAAAAATTTAGAACTTGTTTGCCTTGTGATTTTGTAACGATCCATCTTTTCAACCCTTAAAAATCAACACTAATACATCCATGGTATTCATGTGACGAATGTCCAGGTACCAAAAAGACAAATCGTTAGGGGAAAAAGAAAAAAAGGCAGAACAGAATCTCACATCGTGATGAGTGACATATATACATAACATATCTTTATAAAAAGGAAATTGTAATATACATACATCAAATCAAAGTACTCTAATCTATCATCAACCTGGATAGTTATAACAACATATCCTCATAAATGCTGATAAATAAATAACTAGTGTAATGAAAAATAAAATGTATATGAGTATGTTTTGAAGGCCTCCAACTCATCTCCTGAAGATCCAAAGCATCCATAACTTAATCTGATATTATGGTCGGTCTGACCTGAGCATTATAAGAGAATAACACTCGGATTAGTCTCGTAAACCAACGTGACAAGGACACCTCAGATGGACTTTAATGTTATAATGCCTTTCGAAATAACAGTATCTTGTAAGACCGCACCGTATATAAAAACAGACGGTTTTTATCTTATGATAACCAAACCATTTCATAGAAAATCCTATGATATTATAATAATGTCTAGGGTTTAAAATAAATATCGACTATAGCGGAAATGCTTGCATCTCCTATTCCAACATACTTAGGCATGACTAAGTCCATATGGCGCTTATTAGAGAATGGATTCCATCAATGACAGGGCTACTAAGGTACCATCTGCTATAGTATATCTCTAGATAAAATATACCAAGGTCGAAAGCCTTTCGACCCCTACATAGCAAGACTGGCCTACCCTTTACTGAATAGTACCGAATATTTCGTCACCCCGGTTGTTTTTCAACCTTTCTGGGAGATCACATGCACATCCAAATCCATAAATGTATATAATCTTGAAGGGTGGTGATAATAACCGAATAGGTGTGACCCATACAGCGTTGCAGTATATTCCATGTTTTAGTCATTCCCGATTAATGAAGCTGGAGGCTACATTTTACCTTTCACTAGGAATCGCACTTGGAATGCTAACACTGCCTCTGGGCGACAACGCAATGCCAACATTCATCCATTTAAGTTGTTCAATTTATGAACAAACCGAAGGCGCTACTTCTACTACATCTTTCTTGAAATCACCACTGGGATTAATAGCAAGTAGCCTATACACTTCGAATATCTCCATCGATCATCTTAAGATGTCTCATGTTTGAACACCTATACCAATTCAAAATGTTTTCGAATAATACAACTGATCCTGGTCTCTCCAAACTGATAACGATGGGTTTAAAACAGGTCAACATTTGATGGACAGTTATTTAACTATCAAACAAACAAACAATTCAACTAGAGATTTAATCCCATTCAGAAAATAACACTGGTTAAGCACATAAGCACCCTAAGCCCCTTTTAAATAATCACTTCATTAATCAAAACTTTTAATTATTTATATTAGAATACTTTTACAAAGATATATTCACAAATCCTCTCTATTCTTTTCAATACTTGAAAAATATGGATATACTTATTTCAACCGTATATGCATATGCACAGACATTTCCCTTCAACGCTTTAGAATTTTTTTCATATACTTATATTAACTGTTATGACCCATATTTTACGATAATTAAAAATATTCAATTAAATAAGAGTTTAGAATTTAATATTGGAAGAAATCAAATTTGTGATTTATTAATGAGAAAAATAACTAGATTGTAATTTAATAATGTTGATTTAATTTAATTGATAACAATGTTAATGTAATTTCAATCAATTAAAAAATTTGTAAAGTTAATTTGGTTATAATGGTAAATAAGGAATAAATTAAGTGTTGGATTTAATATAAAAATTATATGTTATAAATTAGAATAGATTTATTTGGGAATATGAAATCAATTAATTAGTATGGGAATTTATTAGCTTTATTTGCAAACAATAAACATAGAAACATATTTGAATTATTGATGTGTAATAATTGTTTAATTATCATTTCATTGTTTAAACCATTGAAATTAATTTGGAAAACAATGTGAATTAATATAATTAAATATTATAGTTAATATGAGTTAAGATGAAATTGTAGAATATGAATGTAATAAAATGTACACTTATGTTAATTATATTCATAAGGTAATAGTTGATTAGGTAATAGATGTAAATCAAAATAAATTAATTTATTGGAATTTAAATTACAACTAATGAATTTATTACAATTGAAATTGAATGTTGTAATCAGTTCAATATTTAATATTGAATTTGACATGGAAAAATTATTTTAAAAGATTATAAATTTATATGTAATCAAGAATGATGGAAATGGTTAACTTTTAAATTTAGAATTTAAGGTGATTAAGCCAATTTAATAATAATTTATTTATTTAGTTAACGTGAAAATAACCATTTTGACCGTCTTGGATTTCGACGAAACGAATTTCATTGAATCCGTAATAGTGAATTATTGTAGGATTTCAAGTTTCGTAGCGATTGGACTTGTCATTTGATCGGATGAACTCAAAACATGTAGAAATTAACTTAATGAATCGAATTGAAATAAGCTGATTTTTAAAAGCTAACTTCTGTATACAACGGAATCTGGATTTGAAACTTGTTCCATTGATTTTATAAATATCGAAAACATATATTTCGATATATTAGATGACCCACTTTCATTTTGGAAATGGAACAGGCTTTTCGAGTTCGCTTAATCGTTTTGACCAATTCAATCTGCACCATTCGTTCTTATCCATCTATCTATATAAATAGATTTTGTTTCTCTAATCCTAGCATTTTTTCATTTTATTCTGTATGTACATCAACTTCTTATCTGTTCCTCCTTCTCAATGGCTAAAGCCTAAATCCAATTCAAAAACCCTAATTTTCAATTCAAAATCAATTTCAAAAAAATTCAAACTCTCCAAATTATTTCATATTATATGTCGTTGGAAAGCTCTCGACGAGCGCAGTCCATCAAAGTATTTCGTTTTTGCAGTTGATTCTCGATTTACCCAGAGATAGACGATTTATTCTCGGCCATCGATTTTGGTGGTTGATCAACTGCGACGATGCAACGATTTGAGGGTACAGTCGTGTAGAGATTGACACGGAGAGTCCATCTAAGTGGTTCGTTTGGAGATATGGTGGTCAGATCGGCGGCTAAATTGCGATTAGGGTTTAATATTGCAACTGCTGGGGCTTTTAAGCGATTTGAAGGGGACTTCGGTGGTCGTGGAGGTTGAGCAATGGGTGGTGCATCATTCGGTGGTAGTCTGCATGGCCACAAGTGGTCGTAGAAGGCTGTGGATGATCGAAGACACTAGCGGCGTAGGTTCCGTTTGAACCTATGTGTGAAGGCTAGGGTTACGCGTACAGTAAGGGAGAAGGTATAATTACCTAATTGTCCTTCGATTTTATTTTTATTTAAATTTGAATTTATAATGTTCTAACACGAATAACTTCTTCATACGAGATCAGATTCACGCGAAGTTTGCTCTTTTGCGATCGTATCAAAATTCCAGACATCACGAAACTATTGGTTATATTCTGAGACTGTTAGAATTTTGTGCTTTAATTGGATTTTAAATCGACGAATAATCAAAGGTGAGTGATTTAACCCATTCCCAAATCCTAAATCATCTTATGTTGGTTAAATTAAATTTATGATGTGACTAGAAATTAATTGATTGCTGTTTGGTATATTTAAATTGTCATTCGAGCTTAATTTAAATTTATATTGAATTTAATTATTATTTAAATTAATATTGAACTTAATTGTCAGTTAAATACTTAATAATGATAACCAGTTTATTTGTGTGACTTATTGGTTGATTTGAATAATGATTGTGATGGACGTTTAATTGTTGACATTTGGATGATTGTATATTATATTTATTTTATATGTTGTCGTCACACTGCAAATTCCCTTGGTTATTGTTAGGAAGATCACTATGGGTTGAAATGATACATACCCAAACGGTCTTATAAATTAGGAAAAAATCGTTATGGGTTGAAATGATAAACTCGAGCGATTTTATGGATTTTGAATTTTACTAGGGGTTGCCGGTTGAAATGACATATACCGGTAAATTTAAATTTATTGTGGGTTGAAATGATACATATCTGTATCACTTGACCATAGGGTAGAAAATTATATACAGACATCGAATTTGTTAAATTAAATGATTTTAAATCCTTAATTTTTGAATCCAGTTAAATGATATTATGAAAAAAATTAGATTTATATGAACTGAATTATTTTCAAAAATTCAAGCTTTTATAATGTTGAATTTGAAATTGGTTAAATGAATTGTTTAAGAATTTTAATTAAAATCTTAAAGTTTAATTTTGAAATATGAATGAAATTTTCAAAATCGAGTTATTGTAAACGTTTGACTATTTAAGCTTTGAAACCTATTGAATTTGCAGTGGTTTTAAATTTGAAGTTCAAACATAGATTTGAAATCGATACAAATTAAAATAGTTTGTACCGAGAATTTAAATTGGAACATGTAGCCTTTTGAAATTGAAATCGTTGAATTGTGACTGATGTGAATTGAATTTTAAAACTAAAGTTGATTTGTGAAATTTGATGAAAAATTCTAATTTGAAATTATTTTCGATATAACTCTTTTAATTTACAAACTCTTTTAGCATATAAACTATTTTCTCATATAAAACATTTTAATATATTAATGATTTTTAATACTTAATATATAACCTATTTTAAGATATATACTACTTCTAAAATATATACTACTTTAATTTATATCCTATTTTTAAAATATAAACTTTTTTTAATGTATAACTATTCCTATATATAAACTACCTTCAATATTCAAATTGTTTAGAGTTGGAAATGTTATGACTGAGATTTAATTGATTTAAATGCTAATATTTTGATATGATGGTTTAACCTATTTGGTAGTTATGATTTTGAAATGGATACAATATAAAGTGAATAATGATTTTGAAAGTGGATATGATTTGAAGAGTGATATGATTTTGAAGTGAATAGATATTTTGATATCAATTATGAATCTATTTTAGAAATGTAAAAGAACTAACCGGTGTGAAATAAGTGTTTGGTTGTTAAAGAGTCCGGGATTGGATATTATCATTCTCTCTGCCAATACCGAAAACCACACTAAAAACTGTGCACGTGGTGGAGAATCTAGAACGAAGTAGGAGGGTTTGGCGAACGTTACTATATAAGGTATGATCGTAGCCCTGACCCTCTCAGGTCAGCTTGATATGACTAAAACAGGAGCCACGCCGGGCCAAGTGGGATCGCATCCCCGCTCGAGCATGCTTCTTCGATACCATATTTATTACTTTGTGATTTATTTGGTAGCCACCCATCGATTTTGATTATGGAAGCGTGTTTCAAGGTGGGTGGTAGTAGCTGCTATGCGTTACCACCCGTCCGGATCTAAAAAAGGTATTATCCTACCCAGGGCATTGCCTCCCATGCCTTGTCATATGCCTTATCGCGCCTACTACGAGTTTGGTTTGTTTCGTACACCATGGAGTGCCTTCTTGTTTATGAAGTAATTATGGTAATGTATAGACTACAAAATTTACATAAAATATGTTAAGGGATACATGGGTTATGTTTTAACACTATTTTAATACTTTAATTTACTGTAGACATAATATAATAGCGTATTGTACTATGTATGTAGATAATTAAACGGATCCTTAGGAGATGGAATCCTGAACGTCTCTTAAGTTATTGCACGCACGATAGGTACTGGATAGGAGATGTAAAATCCCATTCACATCTCTAAAGCTGTTACACTCATATTTATTTATTGTTGATTTTACTTACATAAGATCTTTTAGTTCTGACTCGAGTGTTTATCGTTTCATTACGCTCGGGTCAGCCCGAGGTTTTCAGTGTTGAAGACTTTATTTCTGGAGAACGAAGACGAAATTTGTGTGTATATATATATACTACACTGCATCATGTGTTCCACTACATTATTTATTCCTGCTGTATGTATAACTCTGATCTGTATTGTAAAAGTATAATCAAATGTTATTTGTAAACAACTTCATGAATTATTTATTTGATTAAATTCCTCTGTGAGATCCTGTGTTTTGTTTTTCTTTGTTTTATCTTATTTTCTTATTTACCATATTAACAATCCTTCCTTATGAATGGTTTGAGCTGACATACGTGGTTTATTGTCAATTTAAACCATCCAAAAAGGTGGGTCGTTACATATGGTATTAGAGCTTGTTTTAGCGATAACTTTGTGGGGTCTGACTCATTAGAGATAGGGTAGTAATATCCTAGAACGAGTTTGTCTGAGTGTGTATGCATGAGAGAGCATACTCGTTAGTGTTATAAAATGTTTTATATTGTGTTAATTTGTTCTGTTTACTATTTATAAATTTTGGCCGTTACATAGGACGCCGGGGCATCGATAGGGATTTCTAAACACTCAATAGGGCAGACCGACACAATATTGTTTTCGAAATATAGGTAATTAAATAATTTTACCTGGTATTATATTTTGTATATAAAAGAATAATTTTATAAATGGATATAGTTGTATGTGATATGTATATTTGTTAGGAAGCAGAATTTTAAAATATTGTTTGCAAAATAGGATTTACAAATAAAGTGAAAATAAATTGGAAATTTGAGAACTTAAGTTCCGTGGTATTGAAATTGGTTTTTCAAAGGATCATGGAATTTAATATTTGGATTATTTGGAAGTATTTTTGGATATAAATTATTTCAATGTACTTTGAAAGAAATGTTTAAAAGAATTCTAAAAGGAAATAAGTTCTGTATTACCCTCTTCTGTCGTTGGAAAACAATTTCGGTGATGACTGCACAACATCATCGATTTTCATTTTTGAGTTTCAAACTGGGAAGATCACTGTTGTAGTTTTGCTACACATTTATTTTGATAAACAAATCTTAAGTTTGAATTCCTATATATGATGTGATCTGTAAAGGATATGAATATATATATATATTATTTTCAAAATGATTAAAATGAAATCCGGAATTTAGTTCTTAAACTTTCCATAAATTAGGAATTTTGGTTATTGTAATGAAATGAAATCTTAACTATTTTAATAGTTTGAAACTTCTAAAATGGAAAATAAGAAATTAGATGCTAAGTGATTAATGCAATATATAAGAAATTGGAAATTTGTAACTTGTAAATCGAAAGATATGAAAATTTAGAAGACGTAATTATTGAACATGTTGTTAACTAAATTTGAATAAGATAAATTTGTATAACATGCAATTACATTCTTAAAACATATATATAACTAACCAGAAATATTTAAAAATTTGTAACGTTAGTAGGAATATGTAATAGAATATTATACGAGTAAAACTTAGGCAACGAAAGTGCTCAAATGGAATTGTAACAACCCGTATATTTTACGATTAAATATTTAAATGTTTTGTTTAAATATAGCATCGTTAGTTGAATTAAAGTCTGAAATGTGACTTTTTGTAAATAGTCGAATCCGAACTCGAGACCACTTCTATTGAGTTTGAAACGATGTTTACAACTTGTTTAAGTGTAAACATCGATATGTTTGGAGTTGATTAAGATTTTAGTATTTTCAATTGGGCTTTGGTTTGTGTTCTGGCCCATTAACCTAATAAAAGAACCCAAACCTTCTACCAAATACCTCCCACTCCACTCCTCTTCATTCATCCCATTTCCAATTTCCTAACTCACAAGCCCTAGGAAAAATGGTGGGAAAATGAAACTAAAATTTCTAAGCCCTAGTTTCTCTTAGAAATTCAAATTTAAGTTCCAAAATCAAGGAGAAGCTTAGGTAAGCATCCTCTTCATCTTCTCCATCTCAATTCCTCTTCAATTATTGATTTTTTCAATAACCTAACTTAGGAAAAACTTACATTTGATAATAGATTGAAGATTCTAGAGGTAAGGTGAAGAGGAATTGGTCTAAGCTTGTTTTAGAGCTTCTAATTTCATTTTTTGAGTTTAAAGGTGGGTTCTTGAACTCACATCTTTGTCTATAGCTTTCATCGTTGTTAGGTATAAATTTCTATCATCTATTTCATGTTCAATTACTTTTGATTTGAATTGGTTTGGTGAATTTTACAATTTTGGTATTTTGAAGTCAAAATCTTTAAAGATCCTATGTTGAATGTTTGGACATGTTGTTTGGGGTGTATCGAAGAGCTTATAAGGCAGGGTTGTCGTTTGGCATAAATCCCTAGCCTCCATCGCTCGTCTGATCACCTCCGAATCGATTTGGCCATCATTGGCCTAGGTAAATTCTGCCTAGGCCTAGGCAACCAGATGTCTGGTTGAAATTTTCAGTCGTCCGGTTGAGGTCTTTGAGGAAAAAACAACGAACATAGGAAAAAATGGCAGAGCCTAGGGTCCGACGTCCAGTCAAACCAACCAGATTTGTAGTCATGTTGAATTTTGCCAATTTTCCTACTTTTGAGTGGATTTCCAATTTTTATCGATCTTTGACGATCCAAATAGCTAGTGTCAATCAATACCGACTTTGATGACTTCTTTTTGTATTTTTGGTGTTTTCGTTTGATGGATCTAATATCAGTTTCCATGGTTTTGATTCATGTTATTGAAATGTGGATTTTTGGTAATAGATTCTTTTTACAATCATTTCTGTGATTTGTCACTTTAAAATACAAAGGTTTATATACTAGTAGTAAATAATCAAACTCTTTCACAAAAATGAATTCAACATTACTTCTAATACAAAGCTCGTTTTTAAAACCGATTTCCAATCTATTAGTATATGCAAACCTTTTCCTCATTCGTATAAGAAATCCAATTAAACGAATTAGCAAAACAAGTGGTACAAAACACTTATGTTTACTTTGTCGATTAATTTTTGGACTTGTTCGATTGAAATCTCGTGACAATCTTCGAGTGGAAATTTACAATTTATTAGTAAATATTTAAGTTAAGCTAGTGGTTATGGGACATGAAGCTAAACTCATTTATTTACTAGCTTAGTGTAATTTACACCTATTTTTGATTAATGATGATCATTTTTTATTTTCGGGTGGAAATCTACAATTTGTTCGTAAATATTTAACTTAAGCCAGTGGTTATGGGACATGAAGCTAAACTCATTTATTTACTAGCTTGGTGTAATTTACACTTATTCTACGGAGCTTCGTCTCATTTTTATGGGCTTGCGACCCATGGTTTTTTAACCATTTTATGGAGTTCGGTTTATCGGACGTACTGTTGGACTACGTCGTTGTTTCGGCTTATTTGAGTTTTAGGTTCCTCGGGTGTACCGTTGAACTACGTCATTGCACCGACTCTATAGGTTGGCGACCTATGGGATAACGTCCCATTTATGATACACATGTTGGGGAGTTTTCATGCTCCTGTTTATGATAGGTCTCCCCTTTTTGTTTTCTAGATTTTTATTTACGGATTTCTGGAATTTATGTTTTACCAATTTTTTCAATTTGCATTGATACATTTTTTCAATATTTGAGGTTTGGTGAATAAGCTAAAGAATATGATATTCTTTTTGGGTATTTGAGGAGACTTGAGATATTGTATGATTTTCATTGTTATCGAATATATACTTGTCGTAGTATGACATTATTATTATCATGTGTTTTTGTCATATCTCTTATCCTGTCTCGTCTTATATGATATTTATAGCTAGACTGATTCGTGTATTATTTTTTTCTTAAATAATACTCGAGTCAGACCGAGGTGTTTTAAGTGTTTCCACTTGACTTCTTAGTAGGGACTAGCTTCTGACTTTTGGCTAACTACTTTGCTTAGTAGTTTTTGTTTTTATACATACAAAATAGAGACTTATTTATGTATACATACTCTTTTGTCTAGCACTTGTACCTATTCTTTTGTGATGTAGTGGATCTTGTATGACCACTCTTTGATGTACACTTCTATGTGTTATATTAATATCTGTTTTCGCCTTAGTGATATGAATATCTATGACTAATTTTGTGTTATGCTTATTTTATATTTGTTTTCGAAGTCCACATAGCCACTGTGTAGTAGCTCTGATTTTTTATTTGATATGTCAGATTTCCTCTTGAAATGAAATGCATGACATACTACCTGACATATCGATACTCGCACAAAGCAGTTACACAGATGGCCGCTCCTCAACAGCCTTATTCATCGTGCTAGTTGATGGCATTACCCCATAATGTTCTTGGCTAGTGTGAGTATAGATATGGGGCATCACAAGAATTATTTCTATAAATAAGGATTTTGATGTTATAAAAATGTTATAAACTTAAGTTAGTAATTTGAAATGTTAGTAATTAAATTTAATAGAAAAAGTGAACACTATATGTAACGACCTTCCTTTTTGGGCGTTTTAAGCAGACAAATATGCCAGACTCAAACCATTCAAAAGGGCAGATTGTTACGGGGTAAATAAGAAAAAGGGAAATAAATAAAACAAATACATAATCTCGCAACGGAATGAAAAAATATAATAATCAAATAACAGTTCATGAAGCCTTTTATAAATACATTTGATTATTCTTTTACAACAGAACATCAGAGTTACATTAACAGGAATAAATAAATAAATAAATGTAGCGGAATAACATAATGTGGTGGAATTAATATAATAAATAGTAGTAGTACAAATCTTCGTTTTCGTCCTCCAGAAATAAGGTCTTCATGCCTAGAATGCTCAGGCTGATCCGAGCGAATTGAAAAGACAAAACACTCGAGTCAGAACTAAAAGATCTTATGTGAGTTAAATCAAAGGTAAATATACATGTGATGACATTAGAGATGTTTACTGGGTTTGACATCTCCTATCCAGTGACTAACATGAGTGTAGTAACTTAGGAGATGTTCAGGATTCACATCTCCTAAGTATCCGTTAAACTATCTACTATGCAGTACAATACACTATTATAATATGTCTATAGTAAAGTAAAAGTATTAAAATAACGTTAAGTCGTTATCCATATCCCCCTTAACACATTTTGTATATTCCCATAGTCTATACAGTACCGTACGCTCCTCCGTAAACTGGAGGTTTACACAGAGGGCACCCCGTAGGTATGGCACAAAACAAACTCGTAGAAGGCATGCTAGGGCATATGAACACGACACTCGAGACAATGCCCGGGTAGATATACCAATTGCACTCCCGGATTGGTGGTAACACATAGCAGCTACTATCGCCTACCTCGGACACACTCCCAAATCAAAATCAAGGTGTGGCCACCAAATCAATCACAAAGTCAGAGTATAGTATCGAAGAAATGTTCCCGATAGGAGGAATGACCTCACTTGGCCCAGTATAGCTCTTGTTTTAGTCACATCTAAGCTGACTCATGGGAGTCAGGGTCACGTCATACCTTATACAGAAATCGTTCACCAAACCATCCTACTTCATTTTTGGAATCTCCATAACGTACACAGTTGTTAAAGCGGTTTACGGTATTGCCAGAGAGTATGACAATATCTGATCCCGGTCTCTTTAATAACCAATCACTTATTACACACCGGATGGTTCTTTTACATTTTAAAAGTTAATTTACATTTCATACCAAAATATCATATTCAATTTCAAATCATATCTCCTTTGAAATCATATTAATTTCCAAACTATATTCACTTTCAAAATCATATTCACTTTGAAATCATATTCACCTTTGAAATCTTATCGTTTTCGAAATCATAATTTCTTTCAAAAATCGTATTTCTAATTAGGTTAAATCTTCACTTCAAAATCATCATATTCAATTAGCTATAATATTTAAATCCTAACTTAGGTTATAACATCATTTAATCGTATTTGCCTTTAAACCAATGAATTTGAATATAAACACTTTTCCTCTACTTAATCTGAAAATTTAGAAAATAGTTTAAATGGTTATAAATAGTTAAAATAGTTATAAATAGTTAAATACTCTAAATGTTTTAAGTATAGATTAAAGATACTGTTAAATTGATTTAAGGCAGTTAGATAGATTTAAAATAGATTAAATATAATTAAAATAGATTAAATATCTTTAAAATAGATTAATTAGATTTAAAATAAGTTAAAATAGGTTAATTAGTTTTAAAATAAATTAAATGGTTTAAAATAGGTAAAAATGATTTAATATAGTTAATATAAGTTAAAATAGTTTAATAGTTTGAAAATCTTAAAAATTAAAGTCTTTAAAATAATGTATTTTTAAATATTTATATTAAAATGTGAGTTGAAACTGATATCAATTTAACTATTTATTTTATTCAAACATACCCGGATTATTACAATTCCAATCAACAAACCCAATTTCGAACCTTCAATTCAAATTTTTTCCAATTCCTATTTGAAATATCAGTTTAAAATTTTCCAATTTCAATACATTTCAAAATTATATTTCAAACCAATTCAATATCTCAATGCTGATAAATTTGATGTATACTTAAAACTCAATTTTAAGCCTCTAAGTTAATTTCTTAAAGCAGTTCTTTTAAACCAATTCACATTTCCACATAAAACCTGATTTTCCAATAATAAATCAATTTATATAAATCAAATTTTATTCCAAAATATCATTTAACTGGATTCGAAATTAAGGATTTTAAAATCATTTAATTTAACCAATCTGGTGTCCATATATAATTCTCCACCCCTGGGTCACGTGATACGGATATTTATCATTTCAATCTGTAATTTAAAATATTATGATTATATATCATTTCAAACCGAAATTTGGAATTTATTGTTAAAAATCCTTAAAATCGCTCGAGTCTACCATTTCAACCCATAACGATTTTCCCTAATCTATGGATCGTTCGGGCATGTATCATTTCAACCCATAGGGAACTTGTAGTTATAACAATATAAAATGAAACATCCAGTTATCCAATATCAACAAATCAGACATACATCACAATCATTATCCAAATCAATCAATCAACATCAATAGATAACTGATAATCAATGCAAGTATTAAATTGATAATTTAAACTTCAATATTTAATTAAATTATAACTAAATGCTATAAAGTCAAATTTAACCAGAATGACAATTTAACTATATCAAACATCGATCAATAAACTTCTAATCACATTATAAATTAAATTTAACTAACATAAGAAATTTAGAAGTTGTGAGTGGGTTAAAACACCCACCTTTGATTTTAAATTGAATTGAAATCAAAAATAGGGCTCAAAATTGAACAGTCTCAAAATTCGTCCTAACCAGCGTTAAAATGTCTGAAATTTTTATATGATACTAACAAAACAAACCGCGCATGAATCAGACCTCGTATGTAAAAGTTATGAAAATTAGAACATACGAAATTAAACTAGTTTGAATTAATAAAAAAACAAAAAAAAGCAAACACTGCCAGCCACGTCAGTAAGAGCTGCACTCTCCCCTTTCGCATGAGCATCTGTTTGAAATAGAACCTTCGTTCAACTGCTCTACACGAACACGAGCAGCGCCGCCCTCCGTTGACTAACCTCCAACACCTCCCCGGGTTACCTACGCGCCCTCTCACCGTCCCACATCGCCACCTCCTCACAGCTGCACGCACAGCTAGGTCAGCACGACCCAAAAACTCCACCGACCGCCACTAAAACCAAACCCTAATCGAATTGTTTTGGTCAATCTGACCATCAATTCGGCAAACAAATTTCACCGATGCACTCTTCTCGGTCCTCTCCACAAAACCGTACCACTGATTTGACGATCAAACGAAGTTCATTGAAACGTGATGAATGATTGAGAATAAACCATCGAATTCTGGGCACAAAGAAACTCAGATTGAGTAACAGACCGATGATTTGACTTGCGCTCATTGAGAGCTTCAAATCAATATATAATTCGATATATTTTAAGGAGTTTAAATTTTGGAATTGAATTTGAAATTGAATTGAGGGTTTTTAGTTTTAGTTTGTCTGCCATTGGAATGAGGAGTTGAGAAGGAAATGTACGTATAGACAAATGAAAATAAGAAGCAGCTAGGGTTTATAATGGGCTATTTATAGGAAAAGCTAAAAAATAGGATGAATGGACTAGATTGATTTGGATTAGAACGATAAACGACCCAAAAAGCCCATTCTGTCTTCGGATCGAAAATAGGTCAATCCATATATCAAAATAGATGTTTTTGATAATTTTAAACTTAATGAAACAGATTTCAAGTCCAAATTCCATCATATGAAGAAGTCAGCTTTAAACCAGCTTATTTCAAATGGAATTCAACTAAATTGATTTTAGGCGTCCGAATCCATACGATCGAACGGCAAGTCCGATCGCTACGAAACTTGAAATCCTATAATATTCATCGTTATGGATTTGATGAAACTGGTTTCATTGAAATCTGAGATAGTTGCCAAAATGGCTATTTTCACGTTAATTTAAATAAATAAATGTCAAATTAATTAAATCTAATTTTCAATTTCAATTCTAGGATTAATAAATTTTACCATTTTTGATTTCTTAAAAATTCACAATAATTTAAACAAGTTTAGATCTCAATTTAAAGTTAATCAATTTACCAATTACAGTGTTTAGTTTCAATTGTAATTTAATCCACTTAATTATAATTTAATTCGAATACGTCGATTTAATTTGACTTCAATCTTTATATTAGATCAATTATTACTCTAATAACATAGTTAATATTTGCTGATATCTTATGCTACAAATATGCTACAATTTCCATCTTTTATTTGTATTAACTACTATATTTCAATGTTATTGCATTTTTGTCAATTTTACACATTAATTATAATTTAAAAATGCCAACAAATTTATTTATCTTGGTTTCATTCTCTTATTAAGTAAATTATTAGCTAATGAATAAAATTAACATTTCCATTCATTTTATTACAATCACAATTTCCAGTTATTGTCTTAAATCACGTCAATGTAACATTTAATTCCATTCAATTACAATTGATTTCCAATTTACTTAATATGTTAAATAAATAAGTAACATATAATAGTTTGTCACCATTAACTCTTAGTCCATTAGTAAGTTTATAATTGTTTGCGTGAAAAATGGCCGCAAACACCCAAAGTCGTATGAGTTGGTTGATTTTATGTTGTGTTTAGTGATTTGGGTGATTTATGCAAATATGTAAAAAGCAAGGACTAAAATGTAAAAGACACACAGATTTATAGTGGTTCGGCAAGAACGTGCCTACGTCCACTTTATATGTTATTCTCCTTTTTTCTTCAGATTACAAGTACAAAGCTTTGATTACAAGTATCTAAAGTTGTTTGAGAGTTCCTTCCAGGCTTGAGCTCTCAAACTTGTCTCCCATTGTTGTACCCCTGCCCCTCTATTTATAGAGTGAGGCTGGGGGTAGGGGTCTTGGATGCTTATAGCTGTTGGTGGGCCTGGGCTGATGCAGTTTGGACTGGCAACTTTCTGGTTCGGCGAGGCTTCATTCGGCATGGAGCTTGGAGAGAAGGATGGTTGGACCGGTGGTTGGTTGGTCCGGTGGAGCATGGGTTGAGTGGAGTTCGTTCGGTGATAGGAGTATGATCCGGTGGTAGTATGTTAGTGGATGGAGTGTTGGTTCGGTGTAGGATGAGTGGGCCGGTGGATTGGTCCGGTGATGGAGGAGGCAGGTTGGTTCGGTATTGAGGTGGAGAGGCTTGGTTCGGCATTGCTTGGACCGGTATGCCGAATGGAGTTGTGTTGGGAACGCCGGATGGGAACGCCGAATGAGACGACTAGGAATGCCGAACGAGCTTTAGGCCTTAGTGCCGAATGACTCGTATACTTGCATAGCCGAATGAACATGAGGGTATGAGGCCGAATGGACTTGGTATTCGGGAACTCTGGACTTAGGTACGCTTGCTGGTTGCTCCTTCTTAGCTCGATCGTGGTGGAGACGCGCTCAACATTGATATTCCAGTTTTGACCAAAAAATGGGATAACACTTTGCCCCCCAAAATATGCCTTGCGGTAGGAAGGCGTGTTTTGTAATGCCATGAGCTGGATGTTCATATCCTGTCATCAACCTGTAAAGAACTTGATAGTTTATATGGCCCCAACTGATGACCGTTCGGGATCGAGCTATTTGGGATGAAGCGCGGCCGTTCATGGTCAAGCGCCTAACTTCAAATGACGATCGTTCGTGATCAAGTCATTCGAGGGAAAGTGCGACCCTGCGCGGTCAAGCGCGTAAATCCATGCGTCGATCGTACGGGATCGAGTCATCTGCAGTGAAATGTGACCGTTCAAGGTCAAGCGCTTTACTTCAAATGACGACCGTTTGGGATCGAGTCATTCGAGGTAAAGTGCGACAGTGCGCGGTCGAGTGGGGACCGTTCAAGGTCAAGCGCTTAACTTCAAATGACGACCGTTCGCGATCGAGTCATTCGAGGCATGTTGTGACTGTTCGAAGTCGGGTGCCGTTCGAGGCGAGTTGTGACTGTTCGAAGTCGGGTGCCGTTCGAGGCGAATGAGTGTGCCCGGGGGGGACTTAATATTATCAGTGTTGGAGTTATTGTTTGGGGGAGTTTTCGAATCAAAGACTTCGGCAGTCCGTTGCCATGCAATAGGTGGTGCTCGTGGACCGTTCGCGATCCAACGGGCATACAAGTAAATAATTTTTTCATAGAATTGTAAATGTTAAAGCAATAGTACCTTACAGCAGAAATGTCCAAACATGAAGAGTTCAAATGTTCAAATCGAAACAAAAGCAAAGCAAGGATGTCAAAGTGTAAGTTCCCACCCCGAAGCAGTCAATGATCATTCAGAGCATGCCTGGAGATCGTTCGCGATCTCGTACATGTGTAAATGATTTAATTGCTTTAGTGGAAGCTTACGACTTGTTCATCGTTATTTTAATCAAGCAATCAATGGATAATCAAATGGTGCCCTGATCCAGGGTCACCTCTAGCTGATGTAGAGGGTGGTCGCTCTGGCTCCACCGCTGGAGTTCGCCTCCTCACATACTGAAGGAGCATACCGTTCCTGATAAGCCCTTCCACCTCGTCCTTCAAATGCCTACAATCATTAGTGTTATGACCATTCAATTCATGAAATACACAAAACTTATCTGATTTTCTTTCGTCAGAGGTTGGATCCCTTCGCATTGGTCTACGATACGGAACCTGCCCCTTGGTATTCTGATAAATCCGTTCCAAACTCTCATTCAACTCTGAATAGGTGGTGAATCGTGGCTCTCTTCGTAGCCACTTTGTCCTGTCATCATTATCCTCAGCCTTTCTTTTTCCTTTGCTAGTCTCCGCACCCTTTCCAGGTGGGTTTCCGCTCTTGATTGTGTAAACGTCATCTTCTTCCTCTCTTTCTGCACTAGCATCTTCCAAACGCAGAAACTTTTCAGCCTCGTGATAGAATTCTCCCAGATTCATAGGCGGGTCCTTGGTTAATGAATTCTTGAACTCTGTGTTACCAGCTATTCCAGATACAGCTGCCATCATGACCATAGCTGGATCTGGTCGATCCACTGATGCTGCTGCCGCATTAAATCGCGTTAGGAAGCTCCTCAAAGTCTCTCCAGTTTTCTGTTTCAAGGTTGCCAAAGTCATCACATTCTTGGGTCTCGCAATATGAACCCTGAATTGCCTCATGAATCTCTCAGTTAAATCTGCCCATGTTCCTATGGAGCCGCTCTCCAGTTGTCTAAACCATAACGCTGCAATGTCCGTCAAATACAGTGGAAAGCATCGGGCCATAACCTCCTCTGATGCCCCCAGCACTTCCATATGTCTCATATACTTCGTTAGATGGACCGTGGGGTCCGTTTTCCCGTTGTACATGTCCAATGATGGTAGCTTGAATTCTGGTGGGTTCCTAGCCATCCTGATCGCGGAAGAAAAAGGACTCCTGTTTACATCTTCCAAGTCTCTGTTTACTAAACCGCCTCTCATAGCTCTTCTAACCATCTCTGCTAATCTGTCGTTGTCTCCAAGCTGTAGTTCTCGTTCACTGTCTTCGACCTGCCCCCCAAGTCCACGGGAGTTTCCATGTGTATGCCTCCTTGGCTGAACGTTCATTCCTCTATTGCTACCAGGTGGCTCGGATGCCCCCATCTCACTTCCCGGGGTTGGATCAACATGCTCTGCGTGAGTGCCCCCTAGCTCTGGTGCTGCACCAGATGGTCCTGCTCCGTTCTGAATTCCAGCCGCTCCTTGGATCTGTGCTCCAATTTGCCCAATTTGTTGAAGTAAGTTCTGGATCATCTCTTCTTGCCTTCTCATCATGACCTCCATCTCATCCCTAGTGATGAAGATCGACGCTTGATTCCCTCTTGAGGTAGCCTCTTGACTTCCTTGGTGTTCACTTCTCTCTGGCCTTTGCCTTTTACTTGTTTGTCTCGTCATAACTCTTAGATCTGAACTCTTAGATTTTCAAATTCAACTTCTGTCCGTGTAGCGGAAGCTGGTTCTTCTCAGTGAAAGCACCAAAATGTTTGCGTGAAAAATGGCCGCAAACACCCAAAGTCGTATGAGTTGGTTGATTTTATGTTGTGTTTAGTGATTTGGGTGATTTATGCAAATATGTAAAAAGCAAGGACTAAAATGTAAAAGACACACAGATTTATAGTGGTTCGGCAAGAACGTGCCTACGTCCACTTTATATGTTATTCTCCTTTTTTCTTCAGATTACAAGTACAAAGCTTTGATTACAAGTATCTAAAGTTGTTTGAGAGTTCCTTCCAGGCTTGAGCTCTCAAACTTGTCTCCCATTGTTGTACCCCTGCCCCTCTATTTATAGAGTGAGGCTGGGGGTAGGGGTCTTGGATGCTTATAGCTGTTGGTGGGCCTGGGCTGATGCAGTTTGGACTGGCAACTTTCTGGTTCGGCGAGGCTTCATTCGGCATGGAGCTTGGAGAGAAGGATGGTTGGACCGGTGGTTGGTTGGTCCGGTGGAGCATGGGTTGAGTGGAGTTCGTTCGGTGATAGGAGTATGATCCGGTGGTAGTATGTTAGTGGATGGAGTGTTGGTTCGGTGTAGGATGAGTGGGCCGGTGGATTGGTCCGGTGATGGAGGAGGCAGGTTGGTTCGGTATTGAGGTGGAGAGGCTTGGTTCGGCATTGCTTGGACCGGTATGCCGAATGGAGTTGTGTTGGGAACGCCGGATGGGAACGCCGAATGAGACGACTAGGAATGCCGAACGAGCTTTAGGCCTTAGTGCCGAATGACTCGTATACTTGCATAGCCGAATGAACATGAGGGTATGAGGCCGAATGGACTTGGTATTCGGGAACTCTGGACTTAGGTACGCTTGCTGGTTGCTCCTTCTTAGCTCGATCGTGGTGGAGACGCGCTCAACATTGATATTCCAGTTTTGACCAAAAAATGGGATAACAATAATTTACAACCAAATGTTATAATTACATACATAACAATGATTTTACTCAATTACCATTAATTATATATCATCTCATTAATTGATTCAATATTTATATTTGTTTTCCTATATTCATTTACCAAGTTGTAACATTTACATTATTTCCATTGATTGGAATTTCATTCAAGTTGTTAATGATTAACATTAATTAATATTGTTACCTTTCATTTTGATTACTATTTCATTAATATATCTCAAAATCTTATTAAATTAACTATTTTTAATTATCGAAAATTAAGGGTCGTTACACTGTAAGTAAATGATTATAAACTTAAGTTAATGTTTGAAGCTATTATAATAAAAGTGAATAGTAAAAATTGAATACTATATTAAGTAAATGATTATAACATCAGAAAATGTTGAAATGATTCAAAAATAGATTAATACTCAATAATACTATATATTAAATAAATAAATGTAAAAAAGAATAAGAGTTAAAAAAATTTAAGTATGAGTTGATTCCTTAGTGAATACTAATGTTAAATTGAAATTAAGTTATATATATAATAAATGGGAATTAAATTGCAATAAAATGAATGTAAATTAATAAGAAATAACCTTGTATGGATATATTGGAAATAAATGAACTGTATGTAATACTTAAACAATCAATTCATTGATTATTTTAAATATTGAACATAATTTATGTAAGTGAATGAACGTAAATAAATAAAAATGTTTCTGTATGAATGAAAAAGAATTTAAAATAAATGGAAAGTGAATGATGTGAAAAGAAACCAATGGAATAAACTTAAAAACAATATTTAAATGTTGTGTTGTTGGCTTATGAGATGTTTGGGAAGTGATACTTTAAATCGTTTAGGATGTTTGAATAATCTATTATGTTATTATCTAAAGCTGTCGAACGTAGGATACACTTGATAGTTTCTTTATCTCCCTTGAACGATGAGAAGTTCTAAAGCTGAACAAACCATTAGTTTTGGCTGCTATGGGTGTGTGATGGATTCGTTTGTTGAATATAATGGTTGTATTGTTTTGTTTACATATGTATTATGTTGATTTTCTTTCATTACTAATTAAAACAACTGAATATTTCTCTTGTATATAATTCTCACTATTTTGGATTATATAAGTGAACAGGTTTATGGATGCAATAGCTACTGCTTTTGATTTCATAAATAAATTTTGTTTTCTCGACAAATAGGTATGTTTTCGGATAACTGTTTTATAGCGATATTTTTTCCCTATAGTTTAGGATGTTCTATTATTGAAATATGATATATATTGAAATTATTGGTATTATTATTTTTTCGGACCTATCCGTAGAAAGGAGACTCTGTCGAAATTTTTATGAATTTAAGACTTAGAAAAAATGTGTGGAAGTGAAAATATTTTCAAACTTTTATTAAACTTGAAAATGAAAGATTTAGTTGTTTATAAATTGATATTTTATTTAAAATACTTAATTATGAAGTTTAAATTGTTTATAAATTAATTATTTTTGAATAAAATTATATCAAGTTTCTTAATTCATTCTTGTTCCTTTTCGAGAACGAAAAGTTTTGAGTGGGGGAGAGTGTAACGACCTGTATTTTTCGATAACTAAAAATATTAAATCATATAAGATTTTGGAATTCAATATTGAAAGAAATTCAATTTGTGATTCATCAATGAGAAAAATAACTAATATGTAATTTAACAATGTTGATTTAATTTAGTTGGTAACTATTTTAATGTAAGTCAATTAACTGAAATAATTGTAAAGTTAATTTGGTTATAATTTCAAATAAGGAATAAATTAAATGTTGGATTTAATATTGAAATTATATGTTATAAATTAGAATAGATTTATTAAGGAATATGAAATCAATTAATTAGTATGTGAATTTATTAGCTTTGTTTGTAAACAATAAACATAGAAATGTGTTTGAATTATTAATGTGTAATAATTGTTGATTATCATTTCATCATTTAATCTATTGAAATTAATTTGGAAATCTATGTGAACTAATATAACTAAATATTGCAGTTAATATGAGTTAAGATGAAATTATAGAATATGAATGTAATAAAATGTACACTTATGTTAATTATATTCATAAGGTAATAGTTGATTGGGCAATAAGATGTAAATCAAATAAATGAATTTATTGGAATTTAAATTATAATTAATGAATTTATTGAAATTGAAATTGAACGCTGTAATTAGTGCAATATTTATATAGTATTTGTCATGAACATTTAGTTTAAAAGATTATAAATTTAAATGTAACGACCCGCCGTTCTGACCGCCCCCAGTCGGTAATTAAACCAACTTGAGACGTTCAAAATGACGGATTGTTATTCAGTTTATAGAGTTTAAACAGAAACAGCCACAGAATCACAGAATAATCATAACATTTCACATTAAATGAATTTTCATACATATATCAGAGTTTGTACAATGCTTTAAATTTTATACAGCGGAACATATATATATCTCTTTTAAGTACAAAATCCTGAAAACCAAAGTGAAGCGGTATCCCCCTCTCTCTAACTTCGCTGCCTGAAAATCTTCAAGCTGTAAAATACTCGGTCTGACCCGAGTATTACATTCAAAAGAAAATAATACACAGGTCAGTCTAATTCAAACTCAGTTATTAATGCATAGAGGCAATAATAATCAAATAGCAATTAGATGACAGTCAAATATAAATTTACCTATCCGATCCTTTAACAAGACATCGGATAACGGTAAATACAACACTTAACACTGTTAAACAACAAATCGGTAGATTCAAATTACCAATGAGGATAGATGAAGGGATTATTGATGAAGATAATTTAGAAAACAATCAAAATCTGCCTAAACGGCAATTAACAACAAAATCATCAAAATCGGTTCAAAATATATTGAATTGTCAACATAAAACAATTTTCATCAAAAAGAAAACATCATTTAAAACATTAGATTTGGTAGGGCTGCAGTACACATACGCGTGTACGGCCTCGCCAAATTTTTAAAATGTTAACTTCGTGTGGCTGCAGTTCACGCTTGCGTGCACTGCCTCGCCACTACCGTAATGAAATAGAAATCATCACAACAGTAAAAACTAACAGAAATCGAAGCTGCAGAGGTCAAGTCAGTGACTCAACACAGCTGCAACACCAAAGCACAAGCCGTGGCACAATTACAAAATAGAAGGAGGGTGAGGGCACCAGAGTTATGACATCACAGCACAAATATACGAATAAGTGATACAATCAGTTCAGTGAACTGCAAGTGAGGTCACAAGTGTAAAACTACACCAGGTCAATGCAAACAAAAACTGGGTTACTACATAACACAACAGCAACCGAAAATAGTGCAACAGGTCAGGAGAAAGTATGTGTACCTAAGGTACAACATGTATGCAACAAGTATCAGACTTGAGTACAATTTAAAGCTGAAGCTTATGACTAAACAAACAAGTTTCATTTGAAAACTTGAATTCAAACAGTGTCAGGATCAAAAGGTTTGAATTCTTTAAAACAAACTTGGATGTTGGAAAGTGTAAAACAGAGAGCATTTTGAAGAACAGCATGCATACCATACATCAATACATATCACAGGCAGTTGTTTCCACAACAACACCAAAGTACTAATCAAAATTATCAACTTCCATCATCACTTAGGTAAGGAAGCAAGAAAGTCTGGAAAAGAAAATTTTTGCTCACAGAAAAATTTTTGAAACTTTGTGCTTTAAGTATCTCTACTGATTTCAGAAAATCATTTCAACTAATCTTACAAAAATTCAGTTTTTTTCTTAATTCTTTGTTTAAACAAACATAAATTGTTTTGAGAATTATAACCTAATAGAGACTTCAATAAGAAGATAGGAATTTTGATCAAAGATTTTAGTGCTGTAACCTCAAAACAGAGATGAGCAGATATAAAATACATGCACCGTCATTCCTATTCATATACACATTCATATATTCATTAAGGCATACTTATATACACGCGTATGCAACAGATAATTAGCAACTTAAGTTTTAATTAAAAATGCCTACTCACATATGTTTATATGAATATGCACAGCATACATACTATAAACAACCACTTCAGATTTCACTTATGCATATACATACAATACTTATTCATTTCAATAAGGAGCATGCAACCAAATTTACTTAAGTTTTAAAAGGTACTCGCTTGCAAAACTTGATGAACAGAGATGCAACATAAAACAATTTTCTTTTAGCTTTCCAGGCAAACAGTTTAAGTTTAAATACATATAAAACATTTTTCCAGTTAGTAACTAAATTTACTTCGGCCCACACACATCAAATCTTCGAGTAGATTCTCATATTACCCGAGACAATATGCCGACATCTTCAACCAACAACAACATCAGATAACAAGTAGTGTCAACAAATGTACAGCCACACAAGGCAGAACTACTTCAAATAAAGGTCAAGCTGAACAGACTATAAACTAGAAATAAAAATCAACAAAACAGCAAGTGTTCTACTACATAGATATATGCAGTGAAGCCAATTACCAATCTTCGAGTCAAGCAACATAAATGCAGGCTCAAATATCAAATCAGAGTCGTGATTACCAAAGTCACCAACGAACAATATATACATGTGTTCGAGGCAACATGGAAATATGTTCAAGTAGCAACCATCGTGCAACATTCGTGAAACCAAAACTTCCAGAAACATACAGTAGCCATGGCAATTGAACAGGGTCAATATTAAGCCGTGGTTCAAAACTTATCAATAGAATCAAAGACAACAGCCAAGCAAATATACGACAAAGATGAACTAATGCATCTGTACAGTTCAATGTTAAAAGCCCAAATACATAACCAAGTAAAAAAATCACAGCAGTGTGCAACTCGAGTAAATCATAGTGGACATTACTCATACGACACATATATACATACATAAGTGTATGTATACACATGGCAGTAAAGATATAATGCCCAGAAATAGCACGGCAAAAGTCGAACAAGACCAACATCACAAAAAATCAAGTTTGATATAGTCAAGGCCGATATCAATAGAGGAATGTACAAAGTCACATGAACAAGCCGTGTGCTACAAACCGTAGTCCAAGGAAAAATCAACGTGACTACAAAAATCAATTTCCAGAAATTTCAACAAGTGAGCCAAGAAATCTTCATCACAGCAAGCAATTTTCAAAAGAATCAAAACGACCGAAGTCAACAATTGAAAATAAATACGTGGTAGCCACGAAATCCAGCAACAAAATCATCAAGATACAGAAGTACAAAATCATCCATTGTTTGAATTAGATGTGAGGAAAAGATTCACTCACCTTAGCCTGAATCGAAGCAGAGATGAACGAAAACCAGAGGATCGATCAAGGAAGTCGAAGCCGGCGCCTTTGATTTTGAAAAACCCTAATTGTTGAAGGAAGACGAACGAAGATGAAGCCCTAATTTTTGAATGACGAAGAGGAGACGAGAGACGCCATTTTTTTTCTCAGAGGAGTTTGATATTTTTATGAAAAGGAAAGGGCTTCGTGTTTTAAGGAGAAGGGGAACGTGATTTTGCAGAGGGGGCACGATTTAGGGCGTGGCTTTTGGTATATGTAACGGCGTGGATCATGGCGTGTTTGAAGGCAGATAAGAGTAAGGCAATGTACTCTTTTTTTTTTATATTATTATTTTTTTCTTATTTTTTATTCTAAATCCAATTTGTTTTGTAAATTATTTTCTTTAATAAACATATAAACGTTTTGCAGTTCAACAATCAAACATAAATTTATATTAACGTGTTTCACAACTAGATTTTATACTTGTATTTTATATTGATAAAATTTTATTCCATTTTATTTAATTAAAGAAAAATGTTATTAAAACTAACCATCAATTTATTAATTTACATAAATAAAAATTCGTAAATCCAAACTATTTTTTCTAAGTCATTAGTTCGAATTTAAAATACAAATTCAATATTCAATTCAACTCCAAAGTCAAATTCAAATTTTATTCAACTTAAATAGATTAAATTCTAAAATTTAATCGCCAATTTATCCTGAAAATTTGAAATTCAAGTCAATCATCATTCGAATATTTGAAATTAATTAAATATTTTCATTTTTAAATTGTTCAAAATTCTGGGTTGTTACAATCTTCCCTCCTTAAAAGAATTTCGTCCCGAAATTATAAGTTAGGAAAACGATTGCTAAATTTCACCGATATTTATACCCTACACAATTTTTACCAAGTTCGAATCTTATAAATAAATATAGGATTCATTTCTTTTGTTTTATTTCATTAGCTTTATTCATCGATTTCTACAATCAAGACGCAAAAGTCTTTTACCAAAAATTTTGACTTACAAAACTCAGATTTTTAAACTTGAAATTCTTCATGCTAGATATTTGCATATTACATCTTTTCCAAAGCTATGGGCTTTTAAGATATTTTAAAAGATCTTCTTCCTTAATTCATTAGGTTAGAATTATGTAATTCTAATTTCAGACTATTGATTTTCTATTCAAAGTTTTGAAAATACTTGCTAACTCGAAGTTTAACAAGTCCATCTTCGTTCTCACAGACTTTAGGCATACCCTGGCCAGGCGCAAGTCTAAAAATCTCCAAGTACTAAATATACTTGTTTCAACTCCCAATGAAAATACTTTTTAAAAATTCTTTTAAAAATGGATATGGAAAGCACGTTCCCCAATGGATTACAGTTTACCCGGCGGTTACGCTACTATCCCAGTAGAATCGCTTGTAACTGTAGATTTCACATCTCTCTTGAATTTCGCCATGGTTGTTGCCATAGATCGCGGTTCACACGGCGGTTACGCTACTATCCCAGTAGAATCGCTCGTGACCGTAGGCATCTCGCCCCTCAAATTACGCTTCGGCCTCTAGATCGCAGTTTACACGGCGGTTGCGCCACTATCCCAGTGGAATCGCTTGTAACTGTAGGCATCACGCCCCACGAATTACGCCAGCATCAATTCACATAATCCCAACACGATGATCCATCGTGGGGGATTCCAGTCAGTCCCAATGGACATTCCACTAATGGAAATTCTACGTAGCTACGATTTCCAATGGACACTCCACCGAGTTCCAATCACCTTCACAAATAATAAATGGAAGGTACATTTCCATATCCTCAGTTTTAGAAAACATATGTCATATACATATAGTACTTCATTTCACATTTCGTACATATCATACCTATGTAAACTTGCATAGGACTTTTCATAATAATGACTTTCCAAACTGATAGTTTTCGATTTATTACATTCACATATATAAGTTACGAAAACTCAATTCACATTCATAACAAACAGAGGATTCCAAAATTTTCCATCTCGTTTAAAATTTTCCTCTAAATCGATTTGAAAATTTAAGGTTATCTCAAACCTAATTCACATTCATAATCCAATTCATTCACATTCATAATCCAATTCATTATCGACTTCACATTCGATTTGGATTTCACGTTACATCGTCAATTCTCAACACATAATTGGTGTCTATCGATATATAACCTCTAAGCTCGTACGTCTCAAAGAAGGGTGTTAAGCTAAAAGAATAAATTCTCCGCCACCGCAGATATATATTTAATAGAGATCAATTGATATGTCATCAATTCACAATGTTAGACATACAATCCAAATCGACTATCCAAAATTCAAAACTCAACTTATATTGTTTTTGATGTCAAAGTTAAACTCAATTTAACTCAAGATTCAATCTTTTTTGGAAAATATTCAAGTTGAACTGATCGTTCAAATTTCCCAAAAATATCTTTACAAGATATATAATTTTCCAACTTAACCATTTGAAATAAATTTCAAATATTCATTTTTTCCAATTTATCTTTAAAAGATAAAATTTCAAACCTTTCATTTCATATTGGAAAACATTTCCATACTTATTTAATAATAAGTAATTCACAAGTTCATTTATTTTCAACACTTGGAAAATATTCAATATACATGAATCAAAATTAAGTATATATTCCATTCTTTAAGGAAGGCGTTCTTTTAAACACATTTATTTGAGTGAAAACGAATGTTGCGTAAAACATTGTTACAACAACTCAAAAATCACTAGTATAGGGATTCGGAATTTAAGATAGATATATAAATCCCAATATTATAAACAACATTTCCTTTCGGAAACCATTTACTATAACAACAGTGTTATAGTCCACCATTTCCTTATTTCTCGAAAACGCCTATTTCAACAATGAATGTTGAAATATATGTATTCGATACTTAATGCATTTTAAAACATCTTTAAAACCATTAACTTTTTCAATTTCAACTTAATTCATAGTTTGAATTCCTCATACTTTTCATAATATTAGTTTTAAACCAATTTCAAACTTTTCAATATTAAGTTTTTCACTTAATTTAATTTTCCGCACGTTTAAATTCAAATTCATCATTGAATTTATTAAACCTATTATGGATTATCATGTTGACAACTTCAATTTGAAATTTAAATTCTATTTAAACTTTGCATTTGTTTTCTATTCCCAAATATAATCAATTTGTTCTTTAGTAAGTCATTCATCGACTTAGTTCCATTAAATTTATATTTCCACATTAACCTTATTTCATAATATCACTTCCCTAAAACATATCCGTTTTATTCAATAGTATGTTCACTGTCCAAAATCGTGAATATACTTCGTTTATTCAATTCAATGTTTCTACACATTTATTTAAAAGATTATCCACTGTCCAAAATCGTGGATAAAATTCCCAACCAACATTTACTATCACAATATTTAACTTAAAGGATAATTCGCTGTCCAAAATCACGAATATATCTCCTTTAATAACTTCTATTTTTCATTTATCAAATTCAATTTGGTTTCGAATTTATAAACAATCTTTACAAATTCCATTTCTATTTATAAACTTCGATTTATAAATCTTCTTTATTAATTTAATTCAATTTATATAACTCCATTATATATCAAAGGTCCATTCATAAGTTAAGTACTTATAATCCATTTATTCACTAAATCATTCTTCAAAACATTTGAAATCAATTTTCAAAAGAATTCAGAATCAAATTCCCAAGTTATAGTTTAATTATCCTCTTGGCTATAACTAAATTGAAATGTTATTTTATTACCCAATTTATTATTTCGAAGATATTCAAAATATTGGATTTAAACCAATTCATTAATTCACTTCACTTATATTTTATTTTTCATAAATCTCAATAATTCGATAATGGATTTTCGAATGAGAAACTATCGCAATCCTAAAATTAGAGAGAGGAATTTCCGAAAAAATTTGAATTTTCAAAATACCTTTTATTTTCAAACAAAACAATTTCATACTTATTTTAAATTTGAAAAACATTTTTCTTTAAAGTGATCCTAGTAACTATTCATATTAAACATCATAAACTGAGCTTTGTGTAAACCAAAGCTCTGATACCACTTTTGTAACGACCCGCCGTTCTGACCGCCCCCAGTCGGTAATTAAACCAACTTGAGACATTCAAAATGACGGATTGTTATTCAGTTTATAGAGTTTAAACAGAAACAGCCACAGAATCACAGAATAATCATAATATTTCACATTAAATGAATTTTCATACATATATCAGAGTTTGTACAATGCTTTAAATTTTATATAGCGGAACATATATATATATCTCTTTTAAGTACAAAATCCTGAAAACCAAAGTGAAGCCGTATCCCCCTCTCTTTAACTTCGCTGCCTGAAAATCTTCAAGCTGTAAAATACTCGGTCTGACCCGAGTATTACATTCAAAAGAAAATAATACATAGGTCAGTCTAATTCAAACTCAGTTATTAGTGCATAGAGGCAATAATAATCAAATAGCAATTAGATGACAGTCAAATATAAATTTACCTATCCGATCCTTTAACAAGAAATCGGATAACGGTAAATACAACACTTAACAGTGTTAAACAACAAATCAGTAGATTGAAATTACCAATGAGGATAGATGAAGGGATTATTGATGAAGATAATTTAGAAAACAATCAAAATCTGCCTAAACGGCAATTAACAACAAAATCATCAAAATCGGTTCAAAATATATTGAATTGTCAACATAAAACAATTTTCATCAAAAAGAAAACATCATTTAAAACATTAGATTTGGTAGGGCTGCAGTACACACACGCGTGTACGGCCTCGCCACATTTTTAAAATGTTAACTTCGTGTGGCTGCAGTTCACGCTTGCGTGCACTGCCTCGCCACTACCATAATGAAATAGAAATCATCACAACAGTAAAAACTAACAGAAATCGAAGCTGCAGAGGTCAAGTCAGTGACTCAACACAGCTGCAACACCAAAGCACAAGCCGTGGCACAATTACAAAATAGAAGGAGGGTGAGGGCACCAGAGTTATGGCATCACAGCACAAATATACGGATAAGTGATACAATCTGTTCAGTAAACTGCAAGTGAGGTCACAAGTGTAAAACTACACCAGGTCAATGCAAACAAAAACTGGGTTACTACATAGCACAACAGCAACCGAAAATAGTGCAACAGGTCAGGAGAAAGTATGTGTACCTAAGGTACAACATGTATGCAACATGTATGCAACAAGTATCAGACTTGAGTACAATTTAAAGCTGAAGTTTATGACTAAACAAACAAGTTTCATTTGAAAACTTGAATTCAAACAGTGTCAGGATCAAAAGGTTTGAATTCTTTAAAACAAACTTGGATGTTGGAAAGTATAAAACAGAGAGCATTTTGAAGAACAGCATGCATACCATACATCAATACATATCACAGGCAGTTGTTTCCACAACAACACCAAAGTACTGATCAAAATTATCAACTTCCATCATCACTTAGGTAAGGAAGCAAGAAAGTCTGGAAAAGAAAATTTTGCTCACAGAAAAGATTTTGAAACTTTGTGCTTTAAGTATCTCTACTGATTTCAGAAAATCATTTCAACTAATCTTACAAAAATTCAGTTTTTTTCTTAATTCTTTGTTTAAACAAACATAAATTGTTTTGAGAATTATAACCTAATAGAGACTTCAATAAGAAGATAGGAATTTTGATCAAAGATTTTAGTGTTGTAACCTCAAAACAGAGATGAGCAGATATAAAATACATGCACAGTCATTCCTATTCATATACACATTCATATATTCATTAAGGCATACTTATATACATGCGTATGCAACAGATAATTAGCAACTTAAGTTTTAATTAAAAATGCCTACTCACATATGTTTATATGAATATGCACAACATACATACTATAAACAACCACTTCAGATTTCACTTATGTATATACATACAATACTTATTCATTTCAATAAGGTAGCATGCAACCAAATTTACTTAAGTTTTAAAAGGTACTCGCTTGCAAAACTTGATGAACAGAGATGCAACATAAAACAATTTTCTTTTAGCTTTCCAGGCAAACAGTTTAAGTTTAAATACATATAAAACATTTTTCCAGTTAGTAACTAAATTTACTTCGGCCCACACACATCAAATCTTCGAGTAGATTCTCATATTACCCGAGACAATATGCCGACATCTTCAACCAACAACAACATCAGATAACAAGTAGTGTCAACAAATGTACAGCCACACAAGGCAGAACTACTTCAAATAAAGGTCAAGCTGAACAGACTATAAACTAGAAATAAAAATCAACAAAACAGCAAGTGTTCTACTACATAGATATATGCAGTGAAGCCAATTACCAATCTTCGAGTCAAGCAACATAAATGCAGGCTCAAATATCAAATCAGAGTCGTGATTACCAAAGTCACCAACGAACAATATATACATGTGTTCGAGGCAACATGGAAATATGTTCAAGTAGCAACCATCGTGCAACATTCGTGAAACCAAAACTTCCAGAAACATACAGTAGCCATGGCAATTGAACAGGGTCAATATTAAGCCGTGGTTCAAAACTTATCAATAGAATCAAAGACAACAGCCAAGCAAATATACGACAAAGATGAACTAATGCATCTGTACAGTTCAATGTTAAAAGCCCAAATACATAACCAAGTAAAAAAAATCACAGCAGTGTGCAACTCGAGTAAATCATAGTGGACATTACTCATACGACACATATATACATACATAAGTGTATGTATACACATGGCAGTAAAGATATAATGCCCAGAAATAGCACGGCAAAAGTCGAACAAGACCAACATCACAAAAAATCAAGTTTGATATAGTCAAGGCCGATATCAATAGAGGAATGTACAAAGTCACATGAACAAGCCGTGTGCTACAAACCGTAGTCCAAGGAAAAATCAACGTGACTACAAAAATCAATTTCCAGAAATTTCAACAAGTGAGCCAAGAAATCTTCATCGCAGCAAGCAATTTTCAAAAGAATCAAAACGACCGAAGTCAACAATTGAAAATAAATACGTGGTAGCCACGAAATCCAGCAACAAAATCATCAAAATACAGAAGTACAAAATCATCCATTGTTTGAATTAGATGTGAGGAAAAGATTCACTCACCTTAGCCTGAATCGAAGCAGAGATGAACGAAAACCAGAGGATCGATCAAGGAAGTCGAAGCCGGCGCCTTTGATTTTGAAAAACCCTAATTGTTGAAGGAAGACGAACGAAGATGAAGCTGAAGCCCTAATTTTTGAATGACGAAGAGGAGACGAGAGTCGCCATTTTTTTTTCTCAGAGGAGTTTGATTTTTTTATGAAAAGGAAGGGGCTTTGTGTTTAAAGGAGAAGGGGAACGTGATTTTGCAGAGGGGGCACGATTTAGGGCGTGGGTTTTGGTATATGTAACGGCGTGGATCATGGCGTGTTTGAAGGCAGATAAGAGTAAGGTAATGTACTCTCTTTTTTTTTATTTTATTTTATATATTATTTTTTTTCTTATTTTTTTATTCTAAATCCAATTTGTTTTGTAAATTATTTTCTTTAATAAACATATAAACGTTTTGCAGTTCAACAATCAAACATAAATTTATATTAACGTGTTTCACAATTAGATTTTATACTTGTATTTTATATTGATAAAATTTTATTCCATTTTATTTAAGTTAATAAAAATGTTATTAAAACTAACCATCAATTTATTAATTTACATAAATAAAAATTCATAAATCCAAACTATTTTTTCTAAGTCATTAGTTCGAATTTAAAATACAAATTCAATATTCAATTCAACTCCAAAGTCAAATTCAAATTTTATTCAACTTAAATAGATTAAATTCTAAAATTTAATCGCCAATTTATCCTGAAAATTTGAAATTCAAGTCAATCATCTTTCGAATATTTAAAATTAATTAAATATTTTCATTCTTTAAATTGTTCAAAATTCTGGGTTGTTACATTATATGTAATCGAGAATGATGGAAATGGTTAACTTTTAAATTTAGAATTTAAAGTGATTAAGCCAATTTAATAAAACTTAGTTATTTAATTAATGTGAAAATAGCCATTTTGGCCACTGTCTCCGATTTCGACGAAACCAGTTTCATTGAATCCAAAACAGTGAATTGTTATAGGATTTCAAGTTTCTTAGCGATCAGACTTGTCGTTTGATTAGACGGACTCGAAAAAAGTTGAAATCAATTTAATGAATTCAATTAAAATAAGCTGATTTTTAAATGCTAACTTCTGTATACAATGGAATTTGGATTTGAAACTTGTTCCATTGATTTTAAAAATATCAAAAACATATATTTCAATATATTGGATGACCCACTTTCGTTTTGGAAATGGAATGGGCTTTCCAAGTTCGCGTAATCGTTTTGACCATTTCAATATGTGCCTTTCGTTCTCATCCATCTATCTATATAAATAGATTTTGTTTCTCTAACCCTAGCGTCTTTTCATTTTATTCTGTATGTACATCAACTTCTTATTTGTTCCTCCTTCTCAATGACTAAAACCTAATTCCATTTCAAAAAGCCTAATTTTCAAATCAAAATCAATTTCAAAAAATCTAAAGTCTCTAAAATATGTCATATATATGTCATTGGAAAGCTCTCGACGAGCGCAGTCTGCTGAAGCATTTCATTTTTGCAATTGATTCTCGGTGCAGTTAGAAATTGATGATTTATTCTCGGCCATCGATTTTGGTGGTTCATCAATTGCGACGAAGCAACGATTCGAGGCTATAGTCGTGTAGAGATTGACACGGGGACTCTATTTAAGTGGTTCGTTTGGAGATATGGTGGTCAGATAGGCGGCTAAATTGCGATTAGGGTTTAATATGGCGGTAGTGGCTAGGGCTTTTAGGCGATCAGAGGGGGGCTTCGGCGGTCGTGGAGGCTGATTTTTAATGAATTTAAAATAAAATGATTTTTAATGAACTTAAAATAAGATGATTTTTAAAAATTATTTATTTAATTAACATGAAAATAGCCATTTTGGCTACTGTCTTGGATTTTGATGAAACTGGTTTTACTGAATCCGTAACAGCGAATTAGTGTAGGACTTCAAGTTTCATAGCGATCAGACTTGTCGTTTGATCATGCGGACTCGAAACACGTAGAAATTAATTTAATGAATTCTTATAAAATAAAGCTGAATTTTAAAAGCTAACTTCTGTATACAATGGAATTTGGGCTTATAACTTGTTCTGTTGAGTTTAAAAATATCGAAAAAATATATTTCGATATATTGGATGATCCATTTTCGTTTTGGAAACGGAACGAGCTTTTCGGGTTCGTGCAATCGTTACGACCAGTTCAATCTATCTCATTCATTCCTATCCATCTACCTATATAAATAGATTTTGTTTCTCTAACCCTAGCAGCCTTTCATTTTATTTTGTACGTACATTAACTTCTTATCTGTTCTTCCTTCTCAATGGCTGAAACCTATTCCAATTCAAAAACCTTAATTTTCAAACCAAAATCAATTTCAAAAAATTCAAACTCTCCAAACTATGTTATATTATATATCGTTGGAAAGCTCCCGACGAGTGCAGTCCACTGAAGCAATTCGCTTTTGCAATTGATTATCGATTTAGCCATAAATCGATGATTTATTCTGGGCCATCGATTTTTGGTGTTGATCAACGGCGACAATGCAATGATTCAAGGGTACAGTCCTGTAGAGATTGACATGGGGAGTTCATCTGAGTGGTTTGTTTAGAGGTATGGTGGTCAGATCGGCGGCTATATTGCGATTAGGGTTTAATGTGACGACCCGCAAATATGTACTCTTTGAATCGACAATAAACCACACATGTCCGACCCAAAAAGCGCAGATTGATGGAAAGTCAAGTGAAAAAAAAGAAGAGAGAAGAAGATATGAGAAGGGAGAGCGAAGAGAAAACCAAACAGAATGATACAGAATCTTACGTCGCATCGGAATAACATATAATATCATATCAACGATCTTTAAAAAACAGAAACTGTATATACGTACTTCAATCAGAGTACAACAATCAATCACCAAACATTAGCCTGGACAGTTATAATAACATGTCCTCATAATTGCGGATAATATACAACAAATAAGCAGCGGATAATCAAAACTGATACGTGTATACGAAAATGAAGATCTTTAGCTCTCCTACTGAAGCTCCAAAAGCACCAAAACTGAAGCCATAAATATAGTCAGTCTGACCCGAGCATTGAAAGGGAAGAATGCCTGGATCAGTCTGGTAAGTCCGCGAGAGAAACACATTCAACTGAATTTATTAAATTACCAAACATTTCCTTTTCAAAATAATAGTTTCTCGTAAAACATGCCCACAAGTGAATACGCACATGTTTTTACTTTACGATAACTAAATCATTTCATATCAAATCATCTTATATTATAATAGTGTCTATTGCACAAAAAATATTAATCATATCCGAAATTGTTACATTGATTAAATTCCAGCATATAGCCCAAAATGGGTAATACATTCAAAATGTCAGGTACGTAGTGGAGTTTAAATTTCCATACAAATGACCAGGTGAAGGGACTACATTCCGGCAGTACATCTCTAGAGGAATGTATTGAGGAACCATCACAAAGCTCCTTTACCAACACAAGACTGGCCTACCTCTATAACTAGATAGTATCGAATAAGTCATCCTTCGGTCGTCACTGACCTTTTTTGAGGGCCCTTGTGATGCCCCACCTCTATACCCACGCTAGACAAGAACACTACGGAGTAATGCTGTCGACTAGCACTGAGAATAAGGCTGCTGAGGAGCGGCCATCTGTATAATTGCTTTGTGCGAGCACCGATATGCCAGATAAAAATATAACTTTTCATCTCAAGAGGAAATCCGACATACCGACACAAACTCAAAGCTACTACACAGTGGCTATAAAGGTATTCAGAAACAAATATAGAAATAAACATAACACAAATCAGTCACAGATAATTCATATCACAAGGGCGGAAATAGATATGAATATATATATATATATATAACACATAAAAGTGTTCATCAGAGTAGTGGTCTAACAAGATCCACAATATCAAAAAGAATAGATACAAGTGCTAGACAAAAGAATAAGTATACATCATAGAGTCTGTATCTCAAATGTATACAACAAAAACTACTAATCTAAGTAGTTAGCCAAAAGATCATATGATAACCCCAGAAGAGAAGTCAAGCAGAAGCACCTGTAACATCTCAGTCTGACCCGAGTATTATTTAAAAAGAAAATAATAAACGGATCAGTCTAGTTATAAATATCAGATGAAATGATATAGAATAAGAGATATGACTAAACGTATAATAATCACAATGCCAAGCTGTGATAAATAACTAATTGAAAAATCAACAAGAGATTAATCAATATCGCAAAGATCTTCTCAAAGATAAAAAGGAATGTCATACTCCTAATTTCATTAACCAAGCCACAATAAATGACATATATATTCATGCCAATCGTAAAAGTTGATGAAACATAAATTCCAGAAATCAACACACGAAATCCAGAAATCACAATAAAAGGATGGCCAATCCCATAAACTGGACATCGACGCACCTAGAAAGACACGCCCCATGCACAGTCGAACATCGACGCACCTAGAAAGATACGCCCCATGCTCTAGCATCAACGCACCTAGGAAGATACGCCCCATGCATAAATAAACATCGATGCACATAGAAAGACACATCCCATGCATAAATAAACATCGATGCACCTAGAAAGATACACCCCATGCAAAGTCGAACATCGACGCACCTAGAAAGACACGCCCCATGCATAGACGAACATCGACGCACCTAGAAAGATACGCCCCATGTCCCGACTTATTGAGCCGATTGCTCCACGAAGTAAATAAACATCGACGCACCTAGAAAGGTACACCCCATGCATAAATAAACATCGACGCACCTAGAAAGGTACGACCCATGTGTAAACAAACATCGACGCACCTAGATAGGTACGACCCATGAAAGAAATGAGACGAAGCTCAATAAAATGAGGAACGGTCCTCCACATAGACAAAGAGACATCGCACATTGCTAGTCTAAACCATAAAATGATCGTCATGATTAAAGAGAAGTGTCAATTACAGTAAGCTAGTAAATATATGAGCTTAGCTTCATGTCCCATAACCACTAGCTTAACTTAAATATTTACGAACAAATTGTAGATCTCCACTAGAAAATTGTCACAAGAGATTCAATCGAACAAGTCTAAGAATTAACCGACGAAGTAAACGAAAGCGTTTCATACCACTCGTTTTACTAAGTCGTTTAATTAGATTTCTCATACGAGTGAGGTAAAGGTTTGTATATACTAATAGATTGGAAATCGGTTTGAGAAAACGAGCATTGTTATAAAATAGTGTTGAAATCATTTGAATAAAGAGTTTTGATATTTACTACTAGCATAGAAAACCTTTATATTTTTAAGTGACAAATCATAGAAGTGATTGTAGAAACAATCAATTCATAAAAATTCACATTCGAAGAAGTGAATAAAATCCAACAAATCGATACCGAATCCATCAAAATGGATATTCTCATAAATCACGAAGAAAATGTCATCAAAGTCGATAATAAGTGATAATAACAAAAGGGAATCAACACGAATCGATTGGAGTTGGAATTCTCAATCAAATAGGCAAATAGGCAAAACTTGCAAATAGGAGCAGGTCGGTCAACCGGACTCCCTGAGTCGGTTGGCCGAACCAGAGGCAGGAAGTGCTCGGGCACCAGGTCGGTCGACCGACCCAGGGGCTCGGTCGGCCAAAGCCTGTAACCAGCACTTCCTAAATAGAGGCAAGAAGTGCCTGGACTACAGGTCGGTCGGCCGGCCCAGGGGTTCGGTCGGCCGAACCTGTATGCTTGCACTTCCTACCCTATTTTAAATGAGGTGCAATCTTTCTCAATTTGCAAACCGTCGAGCAATGGCGCTAAGGGTTTACGCCAATCGACTACCTGGCCATAGAAGCTCTTTGATTCATCACCGAAAACATGATCAAAACATCAAAGTTATGATTTTTAAAGAATTGAACCCAAAACACCAAAAATTGGAATATTCACGAAAGCAATCCAAACCAAAAGCAATTGCACACGAATAAGTGTTAGGAATTCATACCTAACAATCGAAGATAAATATAAGCATAGATGTGAGATAAAAATCTCACCTTTGAACCCAAATCAATGAAGGAGAAGCTTTAAAAGCAAGCTAAGATCAATTCCTCTTCAATAACAACTCAAGAAGCTTCAATCTAAGCTTAAAAGAGAAACATTTCCTAAATTAGTTTTAGGAAATTTCTGAAATTGAATGGAGATAGAGTTAGAGAAGAAGAAGGAGATGCTTACTAATGGGTTCTCTTTGATTTTGGAGCAAGAACTTGAGCTAGCAAGAGGAACTAGGGCTTGGAGTTTCTAATTCCCTTTCCTTTCCACCATTTTCAGTTGGAGCTTGAGTTTGAGGAGTGGGAATGAGTGAATGGAGAGGAGAGGGGGTTGGAACTGAGCTAGTAAGTGGGGTTATTGGGCTCAGCCCAAACCAAAGCCCTAAGTGAAAAGTAGCAAAATTCTACTATCTCCAAACATATCGAAGTTTATACTCAAAAAGGTCGCAAACGTTATTTTAAACTCAATGGGGGTGGTCTCGAGTCCTAATTCGACTGTTTGCAAAAAGTAGCTTTTCGAACCAAAATCCGACGAACGATAAAATATTTAAATAAAATATTTAAATATAAAATCGATAAATATGCGGGTTGTTACAGACTCCCCTCCTTAAAGAAATTGCGTCCTTGCAATATTTAAGAAGAAAATAAGAAGTAACAACCATAGAAGCATATCAACACAAAAGAAAATTTGAAATAGGAAGTTCACCATAAGGAGCATGAAAGAGTAAGCCTGAACGAGATCGCTCGATGAATTCTCTTGATTCCCAAGAGCAATCCTTAGGATTTGAGAACCATTGAACTATCACAAGAAGAACATCTTTATTCCGAAGGCGCTCAACCTCCGAAGTAATGATGCGAATGGAATGTTGCTCATAAGTCAAAACTGGTGAGACTTCAATTTCATCAATAACACCGGCTCGAGAATAAAAATAGGAAACCTAAAAGCATTTCCATAGTTAAAAGACGCAGAAAACGTCAAGAATAGCAGGAAATTGAGCCAGTACAACGGCGTAGTACAAAAACGGTATGCCCAATGAACCAAAGCCCGAATACGTTCGGAACACCGACGTAGTACAAAAACGGTACGTCCAATGAACCGATAAACCGGAACAACGATGTAGTATAATAACAATACATCCGATGAACTGAACACCATAAAGGAACATCGGACGCTAGTCCATAAAAGAGATGAGATGAAACTCAATAAAATGAAGTACGTCAAAACGCCCGATGAACTTGGTAAAACGATCATAAGATACAAGGAATCTCGAGCCAACGAGGTTGACGCAAATTAAGTTCCTTATGAGAAATAAATATTCCAAAGATTTATGATCGAGGTGGAGAACAAATTTCTCATCCAAAAATGGCGATGCCAAATTTTTAAAAGTAAAAAAAATAGCCGCGAGCACTAGATCATGAGTGTCATATCTAGTCTCGATAAGCTATAATGATTTAGAAGCACAAGTGATAGAACGTTCTCCTTTGCAAGAGAACGGCATCCAAACGAATACGACCAGTATCGGTACAAATAGCAAAGTCTTGGTTCCCTTCGGAAAACACAAGAATAAGAGTATCGGAAAAGAATTCTTTCAAATAATCTTCTTTCCCAAAAACTAAAACTTTCAAAATTACAATTAACTTATGTAATCATCTTTTTAGAAAATTTTACTTATTTGAAGTGAATTTTACTGTGTTTGATTGTCTCATCAAAGCGTTTAGGAAATTCCTATCGATAACGTTGATCAAGCGCATCGACCAAAATTCTTAAAGCACTCAACATGCAATAAAATCACAAAATCGTCTTCTAGATAATAAACATGTTTCTTAAAAACTTTTAAGAATATTCTTCGTTCGTTTCAAGAACAAAAATCCAATTTTACTTATAAATAAGTCTTATGGAAAAGATTTGCAAAATTTTAAATTACTATTTTCATCCAAAATCAATAAATACAAGAATGGTCTCATCGAAATATTCATAGAATATTCGATTTATAAAATGGATGAAATAAGCTGGATAAACCGAATGACATAATAAGTCATTCATAAGAATCATAACGAGTACGGAATGCGGTAAGTGGAATGCTAACTTCCGCAACTCGTAGCAAATGAAAATCGATGGCAAGGTCGAGCTAAGAAGACCTTATCACCACACAAGATATTGCTTAGGTGATAATCCTAAGACAAACTCAAAAATACCGGAAAAGTTTCACAAATTATTTAGATAAGAGAAATAACACTTTTCTCATCTTGAGGGCTTAAAGAATGATTCCATCAAGTTGGAATCGAAATCACAAAGGAGAAATAGAAATCTGCTTAAGAGATTAAGAATGTCGAAGATAAGTAGTCCACACAGAAAATAGGATATGGGCCTCGTAACGATTGAGCCAATCCTTACAAAAATCATTTCCGAAGCCTAAGTAAAAAAATCGGCTCGGAAAAAAAAATCACATAAAATAATTTCGACATCAATAGAAAGCAAATTGAGTGTTGCGGATCTACCATTCGGATTCGCAACTCTCAAAGAAGTCATCAAACCCAAAATATTTTCAAAGAAAAAGAATCAACAAGTTCTTTTGATATAAAATAGTGAGATGGAACCCATATCAAAAAGAACTCAAATAAGAAGATCACGAAATAAAACAATGCCATCAAGGATTGAGTGAAAAATACCTTGACCAAGAGAAGCATTGCTAGGGGTTTGCACAATATTTAGCTTTCTTATGTCCTTGTTCAAAAGTTTGGGACATGCAGATAAAAGATGACCCGGTTTCTTGCAATAGCGACAAGAATGGGGTTTTGGACACATATTCGTATAGTGTTCCTTAGAATTACAATTGTAGCATCCTCCACGATTAGGGATTGGAGTCTTTGCTACAAAATTAGTTTGCTTCACTCTCTTATTAGGATTAAGGCTCTTGAACTTAATATGCCTCTTCTTCGAAGTCCCAATATCACAAACACTTCCTTTACCAACCTCTCCATGAAGAAGAGTAACATCCACAAGCTGATTGAAAGAAACTTCAAGTTTCAAAGGTAGAACCATTTTGGGGTTCTTACTCAAAGCATAGATAAACTCTTGATTCTTTACAAGATCCAAAAGTTGTTGGGCAGACATGAATGCGCCATGCAGAGAAGGACTACTGGATTGACCAGCGCTAGGATTGCCAGAACCAACCATTTCTTTTCTTTAAGAAAGAAAGAAAAGAAGAAGAAAAAGTTATTCTTAGAATGAATATTAACAATCATGATGATAAAACAAGGAAACATTAAGAAAATAGGATGAAACGGTACGAAGACTCGAATTAAATCCTAAAGCACAACTCCTAAGATGGACTTAGGACGATGATCCTTGTTATAATATTCCATATTGTTTCGAAGTTTGGCTCCGATACCAAGCTGTGACGCCCCACCTCTATACCCACGCTAGCCAAGAACACTACGGAGTAACGACTAGCACGGAGAATAAGGCTGTTGAGGAGCGACCATCTGTATAATTGCTTTGTGCGAGCACCGATATGCCAGATAAAAATATAACTTTTCATCTCAAGAGGAAATCCGACATACGGACACAAACTCAAAGCTACTACACAGTCGCTATAAAGGTCTTCGGAAACAAATATAGAAATAAACATAACACAAATCAGTCACAGATAATTCATATCACAAGGGCGGAAATAGATATGAATATATATAACACATAAAAGTGTTCATCAGAGTAGTGGTCTAACAAGATCCACAATATCAAATAGAACAGATACAAGTGCTAGACAAAAGAATAAGTATACATCATAGAGTCTGTATCTCAAATGTACACAACAAAAACTACTAATCGAAGTAGTTAGCCAAAAGATCATATGAAAACCCCAGAAGAGAAGTCAAGCAGAAGCACCTGTAACATCTCAGTCTGACCCGAGTATTATTTAAGAAGAAAATAATAAACGGATCAGTCTAGCTATAAATATCAGATGAAATGATATAGAATAAGAGATATGACTGAACGTATAATAATCACAATGCCAAGCTGTGATAAATAACTAATTGAAAAATCAACAAGAGATTAATCAATATCGCAAAGATCTTCTCAAAGATAAAAAGGAATGTCATACTCCTAATTTCATTCACCAAGCCACAATAAATGACATATATATCCATGCCAATCGTAAAAGTTGGTGAAACATAAATTCCAGAAATCAACACACGAAATCTAGAAATCACAATAAAAGGATGGCCAATCCCATAAACTGGACATCGACGCACCTAAAAAGACACGCCCCATGCACAGTCGAACATCGACGCACCTAGAAAGATATGCCCCATGCTCTAGCATCGACGCACCTAGAAAGATACGCCCCATGCACAAATAAACATCGATGCACCTAGAAAGACACATCCCATGCATAAATAAACATCGATGCACCTAGAAAGATACACCCCATGTAATGTCTAACATCGATGCACCTAGAAAGATACAGCCCATGCAAAGTCGAACATCGACGCACCTAGAAAGACACGCCCCATGCATAGACGAACATCGACGCACCTAGAAAGATACGCCCCATGTCCCGACTTATTGAGCCGACTGCTCCACGAAGTAAATAAACATCGATGCACCTAGAAAGGTACACCCCATGCATAAATAAACATCGACGCACCTAGAAAGGTACGACCCATGTGTAAACAAACATCGACGCACCTAGATAGGTACGACCCATGAAAGAAATGAGACGAAGCTCAATAAAATGAGGAACGGTCCTCCACATAGACAAAGAGACATCGCACATTGCTAGTCTAAACCATAAAATGATCGTCATGATCAAAGAGAAGTGTCAATTACAGTAAGCTGGTAAATATATGAGCTTAGCTTCATGTCCCATAACCACTAGCTTAACTTAAATATTTACGAACAAATTGTAGATCTCCACTAGAAAATTGTCACAAGAGATTCAATCGAACAAGTCTAAGAATTAACCGATGAAGTAAACGCAAGCGTTTCATACCACTCGTTTTATTAAGTCGTTTAATTAGATTTCTCATACGAGTGAGGTAAATGTTTGTATATACTAATAGATTGGAAATCGGTTTGAGAAAACGAGCATTGTAATAAAATAGTGTTGAAATCATTTGAAGAAAGAGTTTTGATATTTATTACTAGCATAGAAAACCTTTATATTTTTAAGTGACAAATCATAGAAGTGATTGTAGAAACAATCAATTCATAAAAATTCACATTCGAAGAAGTGAATAAAATCCAAGAAATCGATACCGAATCCATCAAAATGGATATTCCCATAAATCACGAAGAAAATGTCATCAAAGTCGATAATAAGTGATAATAACAAAAGGGAATCAACACGAATCGATTGGAGTTGGAATTCTCAAGAAAATAGGCAAAACTTGCAAATAGGAGCAGGTCGGTCAACCGGACTCCCTGAGTAGGTTGGCCGAACCAGAGGCAGGAAGTGCTCGGGCACCAGGTCGGTCGACCAGCCCAGGGACTCGGTCGGCCGAAGCCTGTAACCAGCACTTCCTAAACAGAGGCAGGAAGTGCCTGGACTACAGGTCGGTCGGCCGGCCCAGGGGCTCGGTTGGCCGAACCTGTATGCTTGCACTTCCTACCCTATTTCAAATGAGGTGCAATCTTTCTCAATTTGCAAACCAATGAGCAACGGCGCTAAGGGTTTACGCCAATCGACTACCCGGCCATAGAAGCTCTTTGATTCATCACCAAAAACATGATCAAAACATCAAAGTTATGATTTTTAAAGAATTGAACCCAAAACACCAAAAATTGGAATATTCACGAAAGCAATCCAAACCAAAAGCAATTGCACACGAATAAGTGTTAGGAATTCATACCTAACAATCGAAGATAAATATAAGCATAGATGTGAGATAAAAATCTCACCTTTGAACCCAAATCAATGAAGGAGAAGCTTTAAAAACAAGCTAAGATCAATTCCTCTCAATAACAACTCAAAAAGCTTCAATCTAAGCTTAAAAGAGAAACATTTCCTAAATTAGGTTTAGGAAATTTCTGAAATTGAATGGAGATAGAGTTAGAGAAGAAGAAGGAGATGCTTATTAATGGGTTCTCTTTGATTTTGGAGCAAGAACTTGAGCTAGCAAGAGGAACTAGGGCTTGGAGTGTCTAATTCCCTTTCCTTTCCACCATTTTCAGTTGGAGCTTGAGTTTGAGGAGTGGAAATGAGTGAATGGAGAGGAGAGGGGGTTGGAACTGAGCTAGTAAGTGTGGTTATTGGGCTCAGCCCAAACCAAAGCCCTAAGTGAAAAGTAGCAAAATTCTACTATCTCCAAACATATCGAAGTTTATACTCAAAAAGGTCGCAAACGTCATTTTGAACTCAATGGGGGTGGTCTCGAGTCCTAATTCGACTATTTGCAAAAGTAGCTTTTCGGACCAAAATCCGACGAACGATAAAATATTTAAATAAAATATTTAAATATAAAATCAATAAATATGCGGGTTGTTACAGCCCTCATAGCATACAAACCACATTAATTTACATCCTGAACGTCGTAGTGGGAAGAAATATATATAGAAGAGGATGATTATATCCTAATGGGAGCGACCCACTTAGCCTTACCGCATCTAACCCTGTTTTGGTCATTTTCGGTTGATGTGGCTGGAGGTAACGATTACCTTTCACATATCACATATCACATTACTTAGAATGCCACACAGCCATTTCCGTTGATTACTAACCGCCTTCCACAAAAGTACAACCCTTGAGATCATACGTCTCAAGGAGGGTGTTAAGCTAAGAGACGTTACCTTTTCTACCACCACTGATGTACATTTTTAAAAACCAATGTACGTAATATTTCGAAATGCAATATCAGACAAACATCCATATATGTTGTCCAGGAACAGGACAAACTGAAGGCACTTTCCTTCCACATCCCGTCGGGAATTCCCTAGGATTAGTAGTGAATAGTCCTTGCATTGGATACTTCATAACGAAGAGACTTCTGCTACTGGATGTATATTGATACTTTAATCTCAAACAATCAACAAGTAGTCCTCTACTAAGAAAATCTTGAATATCAATATCATACCAATCTGCACAATCGAACGCATAAATGTTGGTACGAAGCGGTTTTCGTATAAACCGATCCTGGTCTCTTCGCACTAATAACGCAAAAGCGTTTCTCAACCTCACCCAGAAACTAAGTCTCATAGACTTATCACATCTCTAACTTTCAACTTGCTATCCTTCGGCCAAGAAGGAAAATCGATAGATAGAAATAGTACTCTGCACTACACGAATCAACATCCTCAACGCAAACGATAATCAAGCCTACTTAGAAGGCTATGTACTAAGTGTACGAATAAATAGTTCCCACATCAAGTCGGGGAACTAAAATGGCCAAATTTGATAGTCGATTATTTAACTATCAAAGCAAACAAAAAAATATCTAGTACCATAAGCAATTACTAAGTGTACGATGTTGCGTAAAACATCGTTACGACAACCGAAAACCATTAGTATAGAGATTTGATAATTAGATAGATATATAAATCCCATATACTATACAAAATATTTTCTTTCGAAAATCATTTACTATAACAACAATGTTATAGTCTATCATTTCCTTATTTCTCGAAAACGTCTATTTCAACAATGAATGTTGAAATCTATGATTTCGATACTTAACACATTTTAAATATCTTCAGTAATTTAACTCTATTTAAAAGATCACTTTTGAAAACGTTTTAAAAGATTATTCACTGTCCAAAATCATGAATATAATTCATTTACCAAATTCATCACTTCTACACGTTTATTAAAGGATTATCCAATGTCCAAAATCGTGAATATATCTCTTTACTCAAATTCTTTACTTCTACATATTTATTAAAGGATTATCCACTGTCCCAAATCGTGAATATACTTCCTTTAATAAACTTCCATTTTAACTTATCAAAATAAGTTGATTTCACATTTCTAAATTTTTTTTCATAAATTCTATATATATTTTATGAAAACTTCAATATACAAAACTCCTTTACTAGCGAATTCCATTTATACCCCATTTACATGCCAAAATCGAATTTATAAGTTAATTACTAATAAATCTCTTATTTACAAAATGATTCCTTTTTATAATTTCATTAATTTATAAATCTTATTCACTTATAAAATTTTATACTTCATTTTAACATTTACAAAACTCTTGTATAATTCCAAGATTTTTATTTATAAAATATCAATTTTATAAATCTTAATATACACCATTCATAATAAGTCAAAAATATCAATTTTGACTATTTACAAAATAGTTAACTCATATTTCAAAAATCACATTTCGATTTTGTTTCACAAAAATCATAATTTTTACGACATAAAAATTATAACTTTTATTTTATTTAAAATAAATTCCTTCCTTAACAATTAAAAAATATATATTTTCAAAATCACTTTGAAATTCCTCTTTAATTTTAAAATCATCATTTAAATATTTTAAAATTATCAAAAATAGGTCCAATGCCACAAAATCACTAAATACATCAATCACGGCATCCAAAACATCATATATCACATGATAACAACACATAACACAATATCTGTAAATAAAATCAATACTGGTGAGGAATCTAGTTGGATCCCTCCAATCTGTCACCTACAACAAATATACATATTAGAAAATATGTACAATGTCCGCTTCGAGGCAGATGCGTGTAGAAAAGGTCATCTGCTCATACAGGAAAATGTATAGGGTCTCATCTGCTCCACTAAGTAGAAATATATCCAAATACCAATCAATATATGTATAATATATCATATATCACCCAAGGAATCATCAATCATCATAAAATAAATTTATTCTTACTTATACAAAAATATCAGTGAGTCAGAAAGAGCGAGTTGTACCCACTTTGCTTCCAATAGCAGTTGTAGTGTTTTATTCCGAATAAAATTAAACGAGCGTTTAATTTTACTCAAAATTTTCACTAGCTTCAATCAACTCCAAACTAGCTCTAAAATTTTGTGCTTGTCAATACGGATCCAATGCAACTTGTTTCATTAAAAACATACCTCGTATGAAGAAGTTATAACATTTAAAAGCTTATACGAATTTTATATACAATTAAATTTACAATTTCCTTTTATTTTTATTTAATAAACCTCAAGCCAAATCAGGGCTGTTCAATTTTCTAGAGTAGATCCAGGCCGATATTTCTTTTTTCTTCCCATCATTCCGTTCACGATCGAAGAACCCAACACGTCGTTCGAAATTTTGATCACCGCGCCACCCTATCGACGACCGGAGGTCGATCCACAACGTCTAGATGAAAGCTTGAACTCTACTGCAACACCGCCCAGAGGCACGTCGCCTCGACCACACCATAGCATCGGAATACGTGCACGAACGGGGCGACTTTATGCATAAATTTCCGCCAGTCCTTTGCATTAAAATCGATCATAGCCGTTGGGATTATAGAGCTCGATATGCTCTTCGATGTTGTAGTTGAAAGATTTTGGTAATTGTGGATGGATTGAGAGAAAAAGTGCATTTCTGGCTATAGAGATAGAAACGACAGTGGCTAGGGTTTCTGACCTAGGTTTGTTGCAAATGGAATAAAAGTTTGGCCTTTTATAAAAAAAAATTTGATGCTGTTCATCCGAAATTTTTTTGAACTCCAAACGAAGCATGCCGCCTGGTGTTTATAATGTTTTACCCCTATTTCGAATATAATGGAATATATATCGAGAGCCAATTCGATCGTATTTGGAAGATAGGTTTTCAAGTCGAATTATTTAAATTAAAATTTACTTAAATAAATTTCTACACGTTTCAGCTTCCCCCAACTAAACCGTAAATCCGATTGACACAAATTTGAAATCCTACAATAATATAACATTACGGATCCAATGAAACTTTTTCGTCGAAATCCGAGATTGTGTGAAAATGACTATTTTTCACATTAATTAAATATTAAATTATTCAATTTCTATAAATTAACTTTTAGATGAATTTTAAAAGTTCTGTAACATCATTCTAATTCAAGTAGAATTTAATTCAATATTCTAAATCATTTTCATTCTTATTAAATTCAAATTCCAAGTGTAATGACCCGTAAATTTTCGATTATTTAATTTGTTAATTTAATGAATCTTGTAATTTAATATTAGAAGAAATAAAAAGTAGTAACGTAATAATAAATAATAACTAAGATGAAACGTAATAAGGTTAATTAATGTTAATAATTTATGAACTTGAATGAAATTCCAATTAAACAAAACAATTTAATGGTATAATTTGGTTATAAAGTGAATATAAGAAAACAAGTGTAAATATTGAATCAATGGACATATTAGTATATAATTATTGATAATTGGATAAAAACAGTGTTATGTAAGCAATTATAACATTTGTTTTTTAATAATAACTTATAAGTGTAATTAAAAGCTAACAGTAGCAATTATTGTATATTACCCCTCTATTTAACCGTTAACTTAAATTGGAAATAAATTTCAATAAATGAAATTAAATAGCATGTTAATGTAAATTAAGTTAATATTTGGAAGTAATGTTAATGCTATTCATAATATGATAATTGGTTAAATAAAAAGAATATAAATCGAGATTTATTAATTTATTTGAATTTAAAAGATAGTAATTTGATTTATTGCAAATAAATGAAATTAAATATTTAAATATTATGATAATGGAAAATTAAGTTGAAATTGGGAAACATTAATGTGCTAAGAGGTAAATCAATGTTAGTTATACCCTTATTGTAATGAAAGACTTGAATAACAAGGTTTAAAATTTAATAAATGGATTTTGGAATTTTAATTTATAATTTTCGAATTTAATGAAATTGAAATTAAACACCGAAATTGATGGATTAATCAACTTTAAATTGACGTCTAAATTTGTTTAAATTGCTGAAATTGTTCAAGAAATCAAAAATGATAAGATTTTTTAATTATGAAATTGGGATTTGAAAATTTTGATTTAATGATTTAATATTTATTTATTTAATTAACTGAAATATAGCCATTTTGGCCACTGACTCGAATTTCGACGAAACCAGTTTCAATGGATCCGTAGTAGTGAATTATTGTAGGATTTCAAGTTGCGTAGCGACCGGACTTTTCTTTTGATCGTACGGACTCGAAACGCCTAGAAATCAATTTAATTGAAATCAATTGAAATCAATTTGAATTAACTTGATTTTTTGCATAGCTTCTTCATATAATGGAATTAGGACTTAAACCTATTCCATTGAGTTTAAAATATTTGAAAACATCTATTTTGATATATGGGTTGACTCATTTTCGTTCCGGAGTCGAAACGGGCTTGTCGGGTCATTATTGTTCAATTTTCCAAACCAATCGAGCTTATTCATTTCTATTTTGTTTTGCCTATATATATCGTTATAAACCCAAGGTCATTTCTTATTCATCATTTCTGTACATACATCCATTAGCACCTCCTTTTTCCAATGGCTGCAAACCCTGAATTGCAATTTCAAATCAAATACCAAATCAAAAATTCAAACTCTTCCTATCCGAACAAATTATACATCAATCTGAAGCTCTCGATGAGCGCATCTCAGATCCGTAATTAGTTTTTCTATTCAAATCATCATTTGTTTAGAAATTGATGGTTCCTTCTCGGCTGTACATCTGTGATCGGTGGTGTTTGACGGTGGATCTTGCGTGAGGGGGCGATCGGTATGTTCTGACGAGGAGCTGCCGCGGAGCAGGTCTCAAAAGTGGTGGTGATTCGTCTCAATAATGCACGGATCATTGAAATCTAGCCAGGGAAGGCGAACGATGGCACTCCGCCTCTGGTGGATGAGGGACTCGTGTGAGGCACAGTTGGGTGCGCCTCGGTCGGATGGCCACGACGGTAGGCTTCGATCATCACCTAGTGGCAGGGGCGATGACGATCAGAGATTGAACGTCGGCAGCTCAGGGTCGAACGAGGCGTACAGTGCAATCACGAGATTAGGGTTTTGTCGTGTGATAAAAGGCGACGCGTTCTATAATGACCCATAAATTTTTAATAATTAAAATTGTTAAATTGATAAAATTTGGTAATTTAATATGAAGAAAAATAAACTTTGTAATAAAATAAGGAAGGAATGTTAAAGTGAAAATGCATATTTTATTCATAAGGTAATATAAAAGAATGAAACTTATGTGAATAAATTTATTTGAGGATTCAATCATAATAAATGTACACATTTAACAAATTGAATATAATTAAGAACAACTGTTAATATAAAGGAATGAAATTAATTAAATCCATCAGGTCATTGCTTATTTCTTTCCTTTTTCTACACGGCCTCTTTATTTCTTGCTTTATTCATACAAACTCTTTTCCTAGCCATGTATTTCTCACTTGCAAATCATGTACAAGAAGATTTATTTCTCATTTCAAAACTCCTCATTTTCATTCGCATTTAAGAATAAAACATATATACGTTTCTTTCTCCTTAACTTATGTCTTTTCTATTTCTTAGCATTTACTCTCACTTTGCTTGCCATCCAAACCATCTATGTATCAACCCAAATTTTTTAATAAATGTTTTATTTATTTAATTTAGACAATTTTGTTATTTAAAATATAATTTTTGATGTAGATTAGAATTCCACACATGAATTAATAGAATATTTTCCGGAAATGTAAATTTTGTCAATATGGTCAAACTTTGACGTCTAAATTTAAAATTTTAAAAGTTTGAAAATTCGAATTTTATCTTTTATTTTGAAAGAGAATAAAATTTTAAGAATACTGCTTTTCGTTTTGTTGAAATCTGAGTTATAATGTGAAAGTTATGTCTTTTTAACTATTGTGTGTAATTTGCTGTATTTAACAAAATTGTTTATTTTAAATTATATAAATAACATTTTATGTAGTTATGTAATGTTCTAATTTATGTTTTCAGGAGTAAAATAACTTGTTTTGTATATATTTTGGTCTTAAAACATTTTTAAAAGTGTAATTGACATTTTCCAGTGTCAATTGTATTTTGTTTACAATTTCTAATTTCCAACTTCAATTAATTTAAGAAATTCATTATTTATTTCATATTTTTCTTAAGAACTTATTTTATTCTCATTCTCACTTTATTTTGTTTCTCAGAGATTTATTTTAAACCATTTTTAAGAAAAGTTGTAATTTCCCAAAGTTAAGTTAATTGTGTTTGCAATTTTCTTAAGCTAGTTTCAATAAATTAAGCTATTTTCTTTATTTATCTTTCTATTTTCCTAAAATATAATTATTTACTTTCTTTTTCACTTTATTTCAGTTTGTTTTGTTTTATTCACTGATTTTTTTTATTTTTTTTAAAGTGTGGTAGAAAATTCTCCAAATCTTTTAATTTAACTGAATATATTCGTACAACATTTTATTCCACTTTGACTCTTTTGAATTTGGTTATATACCTTTTTAATTAAGAAACTAATATTGGGTAAAAGAAATAAATATGAAACAAATAGTTTTAATCACGTTATTTTTGTCAATTATTTGAGCGTACGTTTTAATTAAAAGTTTGCATCTAGTACGCGCTCAAAAATTTCATACCTTAGCTCATAAAATCAAATCTTATATATATATATATATATATATATACAATACTTATTTTGCATTTGTTTTACTGATATTGGTTGTATACTTTTTAAAGTAAGTAATAAATATTGTGAAAGGTAATAAATTTACGTATATACATCAGTCTATTTGTTAAATGTTAAGTAAATAAAACCAATGTCAACAAATTTAAATTTCAAACTTAGCAATAAATAGTGTATTAATAAGCCGTTAATTTCGTGTTTAAGTGGCGCGTTAATTGATGGAATATTTTAACGTATATTTACTACATAAGAAAACGTATAATTTAAATGCGTTAATTTTATTTAAATGTGGGCGTATGGTTGATTTGATTTATGCATCTATGGTGCGCATTCTTAATAAAATTTATTACCTTAACTAAATAAATAAATTTATCTGTAGCCTTGCAATTCCAAGTGGGAAAGAAATGATTTCCCTAGCCATTCAATTTCTTTTAATTCTAGCTTTGATAAGTTACGTGTAAATTTCTACGCTTCCTGTGACGGCCCGGGTTCCTACGCCCAGAAAGACGTTTCGTCTTGAAGAAAGAAAAGGGTGAGAAAATAGAAAAGATAGAGAGGAAGAACAACAACATCAGAATCTCACAGCGGAATGAATAAATTATAATAATCACATAAGTATTTACATAGTATACAACATCAATCAGAGTTATACAAATGATACATCACATACTAGACAGTTATAAACACCTGTCTAGTTAATCCAACACGATACAACTCAAACAATACGACTCAGAGATACCAACACAGCGGAACTATATATATATCTACAATCGCTGAAGCCTCCTGCTCCATTGCTCCTCCATAATTCGTCACGACCAACCTGAATCCCTTGGCTACCCGTAAAAATTTGGGTACCCGAGAGTTTATGGAAAACAAAATAAACTCCGGGTCAGACATGGGTCTGGTGTGAGTAACATGTTAAAGTTGCTTAATTTTGAAAATCCTTTGAAAACAAAAGGTATCACGTAAGACTCCCCACACATAAACATGGGTAAGTTTTTACCTTACGCTAACCAAAACATTTGATAGGAAATCCAGTGATATTATAATAGGTCTAAGGTTTTCAAGTAAATAGAAAATAGCCGAAATTGTTACATGATTAAATTCCAGCTACTAGCCACAAAAGTGGGTAATACAATCAAAACCGTTGGCACTTATTGGATTGTGGATTCCATACAATGGGCTCGGTTACTGGGGTACCGCCTGTCACAGTAGGTGGCCCAGATCAACGTACCGAGGATCACTCCCGACCCCATGCAACACAAGGCCGGAACCATTCCTTACTGAACAGTCCCGAACAAGATAAACCCCACAGTTGTTTGCAACCAACTGCCCACACAGCCGAAAAATAAGGGACATCTAGACAGGGGAATATCCTTGTCCTGCTTGGGCATGACCCACCTAACCTTGCTGCACCTCCCCTGTTTTAGCCATTCCCGGTTGATGAGGCTTGAGGCTGCGGTTACCTTTATAGAACATATTTCTTAGAATGCTCATCGCCAACCTGACGATGTGTTGAAAGCATTCAATCCATACAAGTTCGTTCCGAGTTCGAACGAAACCGAAGGCATTATCTCGTTACACTCATTTTGGAATCACCCTCAGAGTTAACGACAATAACCCTTGCACTCTGAATCTTCATCTTCACTTCAGATTCACGACCTATCATTAATTTGGAATCGATGTGGTTTTCGGATGTTCCTAATGTGGAAAACCGATCCTGGTCTTATCGAAATCCAAAAAGTGTCTTTTAAGGCCAAGTTGTCTATTTAGTCTTAACAGTTTAAGTCAATATAATTCAATATACACACAGATGGATAATTCATAATATCACAATAGATAATCACAGATAATCTCATAAACAGATAATCAATATTATCATCCAAACAGATAATTTAATATTATCATATTTAAACCAAGCATCCATATCAGATAGATATTATTCATGTCAAATCTGAATTCACAATCATCAAATGAAATATCCACATCATTCATAAGCAATGATTTATAATCATACCATTTGTAGTTAATTTAAAATGAATTAAATTAACTACTTCTATCTCTAATTAATTTAAAGAGAATTAAATTAATTACTCCTTCTATAAATCCTGCTTATACAACCATTAATTAATTATAAATCATATTAATTAACCATCCTCTAAATATTCATCTTGATTAAACACATTTGATTAATCATTCACTAATTACAATAGGTAATTAGTCTTTATTTAATTTCACAGATTGATTAACCCAAATCATTCATAGTAATTAACATTTAATTACTTTATTTATTTATTAAATATAATTAATTACATTCACTCTTAATTAATTTCATAAATAAAATACTACATTATTAATCATTCCTTAATTAAACAATTCTTAATTTACATCATTAATTATATTAATTAATGATCTTTAATTCATATTTAAATTAAATTACTTTATTTAATTTAATTACATTAAGTGATTAATCTTTAATTAAACACAATTATTAATCACCTTTGATTAATATCAACCAGTAATTAACCACCCTTAATTACTCATATTAATAAATTAATTATCCCATAATTAATTATCTCCTTTAATTAATCATTTGATTAATTTCAAAAGTAATTACCCAAATTACTTCATTAACACATCATCTTTTACTAATTACATTCAGTAATTAACTTTAATTACTTCCTTAAGTAATCATGCTCCATTGAATACACTAAGTAATTACATTTGTCAATTTATCAAATGATTTTCTTAAATTAATTAAACTAAATTAATTAACTTAATTTAATCATTTCACCAAAATTAATTACAAAAAGTAATTAATCTCTTAATTACTTTCATTAAGTAATTACTTCACAATTTACAAATGATTATCTTAATTAATTAATCTAATTAATTATTAAATTTAATCACATTAATTAGTTATTTAATAATTCTTAGTTAATCACTAACTGATGACATTTCCTTAATTACTTTTTAAGAAATTATCTTAGATTTAAACATTATCAATTATTTCTAATTATAAATTAATCTAAATTATTAATTAAATAAATCGTTCTTTAAATATCTTATTAATTAAATTATTTTATTATCTTAATTATCTCTAAGGTAATTCATTTCTATTAATAATTTCATTAATATTAAAGTGTATTTAACATTACATTTTAAATTTAAATTCAAATATCATTTGAATTCAAGATTCAAAATGATTATTATTTAAACATTTCCCAAATTTAAATTCAATTTTTATAATCTTTTAAATAAATGTAAATAACACTTATTATTTACATATGTACTTACATAAGGAAGACTTTTAAATTAAACTACTTAAATCTTAATTTAAATTTAAATTACCAAAATACATTAATATTTAACTTGCAAATTTAAGTTAAAGCCATTTATTTACTTTCCATTCGTAAATTCCTTTATAAAAAGAACTATACCCAAAATCAATTCAAATATTATTTTGAAACAAATTTACTTTTCAAAACTATTTTATTTACACTCGTTTTATATATTTAACTAAAAAAAACTGATTTAAAATTCCAGATTTGAATTCGAGAAAAACTTGAATCCATTAGTTTCACCTTGAATTTAAAACTTGGGTTTAACTTGCTTTTTAGGAATTTTATTTTTAATTCTTGATTTACAATCCAATTCATTTTTAAAAAACTTAGATTCAAAAATTCATTTGAATCTATACTTTGAACTTTTAAAATTTCAAACACAGTTTAAATTTTGTTTCAGATTTTACCATTGAATTTCAAAACCTGAAGTTGTCAGGTTTTTAAACCTCAAAGAAAACCCATATTTCATTTTTTTTTAAACTTTATTTTATTTCAGATTTGAATTCAAGTAAAACTTTGAATTCATGCTTCAAACTAGATTTAAACTTGGTTTGAATCCATTACTATTTTTAAATAGGTTCAAATCAAATTCTGCTTCCAGGTTACAAAAGTCTGAAACAACAGTTACTCGAGTGCACCCAGGTCTGCTTCGAGTCCTCCACTCCCCTACTTCGAGTCATATACTCGAACGACTCGAGTATGTCCCGAGTTAAAACCCTGCATGAAAAAAAAACAAACACCCAGCCTTCAATGGCACGGTGCACGTGCACCGTGGCCCTAGCCACCTCCGGCCATCTACACGAACTCCAACACGTCGCCAACAACCACCAGAAAACATCACGACTACCCAAAATCCAACACCACATTCAAATCAAAGACGAGCAGTAAAAGAAAAACCTGGAAACACCATTCCCACCCTTCCCAAACCTGGAAACTTCACCGCGCCTCAAACTCCGACCACCAGAAAACCACCACCACCGGCCACGACTCCGCCTTTCACCCCTCTACCCATACGCAAACCCCCGTTGAACTCGATGCACCAGGGAAAACGAACAGACCCAAACAACAACCCAGTCAAAAAAATAGGTTTACAGAAAGCATTTCGTCGCCGTCGCCACCACGCCTAACTGCACCATCTACCGCCATTTTTCCTCGACCCTCCAATCACTTGTCCCTCACCACAAAGAACCCCGAGCACTCCAGTCCACTAGATCACCCACAAATCGACAATAACCCACTTTCGTTCAAAACCAAACTACACTTTCAATACTTAACTAAAAATTTTAGTTTTATTTTTAAAAATCATAAGTTTGGATGGTGTTCCAGATTGCATGCCTGAATCATTGAATCATTATGTTGGGATTTTCACTTATTTACAGATTGGTCTGTTATTTTGATTACCAGAGACAAACCATATTTCTTTTACTAAAATACAAATTTTAAAACTAAATTTGGTGATGAAATACACAAGTTTCACTTGAAACTTAAGCTTAAATAAGGATTACATCACGAGATGTCGAATTAAAATCAAATGAGAACCTGGAAATATGACCAGAGAGTACCCAGAATTAAACAGAACATTGATATCATTCATTCCTATATAATTACAGAGAAAAGCACCAATATATATATACTGGAATTCAAACATAATATTTCCAGGAATTCTATGCAACCAGATTACTACTTAAGTTATTTAAAATTTGAAGTTACTCACCTGACAATAACAGAGAACAATTTGAAACTAGAAACTGTTTGTTTGCTGTGATCTTCCTAAATTTCTTGCCTATCTTCAGTTGTAATATTACTTGAGTTTGTATAAATGAAAATGTTTGCCATTGTTTCAGGTTGGATATGTTATGTTGAACGAACCAAAGAAGAAGGTATGCATACATAGAAGTTTAAAGGGGAAGGTGATAACTGGGTTAAGCACATGCAGGTACACTACTTGTTTTGTTTGTATCAGGCAAAATCTTTTAATTAGGGGCTGAGTTGATCTTTAAAACAGTTCGAATTGACTGAATTGTTTGCTGAGAATTTGAAACATTTAATATTAATGTACTTAATGTCTCCAATTACTCATTTTTATCCATAGATATTTTTAGCTTTGCACTTCTCTTACAAGCAACCTGCATATGTCATTTTCTTTTATTTTGTTTCTTAACTGTGCTTTGTATTTTATTTCCTTTTTCTTGCCTGAGTCTTATTTCTACTTTGCTTTGTTTCTTTGCTTTAGAGTCAACCTACAACTATTTTTCCTCACTTTATTTTGTTTTATTACTTGATGTTTATACTTGTTTGAATCTTAATTTACAAGCTACTAACATTTTATTTTATGTTTTCATACTTGTCTTCTTTTCTATTCTTGCCTGCATATTTTTTTTTGTACTTTATGTTCAGACATTTTATTTTGCATTTCAATAGGTTACATTCATATTTATACTACTCTTTGCATACTTACTTTACTTTGCATTGTTAACTTGACTTTGCCATGTTTATTTTTATTATTTTACATAGATATTTATGTTTCTTTTCTTAGCCTTGCATTTTATTTTATTTTGTTTAGTTGCCAACATAACTATAGTACAGACATGATTACATGCTTTTGTATTTTACATACACATTTCAAAATTTGGTTTAGTCATTTTCTTTGGTTATTACTTTATTTACTTATTATTTCTTATCCTTATGTTAATATCACAATTCCTTAAGTTTATGTTTTCAAACTTATTTTTATAACCCTACTTGGTTTACACTTATGTTTCATATTTATAAAATTTGTTTTGTTTTTAAACATTGTTGAAAGATTTTATTAAATATGTGTGTATATATATATACATAAGTTTAAAATAACAAATTTCGATTCATTTAAAAATCCATTTTAAAAATATTTCATTTATTGTTATTGTTTAAAAGTCACTCATTATTAATTTAAAATGATCCATACATGAAATCACTACATAAATAAATTGCTTATTTTATAAAGCTAAAGTAAAAAGAACAAAACAAATCTTTTATTTAAATTTAAACCTAGGCTAGAATTTATTTTTAAACTAATAGCTTGATCTTGAGTAAATAGAACATATTATTATTTATTCAATATTAAATTTCCAAATTATCAAAAATAATAGAATTAGAAAACATAGCTTTATCTATTAAATTTAAAAACAAAACTTATCTATTTATAATATATACCAATATATACATATATACATTATAAATAGAAACAATTTAAATTAGCTTTTAAAAGATAAACTATCAGTTAAATATTTATTTAAAAGGAGATTATTAAATCCATTCAAATCTTATTAACAATTATTATCAAATTAATTTAATTTTTACACAGATTATTAAATTGATATTGCCAAAATTTCCGGGATATCACATTCTTCCCCCCTTAAAAGAATTTCGTCCCCGAAATTTAAAACAAAGGTAATTTAATAATCTAATTAAAGATTTAATTTTAAAACACAAGCATATATCAATCATAAGCTAACAATCATAGCAACCAATTCATCCAAACAAACAAATCTAACTATCTAGACAAAATTCCAGATAGAATTTTCTCGAGTTTCCTCAAGTATAAATACCGGGTTACTCGCTCTATAGAATCCAAACAAACAATACTACTAAGCTACAGAGCTCACTCACCTAGATCTACAAAACAAGACAGGATATCAGACTACAGACAAGTCTGAATCAACAACCAAGACTCCCTGAACTGCTGATTCTGTAACCAGAGATAAATCTTATACGTACTCCCTCAAAGATACGTGAAACACAACGAATTTCAGTTATCCAAATTGATAATTCAATCCTGAAGACTAAACACTTAACCAAAATCAAATCCCCGATTTCAAAATCCAAATTCCTCCGTCTCTTATCCACAAAACTCTACGGACGATCCTGGGCTGTCTACATCTTCCCTGATCAGCTCAACCCTTGCTGATGCTCCTAGAAATAAACTGGACCAAAAACAATCCAACAAAATGATCTCCCAACATCAACCAAAACTCAGAACACAAACTCTATTCCAAAACATAAACAGAACTCACTTCTCTTATCGGGAAAAGATAAAACAGGTGCACTCCAAACTGGCCTTAAGATGCTGAAAAATTTCCTATAGAACTCTCTAATCCAAACACTGCAACATCCCATTGCTTCCAAACTAAACAGCTGCCACCATGCTTCCACTGCGCAACTCTGACTAAACAGATAAAAATGCTGAAGTCGAACACAGATCGGACAACACATTCCAACATTAGGGTTCCACAGATCAATAAGAAAACTCAGAAGTTCCTTCAAAACCTGAGCTACTTTACCAAACTCAATTTCCAGATGTTGACCAAAACTTGACTTCCTGAAGACATCCAGAAAAATCTCTGAACATAAAAGAACACTCAAATTGTCGCAAGTCACTTTTACTATCGATCCAGCCTAATTCCAAAAATACTGCTCTCTCTTTACGAAACAGAACAGCTTACGCTTATGTAGCCAATCCATCGAAGAAATGGAATTACTCTACTGCTTCTGAAGATACCCCAAGAAAACTTGCTAAGCCAGAAGAATCCCTAATCCCAAGCTCTTCGAGAAACTCTGACCTCAAAACAAACAGAAACATTCAGCTGAACACAATCACAACACCGAAACATACACTCTTCCTTACTTGTTCCAAAGAAACATCTTCGGAGGCATCCATAGTCATTGTGTCTCATCACACAACTACTACACCTTGATGTATCAAGATATCATGACTTGCTTCTGTCCACCCGATAGATCAAAACTTCAGCTTATCCAAACTACACCTCAAAGATGAACTTCGAACCTTAATAGATTTCCTTCAAAGATCAATGAAATCCTTACACCACCCAAAGCTCACTCGAGACGGTATTAGGTCTATAGTCTCGACAAATATACTTCCAACCTCAATCATTCAAACTCCAACCATTGGTAGTTGTGTTACACACACCACTACCCTATCTACCCTTATAGCTCATTGGAAAACCGGAACAGGTAACCCAACAATAGGTAGAAATAAATAAATATATATTATATATCAAAATTACAAATACGCTCTCTCAGGAAAGAAATCACTCAAGAGACTAGGTATTCACTCAACCTAGCGCTCTGATACCAACTGTGACGACCCGGGTTCCTACGCGCAGAAAGACGTTTCGTCTTGAAGAAAGAAAAGGGTGAGAAAATAGAAAAGATAGAGAGGAAGAACAACAACATCAGAATGTCACAGCGGAACGAATAAATTATAATAATCACATAAGTATTTACATAGTATACAACATCAATCAGAGTTATACACATACTAGACAGTTATAAACACCTGTCTAGTTAATACAACACGATACAACTCAAACAATACGACTCAGAGATACCAACACAGCGGAACTATATATATATCTACAATCGCTGAAGCCTCCTGCTCCATTGCTCCTCCAGAATTCGTCACGACCAACCTGAATCCCTTGGCTACCCGTAAAAATTTGGGTACCGGAGAGTTTATGGAAAACAAAATAAACTCCGGGTTAGACATGGGTCTGGTGTGAGTAACATGTTAAAGTTGCTTAATTTTGAAAATCCTTTGAAAACAAAAGGTATCACGTAAGACTCCCCACACATAAACATGGGTAAGTTTTTACCTTACGCTAACCAAAACATTTGATAGGAAATCCAGTGATATTATAATAGGTCTAAGGTTTTCAAGTAAATAGAAAATAGCCGAAATTGTTACATGATTAAATTCCAGCTACTAGCCACAAAAGTGGGTAATACAATCAAAACCGTTGGCACTTATTGGATTGTGGATTCCATACAATGGCAGGGCTACTGGGGTACCGCCCGTCACAGTACGTGGCCTAGATCAACATACCGAGGATCACTCCCGACCCCCTGCAACACAAGGCCGGAACCATTCCTTACTGGGCAGTCCCGAACAAGATAAACCCCACAGTTGTTTGCAACCAACTGCCCACACAGCCGAAAAATAAGGGACATCTAGATAGGGGAATATCCTTGTCCTACTTGGGCATGACCCACCAAACCTTGCTGCACCTCCCCTGTTTTAGCCATTCCCGGTTGATGAGACTTGAGGCTGCGATTACCTTTATAGAACATATTTCTTAGAATGCTCATCGCCAACCTGACGATGTGTTGAAAGCATTCAATCCATACAAGTTCGTTCCGGGTTCGAACGAAACCGAAGGCATTATCTCGTTACACTCATTTTGGAATCACCCCCAGAGTTAAGGACAATAACCCTTGCACTCTGAATCTTCATCTTCACTTCATATTCACGACCTATCGTTAATTTGGAATCGATGTGATTTTCGGATGTTCCTAATATGGAAAACCGATCCCGGTCTCATCGAAATCCAAAACGTGTCTTTTAAGGCCAAGTTGTCTATTTAGTCTTAACAGTTTAATTCAATATAATTCAATATACACACAGATGGATAATTCATAATATCACAATAGATAACCACAGATAATCTCATAAACAGATAATCAATATTATCATCCAAACAGATAATTAAATATTATCATATTTAAACCAAGCATCCATATCAGATAGATATTATTCATGTCAGATCTGAATTCACAATCATCAAATGAAATATCCATATCATTCATAAGCAATGATTTATAATCATATCATTTGTAGTTAATTTAAAATGAATTAAATTAACTACTTCTATCTCTAATTAATTTAAAGAGAATTAAATTAATTACTCCTTCTATAAATCCTGCTTATACAACCATTAATTAATTATAAATCAAATTAATTAACCATCCTCTAAATATTCATCTTGATTAAACACCTTTGATTAATCATTCACTAATTACAATAGGTAATCAGTCTTTATTTAATTTCACAGATTGATTATCCTAAATCATTCATAGTAATTAACATTTAATTACTTTATTTATTAATCAAATATAATTAATTACATTCACTCTTAATTAATTTCATAAATAAATTACTACATTATTAATCATTCCTTAATTAAACAATTCTTAATTTACATCATTAATTATATTAATTAATGATCATTAATTCATATTTAAATTAAATTACTTTATTTAATTTAATTACATTAAGTGATTAATCTTTAATTAAACACAATTATTAATCACCTTTGATTAATATCAACCAGTAATTAACCACCCTTAATTAGTCATATTAATAAATTAATTATCCCATAATTAATTATCTCCTTTAATTAATCCTTTGATTAATTTCAAAAGTAATTACCCAAATTACTTCATTATCACATCATCTTTTACTAATTACATTCAGTAATTAACTTTAATTACTTCCTTATGTAATTATGCTCCATTGAATACACTAAGTAATTACATTTATCAATTTATCAAATGATTTTCTTAAATTAATTAAACTAAATTAATTAACTTAATTTAATCATTTCACCAAAATTAATTACAAAAAGTAATTAATCTCTTAATTACTTTCATTAAGTAATTACTTCATAATTTACAAATGATTATCTTAATTAATTAATCTAATTAATTATTAAATTTAATCACATTAATTAGTTATTTAGTAATTCTTAGTTAATCACTAACTGATGACATTTCCTTAATTACTTTTTAAGAAACTAGATTTAAACATTATCAATTATTTTTAATTATAAATTAATCTAAATTATTAATTAAATAAATCATTCTTTAAATATATTATTAATTAAATTATTTTATTACCTTAATTATCTCTAAGGTAATTCATTTCTATTAATAATTTCATTAATATTAAAGTGTATTTAACATTACATTTTAAATTTAAATTCAAATATCATTGAATTCAAGATTCAAAATGATTATTATTTAAACATTTCCCAAATTTAAATTCAATTTTTTATAATCTTTTAAATAAATGTAAATAACATTTATTATTTACATATGTACTTATATAAGGAAGATTTTTAAATTAAACTACTTAAATCTCAATTTAAATTTAAATTACCAAAATACAGTAATATTTAACTTGCAAATTTAAGTTAAAACCGTTTATTTACTTTCCATTCGTAAATTCCTTTATAAAAAGAACTATACCCAAAATCAATTCAAATATTATTTTGAAACAAATTTACTTTTCAAAACTATTTTATTTAAACTCGTTTTATATATTTAACTAAAAAAAACTGATTTAAAATTTCAGATTTGAATTCGAGAAAAACTTGAATCCTTTAGTTTCACCTTGAATTTAAAACTTGGGTTTAACTTGCTTTTTAAGAATTTGATTTTTAATTCTTGATTTACAATCCAATTCATTTTTAAAAACTTAGATTCAAAAATTCATTTGAATCTATACTTTGAACTTCTAAAATTTCAAACACAGTTTAAATTTTGTTTCAGATTTTACCATTGAATTTAACAACCTGAAGTTGTCAGGTTTTTAAACCTGAAAGAAAACCCATATTTCATTTTTTAAAAAACTTTATTTTATTCAGATTTGAATTCAACTAAAACTTTGAATTCATGCTTCAAACTAGATTTAAACTTGGTTTGAATCCATTACTATTTTTAAATAGGTTCAAATCAAATTCTGCTTCCAGGTTACAAAAGTCTGAAACAACAGTTACTCGAGTGCACCCAGGTCTGCTTCGAGTCCTCCACTCCCCTACTTCGAGTCATATACTCGAATGACTCGAGTATGTCCCGAGTTAAAACCCTGCACAAAAAAAAACAAACACCCAGCCTTCAATGGCACGGTGCACGTTAACCGTGGCCCCAGCCACCTCCGGCCATCTACACGAACTCCAACACGTCGCCAACTACCACTAGATAACATCACAACTACCCAAAATCCAACACCACATTCAAATCAAAAACGAGCAGTAAAAGCAAAACCTGGAAACACCATTCCCACCCTTTCCCAAACCTGGAAACTTCACCGCGCCTCAAACTCCGACCACCAGAAAACCACCACCACCGGCCACGACTCCGCCTTTCACCCCTCTACCCATACGCAAACCCCCGTTGAACTCGATGCACCAGGGAAAACGAACAGACCCAAACAACAACCCAGTCAAAAAAAAAGGTTTACAGAAAGCATTTCGTCGCCGTCGCCACCACGCCTAACTGCACCATCTACCACCATTTTTCCTCGACCCTCCAATCACTTGTCCCTCACCACAAAGAACCCCAAGCACTCCGGTCCACTAGATCACCCACAAATCGACAATAACCCACTTTCGTTCAAAACCAAACTACACTTTCAATACTTAACTAAAAATTTTAGTTTTAGTTTTAAAAATCATAAGTTTGGATGGTGTTCCAGATTGCATGCCTGAATCATTGAATCATGATGTTGGGATTTTTACTTATTTACAGATTGGTCTGTTATTTTGATTACCAGAGACAAACCATATTTCTTTTACTAAAATAAAAATTTTAAAACTAAATTTGGTGATGAAATACACAAGTTTCACTTGAAACTTAATCTTAAATAAGGATTACATCACGAGATGTCGAATTAAAATCAAATGAGAACCTGGAAATATGACCAGAGAGTTCCCAGAATTAAGCAGAACATTGATATCATTCATTCCTATATAATTACAGAGAAAAGCACCAATATATATATAATGGAATTCAAACATAATATTTCCAGAAATTCTATGCAACCAGATTACTACTTAAGTTATTTAAAATTTGAAGTTACTCACCTGACAATAACAGAGAACAATTTGAAACTAGAAACTGTTTGTTTGCTGTGATCTTCCTAAATTTCTTGCCTATCTTCAGTTGTAATATTACTTGAGTTTGTATAAATGAAAATGTTTGCCATTGTTTCAGGTTGGATATGTTATGTTGAACGAACTAAAGAAGAAGGTATGCCTATATAGAAGTTTATAGGGGAAGGTGATAACTGGGTTAAGCACATGCAGGTACACTACTTGTTTTGTTTGTATCAGGCAAAATCTTTTAATTAAGGGCTGAGTTGATCTTTAAAACAGTTCGAATTGACTGAATTGTTTGTTGAGAATTTGAAACATTTAATATTAATGTACTTAATGTCTCCAATTACTCATTTTTATCCATAGATATTTTTAGCGTTGCACTTCTCTTACAAGCAACCTGCATATGTCATTTTCTTTTATTTTGTTTCTTAACTTTGCTTTGTATTTTATTTCCTTTTTCTTGCCCGAGTCTTATTTCTACTTTGCTTTGTTTCTTTGCTTTAGAGTCAACCTGCAACTATTTTTCCTTACTTTATTTTGTTTTATTACTTGATGTTTATACTTGTTTGAATCTTAATCTACAAGCTACTAACATTTTATTTTATGTTTTTATACTTGTCTTCTTTTCTATTCTTGCCTGCATTTTTTTTTTGTACTTTATGTTCAGACATTTTATTTTGCATTTCAACAGGTTACATTCATATTTATACTACTCTTTGCATATTTACTTTACTTTGCATTGTTAACTTGACTTTTCCATGTTTATTTTTATTATTTTACATAGATATTTATGTTTCTTTTTCTTAGCCTTGCATTTTATTTTATTTTGTTTAGTTGCCAACATAAATATAGTACAGACATGATTACATGCTTTTGTATTTTACATACACATTTCAAAATTTGGTTTAGTCATTCGCTTTGGTTATTACTTTATTTACTTATTATTTCTTATCCTTATGTTAATATCACAATTCCTTAAGTTTATGTTTTCAAACTTATTTTTATAACCCTATACTTGGTTTACACTTATGTTTCATATTTATAAATTTTTTTTTGTTTTTAAACATCGTTGAAAGATTTTATTTTAAATCATAGCTTTCCAAAATATGTGCATATATATATATATATATATATACATACATAAGTTTAAAATAACAAATTTCGATTCATTTAAAAATCCATTTTAAAAATATTTCATTTATTGTTATTGTTTAAAAGTCACTCATTATTAATTTAAAATGATCCATACATGAAATCACTACATAAATAAATTGCTTATTTTATAAAGCTAAAGTAAAAAGAACAAAATAAATCTTTTATTTAAATTTAAACCTAGGCTAGAATTTATTTTTAAACAAATAGCTTGATCTTGAGTAAATAGAACATATTATTATTTATTAAATATTAAATTTCCAAATTATCAAAAATAATAGAATTGGAAAACATAGCTTTATCTATTAAATTTAAAAACAAAACCTATATATTTATAATATATACCAATATATACATTATAAATAGAAATATTTTAAATTAGCTTTTAAAAGATAAACTATTAGTTAAATATTTATTTAAAAGGAGATTATTAAATCCATTCAAATCTTATTAACAATTATTATCAAATTAATTTAATTTTTACATAGATTATTAAATTGATATTGCAAAAATTTCCGGGATATCACACTTCCCTTTTTCCTCATTTTTATAACAGGAATAAAAATTCACGTAGCCGTTTCAAGGAAATTTATTTCTCTTTTGACGTTCAAAATCCATTTCAAGATTGCTTGAAATTCACGTGTATAAGTGTCTCTTCCTTTCCATTTGCTCCTTTGCAATTAATAGGAACAAAATCTTTGATTTTTCCTTACCGTTCAAACGAAATTCTTTTATTTCCTTTATATTCCTATACCATTAATTCGTGCGTTTCTTTGTCTAATCTATCCAACGCAACTACCATCCTATAAACGCAAATATCACGTAGAGAAATCTCCTGACCGTTTCAAAAGAAAAATTTATTTCTTGCCAATTGCTTCTAATTAATCAACGCTATTACTTCGTTTAAATTTCAAAGAAAAAAAACACGTTCGCAAATTCCATATTTCCTTACTGTTCAAACATCATTATTTCATGCGTTCTTTAATTTATTTATTAACGGAATTATCTCTTCATTAACTCAATCATCGCGCAACAAAATTGTCTATACTTCTTGGCTTCCTATTTTATAATAGGAATAATATCCCTTCAAATGTACAGATCCAAATCAATGCAAGTTTCTTTGTTTTTTTTCTTCTCAGTCACGTATGTATACCACTGAAGTAATATTTGACTTTATTTTTTCTTGCCACTTCTCCTCCTTGATTCACGCAACTCATCCTATAAATTCATAACCCATGTTCATAAAATTAATCGCCACCTCACTGATTTAAGTATAAACCCACGTATAAAGTTCTGTTCCATCTCGTTGGGTTCAATCTCCTCTCTCTAGCGCGAGCTACATCAGGTAAATTGCTGCTCTCCTTCTCCTTTCTTATTTTTCTTCTTTAGTTTTCCTTTTATTTCCATCCTTGTTCCATGTGTGTCAAAATTCTTTTTTTCCAACCTTAGTTCCTGTTGCTATTTAAAATTTTCTATGATCATTTTGAATTCGCGTAGATTATTTATTTATTTTGTTTAAGATCGGAATTGGGTTGTCACATCCTCTGAAAATTGACCGTGCCTTCTATACGCTTTTCGGTGTAGATATTCGTTATTTTGTATCAAAACTCCAGCAGCGTAAAGGTGAGTACTCTCACCAGACAAACATACTTATAGATCTGTAAGTTAATAACAAGTGTAATTGTAGAATATTTATATTTTATTTTTCTTGCCCGTGATATAAATTTATGATGTTAAAACCCTGTTATTAATTTGGCACATCATCAGTCATATTATATACTGTTATATTTAAGCTGTTATACTATTTATTTATTTACTGTTTATCACTGCAAGTTCCCTGTTGAATAGAAATCGTTACGGGCTGAAATGATAGGTCTGAACGATATTGTTTATTTATTAATTTATTTATTTATTTAACTTGGGATTGCGGGTTTGAAATGATAGAGCCCGGGTTTTTCTTTGTAAATTACGGATTGAAATGATATATTATCCGTATCACTTGATCTAGGTTAGAAAAAAATATACAGACCCGTGGTTATTTTATATATATTTTTCTGGAAATTTTAAGTATTTTAAATATATATATTTTAATATTTTTATTTAAATTGGGTTAAAATAATTATTGGTAGTCTTGTACAAGTTAAATGTATAAATAAATAAATGGTAAGTTGGAATTTGAAGTAATAAATTCATTTTGGAAATTTTGATGGAATTCAAGCTAAGCATGTAAATGTAATAAGTTTTGATGTAAATTGGAATTTAAATAAATTAATAAGGTGTTATTGAATTTTCTATGAATTTAATAGTTAAATAAATAAATACTTAAACATAAAATTTGAAATATATCTTAATTTAGAAATGGAAGTTTGGTTTAAGAATAAAAGGTAAGTTAATAAATAAAGAGGAAATTTAGCTATATTTTGGAATGGTAATTCAGCTAAATGGTTAAAAAAAATTTGAATATAGAAAAATATAGAAATTTAGGCATTTAACTTTAATAAGTAAAGCCTTGAGAGGTTGATATTTATTAGTGGAATATACTTCATAAAAATCATAAATTTTTGGGTAGATTTAAATGACTATTTCAAATGGATAATATGATTTTTTTAAAGTTAATTTAGTTTAAAATTTAAGTTTAATTATTGATGAATTTATATTGAAGTCTTAAAAAAAATTAATTAATTTAAAACTATTGTAAGGGATATTACCGCACTTTGTAAGTGCCGTATTTGATGGAAATGAACTAAAAGCTAAAAATTAATTAAGGGCTATTGCAGTACTTGGTAAGTGCCATGGTCATGAAATTTAAATTAAACCCGAATAAATAAAAAGGTTACAGTAGCACTTGTTAAGTGTTGCAGTGGCTGAAATTGAGATTTTTGGATATTCGATTCGTAAATGTAATAATTTCACTTTTAAAAGTAAAAATGAAGTATTTTGATTTAATATTAACTATTTTGGAATTCATAACCACAGGTATTAATAACGTTGGTTGTTAAAGAGACCAGGATCAGATATGTGCATACTCTCTGTCGATACCGAAAACCACTTTGACAACCATGTACGCGGAGGAGATTCCAGAATGACGTAGGATGGTGGTGACGTTCTATTAAGGTCGTGGACCCGTCTCCCGTGAGTTGGCATAAGGTGTCTAAAACAAGAGCGATCGATGGGCTAAGGAGGTAGCACCTCTTATCAGACACACTTCTTCATATGCCATTCTATTACTCTGTGATTGTTTGGTTCGCACCTTTGATTTGGGAGTGTTGTTCGAGGTGGGCGGTAGTAGCTGCTACGCGCTACCACCGGTCCGGAAGCGTAATTAGTATGTGACGCCCCACCTCTATACCCACGCTAGCCAAGAACATTACTGTGAATGCTGTCAACTAGCACGGAGAATAAGGCTGTTGAGGAGCGACCATCTGTATAATTGCTTTGTGCGAGTACCGATATACCGGATAAAAATATAACTTTTCATCTCGAAATCCGACATACCGACACAAACTCGAAGCTACTACACAGTGGCTATAAAGGTCTTCAGAAACAAATATAGAAATAAACATAACACAAATCAGTCACAGACAATTCATGTCACAAAGGCGGAAATAGATATGAATTTTACACATAAAAGTGTATATCAGAGTAGTGGTCTAAAAAGATCCACAATATCACAAAAGAATAGTTACATGATCTACACAAAAGAATAAGTATACATTATGGAGTCTATATCTCAAATGTATACAACAAAAACTACTAATCTAAGTAGTTAACCAAAAGTCAGAGGAATCAATCCCAAGAGAGAAGTCAAGCAGAAGCACCTGTAACATCTCGGTCTGACCCGAGTATTATTTAATAAGAAAATAATAAACGGATCAGTCTAGCTATAAATATCAGGTGAAACGATATAGAATAAGAGATATGACTAAACACATAATAATCACTATGCCAAGCTGTGATATATATAAGTATTTGAAAATCAACAAGAGGTTAATCAATATCACCAAATCTACACAAGAATCAAAGAAATGTCATACTCCTTATTTCTTTCACCAAACCACAAATATTGACGATAATATCAACGTCAATCACAAAAGTCAATGATACACAAATTCACCAATGCACAAATATTGATAAAACTTATCAATGGAAATCACGAAAATTGGTGAAACGCAAATTCTAGAAATCATCTCAAGAAATCCAGAAATCACAAAGGGGGGGAGGCCTATCACAAACGGGAGCATAAAGCCCACCAACACGTGTATCACAAATGGAATGCTAATTCCATGGTAGCTAACCATCACAAATTGAGCCGAAGCTCCACAAACGGCCCGAAGACCATGGGTTGCTACCCCACCGAATTGAGTCGAAACTCCACAAAACGGGGTTTAGTCTCCCTCGCAGACAAAGAGACATCGCACATTGCTAGTCTAAATCACAAAGATGATCGTCATGATCATCAAGACGTGTCAATTACACTAAGCTAGTAAATATATGAGTTTAGCATCATGTCCCATAACCACTAGCTTAACTTAAATATTTACGAACAAATTGTAAGTTTCCACTAGAAAATTGTCACAAGAGATTCAATCGAACAAGTCCAAGAATTAACCGAACAAGTAAACGCAAGCGTTTCATACCACTTGTTTTACTAAGCCGTTTAATTAGATTTCTCATACGAGTGAGGTAAAGGTTTGAATATACTAGTAGATTGGAAAACGGTTTGAGAAAAACGAGCTTTGTAAATAAAATAGTGTTGGAATCGTTTTGATGAAAAAGTTTTGATATTTAATACTAGTATTGAAACCTTTATATTTTTAAGGTGACAAATCACAAAAATGATTGTAGGACAATCAATTACCAAAATTCACATTCAAAGACGTGAATAAAATCCAAAGAAATCGATACCAAATCCATAGAAATGGATATTCCCAAAAATCACGAAGAAAATGTCATCAAAGTTAATAACAAATGATAACAACAAAAAGGGAATCAACACGAATTGATTAAAGTTGGAAATATACTCAAAATTTGGCAAATAGGCAAAACTAGGGATTTCCAGACGTCTGAGGGGTTGTCCAGACGTCTAGATTTGGTTTCTGGAAATTTCCCAGAAAACCATCCAGACGTCTGCAACCTAAAATCAGACGTCTAACCGTATTCCAGATGTCTGAAACAATAATTCAGACGTCTGAAATTAGCCACTGCCTTATTTTTTTCTTCTGCCGTATTTTATTTTTCTCCAGGTTGCAAAACCAGACGTCTGGCATTGGTCTCCAGACGTCTGAAAACCTGGTAAGGGCAACAATTTGCCTAGGCCATATGGCCCAAACGATGTCGGGAGCGATCGAGCGAGCAACGACGACTAAGGATTTACGTCAAATGACAGCCCGGCCTTATAGGCTCTTCGATACACCCCAAATATCGTAATCAAACATCCATAAAAGGATTTTCACAAAAATTGGAATATTCACCCATTCGATCCAAATCAAAAGCAAATGAATATGCACAAATGTTACGAATTCATACCTAACCACAAAGATGGATATAGACATAAATGTGAGATAAAAATCTCACCTTTTCACAAAATCAAACAAGAAGAAGCTTGAAAGCAAATGGAGAATCAACCTCTCTTCAACACAACCCAATTGAGCTTGAATCTAAGCTCAAAAACAAGAACATTCCCAAAATTAGGTTTAGGAATTTCTGAAATTGGTAAGAGAATAAGTTGGAGAAGAAGAAGAGAAGCTTACCAAAGGGTTCTTCTTGAGTTTGGAGTTAGGAATTTGATTTGCAAGAGAAACTAGGGTTTTGGAGTTTTTAATTTCCAATCTTTCCCACCATTAACGTTATAAAAATTGAAAAGAGAAGAGAATGAGGGTGAGTGGGGGAAGAGTGGCTCAGATTTGAGCATAAGTTAACATAGGGCTGAGCCCAATACCAAACCCAAAGTGAAAAGTAGCAAAAATCAACTTTCTCCAAACATATCGAAGCTTATACTCAAAAAGGTCGCAAACGGCATTTTAAACTCAATGGGAGTGGTCCCGAGTCCTAATTCGACCGTATGCAAAAAGTAGCTTTTCAGACTAAAATCCGACTAACGATAAAATATTTAAATAAAATATTTAAATATAAAATCGATAAATATGCGGGTTGTTACAGACTCCCCTCCTTAAAGAAATTGCGTCCTCGCAATCATAAGGAATAAATGAACAAAAAGTAACAACCGTAAAAGCATATTCAATCACAAAAGAAACTTGAAATAAGAAGTTCACCTCAAAGAGCACGAAAAAGTAAGTCCGGATGTGTTCGCTCGATGTACTCTCTAGATTCCCAAGAACAATCCTTAGGATTTGTAGACCATTGAACTTTAACAAGCGGAACATCTTTATTTCGAAGTCGTTTGACCTCCGAAGCAACAATTCGAATAGGATGCTGCTCATAAGTTAAATTAGGCGAAACTTCAATCTCTTACACAACACCGGGCTCCAGAACAGAATCGGAATCGGAATCTCGAAGACATTTCCGAAGTTGAGAAACGTGAAACACGTCATGGATAGCAGAAAATTAAGCCGGTAATAAAAGGCGATAAGCCATGGAACCAATACGTTCAATGATAGAAAATGGCCCAATATATCGAGGCGCCAATTTTCCCGATCGACTGAAACGTACAACACCTTTCATAGGTGAAACACGAATGAACACAAGATCTCCCTCAGAAAATTCTAACTTCCTTCTCCGGTTATCGGCATAGGATTTTTGTCTGCTCTGTGCTTCTTTCATCCTATGACGAATAAGATCAATCTTTTTTGTGGAATCACGAATAAAATCTGGACCTAAAACCAGCTTCTCACCGGCCTCAAGCCAACAAGAAGGAGATCGGCATGGCCTTCCATAGAGTGCCTCAAAAGGTGCCATACCAATACTAGATTGGAAGCTATTATTATAGGAAAATTCAACAAGTGAAATATGATCTTCCCAACTTCCACCAAAATCAAGAACACAAGCACGAAGAAGATCTTTAAGAGTTTGATTCACACGCTCGGTTTGTCCATCGGACTGGGGGTGATAAGCGGTGCTAAAATTAAGCTTCGTTCCTAAAGCTTTTTGAAGACTCTTCCAAAATCCACTAGTAAACAATGGATCACGATCGCTAACAATAGAAGTAGGAACTCCATGCAATTTAACAATTTCTTTGATAAAGATTTTGGCCAAAAGAGGAACGGTTTGATTAGATCGAACGGGAATAAAATGGGCGGATTTAGTAAGTCTATCAACGATCACCCATAAGCTATCATGACCCAAGCGAGAACGGGGAAGGCCGTCAATAAAATCCATGGAAATCTGATCCCACTTCCAAATAGGAATTTCTAAAGGTTGCAATAACCCACCGGGCCTTTGATGTTCAGCTTTAACGAGTTGGCAAGTCATGCAACGCTTAACGAAGTTAGCGATGTCAAGTTTCATTCCCTCCCAATAATAAAGTCGCTTCATACCTGCGTACATTTTACTACTACCGGGATGAATGGTGAATTTAGAATGATGTGAATCTTCTAAAATATCTTTACGAAGATCACTAATATTTGGCACGATGAGTCTACCAAATCTCCGAACGCCGCCACGAGAATCGATATCAAAGTCTTTCAATCCTTCAATATCAATCTTATCCTTACTATTTTGGCTAAGAAGAGCCAATTCGGGATCTAGCCTTTGAGCTTCAAGAATGCGGTCTAAAAGAGAAGGATGAGCCTCAAGGCTACATAAAACAAGAGATGAACATAAATTGGATACGCGGTCTCGAATCTCAAAGTGGATAAGATCTCGAGATCGTTCCATTCGGATATCATCATAGAAACAACTGCTAGTTGCTTACGGCTAAGAGCATCGGCGACATGATTACCCTTACCGGGGGTATAAGGAATATCAAGATCATAAGGTGCAAGAAACTCGAGCCAACGCTGTTGACGCAAATTAAGTTCCTTTTGAGAGAATAAATATTTCAAGGAATTATGATCGGTATAAAGAACAAATTTCTCTCCTAAAAGATAATGACGCCAAATACGAAGGGCGAAACCAATAACCGCGAGCTCTAAATCATGAGTGGCATATCTAGTCTCAACAGGCTTCAATTGCCTAGAAGCTTAAGCAATAACACGTTCTCCTTGCGTAAGAACGGCACCCAAACCAACGCGACTAGCATCGGTGTAAACAACGAAATCTTGATTCCCCTCGGGAATAACGAGAATAGGAGCATTAGAAAGAAGTTCTTTTAATTTCTGAAAAGAAACTTCACATTTGTCCGACCAAATGTATTTAACTCCTTTCCTCGTCAAACTAGTGAGAGGCACGGCAATCTTAGAAAAGTCTTTGATAAAACGACGGTAATAGCCCGCCAAGCCGAGAAAACTACGAATCTCTGTCACTCTCCAGTCTCTTCCAATCTTGAATCGCTTCTATCTTTGAAGGATCCATGGAAATTCCGGATTCGGAAATAATATGACCGAGAAATTTCACACGAGATTACCAAAAGTGGCATTTAGAAAATTTTGCCTTTAATTGATTACTCCTAAGAGTTTCCAACACAATCCGAAGATGTTTTTCATGCTCCTCTTTGGTTTTTTAATACACAAGAATATCATCAATAAAGATGAGAACAAATCGATCAAGAAAATCTTTGAAGACTCGATTCATAAGGTTAACGAAATAAGCCGGGGCATTCGTCAAACCAAATGGCATGACAAGCCATTCATAAGATCCATAACGAGTACGGAACGATGTCAAAGGAATACTATCCTCTGAAATACGGAGCTGATGAAATCCAGTAGCTAAGTCTAATTGTGAAAAGACCTTAGCACCACTAAGCTGATCGAATAGATCATCAATCCGAGGTAAAGGGTATTTATTTTTGATAGTAAGATCATTAAGCTTGCGGTAGTCAACGCAAAGCCTAAGTGTCCCATCGGATTTCTTCACAAAAATAGCCGAAGCTCCCCAAGGCGAGGAACTAGAGCGAATAAATTGCTTCGTCTCTAATTCGAATAATTGTTCACGCAACTCCTCGTTTTCTTTATTAGACATACGATACGGAGGACGAGTGATAGGTTGAGCTCCAGGAATAAGATTAATTCTGAACTCAATTGCTCGCTTAGGTGGTAATCCTAAAACGGGCTCGAATATGTCGGAAAATTCACGAACGACGTGAATAAGAGAAATAATATCACCCTCATCGTCATCATCGTCATCACGAGGATTTAAAGAATATAAAGATGCAACCAAGATGGAATCTGAATCTTTAAGATTAATAGAAATCTGCTTAACAGATTGAGGATGTCGAAGATGAATAGTCCGCTCAGGACATAGGATATGAGCTTCATAACGGTTAAGCCAATCCATTCCCAAAATCATTCCAAAGCCTAAATAACGCATGACATGCAAATCGGCTAGGAAAGGAAAATCACACAAAATAATTTCGACATCTTTACACAATAAACTGATTGTTGCGGATCCACCAACCGGATTCGCAATCCTCAAAGAAGTCATCAAACACAAAACATCCAAAGAAAAAGCATCAACAAGTTCTTTTGATATAAAAGAATGGGACGCACCCGTATCAAGAAGAACTCGAATAGGATGATCACGAAATAAAATAATTCCATCAAGGATAGAATGAGGCATACCTTGACCACGAGATGTGTTGCCAAGGGCTTGAGCAACATTTAACTTTCCCTCCTTCCCGCCCTGAAGCTTGGGGCATGAAGATATAACATGTCCGGGAACTTTGCAATAGCGACAAGAGAGAGACTTTGGGCACTTGTTCGCATAATGGTCCTTCGAACCACAATTATAGCATTCCCCACGGCTAAAGGAAGAAGTCTTTGCCACGGAGGTTGCTTATTTTCCCTTTTTATTGGGATAAGGACCTTTAAATTTGTTTGGCCTCTTCTTGTTATTGTTGAAGTTTGGTTTGGAACCCACCACTTCAACATCATTCTCTCTATCCGCCTCTTCAAGACGAAGAGCGATATCAACGAGTTGGTCGAAAGAAACTTCTAATTTTAGAAGTAATGGCTTCTTGAGACTTTTGTTTAAGCCATAAACAAATCTCTGATTCTTCTTCAGAGGGGTGTTGATGTATTCAACCCCATATTTGGAAAGCGACTCGAAGGAGGCGACGTAATCAGTCACAGAGGACTCACCTTGGACAAGGTCTAGGAATCGTCGAGCCAATGTCACTTTCTCAGCTTCTGGCACGAATTTTAATTCGAAGCGTTCCCGGAATTGCTCCCAGGTGAGATCCGCTTCATTAATCTCCGAAATAAGAAGCTCGTACCAGTCCAATGCTCTTTCTCGGAGCATACTAGAGGCCACCTGAACTCGGTGAAGGTCAATAAGATTCATGCGCGAAAAGATGCGATCGCATGTTCTAAGCCAAGCTTGAACTTCAATAACAGTTTCGGAACCTTTGAATGGCTCCCCACCCAAATTGGTGTAATTGCTGCACAAGCGTGCAAATCCCGACTTTGGGTGAGTAGGTTCCGGGTTAGCTCCAGCTGCTTGAGCATTAGTTACCAAATCAAGAAGCTGTTGAGCAGTCATAAAAACTCCATCCTGGGGTGGAGTGCTAGATGGCACGGCTCTGGGGCGGCCAGGTCTAGACATTTCTCTTCCTTAAGAAAGAAAGAAGAGGAAGAAGAAGGTTATTCACCAAATTGAATATCAAACAATCTTGATAGACAAAACAAGGAATCATAAAAGAAAATAGGATAAGACGGTACGTAGACCCGAATAAAATCCGAAAGCACGACTCCTAAGATGGACTTAGGACGATGATCCTTGTTATAATATTCCATATTGTTTCGAAGTTTGGCTCTGATACCAAGCTGTGACGTCCCACCTCTATACCCACGCTAGCCAAGAACATTACTGTGAATGCTGTCAATTAGCACGGAGAATAAGGCTGTTGAGGAGCGACCATCTGTATAATTGCTTTGTGCGAGTACCGATATACCGGATAAAAATATAACTTTTCATCTTGAAATCCGACATACCGACACAAACTCGAAGCTACTACATAGTGGCTATAAAGGGTTCGGAAACAAATATAGAAATAAACATAACACAAATCAGTCACAGACCATTCATATCACAAAGGCGGAAATAGATATGAATTTTACACATAAAAGTGTATATCAGAGTAGTGGTCTAAAAAGATCCACAATATCACAAAAGAATAGTTACATGAACTACACAAAAGAATAAGTATACATTACGGAGTCTATATCTCAAATGTATACAACAAAAACTACTAATCTAAGTAGTTAACCAAAAGTCAGAGGAATCAATCCCAAGAGAGAAGTCAAGCAGAAGCACCTGTAACATCTCGGTCTGACCCGAGTATTATTTAATAAGAAAATAATAAACGGATCAGTCTAGCTATAAATATCAGGTGAAACGATATAGAATAAGAGATATGACTAAACACATAATAATCACTATGCCAAGCTGTGATATATATAAGTAATTGAAAATCAACAAGAGATTAATCAATATCACCAAATCTACACAAGAATCAAAGAAATGTCATACTCCTTATTTCTTTCACAAAACCATAAATATTGACGATAATATCAACGTGAATCACAAAAGTCAATGACACACAAATTCACCAATGCACAAATATTGATAAAACTTATCAATGGAAATCATGAAAATTGGTGAAACACAAATTCTAGAAATCATCTTAAGAAATCCAGAAATCACAAAGGGGGGAGGCCTATCACAAATGGGAGCATAAAGCCCACCAACACGTGTATCACAAACGGAATGCTAATTCCATGGTCGCTAACCATCACAAATTGAGCCGAAGCTCCACAAACGGCCCGAAGACCATGGGTTGCTACCCCACCGAATTGAGTCGAAACTCCACAAAACGGGGTTTAGTCTCCCTCGCAGACAAAGAGACATCGCACATTGCTAGTCTAAATCACAAAGATGATCGTCATGATCATCAAGAAGTGTCAATTACACTAAGCTAGTAAATATATGAGTTTAGCATCATGTCCCATAACCACTAGCTTAACTTAAATATTTACGAACAAATTTTAAGTTTCCACTAGAAAATTGTCACAAGAGATTCAATCGAACAAGTCCAAGAATTAACCGAACAAGTAAACGCAAGCGTTTCATACCACTTGTTTTACTAAGCCGTTTAATTAGATTTCTCATACGAGTGAGGTAAAGGTTTGAATATACTAGTAGATTGGAAAACGGTTTGAGAAAAACGAGCTTTGTAAATAAAATAGTGTTGGAATCATTTTGATGAAAGAGTTTTGATATTTAATACTAGTATTGAAACCTTTATATTTTTAAGGTGACAAATCACAAAAATGATTGTAGGACAATCAATTACCAAAATTCACATTCAAAGACGTGAATAAAATCCAAAGAAATCGATACCAAATCCATAGAAATGGATATTCCCAAAAATCACGAAGACAATGTCATCAAAGTTAATAACAAATGATAACAACAAAAAGGGAATCAACACGAATCGATTAAAGTTGGAAATATACTCAAAATTTGGCAAATAGGTAAAACTAGGGATTTCCAGACGTCTGAGGGGTTGTCCAGACGTCTGGATTTGGTTTCTGGAAATTTCCTAGAAAACCATCCAGACGTCTGAAACCTAAAATCAAACGTCTAACCTTATTCCAGACGTTTGAAACAATAATTCAGACGTCTGAAATTAGCCACTGCCTTATTTTTTTCTTCTGCCGTATTTTATTTTTCTCCAGGTTGCAAAACCAGACGTCTGGCATTGGTCTCCAGACGTCTGAAAACCTGGTATGGGCAACAATTTGCCTAGGCCATATGGCCCAAACGATGTCGGGAGTGATCGAGCGAGCAACGACGACTAAGGATTTACGTCAAATGACAGCCCGGCCTTATAGGCTCTTCGATACACCCCAAATATCGTAATCAAACATCCATAAAAGGATTTTCACAAAAATTGGAATATTCACCCATTCGATCCAAATCAAAAGCAAATGAATATGCACAAATGTTACGAATTCATACCTAACCACAAAGATGGATATAGACATAGATGTGAGATAAAAATCTCACCTTTTCACAAAATCAAACAAGAAGAAGCTTGAAAGCAAATGGAGAATCAACCTCTCTTCAACACAACCCAATTGAGCTTGAATCTAAGCTAAAAAACAAGAACATTCCCAAAATTAGGTTTAGGAATTTCTGAAATTGGTAAGAGAATAAGTTGGAGAAGAAGAAGAGAAGCTTACCAATGGGTTCTTCTTGAGTTTGGAGCTAGGAATTTGATTTGCAAGAGAAACTAGGGTTTTGGAGTTTTTAATTTCCAATCTCTCCCACCATTGATGTTATAAAAACTGAAAAGAGAAGAGAATGAGGGTGAGTGGGGGAAGAGTGGCTCAGATTTGAGCATAAGTTAACATAGGGCTGAGCCCAATACCAAACCCAAAGTGAAAAGCAGCAAAAATCAACTTTCTCCAAACATATCGAAGCTTATACTCAAAAAGGTCGCAAACGGCATTTTAAACTCAATGGGAGTGGTCCTGAGTCCTAATTCGACCGTATGCAAAAAGTAGCTTTTCGGACTAAAATCCGACTAACGATAAAATATTTAAATAAAATATTTAAATATAAAATCGATAAATATGCGGGTTGTTACATAGTATATCTACCCTGGCATTGCCAAGTTGTGCCGTGTCACCTACCCTAGCGAGCCTTATACGATTTTGTTGTGTACCATACCTATGGAGTGCCCTCTGACGACGCCCAGTACGGGGGAGATTACGGTACTGTATAGACTATGGGAACATGTTATGTGTTAAGGGAAATATTGGGTCACTCCTTAACGCTATTTTAAAGTAAGTTTATTTTAATTATAGACATTATAATAATAGCGAAATATTACTACATAGTAAATAGTTTAACGGATCCTTAGAGGATGGGCGGTCCCAAGCATTCTTTAAGTTACTTGTCTTTATATTACAGTTCACTTGAATTAGCTTACACTGTATAAGTATGTATGCCCTGACTCGAGTGTTTATGTTTATTTTGCGCTCGGGTCAGCTTGAGTATTAGTTTGGACTTCTTTCCCCGGAGCTAGGACTGCTGGAGATCACCTCATCGAGCTGCTGTCCTTTTTCTTTCAGTCTTTTATGTTAGCTTATGTAATCGAGACAAATAAATTTGGAATTTCTGTGGTTATTTCAAACTGTATTTGGTTTTAAACTATGTAATTATGTACTTATTTTGAGACTATGTGATAGTGGCTTCATGAACCACTATAGTATTTTAATTCCGCTGCGAGTATTTTGATTTCTATGTCTGTGATTCTATGATTATTTATTTACTGTATATTCCAAGATTTGCCAAATTTTATTTACAATGTGGTATTTTGAACAATACAAGTCCGACAGGTGCGGATGCGAATGGTTGAAAATACCGGGTCGTTACACGTCCGTTTATTATTTTATTTTATTTATTTTATAATTCAAATCGTTAAATCTACTAATCGTCATAACTGTCGCATACGAGGTCAATTTCATGCACAGTTTGTTCACATGGGATCGTATCGAAATTCCGGATATTTTGATGCTAGTTTGGACGAATTCTGAGGCTGTTCAAATTTTGGGCTTAAATTGGATTTAAATTCAGTTTAAACTCAAAAGGTGAGTGTTTGAACCCACTCACAACTTCTAAATTTTCTTATGTTTGTTAAATTGATTTATAATGTGATTAAACCTATTTATGACTGTTTGGCATGTTTTGAATCATCTCAATTAATTTGAATATATTTGGATTAAATAGTTAATTAATTTATTGTTGAATATAAACTGCCAGTAAATACCTGTTATTTATTATTTGTCCTATATTGACGTTATTGACTGAATTGGATGATGATTGTGATAAATGTTTGATTGTTGATATTGGATGATTGGACGTTTTATTTTATATTGTTAGAAACTGCAAATTATAAACTGCAAGTTCGGTTTGGATTTTTCGTTTATTTCGGGATTGCGGTTTGAAATGATATACAACCGTAAAATATTACATTGCGGATTGAAATGATAAATATCCGTATCACTTGATCATAGGATAGAAAATTATATACAGACATCGTGGTCTATATATAGAAATATTTTGAAATGATTTCTATGATTTAAGAATTGAACTGAAATAAGTTGATTTGAAATTTATTAAATCTGAAATTTTAAAAGATATGAATTTTATAATTTGATTTGTTTAAGATGATTTAAAATGAATATTTCAAGTTTAAATTAATTGAAGGAACATCTAGTGATTTGGAATTTGGAGTTTATTTAAAAGATATTGGATTTGTTAAGTGAACATTTCAAAACTGAATAATAATGAAGTTAAATTAAGGTATATATGAAGTTATCAAATTTAGTTTTGAATGGTGGAATATTTAGAGCTTTGAAATATATGGAAATTGAAGTCGTTTCTTTGAGGTTCAAATCTGTATTTGAAATCGATATGAATTGAAATGGTTTATTGAAAACTGAATTGAGTTGAAATTTGTGAATTGAGATTTGATTAAATTTGAATTTTGGGATTCGAGTTGATTTGAAATTGATTTGCGAAATATGAGGAAACTGTTTTACTTTATAACTATTTTACTATATATACTATCTTAATATCTAAACAGTTTAAGTGGTGGAAGTTATGTTTTCAAAGTTATGAATTTCAAAGTATTATGTTTTGAAAGTGTTATGATTTCAAATGTTTTGGTTTCGAAAGTGTTATAACTTTGAAGTACTATGATTTTGGAAATGGATACATTAGAAATAGAAATGATACCGTATTTGGTTTTGAAATGGAAATGATATGGTATTGATATGGTTTTAAAATGGAAATGGTATCTTGGTTTTAAAGTATAAATTGTTTTGAGATGACCGCAGTGTTATAATAACGTTTGGTTGTTAAAGAGACCAGGATCGGAAGTTGTCATACTCTCTGCCAACTCTGAAAACCACGTTAATAACTGTGTATGCGGTGGAGATTCCAGAATGAAGTAGGATGGCGGCGGCGTTCCTTTGAGGTATGAACGTGGACCCGACTGCCGTGAGTTAGCATAAGGTGGCTAAAACAGGAGCAATCGACGAACTAATGAGGTCTCTCCTCTAATCGGACACACTCCTTCGATACCATTCTATTACTTTGTAATTGATTTGGTGGCCACTTTTGATTTTTGATTTGGGGTATGGCTCGAGGTGGGCGGTAGTTGCTGCTACGCGTTACCACCGGTCCGGAAGTATAATTGGTATATCTACCCTGGCATTGCCTAGTTGTGCCGTGTCACCTACACCAGAACGCCTTGTACGAGTTTGATTTGCGTCGTACCTAAGGAGTATCCTCTGGTAGCTTCCCAATCAGGAGGTATTATGGTACTAAACAAACTACTAATGTGACGACCCGACTTTCTAACCAAGAAAGTCATATCATCTTGAAGAAAGAAAGGGATAGAAAAGAGAAAAGATAGAGAAGAAAGAAGAAACAACATCAGAATCTCAACAGCGGAACGAATAAATTATATTAATCATATAATTATTACATAATATACAACATCAATCAGAGTTTTACAGATAATACATCACATACTAGACAGTTATAAACACCTGTCTAGTTATACAACCCAATACACAATACAACACATAGATACCAACACAGCGGAATACTATATATATATATATATATGTATATATATATCTACAACTCCGAAGCCTCCTGCTCCATTGCTCCTCCATAATTCGTCAAAGCTAACCTGAATCCCTTGGCTACTCGTAAAAAATTTGAGTACTCGAGAGTTTAGGAAAAACAGAAATAAACTCCGGGTCAGACATAGGTCTGGTGTGAGTAACAGATTAAAGTTGCTTAACTTTGAAAAACATTTGAAAACAAAAGGGTATCACGTAAGACTTCCCACAAATAAACATGGGTAAGTTTTTATCTTACACTAACCAAATCATTTTATAGAAAATTCAATGATATTATAATAGGGTCTAGGGTTTTCAAGTAAACAGAAAATAGCCGAAATTGTTACGTTCATTAATTTCCAGCTACTAGCCACAAAAGTGGGTAATACAAATCAAAACCGTAAGGTCTCGTAGGGAAAATGGGTTTCCATCAATGGAAGGGCTACTAGGGTACCGCCCGTCACAGTATGTGGCCTAGATCACCACACCGAGGATCATTCTCGACCCCCTGCAACACAAGGCCGAAACCATTCCTTACTGAACAGTCCCGAACAAGATAACCCCGACAGTTGGAGCTCAAAACTTCCCAGACAGCCGAAATAAAAAGGGACATCCAGACAGGGGAAAATCTCATCCTGCTTGGGCATGACCTACCTAACCTTGCTGCACCTCCCCTGTTTTAGCCATTCCCGGTTGATGAGGCTTGAGGCTGCGATTACCTTTAGAGAACACATCTCTTAGAATGCTCATCGCCCACCTGACGATGTTCTGAAAGCATTCAATCCATACAAGTTCGTTCTGGGTTCGAGCGAAACCAAAGGCATTATATCGCTACACTCATTTTAGAATCACCCTCAGAGTTAACGACGATAACCTTTGCATTCTGAATCTTCACTTGAGAATTCACGACCTAACGTTTAATTTGGATCGATGTGGTTTTTGGATGTCCAAATATGGAAACCCGAACCCGGACTCATCGAAATCCAAATGCCATCTTTTAAGGCCAAGTTGTTTTAAAGTTCAAAACAATTCAATTCAATTATCCATATACACGCAGACAGATAATTTACAATATCACAATAGATAATCAACATTATCATTATAAACAGATAATCCATATTATCATCACAACCGATAATCCTTATTATCATCATACTTAAATCAAAGCATGCATTTCACACGGCATCATTTATCTCATATCAGAGATCTCAAACCATTCAAGGTAATCAATATCATCCATCCATACATAAGCAATCACATCAGCTATAATTAATTTAAAATGAATTAATTTAATTACTTCATCTTTAATTAATTTAAGTAAGTTAAATTAATTACTTCACCATTATAAATTTTTCTTATATATCTATTAATCAATTACCAATTAATTAATAAATCATTCACTAATTATTCATTTCAATTAATCACCCTTGATTAATTAACTTTTAATTATATTCAAGTAATTATACTTTAATTAATTTCACCAATTAATTTGTCCTTAACTAAAACACAGTAATTAACCTTTAATTACTTCATAAATTAGTTAACTATAGTTAATCACATTAATCTTTAATTACCCTAATTAATTACTCTTTAATTTCTTATTATTGATTAATTAATCTTAATTGATCAACCCTTAATCACGTAATTAAATTATATTTATTAATGATTTCTAATTATATTTTAATTAATTATCCTATTTAAATCAATTACCTTAAGTAATTAATCTTCCATTAAACCACATTTATTAATCACCCCTGACTAATATCATTCAGTAATTAACTACCCTTAATTACTCCACCAAATAAATTAATTACTCCTTAATTAATTTTCTTTAAATTAATCCCTTGATTAATTATACAAAGTAATTATACTCAAATTACTTTCATCATTTAAATCATCCCTAGTTAATTACATCCAGTAATTACCATTAATTACTTCCCTAAGTAATTTTATTTATCGCACCATCAAATGATTATTTAAATTAATTAAACTTAATTAATTAACTTAAACAATTCATATTAAACTGAATTAATTACAACGAGTAATTAATTCTTTAATTACTTCCATTAAGTAATTATACATAACAATTCATAATTGATTATCTTTAAATTAATTAATCTAATTAATTATTAAGAATTAATCACATTAATTAATTATTAAATAATTCTAGTTAATGACCTTCATTAACTATTAACAATTATTTAATTACTTGCTTAAGTAATTAACTTAGATTAACCATTATTAATTACCAATTAATTAGTTTTTAATAATCCATTAATTAATCTTTATTTATATAATTAATTAATTACTAATCATTACTTAAAAATTCAAATCCTATTTAATTAATGATCCTTAATTAGCAATTAATTTATCCTAAATTAATTGGCTTATACCTTAATTAACTAATTTAAACCTTTAATCACTAAATTAATCCAAATCATTAATTATCCACTTTAATTAACTTAATAATTACAAATCATTAAATCTTCATTTATAAAAACCCTTTTCTTATTAATGATCAAATTACCATTAACAGGATATTTAAAAACAATTTACTTAAATTTACTTTTAAATTTCATTTTAAATTTAGGATTTAAAATGAAAACAAATTTACTTTTAACAAGTTTAAAACAATTTCAAAAACCCTTTTTAATTTCACAAGTTAAAGAATTATTTATCTTATAATAGAAGAGTAAAAGAATTTAAAACCCAACTCCATTTAAATTCAAATAAATTTAAAAATTCACCTTATCATTCAAATTTGTTAAAACAATTTAAATTTAAAAAATTTCTTTTATTTCAAGACTAAGATTCAAATTTATATTTGAATCTACATTTAAATCTTTGATTTTAAACTCCACTTACAATTTAAACTTCACTTTAAAAATCTAAACTAGTTAAGCTTTTTTTAAAGTAGTTAAAACACTTTAAATAAAAAAAATTTATTTATTTTTAAATTAAGATTCAAAACTAACTTTAACCAGATTAAACTTGGATTTAATCTCATTTTTAATCTTTGCTTTTCATTTAAACTTAGATTTTAGATTTTATTTTAAAATTTTAAAACAGGATAACAGGTTTCCTATAAAAACCTGTAGCAAATATTCAACCCGAGGCAATACTCATTTGCTTCAAGTCAAATCCCTCTTCACTTCGAGCAAACCATCAAAACTCTTCGAGTCAAACCCATCAATTAACTCGAACACTCCAACACAAAAGCAACTTCATCAATTAACAGTGCACAGTGTATGTGCTATGCCGATGATCATCTTCGATCATCAAGAATGATCTTCCCCATACCAAACATCATCCAAACCTCTAATACGATCATCAGATGGTACTCTAAATCTCGAAATCAAATTCGAGGTCTTCAACTCAAACCTGGAAACAAACAGGCACCACCACACCCAACCTGGAAATGCCTCGCCTACGATCCTTCGACCACCGGATGTTCTGCCACTCCGGCCATGCCTGCTTCAACATCCAAACTAACATCACCCAAAGCCTCGAAACACTTGATCCACTAAACATGCCATAATGATCGATTAATTAAACACAGCCAAAAACTAGGGTTCTAAAAGGAATCCCACTGCTGCAACTTCCCCGATAAATTCCATCACCATCAACTATTTTCCCACCAATCTCCATTCATGCGTCCACCTCCAGGAGGAACCCCGACCCCCATATCCAAGTAGATCACCAGAAAATCACGAATTCTCATATTTTGTTCAAACCAGAACTGCATCTTTAATCCCAAACTAAAAATCTTGATTCTTGTGTTAAAAATCATATTTTAGTTGATGTAATCGATATATAATTAAAATTATAAATTAAAAAGTTTGAGTTTTGATTTTACTTCATATGCTCAGTTGTTTTAATACTTCCATAGTCAAACAAGCCTTATTTTAACTAACTTATATTTTTAAACATTAATTTGGGTTGAATCAAACAATATTTGCTTGATAATCAGATCCTATCGAGAACTAGATCAGGTGGAAGGAATTTTTAAATAAAAACTTGAGCCTGGTAAACGAAGCAGAGCACAATACATAAACACAGTATGCACACAATTAGATATTCACATATATACACAGAGACATACTTATACATATACTCACAAACATATTATTTTCAGAGATGAGTATGCACCAGAATTTATAAACTTAAACTATTTAAATTTGTGATGTTACTCACTGTTTTGAGAAGATGACAAAGCATTTTTATTTAAAAACTTCTAGCTTGATCCTTCTTATAATCATCATGCTTTTGTTTGTTTAAGTTTGTAAAAAAAAAAAACTTACTTATTTTTTGGTTTTGCTGTGTTGAACGAAAAAAAAACATTGCATATATAAAGGAGACAAGTTTGTATAGGGAGGCATTATTTAGAACAAGCCTTACTTTGGGTCAGAGATATTTTTCATATGGAGGCTGAGATGATCTCCTTCTTTTCTTTGGCCAGATTCTTGTACACACTGAAATGATATTATACATTTCGAGTTGACCAAATGGTGTGCTCGTATTAAATGAAATGTCCTTTATGTTTTATACATATCCTATTTTGTATGTTGATATTTTCTTTTGTCCTATTTCTTTCTTGCTCTTGCATACTAAACTTCACAGGCATATACATATTTCTTTTACACTTTGTTTATTTTTTTTGCCTTGCATACAAAACTTTACAGGTAACATAATATATTACTTTTGCCTGGTTGCTTTATTTTCTTGTCTTATCTCTTTCATATACATATTTCACTTGCCTGGCAGCATTTATTTTATGTACATATTATAACTTTGTCTTATTTCTTTCATATACATATATTTTACTTGCCTGGCTTGCTTTTATACTTTATGTACATAACATAAAGTTGTTTTAGTTATTTGTTATAAATTTTAACTTATGTATTTATTTTTATACTTATGTTAATATCATAGTTTCTTATGTTTGTGTATTTAGACTTATTTTATAACCATATATTTGTTTTGTACTTATGTTTAATACTTATAAGATTTATTTTATTTTAAATATTTTTGAAAGACTTCATTTTAAAATTTTCAAATCATAGCTTTCTTTCAAAATACTCATATATATAAATAAATTTGAAATAACAATTTCTATTTATATTAAAAATCCATTTGTAAAAATATTTCATTATTAATATTGTTTAAAAATAACTCATTATTAAATTAAAATAATTTATAAAAGAAATTATCTCTTTATTAATAAATCACTTATTTTATCAAGCTATATTGAAAAAGAACAAAACAACCTTTTTGTTAATTAACTTAAATTTAAACTTAAGCTAGAATCATTTTAAACAATTAAACTTTTATCTTGAGTATTTTAAAGCCATATGGTTATTAATTTAATTAAATCAAATTTCTAAATTACCAAAATATTAAGGTTAGAAAACATGCCTTTATTTATTAAATTTAAAACAGAGTTTGTCTATTTACAATATATATATACACACACGCATATATTATAGAAAACAATTTAATTAGTTTCTAAAAGATAAAATCACCCATTTAAATATTTATTTAAGAATATTATTAAATCAATTCAAATTTATTATTAACAATATTATCAAATCTATTTAATTTTAACACAGATTATTAAATTGATATTGCCAAAAATTCCGGAATATCACAACTAGCACTATGCATGTGTTAAGGTGGAAAATGTAAATCCTTAACGCTATTTTTAAGTATGTTTACTTTACTTCTAGACATTATTATAATAGCGTATATTAATAAATAGTAGATAGTTTAACGGATCCTTAGGAGATGTAAAACTCGAACATCTCTTAAGTTACTGCACTCAAGTTAGACACTGGATAGGAGATGTCAAACCCCATAAACATCTATGACGCCGTTCCACTCATATTTTACCGTTGATTTAACTTACATAATATTTTTTAGTTTTAACTCGAGTATTTTGTCTTTTCAATTCACTCAGGTCAGCCTGAGCATTTCAGGGTTTGAAGACCTTACTTCTGGAGGACAAAGATGAAGATTGTATTACTATTATTTACTATATTGTTCCACTGCATCACATTGTTCCGCTCCATTGTTATTTATTATTCTTTGGTATGTGTAACTCTGATTCTGTGTTGTATAAGTATAGTCAAATATTTTGTAAAACAGCTTCATGAACTGTTTATTTGATTATTATATTTTGTCGTTCCGCTGCAAGATTCTAATTTTTTTCTCTCTTCTTTTTCTTATTCAGCCCAATAACAGTCTGCCCTTCTGTATGGTTTGAGTGACATGTGTGTCTGCTTAAACGTACGAAAAGGCATGATGTTACATTTGGTATCAAAGCTTTGGTCTAGCAATAAACCTTAGCTTTGTAGGGTCTGACTCCTTATTAATAGGGTAGTAGTACCCTATGATGAGTTGCTGAGTGTGTATATATATATGAGAGAGCGTATTTGTTAGTGTTATAAAAGTTTTATATTGTGTTAATTTGTTCCGTTTTGTATTTATAAATTCTGGTTGGTGCATAGGACGCTATGACATCAATAGGTATTTCTAACCATTTAACAGGACAGACTGACACAATATTTGTTCTGAATATAGGTGAATGAAATAATTTTTCCTATTATATTTTCTGTATATAAAATACAAATTTTATAAATGATATATATTTAGTTGTAATATAATTGTTGTTAGGAAGTGAAATTTATGAATATAGGTTGGAAATCGGATTTGAAAAGAAAAATAAATGTGAATAAATTGGAAATTTAGAACATAAGTTCCAGGATTTTTGAAATTTCATTCAAATGATTTTGGAATATAATAATAATATTATTTAGAAATATTTTCTGATACAAATATTACAATATGATTTGAAAGAATTGTTTTAAAGGAACTTTTGAAAGAAATACTCCCCTCACTGTCGCTGGAAAATAATTTCGGTGATGAGTGCATGCATCATCGACATTCATTTTCGAGTTCCAAAGTGGGAAGGCCACTGTAGTAGTTTTACTATAGATTTATTTTGATAAACAAATATAAATGTCGAATTGTTTTAAATACAATTTGATATATAAGTTGTAAGTATATACATTTGTCTATTATTTTAAAATAATTTGAAATTTAACCCGGTATTTAGAACTTAAGTTTCTGTTGATTAATAGTTTCAATTATTGTAGTGAAATGGAATTTTACTAATTAATAATTGGAACCTCTAATTAAAATAAGAGATTAAATGCTAGGTCATAAATGAAGTATATAAGAAATTTGAAGCTTATAACCTGTAAATAAAAAGGATAGGATTATTAAACATTAAAAAATGTAAATCATACTTGTGTAACTTTCAATTACATTCTTAAAGACATATATAACTTACCAATTTTAAAAAAGTTGAAATATTGAAAGAATATGTATTGGAAAGTTTACAAGTAAAACTTATGCCATGAAAATGTACAATGAATTACTTTTATAAATATGAAATTGTTGTCATAATTGTTATAACGTAAGTTATAATTGAAATGTTATATGTAAACTATAATAGAAAATAAGTATGGTAAGTAAATAACTATAAAGCTTAAGTTATTGAATTGATACGTTAAATAGTTGAACTGAACTTGAATACTATAGGCAAATTCTTATAACTTAAGTAAACATTTGAAAGTTGAATATAGTAAGTAAAAGACCTTAAATTTAAGTTAATGTAAATCAAATGTGAGAAACTTAAGTATGAAATTATACACGAATGAATATTAAATTTCTAATGGAAATTAAGCGGATCGACTAATAGAGATGAACTAAAACTGCAGTGGGATTAATGTAATACTTGGATAATGGAATCATTAGTTGCTATAAACAACTGAATAGAATTAACATATGTAATAAAATGTAAGTAACATATGTAAGGAAATAAAGATTAAGAAATGGAAAGATTTTTCAGTATATGAATAATTAAAGAAAATGAATCTGTAAAAAAATGAATGTAAATAAATGAAATTAAGTAATGAATGAATGAATAGAAATTGAATTATGTAAGGATGAATGTAAAAATTAAAGAAAGTAATCACTGAATGAAGGAAAAAGAAAAAAAATTTGAACAACAAATCTTGTGAAAATAATAATATAATAGAACAAACTTAAGTATTGGTAGAATCTTTTGTTTATTTGGTTGATGGATTGTTTAGGAAATGATATTTCTAATTATTTGGATGTATGAATAATCCGTTGAGATTTATCTAAGACTGTTGAGTTGAGGATACGCTTTGTAGCTTATTTGTCATGCTATGCAATTTAGAATGTCTAAAAAACGGAACAAATTATTTGTTTTGTCTGCTATGGATGGATAATTGATTTGTAATGATTTTGTATGATGATTATATGCTGAGGTTGCAAGTGATTGTTGTTGTTTGACATTGATTTGTTTGTTAGTGCATGAAACCATTTTAGCATTTCATTTTATATAATTATTAACTATTTCTAGATTATATAAGTGAAATACAGGTTATGGAAGCAATTGCTACCTCTTTTTGTTTCATAAAATAAGCGTTAATTGCCCGATAAATAGGTATGTTCTCGGATTACTGTTTTATGGCATTATTATATTGTTTTTCTCGTGTTAGGAGATATTATTTTGGAAAATATATGTTATATATTGTTTTATTTACATTATAATTTCTCCCTAGCCTCTCCGTACAATGGAGACTCTGCCGAAATTTTTCGTTAATTTTGGACTTAGAAATTTTGAAAGGTGTTTTCCAAATTTTATTAGTTGAGTATAGAAGGATTTAATTGTTATAAACAGATAGATTTTATTTAAATTATTTTATTTTGTAAATTTATTTTTTATAAATTTAATATTTTAAATAAGATATATTGATTACCTAATTTCTTCTTTTTCCTCCTTTTTCCTTTTCAGGGACGAAAAGTTTTGAGTGGGGGAGAGTGTAACGACCCGTAAATTTTCGATAATTTAATTTTTTTAATTTAATGAATCTTATTATTTAATATTAGAAGAAATAAAAAGTTCTAATGTAATAATGAAATAATAACTAAGATGAAACGTACCAAGGTTAATTAAAGGTAATAATTTATGAACTTGAATGAAATTCCGATTAAACAAAATAATTTAAATGGTATAATTTGGTTATAAAGTGAATATAAGAAAACAAGTGTAAATATTGAATCAATGGATGGATTAGTGTGTGTGTGTATATATATATATCGATAATTGGATAAAAACAGTGTTCTGTAAGCAATTGTAACATTTTTTTGTTAATAATATCTTATAAGTGTAATTAAAAGCTAGCGGTAATAATTATTGCATATTACCCCTCTATTTAACCTGTTAATTTAAATTGGAAATAAATTTCAATAAATGTAATTAAGTAGTATGTTAATGTGAATTAAGTTAATATTTGGATATAATGTTAATTTTATTCATAATATAATAATTGGTTAAATAAAAAGAATGGAAATCGAGATTTATTAATTTATTTGAATTCAAAAGATAGTAATTGGATTTATTGCAAAGAAATAAAATTAAATATTTAAATATTATGATAATGGGAAATTAAGTTGAAATTGGGAAACATTAATGTGCTAAGAGGTAAAAACAATGTTGGTTATACCCTTATTATAATGAAAGACTTGAATAACAAGTTTTAAAATTTAATAAACGGATTTTGGAATTTTAATTTGTAATTTCCGAATTTAACGAAATCGAAATTAAACACTGAAATTGATGGATTAATCAACTTTAAATTGACATCTAAATTTGCTTAAATTATTGAAATTGTTCAAGAAAGCAAAAATGATAAGATTTGTTAATTATGGAATTGGGATTTGAAAATTTTGATTTAATTGATTTAATATTTATTAATTTAATTAACTGAAATACAGCTATTTTGGCCACTGACTCGGATTTCGGCGAAACTAGTTTCAACAGATCCGTAACAGTGAATTTTTATAGGATTTCAAGTTGCATGGCGATTGGGCTTGTCGTTTGATCGTACGGACTCGAAACGCCAAGAAATCAATTTAATTGAAATCAATTGAAATCGATTTGAAATAACTTGATTTTTTGCATAACTTCTTCATGCGATGGAATTAGGACTTAAAACCTGTTCCGTTGATTTTAAAATATTTGAAAATGTCTATTTTGATATATGGGTTGACTCATTTTCGTTCCGGAGTCGAAAAGGGTTTTTCGGGTCATTATCGTTCAACTTTCTAAACCAATCGAGCCCATTCATTTCTATTTTGTTCTGCCTATATATATCGTTATGAACCCTAGGTCATTTCTTATTCCTCATTTCTATACGTACAATTCCATTAGCTCCTCCTCTTTCCATTGGCTGCAAACCCTAAATTGCAATTTCAAATCAAATTCCAAATCAAAAATTCAAAGTCCTCCAATCCGAACAAATTATACATCAATCTGAAGCTCTCTACGAGCGCATCTCAGATCCGTAATTAGTTTTCCTATTAGAATCATCGTTTTTCAAAAATCGATGGTTCCTTCTCGGCCGTACATTTGTGATCGGTGGTGTTTGACGATGGATCTTGCATGATGAGGCGATTGGTATGTTCTGGCGAGTAGCGGCTGCGGAGCAGGTCTCAAAAGTGGCGGTGATTCACCTCAATAACGTATGGATCATCAGAATCTGGCCAGGGAAGGCAAGTAGCAACGCTCCGCCTCAAGTGGATGGGGGACTCGCACGAGGCACAGCTGGGTGTGCCTCGGTCCAAGGGCCCCAGCGGCAGGCTTCAATCATCACCTAGTGGTACAGGGCGACGGCGATCAAAGATTGAACGTCGGTGGCTCAAGGTTGAATGCACGGTACTGTACAATCGCGAGATAGGGTTTTGCTGTGTGATAAAAGGTGACATGTTCGTTAATTATTTGTTTTATTTATTTTATGATTCAAATCGTTAAATCTTCTAATCGTCATAACTGTTGCATACGAGGTCCAATTCACACAAGGTTTGTTCCCATGGGATCGTATCAAAATTCCGGATATTTTGACGCTGGTTTGGACGAATTCTGAGAGTATTCAAATTTTGGGTTTGAATTGGATTTAAATTCAGTTTAAATTCAATAGGTGAGTGTTTTAACCCACTCATAACTTCTAAAATTTCTTATATTTGTTAAATTGATTTATGATGTGATTAAAAATCTATTTATGACTGTTTGGCATGTTTTGATTCATCATCTCACTTAATTTGAATTTATTTGGATTAAATAGTTAATTAATTTATTATCGAATATAAACTGGCAGTAAATACATGCTACTTATTATCTGTCCTATATTGACGTTGTTGTCTGAATTGGATGATGATTGTGATAAATGTTTGATTGTTAATATTGGACTAATGGATGTTTTATTTTATATCGTTATAAACTGCAAATTATAAACTGCAAGTTCGGCTTGGATTTTTCATTTATTTCGGGATTGCGGTTTGAAATGGTATACTGTAACGTCCCGCCTTTTCGCACGCTATAAATCGACACATGTGCCAATTCAAACCATACAGAAGGGTGGATTGTTATGGGGTAAATAAGAAAAACAAGAAAGAAATAAAAAGAAAACAGAATCTCACAGCGGAAGGATAAAATATAATAATAAAATATACAGTTCATAAAACTATTTACAAAACATTTGATTCTTCTTTATACAATTAAATATCAGAGATCACATACCAATAATATCAATGCAGCGGAATTAAATAGTGTATGGGATAATATAGTAGATAGTAATACTACAAATCTTCGTCTTCGTCCTCCAGAATAAAATCTTCAAATCCTGAAACGCTCGGACTGATCCGAGCGAATTCAAAGGACAAAACACTCGACTCAGAACTAAAAGATCTTATGTAAGTTAAATTAACCGAAATAAATATGAGTGCAGTAACTCAAGAGATGCTCGGGATTTACATCTCCTAAGGATCCGTTAAACTATTTACTATGTAGTATATTGCGCTATTATAATAGTGTCTAATTGTAAAATAAACTTACTTTTTTCTTAGCATTAAGGGGTTACCCATATAGCCCTTAACACGTAATAGTCCCAGTAGTCCATCCAATATCATAGTCCCTCCTGATCGGGAAGCCACCAGAGGATACCACACAGGCTACGGGAGAAATCCAAACTCGTACAAGGCACGATAGGGTAGGTGACACGGCACAACTAGGCAATGCCAGGGTAGATATACCAATTACGCTTTCGGGTTGGTGGTAACGCGTAGCGCGCAGCTACCGCCCACCTCGAGCCACACCCCCAAATAGAATCAAAAGTGGCCACCGAAACAATCCAAAAGTCAAAGTATAATATCGAAGGGATGTGTCCGATCAAAGGTGCTACCTTATTAACCCGTCAATCGCTCCTGTTTTAGCCACCTTATGCCAACTCACGGGAGTTGGGTCCATGTATTTACCTTACAAGAAACGCCGCCACCAACCTACTTCATTCTGGAATCTCCACCGCGTACACGGTTGTTAAAGTGGTTTTCGGAGTTGGCAGAGAGCATGACAACTTTCGATCCCGGTCACTTCAACAACCAAACGTTATTATAACACCGCGGTCTTTTAAAAATAATTTATACTTAAAAACCAGAATAAAATTTTCCATTTCAAAACCCATAAATACGATATCATTCCCTTTTAAAACCCAAATAAAAATGATATCATTTTATTTCATATATATTTCTTTTCCAAAATCATGCCACTTTTAAAATTTATAATACCTCGAAACCAAATATTTGAATTTTAACTTTCAACATAATACTTCGAAATCCATAGTTTTAAACCATAACTTTCAAACTTAAATGGTTTGGATATTCAACAATATATAAAATAAAACAGTTGAATTTAAAATTTCTTTTAAAATAAATAAATTCCACTCCTTCATAATTTTTATTCACTTCAATTCCAGTCTAAACCCATAACTTTTAGATTCACTTTCATTTTAAATATAACACTTCGATTTCAATATTTTCTAACTTTGAGTATTTTAGGAATTTCAAAACTAAGGTTGTGAATTTAAATCAATAATTCATTTTCCTATTATTTAGTTTGAAAGGTTTACATGATAAATCCATAACCAATTAAAATAAACTAAATTTATTTACACTAAAAATTTCCTTCCATTTATTTATAAAAAACTTAGTTATTAAATCCCGTTATAAATATCATACCTTTAAAATTTCTAATTTTAACAAGTTAACATCAACTTATGGAGTTAAATTTTCAAATAAGCTCAATTTGTATTAAATTTCAAATTTATCTTTCAATCTTTATCGATTTAAATCATTTATAACTCTATATATAAACAAGATCTTAAACCTGTACTTAAATGTATAATATAAATTATCAAATGCCATTTTTCAACTTATTCATTTTTATTTAACAGATTTATGCATAGCTTAAATTCAACAATTTTACTATGTATGTATATATAAAATATATTTATATCATATCCAAATTTAATATTTATTTAACCGTATCATATCCAAACCATAAAATAATTTCAAAAATAATTTTATATATATACCGCGGTGCCTGTATATAATTTTCTATCCTATGGTCAAGTGATACGGATATTTATCATTTCAATCCGCAATTTAAAAATAAAAATGCGGTTGTATATCATTTCAAACCGCAATCACGAATGAAATGAATATGCATGATAACTTGTAGATTTTATAAGACAAAACACATCATCCATTCTCCCAATATCAATCATCAACCAATTTAATTCAATCATCATCAATTTAAACAAACATCAAAATATATAGCATATAAAATATAACAGGTAATAAATGGCAGTTATTAACTAACAATTTATATTCAATACTTAATTAATAACTGTTAAAATGGAAGTTTGTATGCAATTTAAATAAATTTTAACTGTCAATTTATAAGCAATAATAATATTAATTAATAGTTGAATTAAATAAATGCGATTTAACAGAGATGATGAATAAAACATGCCAAACAGCCATAAATAAATTTCTACCCATATCTTAAGTCAATTTAACAAACATAAGAAATTTTAGAAGTTGTGAGTGGGTTAAAACACTCACCTTTTGAATTTAAATTGAATTTAAACCCAATTTAAACTCAAAATTTGACAGTCTCCAAATTGGTCCAAACCAGCGTCAACAGATCCGAAATTTTATTACGATCCTAACAAAAAAATCTCGCGTGAAAACGAGGTCGTATGAGAAAGTTATAGCGATAAAATGATTTGAATTCAAAAATTAAATTAAACAAACTCACCCAACAACTAACTGCCACGTCATCAACCTTAATCACGTTCCTCTCCCCCCTACAGTAGAACGCACGCAATAACACAGATCGATCTCAGCCCGTTTGACCACCACTTTAACCTCAAATTCCCAGCGACTCCGGCCCTATCACCAACGCCGACCATGTCCATCATCTTCCCCTCGCCTAGCCGCATGCCCCCACACCAGTCCGATCCTCCATCTCTGCCACCGGCCGCCCCCTTATTCGCAACCCTAATCGATCTTTGTGCTGAATCCAACCGTTAAAACGATGTGCAACCTATCCCGATGGAACCCCCTTAGTCTCTCTACAATACCCAGAAGCAATTTCCCGATCTGACGAATTTTTGTGACACGTGATGAACGGCCGATACTTCATTGATTTCTTCTGGTCAAACGACAAACAAAAATGAAAAACGAGTTGTACCAGCAGATTACGTATTTCGAGAGCTTTAACATATAATTTTTAGAAATTTTTCTGAGATGTTTGAATTTTTGACTTTTGATTTGGATTGGAACTGGATCTAGGGTTTGCAGCCATTGGAAAGGAGGAGTTGAGGGAAATGAACGTGCAAAGAAATGAAGATAGATGGAGGCTAGGGTTTATAATTGGGTTTATATAGGTAGGTCAGAGATTTGAATAGATGGATTAGGTTGGATAGGTATATGTGCTTCCGTTAACGTGGCCCAAAAACCCGTTCTGACCCCGGAACGAAATTGGGTAAACCTATATATCGAAATAGGTATTTAAAAATATTCTGAACGCGATGGAAAAAGTTTCATGTCCAAATTCCATCGTGTGGGGAAGTTATGCTGAAAACAAAAATTTCCAATTGATTTCAAATTGATTTCAATTAAATCGATTTCAAGGCGTTTCGCGTTCGTACGATCAAACGATAAGTCTGATTGCTACGAAACTTGAAACCCTACAATAATTCACTGTTACGGATTTGATGAAACTGGTTTCGTCGAAATCCGAGTCCGTGACCAAAATGACTATTTTTATGTTAATTAAATAAATTCAAAATAAATACATAAAATCCAATTCTATATTTAGATTCTAAAATTGACCCATTTTATCACTAAAAAAAAATTCTTAATCTAAAAAAAAAATTCCAACAAGTTTAGATGTCAAATTAAAGAAGGTAATTTATAAATTTCATTATAAATCCTTAATTTCATTAAATTCCCAAATTATAAATAATATCCTAAAATTTCGTTTAGTTAAATAAATTAATTCGTATTCCATTCATTCCTGTCAAACAGATGGATTAAATATTGGATTCCAAATTATCACACAAATTTCTCACATTATCTTTATTTCAAATAACGAATTATTTACTATATCCAATCTCATTTAATTGCAATTAAATTCAATTATTGGACTTTAAGTTTCAATATAAATAAATAAACCCTGATTTCCATTCTTAAATTCACTATTTATCATAGTACCATCCTGGGTACCATTTATTTTAGTATATATATCCAGATACTTTAACATTTTCCAATTGTTTATCTCAATTGCATAACATTAAATTTATATTTATTGCAATGGTTTCTCATTTAATTGAACGAACTAAGTATATAACTCATAATAATTGTTGTCAAACTCTCAATCCCACATTTATAAGTTTGTTATTTCCACTCAAATATTATAGATATTTACAGGTATAGGTTTTTATTCGGTCATTATTTATTATATATTAGTTAGATAAATTCACTATTTAAGTCCGTTTAAATTTATTACCAAATATCCATTTACCTTTCCCATCAAATTTGAATTCCATTCAATTAATATAACAATCACTTTCCCATTCACACCTTATTATCAACCCACAATTATTGCAATTCATTATCTTATATTGATTTTATACAATTACCATTAACTTTACATTCATCTTCTATTCAATGTATATTTATTCATCAATCAAATTCGATATTTACTTTTCTTTCCTTCTATTTGATAAATTACCTAGTATACATTTATATACATTCATTTCATTCCATTCATTTATGGGTATTGCATTGAAATTTAATTTATTAGCTAATACCAACATTATTACCATTAATTACAATTGGATTCCTAATTTTATTCAATTACCCTGAATAAATAACATATATATTAGTCAAATCCTTACATTTGTTTTTCACATATTCCATAAAAAATCAAATCATAACATTTAAATGATTTTATTGAATTAGAATTTCATCCAAGTATAAATTATTAACTTGCACTAATATGATTCCTTAATTTATTCCAATTACCGTTTACAATCTTTTATTGCATTAAATCAAATTAATACTTTCATAAATTTCTCATATTAAATTTTATATCCAGGTAAGAATCTTCTTCTACTTAATTCATCTGAATTTTATTCAAATTTCTATAAATAGGTTTTAAGTCTCCATTTACAAAATTTAATTTAGTGTTTATTCAAGATTTGTTTATAAAGTTTTTTTTTCTACTAAATTAAATTACCGAACTCATAAATTCAACCTAATTAAATCCACGAATTATACGGGTCGTTACATATACAACCGTAAAATATTAAATTGCGGATTGAAATGATAAATATCTGTACCACTTGACCTTAGGATAGAAAATTATATACAGACACTGTGATTTATATATAGAATATTTTGAAATGATTTCTATGGTTTTGTAAAGAAATATATGGTTTTATATAAATACTGATTTTAGATATTTTATAAATTTTATTTTATTCTTCTTAATTTTTGGCTATGTATAAAACTGTTTTAATATAGAATAATTTAATAATAAAGTTTGATTTTATGGAAGATACTATGCTTAATTATCTAAATTTAATTTTAATATAGAGTTTATAATGATTTAAATAAAGTTGGTAGATAAATTTGAAATTTATTTGAAATTGAATTTATTTAAGAATTGAACTCAAATAAGTTGATTTGAAATTTATTAAATTTGAAATTTTAAAAGATATGATTTTTATAATTTGATTTGTTTAAGATGATTTAAAATGAATATTTAAAGTTTAAATTAATTGAAGGAACATCTAGTGATTTGGAATTTGGAGTTTATTTAAAAGATATTGGATTTGTTAAGTGAATATTTCAAAGCTGAATAATAATGAAGTTAAATTAAGGTATATATGAAGTTATCAAATTTAGTTTTGAATGGTGGAATATTTAAAGTTTTGAAATATACGGAAATTGAAGTGGTTTATGTGAGGTTCAAATCTATATTTGAAATCGATATGAATTCAAATGGTTTATTGAAAACTGAATTGAGTTGAAATTTATGAATTGAGATTTGATCAAATTTGAATTTTGGGATTTGAGTTGATTTGAAATTGATTTGTGTAATTTGAGGAAATTATTTTACTTTATAAACTATTTTATTATATATACTATCTTAATATCTAATTTGTTTAAAGGGTGGAAGTTATGTTTTCAAAATTATGAATTTCAAAGTATTATGTTTTGAAAGTGTTATAATTTCAAATGTTTTGGTTTTGAAAGTGCTATAACTTTGAAGTACTATGATTTTGGAAATGGATATATTTGAGATAGAAATGATATCATATTTTGCTTTGATATGTTATTGATATGGTTTTAAAATGGCAATGGTATTTTGGTTTTAAAGTATAAATTGTTTTGAAATGACCGCGGTGTTATAATAACGTTTGGTTGTTAAAGAGACCGGGATCGGAAGTTGTCATACTCTCTGCCAACTCCGAAAACCACTTTAACAACCGTGTATGCGGTGGAGATTCTAAAATGAAGTAGGATGGCGGCGGCGTTCCTTTGAGGTATGAACATGGACCCGACTCCCGTTAGTTGGAATAAGGTGGCTAAAACAAGAGCAATCGACGGGCTAATGAGGTCGCTCCTCTGATCGGAAACACTCCTTCGATACCACTCTATTACTTTGTGATTGATTTGATGGCCACTTTTGATTTTTGATTTGAAGCGTGGCTCAAGGTGGGCGGTAGAAGCTGCTACACGTTACTACCGGCCCGGAAGCGTAATTGGTATATCTACCTTGGCATTGCCTAGTTTTGCCATGTCACATACTCTAGCGCGCTTTGTACGAGTTTGATTTGTGTTGTACCTATGGAGTATCCTTGTAACAACCCGGTATTTTCAGCCATTCACATCCGCACATGTCGGACTTGAATTGCTCAAAATACCGCATTGTAAATAAATTTGGAGCAAATGAAACACAATCATAGAATCACAGACACAGAAATATCGGAATAACTCGCAGCGAAATGAAAATACCATAGTAGTTCATGAAGCTACTGTAGCAAACTCTCAAACACAATACATAATATCAGTCTGAAAACATATACAATAGAATCACAAATACATAGAAGTTATAAATACCAGAGCTAAAATAAAACAACTGAAACTGAAAGGAAATAGATAACTAGACAAGCAGAATCTCCAGCGATTCCTAGCTCTATAAAAGAAATCCAAAGCTAAGCTGTAAATACTCAGGATGACCCAAGCGTAAAGTAAAACAATAAACATTCGAGTCAGGACAATATATACTTATATAATGTAAACCAACTCAAGTGAACTGTAGTAGAAATGCACAATAACTTAAAGGATGCTTGGGATCGCCCATCCTTTAAGAATCAGTTAAACTATAAATTAAATACATCCTGTGGTTAAAATTTCAAAAATGGTATTTTATACTTCGAAATCTAATATCATTTCAAAATTCAATATCATTCAAAAATCCATTTCAAAATATCAAAATATAGTATCTTCCAAATCACATTCATTTATTTAAAATACCATTTCAACACACATTTCAAATAGTTTATATTTCAAAACACATTACTTCATTCTAAATCAAAAAAAAAGAAGTTATTATATTTAATAATTAAACTATTAAATTTCCAAAATTTTAAACTTTTCAAAGTTCACTCATTCACTTAATTTTATCAAAACAGTGAAAATTCACCTTTCATATCATTTAGAAAATGCTACGGAAAGTCACATTCAAAATAGTTCAATTTAACAAAAGACAGCATTTTAAAATGCTGCTTTACATTAGTTTCAAATAACTTAGTTAAATTCAACAATTATAACATTTACAAAATGCTATAATAGCCTTTAATTAAATTTAGCCATTTAGTTCATTATTATCAACTACAACATTTACAAATGTTGTATTATCATTTACATTAGAATTAATAGCATTTCAGAAATGCAATCAATTAACTACAAATATTCATTAGAATTTCACAACAATTATATTTTTATTTAAATAATTTTTAACTTATAAAATCATAAAATTTCACTTTTATAATCATCATATAAATACCCTTATATTCATGATTTTACAAAGTTAAATTTCCATTCAAAAATCAAGATTTAATAATAATTCACTTATTAAATTCCAACCTTAAATTTTATATTCATTAGATTAAATTTAACTTAACACTTAAGTTTAAAATTTACAAATATAACTAAATTTCGTTTTTATTTACTTAACTTAAAATTCACCTTCAAGCCAAATTCACAAGTTTCCAATTTTAATTATATTTCAAAATTTCAACCTAAATATTCATTCATTTCACACTTTAACTTTATTCAAAATCATTAATATATTAAAAAATCATTTTAAATTCATTTAATTTAAAATATCATAAATTTATCATATTTTAATATTTAATTTAAATTCCATTTATCACTAAATTATAATTTCCAAAATAACTTACATTTCAGATTTCCTAACTTTACCATTTATTTATTTCACTTATAACTTTCCAATAAAATCAATAATGCTTTACAAAATCATTTTTAATCAAATTTAAATCAAAATATTATAATGTTTACATTTATAAAACATTTCAAAAATTTTAGGAAAAAATATTTTAACAACGGGTCTGTATTTCATTTTCTAGCCTAGGTTAAGTGATACGGGTAATATATCATTTCAACCCGTAATTTACAAAGAAAATCAGGGTTTGAACATTTCAAACCCGCAATCCCAAGTAAATGAAAATAATTGAAAATCATTCAGGCCTATCATTTCAGCCTATAATGATTTTCTCCTATTCTAAAGTCCGTTCGGGTATGTATCATTTCAACCTATAGTGATTCTAATCTAAAGGGAACTTGCAGTGTAATAAACTGATAAAAATAGTAGAACACCATAATATAACAGTAATAGATGTTATAACAGGTGTTTAAGCATGGGTGAACATCATATAATCATAATATAGCAGGTGTAATATGATAATGCATTTTACAGATTCAAAAGGGGTCAATTTACCAGTTATATATGTACATATTGTCTGGTGAGAATAACTCACATGTTCAGAACTGGAGATAGCTACCGAAGCAAAAAAATACAGACTCTATGAAGGCATGACAATACGGAAATGACTTGAGAGTGGAGAGCCAAAGTTACATGCCTTGATAACAAATACACGAAACAATACAATAATACATAAGTTACAACACAAATTTATCGTCAAATAACATAAGAAATCTATACCCAAAACAACAACGAATGACTTGCACTTGCTCTCTACCTCATGTACTTCAGTTATACAGGTGTTTAGTTCGGCCTAGGTTGCTATAGGTCTGGTTTGGGTGTGCATGTGGTCGGCCAACATTTGTTTGCAAGGTGGTGAAGTCTAGGTGCATAAACTAGATGTTCAAGGCTAAACAGTGCAACATAACATCACTTCTTTGGCACAAATAGTTTCGGCCATAGGTCATGGATCATGGCCAGTGGCTCCTGGAGGTGGTTGGTGGTGTGGCAGAGGGTGAAGGTCAGGTCAGAGGTGGTGGTGGAGGTAGTGGCGGCTAATGGTGGTAGAAGGAGGAAATGATAAACTAGGCTAGGCTAGTGCAGTATGTGATAGGTTGTGATTGTTTTTGGTGGATTTTGTGTAGATCTTGGTCTTGGGTTGGTTCGGCCTGGGGAGGAGAGTTGATAGGATGGGTGATGGTCAGAGGAAGGGGTGGTGGTCGGCCAAAGCTTGGTTGAGGAGGAGTGGAGCTATGAAGTAGAGAGCATACGCAAAATTTCAATAGAAAAATCATAAAAACAAAGGAAGAAGATGATAATTTTTACCAAACCTTAAACACAAAGGAGACGTGATTTTTTTGAGGAGAAAGAGAAGTATTTGCGTGAAAAAACATGAAAGGGAAGTCGACTGAAAGATAGAGTAAGGTACAGCCAAAAATCATAAAGAAAGGAGGTTGAGAAAATGAAAGGTCGGGAGGTAAAAGGACTTTGGAATTTCAAGAGTTTAAAACCTTTCAAGTATCCAACCATTTCTTTTAAATTTAAATAATTGAAATATATATAAAAATTCAGATAAAAATACGAAAATTTAGTAAATAAAAAAATAAAATAATAAATATTAATTATATATAATTTAATTAATAAAAACAGCAAAAATTGCAACTAGTCTTGAAAATATGAAAAATAAACAGAATGAACTTTGAAAAATTTATATGGACTTGTAAAAATATTTATAACAAAGATAATAACATAGAATAAAAATGCATTCACAAAATAAATATATAAATTTCAATTAAATATAATTTAAATAAAGAAAATAACAAAAAATAGAAAACAGCCTTTAAAAATAGGAAATAAATACAGTAAATTTTGGAAAATTTTTATTATCACTTTTAAAATATTAAAAGACAAAATATACATAAAATAACATATTAACAAATATTAGAATAAAATATAACAAAGAAAATATGATTTATATAATTTAAAATAGACAAAATTGCAAAATAAAACAAATTATACTAAAAATTGAAATGTGCATAACTTTCACAATTTAAATCCATTTTCAATGAACGAAAAGAAGTATTCAATTTATTAAATCTATTTTCATAATAAAAGATAAAATTTAAGAATTTAAATAATTAAATTTGAAATTTAAAAGTCAAGGTTTGACCAGTTTGAACAGAAATTCATCTTTCAGTAAAATATCCAATTTATACCGGTTTGAAATTATAATTCACATAATAATCAACACTTATATTTAAAAATGAAATGTTTGAAATAAAATAAGTTTAAAATAGTTTCAAAATAAAATAAAGTCAATTAAAATATATGAAAAATCTAGGGTTGTTACCCTCTCCCCCACTCAAATCTTTTCGTCCTCGAAAAGGAAGGAAGCAGAGAAACAACAAGAAAGAACAATCGGTTGGAAGACATCCTGAAAGAAGGTAGGGAAAAAGTAGCTAGGAGGGGAAGTAGGTTGAAAGACATGGATGAACCATTATTTTAAAATATGTTTTTTTCATATATTTAACATGTTAAACATTTACTATGATAATTAGTTATTTGATTCAAATTTGATTGTTCAAAGTAAACAATATTTAAGATATTTTAAATCATGATTAGAATAACCTTTATACAATACTTTACCAAAATACTTTTATAACTTGATGTCTTAACAAGTTTACTTTCATTCCTGTAGACTCTGGTTATGCGTTGATTAGGCGCAAAGCTAGAATTCTCCAAGTACTTAGTAGACCTGTTTCAACACCCAGTGAAAATACTAGAAAAATAGGTATGAGATGTTCCTCTCAAAATCTAATGTCAAATGATGATAATACGATAGCAGTGGCCCGCTGCTGATCCAGTATTTACATAATGGACACAACACTTTCCAGAAGATCCTTCTACCTTCCGGATTCCAGAAAAATATCGTGGCCAGTTTGTGACGCCCCACCGCTATGCTCACAATAACAAAGGTTATTATAAGGAATAACGTCTGCTATTGCGAAGAATAAGGCTTGTTAGAAGCGACCATCTGTAAGTTATGCCTTAGACGAGTATTGATTACATCGATAGGGGTTGTGAAAATTACTCCCAAAGATATAAATTCAAACCAAATCTAAAACGAAACTACAGTGGCTAAAGAAAAATCCAGAACAACTCATAATAACAACAACACTGATAGTACAATCACATCAGAACAGAAATATCAGATATATAGCAGAAGACACGTTCGGAATACATGATACAACAATCGATACTTCACACAAACCAAATGTACATATACATAAGTACCAACATACATGAGACGATAGTCAATATACCAAAAGAAACGCCTCGAAGTCTAGACGAAAGATGAAGTGAAATCCCAAAAGCTGAAGCAGCAACTGAATCAGAGATAGCGATTATCCTGAAATAACTCGGCCCGACCCGAGTATTATTTAAAAGAAAATAATATACGGATCAGTCTAATTTATTCTTAGAAGTGAATGCATCACAAACAACATTAAGAAAAATAATAATAATAATAGTCTCGAATGAGACTATTCAACATAAGAAATCAACATAGTTTAAAATGAAGAAATTACATCAAACTCCATCAAATTCAACTCATTAAACTCCATCAAAATCACTTTTAAATTCACAATTGAATTCAAAACAACAAGGCACAAAATAATAATCTCGGATGAGATTATACACAAACTTATAATCTCGAATGAGACTATACACAAAATTATCAACATAGTTTACATGAAGAAATCTCATTTAAACTTCACCGAAATCAACTTCCAAATTCATAATTGAATTTAAAGCAGCAATACACAAAAACCTAGAAATCAATTAAGATAACTAGAAAATCAACATAAAAGATGGATCGATCCCAGCGGATGGCGAGTTTTAGCTACGCCGCAAGTGCATCTCATATGGCCGAAGCCTACCAAGTACTATATTTTTGGCGCCCAACAAATGACCCGAATGTCCAACAAATGACCCGTAGGTCTAGTACTGGTAATTGACCCGAAGGTCCATCATATGACCCGAAGGTCCAACAAATGACCCAAAGGTCCAGCAGAGTGGCTCGAAAGCCCAACAAAATTATCAAAATCATCAAACATCAATTATTTCAATTAACGAGTCCGGAATTAACAAAAATAGTAAAAGTATAGTTTCATACTCCACACTTTTTGTGACGACCCGTCCTTCTACCACCAGAAAGACGTATCATCATTAGGAAAGAAAGGGATAGAAATAGAAAAGAAAGAGGAAGAAAGAACAACAAACACGAAATCTCACAGCGGAATGGAATAAAATATAATACATCACATAACAATTACATAGTTTACATATATCAGAGTTATACAATATTATACACTTGACAAATTTTTATATACATCTGTCACTACATACATCACAATATACAACATACTCTAACTGATACAGCGGAACTAGATAGATATCTACAACGCTGAAGCCTCCTGCTCCCTTGCGCCTCCAGAATTCGTCAAAGCTAACCTGAATCCCTTGACTACCCGTAAAAATTTGGGTACCCGAGAGTTTATGAAAAACAAAATATAAACTCCGGGTCAGACATGGGTCTGGTATGAGTAAACAGTTTAAGGTTGTTTAACTTGAAAAATATTTGAAAATAAAGGTATCATGTAAGACTCCCCACACATAAATACGGGTAAGTTTTTACCTTACGCTAACCAAAACATTTCATAGGAAATTCTGTGATATTATAATAGTGTCTAGGGTTTTCAAGTAAATAGAAAATAGCCGAAATTGTTACATGATTAAATTCCAGCTACTAGCCAGTGGGTAATACAATCAAAACCGTGGGCACTTATTGGAAAATGGATTCCATACAATAGCAGGGCTACTGGGGTACCGCCAGTCATAGTACGGGGCCTATATCACCGTACCGAGGATTACTCCCTTCATCCCCTGCAACACAAGGCCGGAACCATTCCTTACTGAACAGTCCCGAACAAGATAAACCCCGTGGTTGGCGCGCCCAACCACCCATAAAGCCGAATAAAAAAAAAGGGACATCTAGACAGGGGAAATATCTTGTCCTGCTTGGGCATGACCCACCTAACCTTGCTGCATCTCCCCTGTTTTAGCCATTCCCGGTTGAAGAGGCTTCAGGCTACGATTACCTTTAGAGAACAAATCACTTAGAATGCTCATCGTCCGCCTGACGATGTGCTGAAAGCATTCAATCCATACAAGTTCGTTCCGGGTTCGAACGAAACCGAAGGCATTATCTCGTTACACTCATTTTGGAATCACCCTCAGAGTTAACGACGACAACCCTTGCATTCTGAATCTTCATCTTCACCTTAGATTAACGACCTAACGTTAATTTGGATCGATGTGGTTTTCGGATATTCCAAATGTGGAAACCCGATCCCGGTCTCATCGAAATCCAAAACGTTTCTTTTAGGGCCAAGTTGTTTTAGAGTTATAAAACAATTCAATTTCAATTATCCATATACACACAGATAGATAATTCACATTATCACAATAGATAATCAACATCACCATAACAGATAAGCAATATTATCATCATAACTGAAAATCCACATTATTATCATACTACAATCAAGCATATATTTCATACAACATCATTTATCTTATGCTAGGAATTTCAAACCATTCAGAGTAAACAATACCATCCATCCATATATAAGCAATCATATCAGCTATAATTAATTTAAAATGAATTAAATTAATCACTTGCATCTTTAATTAATTTAAAGTAAATTAAATTAACTACTACATTACCATAATCTTGCTTATATAACTATTGACCAATTATCAATCAGTTAATAAATTAATCACTTGATTAATTAACATTTAATTTTATTTAAGTAATCATCTTTTAATTATTTTCCCAAACTAATTATCTTATCCAAATATAGAAACTAACCTTCAATTTTATACATTACATTACTTCTTAATTTTACCAATTAATTATTCTTTAATCTTTCATTATTAATTATTTAACGATTGCTAATTACATTCATTTCATTATCCTATATTAAATGAATTACCTTAAGTAATTAAATCTTCAATTAAACTATATTTATTAATCATCCCTGATTAATACTATTCAGTAATCAATCTCCTTTAATTACTCTTATCACATCACTTAATCACTTCTCAACTGATTTCCTTTTGTCAATCCCTTGATTAATTACACAAAGTAATTATACTCAAATTACTTCCATTATCAACCTTAATCAATTTCTTCTAGTCATTATCATCAATTACTTCTCCAAGTAATTACACTTATCACATCACCGAATAATTATTTAAATTAATTAAACTTAATTAATTAACTTAAACAATTCATTTTAAACTTCATTAATTTCAATAAGTAATTAAGTCCTCAATTACTCAAGTAATCCACTCAAATCAATTTGTTTAACCTTAATTACTTAATTAGCTTTTCCTTAATTATTAGTTGCAAACCTTAATTATAAATCAAATAATTTGATTAACAAATTTTTAATTGTTGATTACTTCATTAATTATTTCTTAATTCTTAGTTAAATCTCTTGATTAATAAACTATTAAATGTTCATTAATTTACCTAAGTAGTTAATTACAAATTAACTTATTTCTTAATTATTATTCGATCTTAATTATCATCTGAAAGAATTCTTCTTAAAGTTTGACTTCTTAAATGTTGGTTAACTTTAATCTTTACTCAAATCAATTGCTTAATTAAAATAAAGTGTTAAATGCATTTGTTAAATACCTATTAAATAACTGGAACTTGTATTTAAGCTCTAATCTAAAACTGTTAAAACTCTATCAAGTTTTACAACACTTTCCATTTGTTTGAAAGTGATTTTCTAAATTTCCTAATTTTTATAACATGTTGTAGTTGAAATTACTAACTGAGTTTCCCCCCTTGAGTTCACTCGAGTTCTTCACCGAGTCCCACTCCCTTTTTCCTAGTGTATTCTTCGAGTCTTCACCAAATCTTCCCGAGACAACTCTGTACAAATCCCTTCGTCTTGTTCTTTTTTTTTAGTTTTAGTTTTAATTTTTCTAAACATTAAGCTACAACACAAGAATTAACTCACGCGCCTCCACACTCGAATCAAAGTCGAAGGAAACCCCCAAATTATTCGAGCACGACACGAGTATCAACACTGACACGACGCCGTTCTCCACCTCCACGCCGTGCACCTGCACAACTCCTCGGCCACGCTGCGGCGAACCCCAACCTTCTCGGCAAACCACGATTTACTCAAAGACCCAAAAACGAATCTCAGGATAACACATAAAAATCTAAATCAAAAATTAGCCTCTGAGTCGAAAAACTGGAAAACAAGGCAATCAATGAACACGCCTCACGATCACCGTAGTTCACCAGAGAAGCCCAAAACTCAACTACATCTCGACTACACGACATGATTCCTTCCCCGTGAATCGCGTGAAGCTCGATCATTCATAGGTGACAAACTCTCCATGTTTGCAGACATGACAAAACGCGAGTCAAAAACCCTAAAATGACTCAGTTGTACAAATATACGAAATGGAAAAAAAATAGCCTATTTTTCCCGTGATCACAGATGATCATACTGTCCTCAAATCAAATTTCAATGGTTAGAATTAATCACGGTGTTTAAAATTTGTGAAAGTGTGATTTTTGTTTACATACAAACTACTCTGCAAATACTAACTTAAAAATCCTAATTTTTGTTTTAAAAATCACGAATTGCAGTATGAATTCAATAAAAAATCTTGACTTAATGATTTACAACATTTGATTTTACCAATTTTCTACCTATTTGCCTGTAAACAAGGTTTCAGTGCATATTTCAACAGGATTTTTTTTTAAAACAATCTTTAAAATTTAAATTTTAAGCTTAAATCTTTTGTTCGAATTGAAAAGAAAATTTACCTTAAAAATAAATAACATCAGAAAGATTTAGGATTTGAAACAAACACCCTGTAGCAAATCTCAGAGGAACACAGAACATTACACCAACATGTACAAACTAAAGCATATACAAACCAAATATCAATGAGGTTTGAACTGTTTTTAATTGACTTAAAACTTTTAAAATTTTGTTTACTCACCTGGTAAGCCCTTTGAACAATGAACACTACTTATTCTCTTTTGGAAGCCTGAAATATTGAATTGTTCTTGCATCTGTTTTAAAACCTGAGGTTGCTTGCTTTTCATTTCTTCTTTCTGATTTACTCTTTAAATTCTTTTCAGGTATACTATGTTACTGATCACATAAAGGATGCATACACATATATAAAGAAGATAAGAATATGAATGGAAAAGGTTTTGACCTGGTAAGGTGTTATCTGCTACTGTTCTATTCTTGTTTTATCAGGCAAACATTTTTCTTTTTTTTTTATACTGATATGATTCTGAATTCGGCTGAGATGCTAAGTCATTAAATGCTGTGTACTATTTGCCTACACTTAATCTTATAAATACATAGATTTTTTTATAGTTTGCTTAGCATAATCATTTGCAGGTTTCATAAATATCAAGCCTGTTATACTTTATTGTTTTTATATGTTTAACTCACTGCTATATCAATCCTGTTAATTAGATTTCATTTCTGTGAAATAGGATTTGCATAACACAAATAGACACAAAGATGTGCTCGAATCAGAGGAGCATTAAATGTTGTTGCTTCACCTGTTAACATAATTATAATTATGTAGTACAGTTAAACAAATTGTATGCATGTGTATGAGATTATATTCTTCAGTAGGTAGCTTGCATAAAAAGACAAGTTATTATAATGTTTATATTTCAATCTTCCTTAGTTAGTCAAGTTTCTTTTTTTTTCTTCATGTTTACAGATATTTGTATCAAAGCAATATTTCAGGTTGTGTTTACACTTTATAAATGAGGATCATACCCTTTGCAATATTTGTTTTATTATTTTATCTCTTATGTATAGATTTATATGTGAAGATATGGTGTAATACTTAATCATGTTTTATGAATTGCTTACTTGAAAAATAAATATGTTTGGATCAGATGTAATTTTACTTTGGTTTGCTTGTAAAAATAAATTGTTTTATTGTTTCTAACTTGAATAATTAATATACAATATAGTTGTTGTCAATTTGTATATGAAAATATTTTGTTTAGTTAACTTCTAATTTATATAAGTTATATATGATAGTTAAAGTTTGGTTTTACATTGTATTTGATTTCATTTTACTTTACTTTGAACCATATACTTTGTTCTTATTTTAGATTGTTAAATTATGTTGTATATAGTCTTAACTGATTAATCCTTATTTTAAATTTTACATTAGTACTTTATATTTAACTGTCAATATTCAAGTTATATTTCAAAATAAATTTTCTTACTTATATTTGCATTCATTTTCATTTGTACTTTGCTATCACTTATTTAAATTAAGTTATAAACACATATTTGATTTATGTTCTACATTTATATTTTACATTTATATTTTATTTTGTTAGAATTAGATTTTAAATTTTAAACATTATCATCCATATATATATTTCCAAATGTAAACAAGGTACAATATTTTAATTTAGTTACATAAGGTCAATATCATTAAAGATTCTATTTAAATTTCCAAAATCAAATTCCCTTTTAAAATACAAATTTACATAAACAATTGGCAATTATTCCAAAATCATATTCATTTGAAAATAATTAGTTCATATTTTATTAAATCAGATTAAATATTTATTAAAATAAACAGGGTCAAAATTTAGGGTCGTTACACTTTTGCTAAATCATTTAAATCTCTTCATCGTTTCCTTGAAAGTGCAAAATTGTGTATTTTATATAAATAACATTTTTCGTTCTCAAACGAACAATTCCGGAATTAAGCGAAACAGTAAAAGTAAGGGTTCATAGTCCTTAATTTTTCTGAAGCGTTTAAATCGCTTCCTCATTCTTTTGAAAGCGCAAACTGTAAAATTTTTGGAAACCATTTTTTATTTTAAAAACGATTTTTAAAACACGTGATTAAAACAGCAACAACTATAGCAATTTCGACGAGAAAATTGCGCTTCACAAAATACCGTAAAAACGGATATCAAAATAGCGTTGCGGGATAGCCGCTTGAAAATTCACTTTAAAATTGACGGTTACTGAAGTCAAAACAACAGTAATTTTTATTCGCCAAAAATGTCGTCAAAACAACACGCTTCAAAAATTTTGCACCGGCGTAAAAATTTCCGTTATAAAAATAACGGCGCAAAAATACCTTTTCAAACCAAACGCCGGTTCAAAATAAATTAAACATTGGTTTACTTTACTTATATATGCATCAAAAAATATTGCAGTGCGTAGCAATAAAAACGTGCACCACAATAAGAATGCACATTATAATATGCAGACATATCAAAATGCTAATATGTGACTTGGGCAATGCACTTGCACAAACAAAATTAATATATGAATGACACGCAAGGATGATTATTTGGTGCTAACCTAGTGCATGCACGTACTAAATAGACACAAAAATGAAATAACTTCAGTTTAGCTTTTGTGCCTTACATACAAATAATGAGTCTACCTAACATTTGAGCAGGCAAAGATAATATATGCTCACACATATATGTGTACCCTGGACCATTCCTTAACACACACAACACGTGTATCTAAGCAATGTGCTAAACTTTTTTTTTTATATGAACTTTACAACGTAATTAGCAATCTATACTTACAAAAAAAATGACAAAGCCAGGGTATATATTCAAGTGTACAAAACAAACGTATAGATTGGACAATGCATATGCACGCATGGAATGACTTACATATATGCACATGTGCAAAGCTAAAATTGATGCATACGCAGATTTATACTTGTCCAAAAATTCTTTTTTTTCTTCGGTACGCAGAATTGGAGCTTAAAATAGATGATGTCTGGAAGTTGAATTTTTGCATATTACAAACTTACACGTGGATTCAAACAAAGTATGTAATGACCAGGCCAAAAATGTGCAAAGAAACATGCAAAAATGCATAACGTAAAATGTTTTATATATCCTCATGTACGCACGAACAAAATGGAATTTACATTCGAAATGAAAAATTATGGTGACTGGACTATAGAATTCATGCACGCACGTAAATGAATCAAAAATATACAACGACTTGGCAATATACTATGGGCGCAAGAATGAAGCCAAACCACCACAATAATGTGACCTGTCCATATTTAAAAATGCAAATGCTTGGACTACAAAAATTTGTTGACAAAACTAGATGATGGTCAGCAATAAAATTTTCGCACGCATGCAAGGGACGAAATACCAAGGCAAAACTAAACTGCACATGGCATGCACGTAACTAAATAATGCAAACGAAAGAGATCTGCACCTAAAATTCCAGACACGTTTCCATGCACACTAAAATATACACGCAAAAATTGAACCAAAAATACATGCCTGTACTACAATAAACAAGCATGAAATAAATGCGTAGCCGCATAAAATCAAATAAAGGTCTGGCAACATAGTTTGCACGTCAAAAACAAATTAGGGAATAAATCAGAAATGTGAGTTTTACACTCACCTCAGATTGGTTCCAAAATCAGCAAGCAACCGAGAACGGAGTGGAGCAAAATATTGAAAACGCCATTAAAGTATTTTGCACAGCCACTGGAAGAAGATGGGCAAAATGAATGTTGCCAGCTAAATTTTCTTTTCTCATTTGTGTATAAGTCAATGGAAGAAGTGTTGTGGCAAACATTTGAGGTACACAAGCATTTATGGAAACGTGCATAAGTGGAGAGAAAAGGACGCAGCTTGCATAATATAATGAAGATGACAGAGAAAGTATAGTGTTTAACTTTATTATAACAAAAGTAGTCAACTTTTGTTTTACAAAATATGGACCAAAACCTGATACACGCACGTGAGTGCCAATTAAGTTATTTTTCTTTTGCCAATCTTCACACAGCAAAGTGTTTACATTAGCTTTACTCTTATTGTTTACACAATTTGTGCGTGACAGCCTAACAAATATGTTCCACCTTGTTTGCACGCGAATGCAAGAAAAATATCACAACTTTGCTACCTATTCCAGATGACTCTGCAACGACAAATTTTTTTCTCAAATTTTAATAAAATAAAATTTCTATTTAAAATATTTGCTCCGACTGTAATTCAAAAATCACGATCGTTACAGATTTTTAAAATATTTATTACGACAGTAAATTAAAAAAAATCATGGTCGTTACACAGTTCATAAACAAGGGACCATCGACCCCGGCTGCAGTGGTACGCTGCTGATTCTATTATTTACGCAATGGATGCACTTCCTTCCCGGAAGATCCATAAACAACAGATCCCAGGATCGAAAGCGCCTCCATTGCGTAAACTAAAGAACCATCTACCCTGAAAAAATCGAGTAACTCATGAGTTTTAGTCCGGACAACCATATCAGTTCGAATCCATTTCTAAATTCACCCAAGTCCATTAGGGTTTATCGGTCGAATCCATCCCTGGATTCGCCAAGTCCATCTGGGTCGAAGCATATCACTATACTTCTTCCGAAGGGTACTTCCCATACCTCTTACATCAAAATATAATATACCATATATAGTAGCCCTACAAAATCATAGCTTCAAATATTGCACTTATATAAATTCCATTATATATAAGATTTCATTTTCAAATCGAATACTTTCCAAAATTAATAGTATATCAAATCACACTTATATAGACTTTGATTATATAAGATTTTAATTTACGAATTAAGTACCTTTTCAATTCAACATTTTCAAATCAACTTCATACTTATACAAATTCATTTTATATAAGTTCGATAACTCCCAAATCAAGTATTCAGTAAAACAAGGTTCTCAATTTTAATTTGTTTCAATAACATTTCAGTTTCAAAATCATATATGATTTTGCCAAATCATTTCTTCCAAATTACATATACTCAGTTTCAAAGTTTCTTAAAACAATAGATTTAGAAAATAATCCAAATTTCCAAATCAACAAAATTCAGGTCAAAAAAATTCATTTCTGTTTCAAACATATATTCACTATCAAAAATCATAATACTGTCAAAGTTGTAAATCTTTCGAAATCAAAATACTTGAAATCATTATACTTTGAAAATCATAACCTTTTGAAATCATACATTTGAAATCATAAAACATTCCTTTAATTTTTTTCATTTCACAAATTTATTCAATTAAACCCAAATCTAAAATTTCAATTTTAATTCAATTCAAACCATCAGTTTCAATTCAATTTAGTTTTCCAACAAAACCATTTCAAATATTATCAATTTCAAATAAAGATTTGATCCAAAATAAACTATTCAATCTTTAATATATTTCAAGGCTTAAATATACCATGTTTCAAAACTAAATTTTATAATTCCATATATCTCAAATTTTAATTCATTATTACCTACATATGTCATCATTTTGCAACATTACATTCGATCGCTCGCTTGGTCACACAAGTTCGCTTTTGAACTAGTATTGTCCATTCGACTTCCCTAATGCGGACTTCGATATGGTTTCTCGACTAGAAGCCATCAATCTCCTTGCATAGCCATATACTATGATCGAGAATTCTAGAATCAAGCCCAAAATCCATATTATATATTCGCCATCAAGAATCAAATGAAAAATCCTAACACGAAATGGTGTAATTTGCCTCAAACTTGTGTATTCAAACTTGGATCAAATTAATTATGCGAATAAAATAGCATACGTACAACTTATTTATCTATTCCAACTTGTTAAATATATAGTTTCATAAAGATGTTACTAAGTTAAAACATTTAAAACTAAATTTTCTCAAACATTTGAAGACTAATTTTTATCCAAAACATTTCAAAAATAAATTTCATATTAGTATAATTAAAAATAGTCTTATTTATTTACTTAACATAACAGTTTCAACTTATACAAATCATATTATTTCATACTTGAAACATACATACTAAATTTATATTCTTTATCAAATACCTTATACCTTTCAAAATTTCTTAGCTTTGAAAAGTTACCTTGATTTGGAAGTGCTCAAACCTTCAAAATAGTCGGAGAAATTTCATTTTCAATCAAAGAGTTGGAAATCAACAACAAATCAGTAAATAAAATTTCAAAAGATAGGTTATACCAAACAAATCTGAATATCGAGGACTGAACATCGGCTTACTTCAAATCATTTCAAATATATATATATATATATATATATATATATATATATATATCTTTCGAATATCAAACTGTACTTCAAAATCTGAAATCAAAATTTGGTTTCACAAAAATTACTCGCATATCAAAGCTACTAGAGCGGCCTCTCCCCCACTTAGAAACTCGAAAATCAATGTCGATGATGCATGCATTCATCACCGAAATTATTTTCCAGCAATATAAGTGAGTTCTGGACTTTATTTTCTTGAAACTTCTTTGAAATCTCTTCGAAATCTTTGGAATTCATTCGAATACATTGGAAACATTTTATTCGGAGAAATATCTTTAAATCATATTATTATATTTTCCAAAATCTAAAAACCGATTTCAAAACACCGGAGTTCGATTCCTCGAAATTCAAATTCAAAATCTTTCAGTTATAAATCATTTTATATAAGTCAAATTCTTATAAAATTTCAAAATTTCAAATCCTTTCAAAGTTTTCAAATTTCCATTTTCTAAAGATATAAAAATCCTTATTGAAAACATTTCACTTTTATATATAATAGGGTCATCCTTATCAAAATAATAATTTTGATGTATGCATAATTTTAAAATACAACCAAATGCAGATTTCCAAAGGATGATTCAAGGATGAATTTCCAACAAATAGATATTCAATTTAGAGGAACTCTAATCAAATAGAATTCTGATTCGAAGATAAGCTCGAACGAAGGTAAGATAATTTAATTACCAAATAGAAGATGGATAAGCCTTTATAAATCACAGGCGACCTTAACGGGTCAACCGAGACTTCAAAAATATAATCAATTCGGAAATCTAAGGTAAATCGTCATTCGATCGCCAGAGATAGAATCCGGGTATAGCAGAATGTAGATAGCATCGTAAACCGAGGATTTAGAAATCTCCGATTAATCAATGCCAATTGCAAAGGAGTTTCACATCATTTTCCAATCATTCAAAGATTTACCGAACCACCGATCTTTAGAGAGGTCATTCCAAAGTGGAGTTATGGAATGCTCCAAAATCAAAATGGATAAAATAGGGAAGACAAGACTGGATTTCAGAACAAGTGGAAGCGTTCCAAAGTTCAAGGAATCCAAACCGATAAGAATCCTAACCAAGATATTTCTAACAAGGTGGATTCAGGAGGGATGAAGTTTAGAAAATCTTGGTTTCAAAATAAGAAAATTTTTATACCAAAAATAATCTTTGAAAATACTTTAAAAATCATTTGGCAACCATTTTATACTTCGAAAATACGTTCTCTCATAAAGAAAGGATTCTAAGATTGATTTCACTCATTCTAGGGTATTTCTATCCTATCTCTAATGAGTTTTTGCTCCGTAGGCTAAGGTTTGCCTAAAACCAAAGCTCTGATACCAAATGTAACAACCCGGTATTTTCAGCCATTCGCATCCGTACATGTCGGACTTGAATTGCGCAAAATACCGCATTGTAAATAAATTTGGAGCAAATGAAACACAATCACAGAATCACAGACACAGAAATATCAGAATAACTCGCAGCGGAAATTAAAATATCATTGTAGTTCATGGAGCTACTATAACAAACTCTCAAACAAAATACATAATATCAGTCTGAAAACATATACAATAGAATCACAAATACGTAGAAGTTATAAATACCAGAACTGAAATAGAACAACTGAAACTGAAACGAAATGGATAACTAGACAAGCAGAATCTCCAGCGATTCCTAGCTCTAGAAAAGAAATCCAAAGCTAAGCTGTAAATACTCAGGCTGACCCGAGCGTAAAGTAAAAACACAAAACACTCGAGTCAGGACAATATATACTTATATAATATAAACCAACTCAATTGAACTGTAGTAGAAATGCACAATAACTTAAAGGATGCTTAGGATCGCCATCCTTTAAGAATCAGTTAAACTATAAATTAAATACATACCGTGGTTAAAATTTCAAAAATGTATTTTATACTTCGAAATCTAATATCATTTCAAAATTCAATATCATTCAAAAATCCATTTCAAAATATCAAAATATAGTATCTTCCAAACCACATTCATTTATTTAAAATACCATTTCAACACACATTTCAAATAGTTTATATTTCAAAACACATTACTTCATTCTAAATAAAAAAAAGAAGTTATTATATTCAATAATTAAATTATTAAATTTCCAAAATTTTAAACTTTTCAATGTTCACTCATTCACTTAATTTTATCAAAACAGTGAAAATTCACCTTTCATATCATTTAGAAAATGCTACGGAAAGTCACATTCAAAATAGTTCAATTTAACAAAAGACAACATTTTAAAATGCTACAATAAGGTTACATTAGTTTCAAATAACTTAGTTAAATTCAACAATTATAACATTTACAAAATGCTATAGTAGCCTTTAATTAAATTTAGCCATTTAGTTCACTATTATCAACTACAGCATTTACAAATGCTGTATTATCATTTACATTAGAATTAGTAGCATTTCAGAAATGCAATTAATTAACTTCAAATATTCATTAGAATTTCACAACAATTATATTTTTATTTAAATCATTTTTAACTTATAAAATTATAAAATTTCACTTTTATAATCATCATTTAAATACCCTTATGTTCATGATTTTATAAAGTTAAATTTCCATTCAAAAATCAAGATTTAATAATAATTCAATTATTAAATTCCAATCTTAAATTTTAAATTCATTAGATTAAATTTAACTTAACACTTAAGTTTAAAATTTTCAAATATAAATTAATTGCATTTTTATTTACTTAACTTAAAATTCACTTTCAAGCCAAATTCACAAATTTCCAATTTTAGTTATATTTCAAAATTTCAACCTAAATATTCATTCATTTCACACTTTAACTTTATTCAAAATCATTAATATATTATAAAATCATTTTAAATTCATTTAATTTAAAATATCATAAATTTATCATATTTTAATATTTAATTTAAATTCCATTTATCACTAAATTATAATTTCCAAAATAACTTACATTTCAGATTTCCTAACTTTACAATTTATTTATTTCACTTATAAATTTCCAGAAAATCAATAATGCTTTAAAAAAAATCATTTTTAATCAAAATATTATAATATATACATTTCTAAAATATTTTAAAATTTTTAGAAAAAAATATTTTAACAACGGGTCTGTATTTCTTTTCTAGCTTAGGTAAAGTGATACGGGTAATATATCATTTCAACCTGTAATTTACAAAGAAAACCCGGGTTTGATCATTTCAAACCCGCAATCCCAAGTAAATGAAAATAATTGAAAATCATTCAGGCCTATCATTTCAGCCCATAATGATTTTCTCCTATTCTAAAGTCCGTTCGGGTATGTATCATTTCAACCCATAGTGATTCTAATCTAAAGGGAACTTGCAGTGTGATCAACTGATAAAAATAGTAGAACAACATAATATAACAGTAATAGATGTTATAACAGGTGTTTATGCATGGGTGAACATCATATAATCATAATATAGCAGGTTTATCATGATAATGCATTTTACAGATTCAAAAGGGGTCAATTTACCAGTTATATATGTACATATTGTATGGTGAGAATAACTCACCTGTTCAGAGCTGGAGATAGCTACCAAACAAAAAAATACAGACTCTATGAAGGCACGACAATACGGAAATGACTTGAGAGTGGAGAGCCAAAGCTATATGCCTTGATAACATATACACGAAACAATACAATAATACATAAGTTACAACACCAATTTATCGTCAAATAACATAAGAAATCTATACCCGAAACAACAACGAATGACTTGCACTTGCTCTCTACCTCATGTACTTCAGTTATGCAGGTGTTTAGCTCGGCCTAGGGTGCTGTAGGTCTGGTTTGGGTGTACAAGTGGTCGGCCAACATTTGTTTGCAAGGTGGTGAAGTCTAGGTGCATAAACTAGGTGTTCAAGGCTAAACAGTGCAACATAACATCACATCTTTGGCACAAATAGTTTCGGCCAGAGGTCATGGGTCATGGCCAGTGGCTCCTGGAGATGGTGGGTGGTGTGGCAAAGGGTGAAGGTCAGGTCAGAGGTGGTGGTGGTGGTGGTAGTGGCGGCTAATGGTGGTAGAAGGAGGAAATGATAAACTAGGCTAGGCTAGTGCAATATGTGATAGGTTGAGATTGTTTTTGGTGGATTTTGTGTAGATCTTGGTCTTGGGTTGGTTCGGCCTGGGGAGGAAGGTTGCTAGGATGGGTGATGGTCAGAGGAAGGGGGTGGTGGTGGTCGGCCAAAGCTTGGTTGAGGAGGAGTGGAGCTATGAAGTAGAGAGCATATGCAAAATTTCAATAGAAAAATCATAAAAACAAAGGAAGAAGATGATAATTTTTACCAAACCTTAAACACAAAGGAGACGTGTTTTTTTTGAGGAAAAAGAGAAGTATTTGCGTGAAAAAACATGAAAGAGAAGTCAGCTGAAAGGTAGAGTAAGGTACGGCCAAAAATCATAAAGAAAGGAGATTGAGAAAATGAAAGGTCGGGAGGTAAAAGGACTTTGGAATTTCAAGAGTTTAAAACCTTTCAAGTATCCAACCATTTCTTTTAAATTTAAATAACTGAAATATATATACAAATTCAGATAAAAATACGAAAATTTAGTAAATAAACAAAAATAAATAAATAAATATTAATTATATATAATTTAATTAATAAAAACAGCAAAAATTGCAACTAGTCTTGAAAATATGAAAAATAAACAGAATGAACTTTGGAAAATTTATATGGACTTGTAAAAATATTTATAACAAATATAATAACATAAAATAAAAATGCATTCACAAAATAAATATATAAATTTTAATTAAATATAATTTAAATGAAGAAAATAGCAGAAAAATAGAAAACAACCTTTAAAAATAGGAAATAAATACAGTAAATTTTGGAAATTTTTTATTATCATTTTAAAAATATTAAAAGACAAAATATACATAAAATAACATATTAACAAATATTATAATAAAATATAACAAAGAGAATATGATTTATATAACTTAAAATAGACAAAATTGCAAAATAAAACAAATTATACTCAAAATTGAAATGTACATAACTTTCACAATTTAAATCCGTTTTCAACGAAACGAAAAGCAGTATTCAAGTTATTAAATATATTTTCATAATAAAAATAAAATTTAAGAATTTAAATAATTAAATTTGAAATTTAAAAGTCAAGGTTTGACCAGTTTGAACAGAAATTCATCTTTCAGTAAAATATCCAATTTATACCGGTTTGGAATTATAATTCACATAATAATCAACACTTATATTTAAAAATGAAACGTAAGAAATAAAATAAGTTTAAAATAGTTTCAAAATAAAACAAAGTCAAATATTAAAATATATGAAAAATCTAGGGTTGTTACAATCCTCTTGTAGCCTCCCGATCAGGAGGTATTAGGATACTGTATAGACTATTGGCACTATGTATGTATTAAGACGGAAAACGTAAAGCCTTAACGCTATTTTTAAGTATGTTTACTTTACTTCTAGACATTATTATAATAGCGTATATTACTACATAGTAGATAGTTTAACAGATCCGTAGGAGATGTAAATCTCGAACATCTATTAAGTAACTGCACTCATGTTAGACACTGGACAAGAGATATTAAACCCCATAAACATCTTTGACGCCGTTCCACACATATTTTACCGTTGATTTAACTTACATAAGATCTTTTAGTACTGACTCGAGTGTTTTGTCTTTTCAATTCGCTCGGGTCAGCCAGAGCATTTCAGGATTTGAAGACCTTACTTTTAGAGGACGAAGATGAAGATTGTATTGCTATTATTTACTATATTGTTCCACTACAACACATTGTTCCGCTGCATTGTTATTTATTATTCTTTGCTATGTGTAACTCTGATTCTGTATTATATAAGTATAATCAAATGTTTTGTAAAACAGCTTCATGAACTGTTTATTTGATTATTATATGTTGTCATTCCGCTGAAAGATTCTATTTTGTTTTTGTTCTTTCTCTTCTTTTTTTATTCACCCCAATAACAATCCGCCCTTTTGTGTGGTTTGAGTAGACATGTGTGTCTGCTTAAACATACGAAAAGTCGGGATGTTACACCAATTATTTCTGCAATTTCAAATATTAAATTAACAATTTAATCATCCAATTAAATCAAGATATTTAAAATATAAGTTATTCAACTTATCAAATTAACTTTTGAGTATTTAAAATCAATTAATTATCCAAATTCCAGATGATTGAAATTCTGGGTCGTTACATTCTCCCTTACTTAAAAGAATTTTGTCCCCGAAATTACCAAGTAAGAAAAAAACCACAAAATCCATAAACTTATCAAAACAATCCGTTCCAATTATTTATCAAATTCATTTTAACATTTTAACTTTATCCAAAATCCATTAGTTAAATTTCTTATAAAAACTTTTAAGGTTTCTCATCCATTCGGTTATTTTCAAAACAGCTAATATTGTTTAATTTTCAACTCAAAATAAAAAAATTGTCATCGCAATTTCTTTTCCAATTTTCTCAATAATTTTCAAACGCGCTAATTTTTCAAAATTTTTTTCCATGGCCTCCTTTGCGCGGTTCGATCGTAGTAGGATCATAATATATATATATATATATATATATATATATATATATATATATCACAAATATACATCTCATCTTCGATGATGAGGCATCCCATAGGGAAAAAATATATATAAAAGTATGATATGTAATCCGAGATATGTACCATATATATTTTTAGCAAGCATATACGACTAATATAATGCGAAAGAGAGCTCCAAATGCGAAGCATACGCCATCCAAACCTACTAAACAGTCAACAAAAAATTAGAAATATGTACATATGAAAAGTAATATCAATATACAACATATACCAATACAACAATTATATATATGCCAATATAGCAAATGCAACCAAAAGAAACAAATCCAACCATCAAACAACTATCATCCAACTGACATCCAACAACCAATATCTATCCAATCAATCCATAACCAAATCAATATACATTCATCTCCCATTAATATTCATTAAATAGGTTTTCAATTTAATCACATTTGATTCACTAACGTTAGATTTTACTAACATTCATTTATTCATTTTCAATTAGTTTTATATTCACTAATTTACATTCAAGTTTGTTCACTTCCAATTCAAATTAAATTCGATTCTATTGCTTTCAATTTTACTATTTCAATTCCACTAACTTTCAATGAATTAACACTTACATCCATTTGTTCCATATTAATTTATTTGCATTCGATTGATTAAACTTCAATCCATATTTCATTTACTAATCTATTTCATTAGTCCAATTCAATTCATCAGTTAATTTAATTGCTGATTCATTTTACCACTAAACTTGAATTTCATTATATAACTCAAATCATATTCATCACTTCACTTTATTAATTCATTTTGATATCAAATTCAACTTCATTCACCATCATTTAAGTTAAATTTCATTTCATTCTCACTTGCATTTACTTCCACTATACAACTTAAGTTCACTTCTAATTTGATTCAAATTCTATTTCATTTAACTTACTTCATTACCTCATTTCTTAAGTCATTTTATTTAACTTTTATTTAAGTTAGTTTCCATATCAATATTCAAATTTAGATTTCGTTTTTCTTAATTAATTTGTTTAACCATTTTAACATTTGGTTTTACTTACCTTTTCTCGCTTTACAAGTTATGTAACTTATTTATTTAAACTTTCAAATTCATATTATATAATCACTTTACCAATTAAGTTTAATTTTCATTTCAATGGTTTATCTAATACAGCTTAAATTCAGTTCAATTTATTTAACCTTCCTTTAGTTAAATTTCAAATCATATATTTTATTATGTTAACTCAAATTTATTTCAACTGCACCAAAGTTAAATTTATTATCTCATATTATAATTCCAAAACTCGTTTTTCTTATATTTATCAGTTTCAACTTGGATTTTAAATTCAAATTTATTTATCACAACAATACTTCAATTTCAATTTACTAATAGTAGCAGCAAATCCATCACACAGAACCTTGAAAATGATATGCTGCATTCATCACCCTAATTATTTCCTAGCAACAGTAGTGAATTCAGTGCTTTATATTCTTTTAAAAATCCTTTTATATTTATAAGTCACATTTACAAATCTTTTACTTATATAATTTTACTATTTTACTTTACTTATATAAGATCATTCCAATTTATTTATCTTATTTAGATTTATAATAATATTATCTCTTTAACTTGGAAAAACAACTTTCAGAACAAATGGAATTCAAACTTTCAAATTCTTAGTTTAAATTCATTTTCATTTACAACCCATATTTATAAATATACTCATTTAGTTTCATTCCATATATATAAGATTATTTCACAATTGTAAATCATATTAATTGTACTTCCATCTCTATAATTCATTTACTTATATAATTTATCCTTTTACAATTGTTGTTTTTATTTAGATTATTCAAACAACTTTTATCAACTGATATATATTTACATTTTCGAACAACCAAACAATCAATTTATGTACACTATAATAATTTCTGTAAAATCATTTCCTTTATATGTAAAATATAGTCAAGGTAAAATTATTTCATTTACCCAATTTAAAATGATACAATGTCGACTTTCCTCGTTTAAGTGTTTAGAAATCTCTATTGATAACATGGTATCCCACATACCGACCAGAATTCACAAACAACTCAACGGATAAGTAAACACAATATAAAACATTTTTATATTACTAACAAATACGCACTTGTATATATAATACACTCAAACTCAATCTAGGGTGCTACTGTCCATATCTATACCGAGTACACATCAAAGTCTGGAATATACAAAATATAAGCTCTGATACCAAATGCGACGACCTGCAAATCCGTACCCTTTGAATCGACAATAAACCACACATGCCCGATCCAAAAAGCATAAACTGATGGAAAGCCAAGAGAAAGAAAAGAATAAAGAAGAAGAGATGAGAAGGAAGATGGAAAAGAGAACCAAACAGAACGATATAGAATCTCACATCGCAGCGGAATAACATATAATATCATATCAATGATCTTTACAAAATAGAAACTGTATATACATACTTTAATCAGAGTACAACAATCAATCACCAATCATTAGCTTGTACAGTTATAATAACCTGTCCTCACAATTGTCGATAATATACAACAACTAAGCAGGCGATAATCAAAACCGATACATGTATACGAAAATGAAGATCTCCAGCTCTCCCACTGAAGCTCCAAAAGCACCAAAACTGAACCTATAAATATAATCGGTATGACCCAAGCATTGAAAGGGTAGAACGTCCGGACCAGTCTGGTAAACCAGCGTGAGAAACACGCTTAACTTAAATTATTAAATTACCAAACCTTTTCTTTTCAAAACAATAGTATCTCATAAGACACGCCCACACATAAACATAGACATATTTTTACCTTACGATAACTAAAACATTTCATATCAAATCATCTTATATTATAATAGTGTCTATTGCACGAATATTAATAATAGTCGAAATTATTACATTGTTTAAATTCCATAATATAGCCCAAAATGGGTAATACAATCAAAATGGCAGGTACATTTCGGAGTTTGGATTTCCATATACCTTCCGGCAGTACATCTCTAGGGTAATGTACCAGGGAGCCGTCACAAAGCTCCTCTACCAACACAAGACCGACCTACCTCTGTAACTATATAGTACTGAAGATGTCATCCTTCGGTCGTTACCGACCTTTTCCGAGGGCCCTCATAGCATACAAATCACATTAATTTACACCCCGAACATCATAGCGGGAATAAATATATCTAGAAGAGGATGATTATATCTTAATGGGAGTGACCTGCTTAGCCTTGCTGCATCTAACCCTGTTTCGGTCATTTTTTGTTGACGAGGCCTGAGGTAACGATTAGCTTTCACATATCATATATCACATCACTTAGAATTCCACATTGCCATTTCCATTGATTACTAATTGCCTTTCACAAAAATACAACCCTTGAGCTCATGCATCTCAAGGAGGTTGTTAAGCTAAGAGACGTTGCCCTCTCCGCCACCACTGATGTAAGTTTGTAAAAACCAATATACGTAATCTTTAGAAATGCAATGCCAGACAAACATCCATACAAGTAGTCCAGGAACAGGACAAACCGAAGGTACTTTTCTACCACATCCTGTCGGGAATTCCCTAAGATTAGAAGCGAATAGTCCTTGCATTAGATACTTCATAACGAAGAGACTATTGCTACTGGATGTATATTGGTATTTTAACTCCAAACGATCAACAAGCAGTCCTCCACTATGAAAATCCTGAATATCAATATCATCACAATCTGCACAATCGAATGCATAAATGTTGGTCCGAAGTGGTTTTCGGATAAACGAACCCTGGTCTCTTCGCACCAACAATGAAAAAGCGTTTCTCAACCTCACACAGAAACTAAGTCTTATAGACTTATCACGTCTCCAACTTTCAACTTGTTATTCTTCGGCCCAGAAGGAAGCTTGACATTTTGAAATAATACTCCACACTTCACGAATCAACATCCTTAACGCAAACGATAATCAAGCTACACACAAGGCTACGTAATAAGTGTATGACCGAATAGTTCGCACATCAAGTCGACGAACTAAAATGGTCAAATTGATAGTCGATTATTTAACTATCAAAGCAAACAAACAAATATTTAGCACCATAAGCAATCACTAGGCCCTTTTAATCAATCTTTTATTAATTAAATCACTTGCCAAATATTCACTTCAAATTATCTTCAAAAGATATATTCTCAAAACCATTTCAACTACTATATTGGAAAACATTTCCATATACTTATTTAATAATAAGTAATTCACAAATCAATTTATTTTCAACGCTTAGAAAATATTACATATACTTAAATCAAGATTAAGTATATATTTTATTCTTTAAGGAAAATATTTCCTTAAACATATTTATTTGGGTCAAAACGAATGTTGCATAAAACATCGTTACGACAACCCAAAACCATTAGTATAGGGATTCGATAATTAGATTGATATATAAATCCCATATACTATACAAAACATCTTCTTTAGAAAATCATTCACTATAACAACAATGTTATAGTCCACCATTTCCTTATTTCTCGAAAATGTCTATTTCAAGAATGAATGTTGAAATCTATGGTTTCGATATTTAACACATTTTAAATATCTTCAACAATTTAACTCTATTTAAAAGATCACTTTTCCAAATGTTTTAAAAGGTTATTCACTTTCCAAAATCGTGGATATAATTTATTTACCAAAACATAACTTCTACATGTTTATTAAAGGATTATTCACTGTCCAAAATCGTGAATATATCTCTTTTACCAAATTCATCACTTTTACATATTTATTAAAGGATTATCCACTGTCCAAAATCGTGAATATAATTCCTTTAATAAACTTCCATATTTAACTTATGAAAATAAGTTGGTTTCACATTTACAAAACAACGTTTATAAATTCTATATATATTTTATAAAAACTTCAATAAACAAATTTTCTTTACTAACGAATTCCATTTATGCCCCATTTACATGCCAAAATCCAATTTATAAGTTAATTACTTATAAATGTCTTATTTACAAAATCTTTCCTTTTTACAACTTCATAAATTTATAAATCTTACTTACATATAAGATTCATTTATACTCCATTTTAACATTTACAAAACTCCTTTATAATTCAATGATTTTTATTTATAAAATATCAATCTTATAAATCTTATATATACACTGTTGATAATAAATCAAAAAACTCAATTCAAACTATTTACAAAAGAGTTAACTCCATATTTCAAAAATCACATTTCGATTATATTTCACAAAAATCATAAATTTTATAATATAAAAATTATAAATTTTATTTTATTTAAAATAAATTCCTTCCTTGAAAATTCAAAAAAAATATTTTCAAAATCACTTTAAAATTCTTCTTTAATTTGAAAACCATCACTTTAATATTTCAAAATTACCAAAAATAGGCCCAATGCCGCAACAACACTAAATACATTAATCATAGCATCCAAAACATCATATATCATATGATAGCAACATTATCACAACATCTGTAAATAAAATCAATACCGGTGAGGATCCAGTTGAATCCCTCCAACCTGTCACCTGCAATAAATATACATATTAGAAAATATGTACAATGCCCGCTTCGAGGAAGACGCGCGTACAAAAGGTCATCCGCTCATACACGGGAACGTATAGGGTCTCATCTGCTCCAATAGGCAGGAATATATCAAAATACCAATATATATATATATATATATAATATCATATGTCACCCAAACAATCATGAGTCATCATAAAATAAATGTACTCTCACTTATATAAAAATATCAGTGAGTCAAAAGTGTGAGTTGTACTCACTTTGCTTCCAATAGCAGTTGCAGTGTTTTATTCCGAATAAAATTAAACGAGCTATAATTATACCTAAAATTTTAACTAGCTCCAATCAACTCCAAACCAGCTTTAAAATATAGTGCTCGTCAATACGGACCCACGCAACTTGTGTCTTAAAAATAGTGCTCGTCAATACGGACCCACGCAACTTGTGTCTTAAAAACGGACCTCGTATGAAGAAGTTATAACATTTTAAATCTTATACGAATTTTTTATACAATTAAATTTACAATTTCCTTTTGTTTTTATTTAATAAACCTCAATCAAATCAGGGCCGTTCGATTTTCTAGAGTAGATCCAGGCCGATATTTCTTTCTTCTTCCCATCGTTCAGTTCACGACCGAAGAACCCAACACATCGTTTGAAATTTTGATCACTGCGCCACCCTATCAACGGCCGGAGGTCGATCCACAACATCTAGATGAAAGCTCAAACCCTACTACACCACCACCCAGAAGCACGACAAGCTTGGCTCCACCATTGCATCGGAATTTATGCACAAACGGCACCACTTTGAGCACGGATTTCCGCCAATGCTTTGCATTAAACTCGATCACAACCATTGGGATTATAGAGCTCGATTTTCTCTTCGATGTTGTAATTGAAAGATTTTGGTAATTATGGATGGATCGAAATAAAAAGAGGGAAGAAGTTCGTGCATTTCTGGCCATAAAAATAGAAACGGCGGCGGCTAGGGTTTCCGACCTAGGTTTGTTGCATATGGAAAAAAAGTTTGGCCTTTTATAGAAAAAAATTCAACACTATTCATCCGAAATTTTTTCGAACTCCATATGAAATATGCTGCCTAGCATTTATAATATTTTACCCCTATTCCGAACACATTGGAATATATATCGGGAGCAATTCGATCGTATTTGGAGGATAAGTTTTCGAATCGAATTATTTAAATTAAAATTTGCTTAAATAAATTTCTACGCCTTTCAGCTTCCCACGACGAAATCGTTAATCCGATTGACACAAAATTTGAAATCCTTTAATAATATTACATTACGGATCCAATGAAACTGGTTTTTCCAAAATCCAAGACTGTGTGAAAAATGACTATTTTTATACATTAATTAAAGGTTAGTTTGGCTCACATCCCCGATAAGTTTCAAAATAGATAAAAGATCCTTCCCAAATTGAACTTACATTTTTTTCTCTGTTTTCAAATTTGCATGCGCCAAAATACCCAAATACTCTTTACTTTTTTAACATTTCAAACGTGTATAACTTTATGTAAAAATATCGGATCAGCATATCGTTTTCACCAAAAAATCACAAATTTAATGATCTTTAAAATGAGATCCATTATTGATACCAAAAAAGCATATTTGAAGTAAGAGTGCATTTATTCCATATATTTGCTGGGAATTCTGCTAATTTTGAACATCATCGGTTTTTCTTCAAATGTCAGCAACTATTGCATATAGTTGCTGACTTGTCTGACTGTTGCATATAATTGCAGACATTTCTGCAACTATTTCTTATATTTACAGACATGTATGCAATTATTGCATATAGTTGTTGAATTGTCTGCAACATTTGCATATAATTCAGACATTTTTGCAACTATTACTTATATTTACAGACATGTATGCAATTATTGCATATAGTTGCCGAATTGTATGTAAATGTTGTACTAAAATAATATAACAAATAAAAATAACATTATGCAAGAATATAACTTAAATTATGAACTTCAAGCATAAACACCTTTAACATAATATGACCGCTGATGGCAAATAACTCTAAATCTGAATGTACTCAAAGAAAGGTGAAAATAATAACAATTATATATTGATAAATGGCAATACCATATGATCGGTGCTGCTGCTAATGCTTCAACACAAGATAATTCACATGGACGGCCATAGTTTACTAGATTTACTGCCACCAACCATGCACTGCGATTGAATTTAGTGTTTTCATTAGAAACTATGCCTTGAGCAAAATTATTTGAATGCATTCTGTGCTACAAGGAAATACTTCCATAAACTGAAGTCTTATATCATTCAAGACAGAATGAATATCATGTCAATGCTGACGCTCTTACTTTCACTTCTAATATTGGAGCTTAGCTCTAATTATTTTCATCTTTTAGTTTTCATATGCATAGTATCTTACAGATGCAACATAAATAATGGATCATAGCAACAAACACGCATGTGGATACACATACACACACACACACACGGTGATAATAAAGTGGACATGATTATTTTATATAGTCAAATATCCATGGCAAATAAAGATGTATTGATATGTTTTTATCACATATCTTCTAACTATTGCGTATAATTGCAGTCATTTCTGCAACTATTGCATATAATAGCAGACATGTTAGTAATTATTATATATAATTGCTGAATTATCTACAAATATTGCATATAATTGCAGATATTTCTACAACTATTGTATATAATTGCAGTTATGTCTACAACAATTGCATATAGTTGCTGAATTGTTTGCAACTATTGCATATACTTGTAGACATTTCTGCAACTTTTGTGTATAATTGCAAACATTTCTACAATAATTGCATATAGTTGCTGAATTGCCTACAATCATACTATATAATTGCAGACATTTCAGCAATTATTGTGTATAATTGCAGTCATTTCGGCAATTATTGCGAACAGCTTGTACTGCTATTGTTTTTACATATGCGCAATGGCACTCATTAGAAAAATAATAAAATTTGTGATTTAATGGTGAAAATGGTTTGTTAATCCGTCATTCTACAAAAGGTTATTGCATTTTAAAGATTGATAACTAATGGGGTGCAAATTTTAATTATGGATGTGAAATAACATCCACATATGAAGAATCAATGTTACTGCAATGGAGAAGAGGGGTATTGTATGGAAGAAAATTGTAGCATTTGAAAATAGGAATGTAATTTATATCTTTTTTTGAGGACGAGGAGGATGTTTTGTGTATTAAGTTTGATTTTAGGGATGTATCCCTTATTTTCACTTAATTAAATGTTAAAATATTCAATTTCTATAAATTAACTTTTGAATCAATTTTAAAAGTTCTCTAACATCATTCTAATTCAAATAAAAGTTAATTCAATATTTTAGATCATTTTCATTCTTATTAAATTCAAATTCCAATTATTTCTACAATTTCAAATGTTAAATTAACAATTTAATTAGCCAATTAAATCAAGATATTTAAATTATAATTTATTCAACTTATAAAATGAACTTTTGAATATTTGAAATCAATAAAATCTACGAATTCCAAATGACTGAAATTCTGAGTTGTTACATTTAATATGAAGGTGGCGGTTAGGGCTTTTGGGCAATTGGACGGGGCTTCTGTGATCGTGGATGTCGAGCAAGGGGTGGCGCGTCGCTTGATGGTGGTCTGCGTGGCCGCGAGTGGTCAGAGGCCATGGATGATCGAAGACACTGGCAGCGTGGGTTTCGTTCGAAGCTGTGCGTGAAGGCTAGGGTTATGCTTAGAGTAAGAGGAGAAGGTATAATTACCTAATTGTCCTTCGATTTTATTTTTATTTAAATTTAAATTTATAATGTTTTAACATGAATAACTTCTTCATACTAGCTCGAATTCATGCGAGGTTTTCTCCATTACGAACATTTCGAAATTTCGGACATCATAGAACTAATTTGGTTAGATTCCAAGACTGTTAGAATTTCGGGCTTTAATTATATTTTAAATCGATGAATAATCAAACGTGAGTGATTTAACCCATTCACAAATACTAAATCATCTTATGTTGGTTAAATTAAATTCATGATGTGATAGAAACTGATTGGTTGCTATTTGGTATATTCAAATTGTCATTTGAGTTTAATTTAAATTTATACTGAATTTAATTGCCATTTAAATTAATATTGAACTTAATTGCTAGTTAAATACCTGATCATGATAAACAGTTTATCTGCGTGACCTATTGGTTGATTTGAATGATGATTGTGATGGATGTTTAATTGTAGATATTTGGATGATGTGATATTATATTTATCTTATATGTTGTTGTCACACTGCAAGTTCCCTTAGTTATTGTTAGAAAAATCACTATGGATTGAAATGATACATAGCCAAATGATCTTAAAGATTAGGAAAAAAATCATTATGGATTGAAATGATAAACTAGAGCGATTATATGGACTTTGAATTTTACTTGGGATTGAGGGTTGGAATGATATATACCTATAAATTAAAATTTATTGCGGGTTGAAATGTTATATATCCGTATCACTTGACCATAGGGTAGAAAATTATATACAAACACCGGATTGGTTAAATTAAATTATTTTAAATCCTTAATTTTTGAATCCAGTTAAATGATATTATGAAAAAAAATAGATTTATATATACTGAATTATTTTCAAAAATTCAAGCTTTTAAAATGTTGAATTTGAAATTAGTTTAAATGAATTGTTTAAGAATTTCAATTGAAATCTTAAAGTTGAATTTTGAAATATAAATGGAATTTTCAAAATTGAGTTATTGTAAACGTTTGACTATTTAAGCTTTGAAACCTAATGAATGTGATGTGGTTTTAAGTTTGTAGTTCAAAAATTTATTTGAAATCGATATAAATTGAAATGGTTTTTAATGAGAATTTGAATTGAAACCTATAGCCTTTTGAAATTGAAATCATTGAACTGTGATTGATTTGAATTGAATTTTGGAACTAAAGTTGATTTGGAATGATTTGTGAAATTTGAAGAAACAATTCTAGTTTGAAACTATTTTTGATATAACTAGTTTAATTTACAAACTATTTTAACATATAAACTATTTTCTCATACAATACATGTTAATATATTAATGACTTTTGATACAATTATTCATTTTTAATATATCACGAATTTTGATACATATATACTACTTCTAATATATATACACACACACATGCTATTTTCGTCTATAACCTATTTTTAAAATATAAACTATTTTTAATGTATATCAATTCCTATATATAAACTATCTTCAATATTCAAACTATTTAAAGGTGGAACTATTATGATTGAGATTTAATTGATTTAAATGCGAATAATTTGACACGGTGGTTTAACCTATTTGGTAGTATTGTTTTGAAATGAATACATTATAAAGTGAATAATGATTTCGAAAGTGAATATGATTTCGAAAGTGGTATGATTTTGAAGCGAATAAATATTTTGATATCAATTATGAATCTGATTTGGAAATGTAAAAGAACCAACCGGTATGAAATAAGCGTTTGGTTGTTAAAGAGACCGGGAATGGATATTGTCATACTCTCTGCCAATATTGAAAACAAATTCAACAACTGTGCATGTGGTGGAGAATCCAGAATGAAGTAGGATGGTTTGGCGAACGCTACTGTATGAGGTATGAACGCAGCCTTGACCCCCTCATGTCAGCTTGATACGACTAAAATGGAACCACGCCGAGCTAAGTGGGGTCGCACCCCCAATCGAACATGCTTCTTCGATGCCATATTTATAACTTTGTGATTGATTTGGTGGCCACCCCTCGATTTTGATTATGGGAGTGTGTCTCGAGGCAGGTGGTAGTAGCTGCTATGTGTTACCACCAGTCTGGATTCGCAAAACGGTAGTACCTATCTTGGGCAATTCCTTGCGTTCCTTGTTATATGCCTTATCGCGCCCACTATGAGTTTGGTTTGTATCGTACACTATGGAGTGCCCTCTTATAGCCCTCCAGTTTACGAAGGAATTACGATACTATATAGACTACGGCATTTATATAAAATGTGTTAAGGGGGACATGGGTAACGCCCTAACGCTATTTTAATACTTTACTTCACTATAGACATATTACAATAGCGTATTGTACTATGTATGTAGATAGTTTAACAGATCCTTAGGAGATGGAATCCTTAATGTATCTTAAGTTATTGCACGCATGATAGACACTGGATAGAAGATGTAAAATATCGTACACATCTCTGAAGCTATTACACTCATATTTATTTACTGTTAATTTAACTTACATAAGATCTTTTAATTATGACTCGAGTGTTTTGTCTTTTCATTAAGCTCAGATTGGCCTGAGCTTTTAAGTGTTGAAAACTTTATTTCTGGAGGGCGAAGATGGAGATTTGTATGTTATTTATTATATATAAATTCCACAGCATCATGTGTTACGCTGCATTATTTATTTATTCTTGCTGTATGTATAACTCTAATTTGTATTGTAAAAGTATAATCAAATGTTATTTGTAAACAACTTTATGAACTGTTTATTTGATTATTATATTTTGTCATTCCACTGTGAGGTTCTGTGTTTTGTTTTACTTTCTCTTCTCTTATTTTCTTCTTTACCCCATTAACAATCCTCATTTGTGAATGGTTTGTGTTGAAATGTGTGGTTTATTGTCAATTTAAACCGTCCAAAAAGGCGGGTTGTTGCAATAACAGTATAAGTATGTTTACAAAGCATTACATTTCAATACTTAGAAATGTACTCATACACTTAATTCACCTGTATATGTATATTCATAAAACTTTAGAAAGATTTCATTTCCAAAATTACACTTAATTAGGTTAAACCAAATGCTATTTAAAAATGGGGATAACAATACCCAAAACACTATTCCTTCGGTGTTAAGTATGGAGAAGAATGTTCCATACCACTATAATTAAGAGGGTTACCACCATAATTAAGAAGGTCGGTTAGGGAAATCAAATATCAATTTTTTTTATAAAATTATTTTCTTAAAAATTCATTTTTATCGAATGCCCTTTTAAACTCTTTATATTTGCCAACCCCTTTTATAAATTATTATTTAGAAATTATAAAATCAAGAAAATATTCTAGAGGACAAATTTATAAGCTTTTTAGTACTTAGGAAAACCCACGAATAAATTTGCTTCAAGAACAAAAACTTCTGGTTGCCTAGAACAGTCGCTGTCCCTTGTGCCCATTTCCCTGTTGTCTTCACATGCCATTATGTAATTATCAAGCTGTCTAATTTTATGAAAATCACATTCTTCCTCTATATTTTTATTCCACCTTTTCTTTTTCTAAAGCTAGAAGAACCCATAACCGCACACTTTGCCAACTCCATTCTTCCTCACCCGACCATGAAATTATGCACCACCACGTTCGTTGAACTCGGCTGCCTCCAACGAACCTTCGGACTACCATCAATCCTAGTCCCATGAACTTTCGACAAACCTAAAAATCATCTAAACATGAGTTGCGATGGTTACAAATCTCAACTTTGATCGCTAGGAGATGAACGTAGACCACCACGATGTTCAACACACTAAGGTGACTTTATCCATTCGAACATCAACTAATCCGACGCGTTCAAGCTAAAACGAGCCTCGGCCTGTCCTAACTTTCGATCGCTACTGCCTTCACCAACAACCGTCAGAAGAAAAATGAATACCACCATTACCTTATTTATCATTTTGGGTTTCAATTGAAATAGCAAAAGAAGAAACCATGGAAATTCTATTAACTTTTCTGGACTTTCAACTTAAATAAGTATTTTTTTTGGAGAAGAGATAGAGTTGAGTTTGAAAATTTGAGAGTTGTATTCATTTCTTCGAGGACCAATTTTTAGGTACCATTTTTTTTTCATCGTATCATTTTTCACCATAATGCAGTGTAAAAAATTTTAATGTTTTTTTTTGTTTGTTTACGTAAAAAATGAAGTTCTTACAGAGTAAATATGATGATATGCACCAAATAATCAACGAGTTAAATTAGTGTTTTATTAGTATTAAACATTTAATGAAGTCTATTTGAGTACCTGTTTTATTACAAATTTGAGGATCAGTTTTTAGGTATCAGTTTTATATACTGTAATTATCATTTTTGAAAAATCTATTATTTTACGATTGTTGTTATATAAAGAAAATCATTTATTGGAATAAAATGAAAATTTGAAGCAAAGTTTTTTTTACTGATGTTTTTTTGCAGTGGTGACAATATTCTTCTTGTTTTATTTGTATTCAATGATAATACATTTAGCACTAGGTTGTCTTTTGATTGTTCTTTTTATGATCTAAAGAACGAACTTTGTCCTTATTGGTTACAACTTACTCCTTCATCATTTGAAATTTCTTACATGCTTGAGAGTAAAGTTATCATGGTTGATACTTTGTAAAATTAGTTGTTGTGAAAAAGTGATATTTTGTAGTATTGCATTTATGGCATTGGTGCGTATTATATTATTGCTTATTATCATTTTTTAGGTATTAGAATTTAAACAAGTTTTACTGTATATTACCAGAATTTTGTTATCGGTTAATAGATATCAGGTTTTAGGTATTAGTTTTCATAAAATACTTTTAGGTATCAATTTTAGTTAACACTTGATTAAATTTTGTTTTAATATATTTTTTATTTGTAGATTTTTTCCTTTAGCTATGGTATAGTTTATCTAGAAAATATGGATTACCGAAATTGGTTTTTGAATCATTTAAAAAAATGCTTCATAAAGTTTGTGATTTGTTTTTTTATGTCAGATTGCCATCAAGGTTTGATTTTAGGTGTTCGTGAAGTTTTTCCTTCATCCATTCATAGTTATTGCTAGCTTTATATGGTACAAATGCTTCAAGAAAATGTTGAGTATTATTTCACCATAGGTACCTATCGTTCTTCTTATGTTAATGTTGTTAATCATATTCCTAATTTTGATAAGTCTATTGTTGATGTAAGTGTTGAAGATATTATTAAGCCACTTAAGGAGAAGCGTGCTGCCGTAGACATATAAAACGGGAAAGGGGATTTGCCTATTTTGAAAATAAGCAAAATAGATATGGTGTATGGAAGCAATTTGATCACAATAACTGTAATTGTCAAGCTTCTAAGAAGATATGGTTTTTTTTCGTGGTTTTATGAATTTATTGAGATTTATACTTTGTTGTATCATTATTTTGTAAATTTCATATATTTGAACCTAGTTATATTAGTATATTGGTTTAGCATATTCTTGATTTTTCATTGATTTGTTGTTTATAGTATCATTTGTAGCTTCATTTATAGTTTCAGTTTTTCCATATAAGCAGTATTAGTTTTATAATTTATTTGTAGGTTATATAGTAACATTTACAGTTTTATTTTAAATATTAGTTTTGTAGTATAACTGGCACCGGTTTTATTTTTTGTTTGTTTGTAGATTATGTGGTGATGTTGGTAGTTCATTTAATATTACTTATTTAGTATCGATTTTTGATGCAATTAGTATTAATTTCAGGCATGTAAAAATGTGGTATCAGTTTTTGAAAGCTACTAGTATCAGTTTCAGTACTACACAATGCAATATCAGTTTTTGCATGCTATTTGTATCGGTTTCTGGTATAGTTGAACATGGTACCAGTTTTTCATTATATCATTACCAGTATCAGTTTAGGTATGACAAAAAATAGTATCAGTTCATGCACATTGTAGTATCAATTTCAGGCATAAATTAATATAAAATATTGTCATAACATAGCGTTACGTGTAAGAAAATTTAAAAAAAGCTATTTTTTACAACACCAGAAATAAGATCGTACTTTCTATAACAAACTGACATAATTTCAAAAATTGTTTATATACACATTAAAAAAGCTAAATTCAATTAGTTCTAACATAACATCTCAAATGTATATTAGTTGAACTGAATATCACAGTAGTTTTTACAACGAATCCACTTCTATATTTCTTCTTCTTCTTCTAGTGTTGACATGAACTTGGCTAAGTTCCAATAGCGATCATTGTCTATCAATATGTCGTACACAATTCTTGCTCTTGTTTCCAACATTTGTTCAATTTTTATTTTGATCGGCATTTGGCTTTTGTTCAATGATATGATGAATATCAGGACATATAAACCATAGTCAACCCTATTTGAAGCAAAATATATTGTTAGTATCTACAGTGATCCGAAATTTAATTCGTAATAATTAATTCATTGATTAATTAAATAATAAAATAAATTTGTGAAATTATCAGAATTGACCCATGGGAGTTGCACCATTGTGTCCGTGGTAATTTTCTGGTCAATTTCCACATATCGAACATCAGAATCCGAGTTAATATGAGCAAGGAACAAAATAGTTAAAGAAACAATACACACGCACACATATACATACACATACACACATACACACACACACACACACACACATATATACGTACATACGTACGTACATACATACATACATACATACATACATACATACATACATATATATAGGCCAGGGCGACCGACAGATCGACTTGGGCATAAGGGCGGTCGACCGCCCGGTCGACCCACCTGCCTATTTAGGCGAATGAACGAACGTTCCTTTGTTCGAAATTGAACACGTCATCTGCATTGTTTAAACTAATCTAGTCATTCAGTTCTTGCATCCGATGGCTCCTATTTAGCCTATGATATGATTGCATCCTATTCAATCCCCGAATCCAACGGTCCGAGATCTACTTCTACACCTATAAGTAGAACCTTAGGCCTAACAATTTTTCACATTCTAGATTTTCTCCGTTTTGGTTCACCTTTACAGGAAGGACCCTAAAAGGAATAATTTATCAAAGAGAGAATCTTTTAATAAAAATATTTTAATACCCTCAAGTGGATCCGTGGAAACCTAAAGGGAAGAGCTAACGACCAGAGGTGAGTGATTGTAATCATTTTAAATTTCTTTAAGTAATTTAAAATAACAGGGTTTCCAATAGTTGTAGTTTAATTACGATTTTTGGAGTAACCTTTTTGATAATTTATTTACAGTTTTTAGAATTATCTTCATTCTATTCCTTCTAACTACTCTTTTTGGTTCATTTTTGTCAATTATAGCTTTTTCCATTTAATTACAGTTTATTTACAATATTTTAATTTATATACTGTTATTTATGCGTTATTTACATCTTCTTCCTACGCCTTCGATTTCCTTCTATTTTCAACTTTTTTTTATTTCTCCTTCTACTTCTTCGCGTATGGATTAGAATAGAATTAACGCAAAATTGGATTAAATTATAAGAAATCTAAAAAATGGAATATGAGATGTTAATTACAAAGATCGTAATATAATTGTAATAGGACTGAAATTATGCCTAACTATGATATTAATTGGACTATTTAAGAATATTGGCCTAGTTATAACTTAGAATTATAACTAAAAAGAATAAAAGAAGAAAGAATCTTATTTTCACACTAAGACCTTGGGTTAAATAATAAGCATGTTTATAACGTAAGTTATAAATTGATAAACTATGGAAACTATAGCGCTTATTTTAAGACTTATGATAACTTAATAAGCAATAATAGTAACTGATAAAAATAAAGGCTAATTTAAATAATTTATCTAAGTTAAAAAGCAAAGATAAGAGTAGGATCTGTACCAAATAGCATTCCTCTAATATTTCTATGGTTATGGTGTTTCACATAATCCTGAAGTGAGGCGAGGTGCTTCACATAATCTTGAAGTGAGGCGAGGGGTACACTTATGCTTATAATGGTAGTAAACGGTCAATCTACGGTAATTCAAATCAAGGGGATTTGAACAAGGGGCGCAACTTGATTTTTGTATGATAGAGACTGGTACCGGTAGCATTTTCCTTATTTTTCTGTGGACAAGGTGTTTCACATAACCCTTAAGTGAGACGGGATGCTTCATATAATTCTGAAGTGAGGCGAGGGGAAAGCTTATGCCGACTAGGGTAAATAATACGTCAAAAGAGGGAGCAACATGTAGCATGGGCATGGCGGCAGTTACGCATACAACTTCCATTTCGGTGCTCAGTAATCGCTATTAGTTCCAAACGCTTATTAAGTGTGTCTTTCGTAGACACCAAAGTCTACTGTGTAGGGAAACGTCCGGTTCACATTAGATTCTATGGAGTAGCAGACCGATCAAAGGGTAGAATTAGGAATTCAGCCTAATCAAAGCAGCTATCATGGACAAGTACAAACAATCGAAGTTGACCTATCTTATTAACTGAGTACTAGCTAATTCGTACTTATTTCCAGTTTCACTCTTTCCTATTTGCTTTGTTTCTTTTTATATATACTAGAACTATTGAAGAGTCTATTACTTTTACTTTACTTAAAGATTCTAGTAGTTACTATTACTCACCGGACTTTTAGTCTGACCCACTCCTCTATTTTCCCCTTTTCCCCCATACGCAATCAAGGGAGATGGCAGTAAATTGCAGTGCTCGGAGGTTCCTTGGAGAAGATTTTGCTGTGTATTTCCCTACTTTTTCAACTTTTTGTTCTTTCTTTATACGGACACTTAAGAGGGATATTTGTACTCTAATTTTTGTTGAGATTACGGGTTATTATTTCATAAGATTTGTTGGGTTTTGAGACATGTACGTTGTATTTGGATTTTGACTTATTTGGTTTTTGAAGAAATTGTGAAGCTTTTGTTTTACATAAGTTATTATTTTAGTTTCCGCTGTTTTTACCTATTTTTGTCTTGTGAATCTTAGTCTTTGTTAGTTTTAGTTATAATTATAATGCACTATACCTTTTAATGTGTCCTTTTGGGTATATTAAGGGTTGGGGGGGGGGGTGTTTCACTTGGTATCAAAGCCTAAGGATGAAGGTTCCTAAAAATTTATTTTAAATGTAAGTATTTTCTATGAAAATTTCTTTTAAAAAGTATTTTTCAGAAAGGAACTCTTAGACGTAGTTTTTAAGTATAAAAGAGTTTTTATAAAAATCCCCTCCAAGTCTAGTGCAATCTTCTTTCAATTCTTTTGAGCCTAAATTTTCTTTTCTTTGCATAGAATGGCTGACTGGTTGCATAGAACTACGATACCAAAGGTGCAAGGGAAAATGCCCAATACAACACCAGCAAGTGGAAAACCCTTTAACTAACCCTCATCAGCCTCCTTTTTTCAGCTATGCAAGGACTTCGCTAGTATTGGAGGCAGAACGTTTTCTGGCACAGAGGATTCTGAGGAGAAGCGGGTTAGTTTTGAGAATATGGGCAAAGGTTTAAGCGGTTAGGTTTGGAGGATCGACAATATAACATCCCAAAAAAAAAATTCAATTTAGAACCAGTGATTTGTTTAAATTTATGAAATCTAATTCGGAGATAATTTGAAATAATTTTAAATTTTCAAAACATATGGATATTTTGTTTGTTTAATTATATATCTACATATATAGAATGGATTGGATTTCAAATTTGAATTTGAATTTGAACTTGTATTTGAATTTAAATTTAAAAATAAAATATCTTAAAAATTATTTGGATTCAAAATATTAACATATGTGTATGATTTTATTAATGTATGAATTAGTATTAAAAACATTTTCTTTTAAAAGTTGTATAAATATGAAAAGAGAATGTAATTATATAAATAAGTGAAAAATAATATGAAAATTTATTTAAATCTTTATGCATGTATTAACAAGTGTTAGAGTCATAAGTGAATAGATTTACAAGTGTTAATGAACTAAGACAAGTGTCAAAGTTTTATATTTCTTTTCATTTTTCAAATTAAAGAAATTAAGGAAAAATATACATTTCTAATTCTTTCCTCCCTCATTTTCTTTTGTCTTCACTTTCTAAAACTTAAGAAAAAGAAAGCCTGTACAACTTTCTCAAACCAGAAAAAAAAATCATCAAGCAACTTCAAAAATTTCAAAACAAAGAAGAAAAAAAAACCTTGGAAATTAAAACACTTCAAGGATCTAAAGCCTGGAAATTCATTTCTATCCAAAAATCAAGGAAAACAGTTTCAAAACTTCAAACGAACAATACAGCAAAGTACAACTCAACAAATCAATGCATTTCAGATTCAAAACAAGAATCAAGAATTCAAGGATCATTACAAATTAACTCAGACAAGCAAAATTCAAGTTCCAGTAGTCCATTTTCAACTTTAAGAATTTAAAAGCTCTCTGTTTCTTTTCTTACTTAGGTGAGTAAACCTCTTGAAGCTCTGATATTTGACATATTGTATGAATGCATGATTTCAACAAGAATGAACATTGGTTTGCATGCACAAATCTGTGAATATGTCTATATATCTTGCCTTCACATGTTCATGTATAGGTTTATTAATCCCTGTTCTAGTTCCAAGTTTTCAAAAACCTGTCATACCCAAAATCTCTACTTCTAGTTTTTATTAGATTGAAATGTTGAAATAAAAAGTGTTCAATTTCATTAAAACTGAATTTTAAAAATACTTTTATAAACTAATCTCAAGAATATGGGGTCTGGAACAAGAAAGTAATGTAAACCCAACTTATAATTGAAATTTGATTTCTTTGATTATTCGATTTGATTATATAACCTAAATCATTTTTGAAAATATTGATTTTTAAGATAAAAATCAAGATTTTAAATTATGTATAGAGTGATCATTTCGACGAAGAACTGAAAATGGGTTTTGCGGCTTTACTGGCGATCGAGGCGTTTGGGATTGTTAGAATTTTGCCTGAAGGTGGTTGGCGAGTTATCGAGGCCAAGAAAAATGACAGGTAATTTTTTCAGTCACCATGGCGTCGTAATTTGATCGGTGATGGGTCTAAGCCCTAAAATGGGTTGGGTTCGGAATGATTGCCACCGCTACGTCTCTGATGGATCAAGTCGTACGGGGTTTTGGGAAATGGTAGCAGGGAAGGTTGGCTAGGTGTGGCCAGAGTCTTAGACATTCCGGTGATCGGCGTGGAGTGTTCGAGATGATCCTCTGGTGATGGCTACTGTGCCAATGTTGATCGAGGCAACTCGATTTTGTTTTCGAGTTTTATCTGTGCTTCTAAGTGTTCGGGTAGCAAGAATGGATCGAAGGTGATCTGTTGGCGGTGGTCTAGGAGGCCGAAGATGGGGCGTTGATCGGTGCATGTGCATGATATTTCTGGTGGTATAAGCATTTGGGGATGAATGCTGACTCGAAGCAATCTTCGAGAGAATCATGTGATAACTCGACATTGAGCTCGAGTAAATTATAGATGCGCAGGGTTAACACTTAGGAAAAAAGATTCAAGTTTGGAAATTTAGACGTATGAGTAAGGAATAAGGAACAATTAATTAATAAAAATAATTAAGATTTAATTAATTAACAATAAGGATTAATTATTTAAGATAATTAATTAAGGAATAATTAATTGATGAAGGTAATTAAGATTTAATTAATTTATAATTAAGGATAATTAATCAATGATTAAAAATAATTAATGAAAGTAATTATGTGGTTAATTAATTTAAACCACACGATTTATTCATCTTAATTAAAGATGATTGATTATTGTTGAATGTTGTGTATTGGATTGATATCTCTGATATGTGGTTGTGATGCTATGTAATATGAATTGCTTTGTGCCGAGCTGTGATATCTGTGATGAATATACTTCTGTGTGAATGTGAAAACCCTTTGGCCCGTAAAACGGCACTTGAAATTTCGATGCGACAGGGAGTCGGATTCCAGTTGGTTATCCGAAACACATATCGAACCTTGATAGTAAATCTTTGTGAATGATATATCCACGTGTTTTAAATTGAGCGCCCACTATTCGGTTTAGCTGGGCGAGGACCTTGTGTCATATAACCCATTCTGAATAATGATACGATGAAATGGATAACATTTGAAGACGGTGGTGAAGACCGGGCGCCTTCGAGAACGAAAGGATGACCTATCGAATGACTCTGCACTGAGTTTCTCCGGTATAGAGATCTCCATATGTGATGGGGAGTCCGATCTGGATTGTGGATGCCCGGATTGTAAGGGCTTCTTTGGAAGTGCCTTCGGTTCTGTTCGAACCCGGAACAGACTTGTATGGTTGTATGTCTGACATTACACATTGAGATATAAAATAGATTTCTTTCAAATACATTTCTATTGGTGGTGGAGAATTTATTCTCTTTGCTTAACACCCTTCTCTGAGATGTACGAGCTCAGAGGTTATATAGTTGAAGGTTATCAGTGATATACTCCTAATTTGGTAGTGTGTCATGCTGAGTGCTACTGATCGTTTGTTGATCGAAGCATGGCTTTGTGAAAAGCGTAGCTATGTGGATGAGACTTTTTCGAACCTCACAACCCGGTTATGGTCGAAATAGGAATCGTTGCAGCAAGGTTATTTGGGGGTAGCGCCCCCTGAGGGTATGTCCATTTTCTTCTGGATTATAAGTGGTATCATGATATGGAGCCCAAATACTTAACTTTGTGGTTGCTGCAAACTTATTGCTTTCTCGTTTTTGGTTGAGAAGCGCTTCGAATAATGGTTGGTAATGACCGGGAGATGGCATACTCATGTCAGTAGTTACCTAGTTACAAAGGTAACCCGTCCTTGTGTTGGCAGAGATCCGGTTAGGTTCTCGGGGAAGCCCCTCTACAGTCGTTCTATTTTGTGTAGGAAGTTACTTTGCCTGACCATTTGTTGGAAATCCAATCATTCAATACGAGCCCTGTACGGTTTTTGTTGTAGAACCTGCCATCTAATATGGTAGCTATAGTAGGCATGTTATAATGGTACGTATGCTCGCTAAGATTAATATTATACTTTCGAAATGTTTTCTACACTATGCACTAATAATAATATCAAAAGAGTTTTCTCGTATCAAGCATGTTTGACTATCGTAAAAAAAAATCTCCTCCAATTCTACGATTGCATTGTGTGTGTGGCGGAAGGTCTTATGGTAGTTTCATTTTCCAAAAGCATATGTTTTTGTACAGACAACTGTTTTTGTTTACTCATACCAGTCCCATGACTGACCCGAAGTTTATTATTCCCTTCCTAAACTCTGGGTGCCCATGATTCCCACACGGGCAGCCTAGAAGCAGGTTATCCGTGTTTTGGTGCTAGCTTGGATAGTAGAAGTCTTTTGGAAGCTGTCGGATTCTGGAAGCTTTTGGCTTTGGAAATCTTTTGAAGGGTTGGAGTTTTTGAAGACCTTATCGAAGTTGAAGTATGTTGGAAACCTATTGAAGTTTCTGTTGTCGTTTTATTGTTGTTGTTTCATTATGTGTTGCACTCAGATATTGGTGATCGATGTTGTAATGGATATTGTATCAAATATGTATCTGTGTTATCTTCAATAATATTCATTTCTTCGTTGTTTATTTTCATTTAATGTTGTTATAAGCTCCATCCGGACTGAAGTTCAACGCTTGATTCTCTGGCAGTTAAATACAAGTGAGGTATTTGATGTTGATTTTCAATCGCTGGATTTCGGGGAGTGACAAGGAGCAACTCAGTGCAGAGTCATCCGACAGGTCATCCTATCGTTATCGAGGACGCCCGGTCTTCACCACCATCTTCAAATTCTATCCATTTCACCGTATCACTATTCGGAATAGGCCATACGACACAAGGTCCTCTTCCAGCTAAACCGAATAGTGAGCGCTCAATTTAAAACACGTGGATATATCATTCACAAAGATTCACTATCAAGCTTCGATGTAGGTTTCAGATAACCAACTGGAATTCGACTCCCTGTCGCATCGAAATTGCAAGTGCCGTTTTATGGGCCAAAGGGTTTCACATTCATACGGAAGTATATTCATCACAGATATCACAGCTCAGCGCAAAGAGATTCATATTACATAGCACCACAATCACATATCAGAGATATCAATCCAATACACAACATTCAATAATAATCAATCATCTTTAATTAAAATGAATAAATTATGTGGTTTAAATTAATTAACCACATAATTACTTTCATTAATTATTTTTATTCACTGATTAATTATCCTTAATTATAAATTAATTAAATATTAATTACCTTCAATAGTTAATTATTCCTTAATTAGTTACCTTAATTAATTAATCCTTAATTGTTAACTAATTAAATCTTAAATACTTTTATTGATTAATTATTCCTTAATAAATTAATTATTAATTACAAATTAATTAACCTTAATTATTTATTTAATTAATCTTTAATATTAATTAATTAAGTAATTACTTTTTAAGTAATATTAACAAACCATTAATTACTTAATAAATTAAAAGATAAATCTTTTTATCTTTATTAATTACTTTGATTATCTTTTAAACCTTGTTTAATAAATCATTCTTATCACATTAATTACTTTAAAAGGTTAAGATAACATTTTATCTTAATCATCCTTTTTAATTACATTATTTATTTAATGTAAAAATTTAATAATGCAACAAAGTTAAGTAAGTTAAAATTTAATTACTTTGAAAATATCTTATTTAAACCCTTAATTAATCCAAGCTTTAATCAAAATCGTCATTTGAATACGTGGTTTTAAATGTTTAAAAAGTCTAAATTTAGTTTAAAGTAAAAATTGTTTACATGGCAGACTCGAGACTGATTTGAGTCTTACCGGAGAACGTTTCCTGTTTATTTCGAGTTTTACCGAAAATCTACTCGTACGTTTAAATTTCCAAACTAGAATTTTTTTCTAAGTGTTAACCTCCGCGTCCATAATTTACTCAAGCCCAGTCTCGAGTTATCACATGATTCTCCCGAAATATCGTGCACATGCACCAATCAACGCCTAATCTCCGGCCTCCCAGACCACCGCCTGTAGATCACCTTCAATCCATTCTTGCTACCCGAAAACTTAGAAGCACAGGTAAAACTAAAAAACTAAATCGAGTTGCCTCGATCAACATAGGCACAACAGCCATCACCAGAGGATCACCTCGAACACCCTACGCCAATCACTGGAATGTCTAAGACTCCGACCACACCCAGCCAACCTTCCCCACTACCATTTCCCAAAACCCTGTATGACTTGATCCATTAGAGACGTGGTGGTGGCAATCATTCCGAACCCAACCCATTTTAGGGCTTAGACCCATCGCGGATCAAATTTCGATGCAATGGTGACAGGAAAAATCACCTGTCATTTATCATGGCCTCGACAACTCCCCAACTACCTTCAGGCAAAATTCCGACCATCCCAAACGCCTCGATCGCCAGTAAAGCCCCAAAACCCGTTTTCAGTTCATCGTCGAAATGCTCACTCTATACAAAATTTAAAATCTTGATTTTTATCTTAAAAATCAATATTTTCAAAAACGATTTAGGTTATATAATCAAATCGAATAATCAAAGAAATCAAATTTTAATTATAAGTTGGGTTTACAGTACTTTCTTGTTCCAGACCCCATATTCTTGAGATTAGTTTATAAAAGTGTTTTTAAAATTTAGTTTTAATGGATTTGAACACTTTTTATTTTAACACTTCAATCTAATAAAAACTAGAATTAGATATTTTGGGCATGATAGGTTTTGAAAACCTGGAACTAGAACAGGGACTAATAAACCTGCACATGAACATGCACATGCAAGATATATACAAATATTCACAGATTTGTGCATGCAAACCAATGTTCATTCTTTCTGAAATAATGCATTCAGACAATAGATCAAATATCAGAGCTTCAAGAGGTTTACTCACCTGACCAAAAAAAGAAACAGAGAGCTTTTAAATTTTGAAAGTTGAAAACATACTACTGGAACTTGAATTTTGCTTGTCTAAGTTAATTTGTAATGATCCCTGAATTCTTGATTCATGTTTTGAATCTGAAATGCCTTGATTTGTTGAGTCGTGATTTGCTGTGTTGTTTGTTTGAAGTTTTGAAACTATTTTCCTTGATTTCTGGATAGAAATTAATTCCAGGCTTTAGATCCTTGAAGTGTTTTAATTTCCAGGGTTTTTTTCTTCTTTGTTTTGGAATTTTTGAAGTTGCTTGATGATTTTTCTTTCTGGTTTGAGAAAGTTGTATAGGCTTTCTTTTCTTAAGTTTTAGAAAGTCAACATAAAACAAAATGAGAGAGGAAAAAATTAGGAATGTATATTTTTCCTTGATTTCTTTAATTTGAAAAATGAAAAGAAATATAAAATTTTGACACTTGTCTTGATTCATTAACACTTGTAAATCTATTCAGTTATGACACCAATACTTGTTAATACATGCATAAAGATTTAAATAAAATTTTATATTATTTATCTCTTATTTATATAATTACATTCTCTTTTTATATTTATACAACTTTTAAAAGAAAATGTTTTTAATACTAATTCATATGTTAATAAAATCATACACATATGTTAATATTTTGAATCCAAATAATTTTTAAGATATTTTATTTTTAAATTTAAATTCAATTACAAGTTCGAATTCAAATTCAAATTCAAATTTGTAATCCAATCCATTATATATATATAATTAAATAATCAAAATATCCATATGTTTTGAAAATTTAAAATTAACTCAAATTAACTCCAAATTAAATTCCAAAAATTCAAATAAATCACTAGTTTTAAATTGAATTTTTTTTGGGATGTTACAGGTTCCCCCATTGAGAAAATTTCATCCTCGAAATTTTGAAGGGAGAGAAGGACAAACAAAGAATCATATGAAGATATAAAAGATAGAGAAATGGCTTACTAATCAAGCTGGAATATCCACTCTGCAATTGGGATAAGATTTTGCATGTTATCCTCTGTTTCCCAAGTACAATCCTTTGGACCGCCACTCCATTGTACTTTAACCAGTTTCACAATTTTGTTCCTCAGCTGCTTTTCATCACGATCAATGATCTTTATCGGTTCTCTCTTTACTGCCAGATTTGGTGTGATCTTCAAATCCTGCTGAGCAGCTTCTTCAATAATACAGTCTGGATCGTGCACATATTTTCGAAGGTTAGAAATGTGAAACACATCATGCATGCCAGATAATCAGCTGGGTAGCTGCACTCGATATGCTAAAGGACTGATCCTCTCTAGAATAGGAAAATGACCAATATAACGTGCTGCCAACTTACCAGTCTTTCCAAATCTTAATACGCCACGCATTAGAGACACTTTTAAGAATACAAAATCTCCAACCTGGAATTCTAAATCTCTTCTTCTGCGGTCATAATAACTCTTCTGACGACTTTGAGCAGTTATCAATTTCTTTCGAATAAAATCTACTTTCTTCGTGGCTTCTTTAATCATATCTGATCCAAGGACGCGTCTATCACCTGACTCGATCCAGCATGCAGGTGACCGACATGGATGACCATATAAATCTTCGAAAGGAGCCATTTTGATACTGGCCTGATAGCTATTGTTGTATGAGAATTCAACCAGATGTAAATGGTCCTCCCAAGAACCACCAAAGTCGAGAATACAAGCTCTCAAAAGGTCTTCTAAAATTCGATTTATCCTCTCAGTCTACCCATTAGATTATGGGTGATAGGCAGTACCGAAGTCCAGCTTTGTTCCTAATGCGGCTTGGAATGCCTCCTAAAATCTACTAGTGAAGATCGGATCACGATCACTCGCTATACTGCTGAATATACCGTGGAGACGAACAATCTCTTTTATATATAGCTCTGCTAAGCTTGTCGCTATTTGGGTGGATTTTACTAGGATGAAGTGAGCAGTTTTGGTTAAACGGTCATCTATAACCCAAATTGCTTCATTTCTTTTCTGAGTTCGTGGCAATCCATCGATGAAATCCATCGATACTTGATCCTATTTCCACTTTGGTACTTCCAAAAGCTGAAGTATACCCGCCACTTTCTTTTGATCGCTTTTAATTTGATGACAGGTAGACAACGACTCACATATATTGATATGTCCCTTTTCATTGTCTTCCACCAGAAAATTCTTTTGATAGCACAATACATTTTATTAACTCCTAGATGGATACAAAGTTTGGACTTGTGAAACTCGTCCAAAAATTCCCGCTTCAGATCTGGGATATTTGGAGCACACATCCTACCTTTCAATCTTATAACTCCACTACGATTGGTTGCAAAACTGGTATCTTCGCCTAGAAGGATTCTCCCATAAATATCTCGAAGAAGCTTGTCTTCTTTTTGCTTGCTAGCGATTTTCTCAAGAAGAGTAGGAGACAACTAGGTGAGTAAGAATAGCATGTTTTCTGCTCAAAGCATCGACAACTACATTGGCTTTTCTGGGTGTACACAGAATATCTAGGTCATAGGATGCTAGAAATTCCTGCCAATATTGTTGTCGCAGATTTAAATCTTACTAGGTGAAGAGGTACTTCAAAGATTTGTGATCCGTGAATAATTCAAATTTTTCACCTAAAAGAAAGAGGGTTTATTAAGTATATATTAAGTTAAGTTGAACTTTAAAAAATTTCTTTTAAAAAAGTTGAAGGAGATTCTTACCCAAAAGATAATGTCGTCAGATTTTTAAGGCAAAAATAACAGCCAAGAGCTCCAAATCATGTATTGGGTAGTTTCTCTTATGCAGACGTAATTGTCTACTCGCGTAGGCAATTACCTTCCCATTCTGCATTAATACTACACCACATCATCACTATAGGCGTCAGTATAGAAAGATAAGCCTTGGTTCCCGTTAATGATAGCGAGAATAGGAGCGGTAGTCAATCTCCTTTTTAACTCCTGGAACGCTTCATCACATTTCGGAGTCCAATCGAACTTGGCATTCTTCATTGTTAGCTTAGTCAATGGACTAGCTATCTTAGAAAAGTCCTGAACAAACTTCCGGTAATATCCTGCTAAACCCAAAAAACTTCGAACTTCTTTTGGAGTTGTGGGTCGCTTCCAGTCAAGAATAGCAGAAACTTTGTTAGGATCAACAGAAATTCCTTCTTCATTAAAAATTTGGCCGAGAAATCTGACTTCTTTGACCCAAAAGTGGCATTTAGAAAATTTGGCGAATAGGATGTTCCTTCTCAATATCTCCAAAACAATTCTGAGATGTTCAGCATGCTCCTCTTCGGTTTTGGAGTAGATTAGGATATTTTCGATAAATACAAGCACAAATTTATTCAGCACTTCCCGGAATACACGGGTCATTAAATCTATGAAGTATGCGGGAGCATTGGTTAGTCCGAAAGGCACGACTAACCATTCGTAGAATACGTCTAGACCCCTAAAAGCAGTCAAATGAACACAGTCTTCAGCAATTCATAGCTGATGGAATCCCTGGACTAGATCCATCTTTGAAAAGAATCGAGCGCCATGAAGTTGATCAAACAGATCGTCAATTCTAGGTAAAGGAAACTTTTTTTTGAGATTTTGTTTATTGAGATCACGGTAGTCTACACACAATCACAAGGATCCGTCAGATTTAGCCACAAACACCATAGCTGAACCCCATTTGGAAACACTAGGATGTATCAATCCCCTTTCTAGCAAATCACCAGTTTGCTTGACTAGTTTAATTCTTTCCATGGGTGCCATCCTAAGGCTTGCATGAACGACATGATGAGCATATGGCACTAAGCCGATTCTGAATTCAATTTCTCTGTGCGAAGGTAAAAAATTTACCTTTTCGAATATGTCGGGAAAATGTCGGACAATAGGAATAGACTCCAAATTAGGTTTGGGATATCCCAACGTATACATCAACTTATCCCTTTTCGGACTAGGGTCTTTACAAGAAATTTCAATGAAATCTCCACATTTTGTTTTGACCAGAATCGTTCGATTGTTGCAATTTAATTTGGCTTCGTATCTCGTTAACCAATTCATTCCGAGTAGAATTTCAAATTCACTAAAGTCGAGAACATAAAGGTTGATAAGAAATTGATGGCCATAATACGAGATAGGCACTTTCCTACAATATAGACAAAGATTTGCGGGACCACCAACTGGATTCTTCATGCAAATAGGTTCATCGATAAATTTAGGTCCAAGTTTTAGTTCATTCATGATTTGTTGGGAGATAAAGCTATGCGAAACTCCCTTGTCGAACAAAACTCTAACAACTCTATCACCAACAACAAGGTTACCTTCCAAGACTCCTTTTCCTTTATCCGCCTTGGAAGTTGATGGGTCATCTTTTACCGCGTACATTTTCGCTACTTGTGCTTGTTTCTTTTTCGACAAATTTTTAGCTCCGTGACCTGGCCAGTGACAGCTATAGCATTCCTTGGTTCTTTGATTTGCCTTCACGGGGTGATCTTTCTTTATTTGTCTCTTTGGCTTCTCACAATCATTTGCATAACGGCCTTTCTCCTGACAGTTGTAACAAGTAATATTTCTAGCCAAGATTCCTGATTACTCCTGTGACGCCCCACCTCTATACCCACGCTAGCCAAGAACACTCCGGAGAAGTGCTGTCAACTAGCACGGAGAATAAGGCTGTTGAGGAGCGACCATCCATGTAATTGCTTATCACACGGTGGCTATAAATAATCTTCGGAAACAAACATAGAAATAATCATATCACAAATCATTCACAGATATCCATATCACAAAGGCGGAAGAAGATATGAATATATAACTAACACATGAAAGTGTACATCAGAGTAGTGGTCAATAAGATCCACGATAATACAAAAGAATAGCAACACGTGCTATACAAAAGAATACAACTATGAGTCTATATCTCAAGTGTATACAACAAAAACTGCTAATCTAAACAGTTAGCCAAAAGTCAGAGTGATGAATCCCTGGGAAGAAGTCAAGCAGAAGCACCTGTAACATCTCGGTCTGATCCGAGTATTATTTAAGAAAATAATAAACGGATCAGTCTAGCTATAAATATCAGATGACATGATATAACATAAAAGATATGGCATAAACATAAACATCCATAACGACATACCACTATAAGTATGTAAATAATGATCAACAGAAGATCAATCAATAAGAGATAATCAATATCACAAGAATCTTCTCGAAGATTCGAAGGGGGCATCATACCCTAAACTTGTACTCATAACAAGTCAATGACATAAATTCCAGAAATCAACACGAGAAATCCAGAAATCATAAAAAGGGAAAGAGGCCTATCACATGACGGTCCGAAGACCATGGGGAGCTACCCCGCATGTGTGAATGGAATCACACAGATTGAGGTCAAGACTAACCAAAAAGCAGAAAGGTATGTGTGAATGGAATCACACAAGTGGTGTCTAGTCTAACCTTGCAATGAAAGAGACATCGCGCAATTGCTAGTCTAATTCATAAAGCGATCATCAAGATCAACGAGAAGTGTCAATTACACTAAGCTAGTAAATATAGAAGTTTAGCTTCATGTCCCATAACCACTTGCTTAACTTAAATATTTACGAACAAACTGTAAATCTTCACTAATAAAATTGTCACAAGAGGTTCAATCGAACAAGTCCAAGAATTAACCGACGAAGTGAACGCAAGCGTTTCATACCACTTGTTTTACTAAGTCGCTTAATTAGATTTCTCATCCGGGTGAGGTAAAGGCTTGTATATACTAATAGATTGGAAAACGGTTTAAGAAAAGAGCTTTGTTATTAAAAATAGAGTTGAAATTGTTTGTTAAAAGAGTTTTGATATTTACTACTAGTATTGAAACCTTTATATTATAAAGTGACAAAACACAGAAGCAATTGTAGAAACAATCAGTCACAAAAATCGCATACGGAGATGTGAATAAAATCAAAGGAAATCAGCTCAATGTTTTTCAGATAAGATCCCCTACGGAGGGGGGGTCCAGGGGGGGTGGCAACCCCCCAAGGTGGGGGTGCGGGGGCAACGCCACCGCTTACGGGGTTCGACCTGCCCGGTCAGGTCGCGGGGGTCCAGGGGGCAGCGCCCCGTCCAAAACGGTACGACCTAAGTGAAGACAAGCGGCCTACGACCTAAAGCAAAGTGAGGTCTAACGACCTAAGGGTTCACGCGGCCTAACACAATGGCCGAGCGACCTAACTGGAGTTAAGGGAGGCAAGCGACTTAAGGTCCAACGACCTACGACTCAAGCAAGCCGAGCGACCTAGTGTGGAGGGGTCGAGCGACTTAAGGAATGCGAACGACCTAAGGTCTAACGACCTACGACTTAACAGAGTCGAGCGACCTAAGGTAAATGGTCCAATGACCTAACTCGAACGACTTATCTGGAGCTTAGGTCGGAGACGACCTACGAGATAAACCAGGCCGACCTAGTGGACGAGCGACCTAAGGTAAATGGTCCAACGACCTAACTCGAACGACTTATCAGGAGCTTAGGTCGAAGACGACCTACGAGATAAACCAGGGCGAGCGACTTAACGTTTTCCTAGAGATTATAGGTCGGAAACGACCTAAGACTTAAAGCTTAACTCGCGAGCGACCTACGGCTTAAGGCCTAACTCGTGAGCGACCTACGACTTAAGGCTTAACTCGTGAGCGACCTAATTCCGAAGTGCCAATTCTTCCAGAACGACCTAAAGTTAACTCGTGAACGACTCACGACCCATGGACGAACGACTTAACTCCGAACGACCTAAAAATGGCCAGAACGACCTAAGTGCAGAAAATTCACCAAAACGCTAAAAATTGGAGTTTTTCGCCAATCCAATCCAAACCAAATGCTAACATGCATGCAAAAATGATAGGGAATCATTTCCAACAGTCCAATATAGTTATAGGCTAGAATTGTGAGATAAAAATCTCACCTTTGCACTAAAATTTATGAAGATGAAGCTTGAAAGCAAGGAGAAGCAATCCAAAGCTTGAATCCAATATCTTCTACTTGAATTTGGAGTTGAATGATGGAGTTGCAATTGAATTTGAGCTTGGAGTTTTAATTTCCCATTCTCTTCACCATTAATGCTAAAGCTTGAGTTAGTTAGGAAATTTATGAAGAGTGAGGAGAAGAGGGTTGGAACTTGGGCTTAATAGGCTAAACTAACCCAAAGTCCAAAGCGGGAAAAGTTAGTGAAATTTCACTAACTCCAAACCTATCGATGTTTATACTTAAAAAGTTGTAAACGACATTTCGAACTCAATGGAAGTGGTCTCGAGTCCTAATTTGACCGTTTGCAAAAAGTAGTTTTTCGGATCAAAATCCGATTAACGATTTAATATTTAAATAAAAATATTTAAATGTAAACTCGATAAATATGCGGGTTGTTACAACTCCTCTTCTCCTTGCCTTGATCCGGCTTCTTACCTTTGAATTTCCTTTTCTTCCAATTTGGACTTCTTGAACTCCCCTTCTCTTTCGGTACTTCTTGCATATCTAGAGTAGCGTATCAATAACCCATATTGATCAAGTCCGAAAAGGATTCTTTTATGTGGGATGTCATCTCCTTGTGGTACTTCTTATTCATTCCCCGAATGAATCTTTCATTCTTCTTCAAAGGTGTATTTACCAGCTCTGGACCAAATCGAGACAATTCATTGAATTTATTCAAGTATTCCTCAAGTGATAAACTTCCTTGTTTCAAATCCATGAACTCTTGGTACATTCGAGAGATAGCAGCAGATGGGATGTATCGCTTCTCAAACACTTCTTTAAATCATCTCCAAGTAAAATCATCTTCCGAATCATCCACAGTAACTGTCTCCCACTAAGCTAATGCTTCCTCTTGGAGTTTCCAAGAAGTTATTAGTCGCATTTGATCGTCTACCAACTTCAATCCCCTGAAAATTCTTTCAAGGATCGGATCCAAGCTTGGGCTTCAACAATAGATTCCTTGCTAGTGAATGGTTTGCCACCAAGTCTCGAGAAGCTTTTATATAGATCAGCCAGATTCGGCTGAGGTTGAGTAGGCATAATTGCTGTTGTAGGGACTTGACCAGTTGTAGTGGTATTTCCCCATCCCCTATCTTGTCCTCTTCTTACGCTCATTCTCACTATCTATAAATAGTAAGAAAACTTGATTTAGGCATACGGACAAGATATCTTAGGGAATATCAACAGTTAAAAAGAATGGACCGAGAAATTTCTGGGTTTCAGTCTCTCGGTTTATACTCATTCTAGGGTATTCTTCACCCTATCTCTAATGAGCTACCTAATGTGTTATACTCCGTAGCTAAAGTTCTTACTGAACTTTTAGCTCTGTTACCACTTGTCACAACCCGAAATCCAGCGATTGAAAATCAACATCAAATACCTCACTTGTATTCGACTGCCGAAGATTCAAGCGTTGAACTTCAGTTCGGATTGAGCTTATAATAACATTAGATGAAAATAAACATCATAAAAATGAATATCATTGAACGTAACACAAATACTTCTTTGATACAATATCCATTGCAACATCGATCACCAATATCAGAGTGCAATATAACAATAAAACGACAACCGAAACTTCAACAAGTTTCCAACATACTTCAACTTCGATAAGGTCTTCAAAAACTCCAACCCTTTAAAAGATTTCCAAAGACAAAAGCTTCCAGAATCCGATAGCTTCCAAAAGACTTCTACTATCAAGCTAGCTCCAAAACATGGATAACCTGCTTCTGGGCTGCCCGTGTGGGAGTTATGAGTACCTAGAGTTTAGGAAGGGAACAATAAACTCTGGGTCAGTCATATGACTGGTATGAGTAAAAAAAAATAGTTGTTTGTACAAAAACAGTTTATAAAAGAAAATCCGATATGATTTTGGAAAATGAAACTACCATAAGACCTTCCACCACACACGCAATGCAATCGCAGAATTGGAGAAGATTTCTTCTTATGACAGTCAAATATGCTTGATACGAGAAAAATCTTTTGATATTATTATTAGTGCATAGCGTAGAAAACATTTCGAAAGTATAATATTAATTTTAGCCAGCATACGTACCATTATAGTATGCCTACTATAGCTACCATTAGATGGCAGGTTGGCAGGTTCTACCACTAAAACCGTACAGGGCTCGTATTGGATGATTGGATTTCCAAAAAATGGTCAGGCAAAGGAACTTCCTATACAAAATGGAACGCATCTGGAGGGACATCCCCGAGAACCTAAACGGATCTCTGCCAACATAAGGCCGAGTTACCTCTGTAACTAGGCAACTACTGACATAAGTATGCTATCTATCAGCCGTTACCAACCTTTACCTGAAGCGCTTCTCAACCAACAACCACAAAGCAATAAGTGTACAGCAAACACAAAGTTAAGTATCTGGGCTCCATACCATGATACCACTTATAATCCAGAAGAAAATGTATATACCCTCAGGGGGTGCTACCCGTAAATAACCTTGCTGCAATGATTCCTGTTTCGACTATAACCGGGTTGTGAGGTTCGACGAAGTCTCGTCCACAAAGCTACGCTTTTCACAAAGCTATGCTTCGATCAACAAATGATCAGCACCACTCAGCATGCCACACTACCAAATTGGGAGTATATCACTGATAACCTTCAACTACATAACCTCTGAGCTCGTACGTCTCAAAGAAGGGTGTTAAGCTAAGAGAATAAATTCTCCGCCACCAATATAAATGCAGTTGAAAGAAATCTGTTATACATCTTAAAGTGTAATGTCAGACATACAACCATACAAGTCTGTTCCAGGTTTGAACAGAACCGAAGGCACTTCCAAGAAGCCTTTGCAATCCGGGCATCCATAGTCCCGATCGGACTCCCCATCACATATGGAGATCTCTATACCAGAGCAACTCAGTGCAAAGTCATTCGACGGGTCATCCTATTGCTCTCGAAGATGCCCGGTCTTCACCACCGTCTTCAAATGCTACCCATTTCTTTGTATCACTATTTGAAAAGGGTTATACGACGCAAGGTCCTCTCCCCGCTAAACCGAATAGTGAGCGATCAATTTAAAACACGTGGATATATCATCCATAAAGATTCACTGTCAAGACTCGATGTGAGTTTCGGATAACCAATTGAAATCCGACTCCCTATCGCATCGAAGTTTCAAGTGCCATTTTATGGGCCAAAGGGTTTTCACATTCACATAGACGTATATTCATCATAGATATCACAGCTCGACACAAAGCAGTTCATATTACATAGCATCACAATCACATATCAGAGATATCAATCCAATACACAATATTCAATAATAATCAATCATCTTTAATTAAGATGAATAAATCGTGTGGTTTAAATTAATTAACCACATAATTACTTTCATTAATTATTTTTAATCAATGATTAATCATCCTTAACTATAAATTAATTAAAACTTAATTACCATCATTAATTAATTATTCCTTAATTAATTATCTTAATAATTAATCCTTAATTGTTAATTAATTAAATCTTAATTACTTTTATTAATTAATTATTCCTTAATAAATTAATTGCTAATTACAAATTAATTAACCTTAATTATTTATTTAAATAATCTTTAATATTAATTAATTAATTAAGTAATTACTTTTTAAGTAATTATATTAACAAACCATTAATTACTTAATAAATTAAAAGATAAATCTTTTTATCTTTATTAATTACTTTGATTATCTTTTAAAGCTTGTTTAATAAATCATTCTTGTCACATTAATTACTTTAAAAGGTTAAGATAACATTTTATCTTAATTATCCTTTTTAAGGACATTATGTATTTAATATAAATAATTTAATAATGTAACAAAGTTAAATAAATTAAAATTTAATTACTTTGAAAATATCATATTTAAATCCTTAATTAATCCAAGCTTTAGTCAAAATCATCATTTGAAAACGTGGTTTCAAAATATTTAAAAAGTTTGAATTTATTTTAAAGTAAAAACTTTTTCACATGGCAGACCCGAGACTGCTTCAAGTCTTACCCGAGAACGTTTCTTGTTTACTTCAAGTTTTACCAAAAATCTACCCGTACCTTTAAATTTCCAAACTTGAATTTTTTTTAAGTGTTAACCCTGTGCATCCATAATTTACTCGACCCCAATCTCGAGTTATCGCATGATTCTCCTGAAGGTTGCTTCGAGTCAGCATTCATCCCCAAACTCTTATACCACCAGAAATATCGTGCACATGCATCGATCAACGCTCGATCTCCGACCTCCCTGACCACCGCCGGCAGTCACCTTCGATCCATTCTTGCTACCCGAACACTTAAAAGCATAGATAAAACTCAAAAACAAAATCGAGTTGCCTCGATCAACATAGGCACAACAACCATCACCAGAGGATCACCTCGAACACCCCACACCGATCACCAAAATGTCTAAGACTCCGGCCACACCTAGCCAACCTTCTGCATTACCATTTCCCAAGACCCCGTACGACTCGATCCACCAGAGATGTGGCGGTGGCAATCATTCCGAACCCAACCCATTTTAGGGCTTAGACCCATCACCGATCAAATTTCGACTCCACGGTGACTGGAAAAATCACCTATCATTTTTTCTAGCCTCGACAACTCCCCAACCACCTTCAGGCAAAATTCCGACCATCCCAAACGCCTCGATCGCCAGTAGATCCCCAAAAACTGTTTCCAGTTCATCGTCGAAATGCTCACTTCATACATAATTTAAAATCTTGATTTTTATCTTAAAATAAATATTTTCAATAACGATTTAGGTTATATAATCAAATTGAATAATCAAAGAAATCAAATTTTAATTATAAGTTGGGTTTACAGTGCTTTCTTGTTCCAGACCCCATATTCTTGAGATTAGTTTATAAAAGTATTGTTAAAATTCATTTTTAATGAATTTGAACACTTTTTATTTTAACACTTCAATCTAATAAAAACTAAAAGTAGAGATTTTGGGTATGACAGGTTTTTGAAAACCTGGAACTAGAATAGGGATTAATATACCTATACGTGAACATGCATAGGCAAGATATATACACATATCCATAGATTTGTGCATGCAAACCAATGTTCATTCTTGCTGAAATCTTGCACTCAAGAACCAGATCAAATATCAGAGCTTCAAGAGGTTTACTCACCCGATCAAAAAAAAGAAACAGAGAGCTTTTAAATTCTGAAAGTTGAAAATAGACTACTGGAACTTGAATTTTGCTTGTCTGAGTTAATTTGTAATGATCCTAGAATTCTTGATTCTTGTTTTGAACCTGAAATGCCTTGATTTGTTGAGTCATGCTTGGCTATGTTGTTTTTTTGAAGTTTTGAAACTGTTTTCCTTAATTTATTGATAAAAATGAATTTCCAGGCTTTAGATCCTTGAAGTGTTTTAATTTCCAGGTTTTTTCCTTCTTTGTTTTGAAAATTTTGAAGTTGCTTGATTATTTTTCTTTCTAGTTTGAGAAAGTTGTACAGGCTTTCTTTTCTTAAGTTTAAGAAAGTAAAGACAAAAGAAAATGAGAGAGGAAAGAATTAGGAATGTATATTTTTCCTTGATTTCTTTAATTTGAAAAATGAAAAGAAATATAAAATTTTGACACTTGTCTTGATTCATTAACACTTGCAAATCTATTCACTTATGACTCTAACACTTGTTAATACATGCATAAAGATTTAAATAAAATTTTATATTATTTTTCTCTTATTTATATAATTACATTCTCATTTCATATTTATACAACTTTTAAAAGAAAATGTTTTTAATACTAATTCATACATTAATAAAATCATACACATATGTTTATATTTTAAATCCAAATAATTTTTAAGATATTTTATTTTGAAATTTAAATTCAAATACATGTTCAAATTCAAATTCAAATTCAAATTCAAATTCAAATTCACATTTAAAATCCAATCCATTCTATATATATAGATATATAATTAAACAAACAAAATATCCATATGTTTTGAAAATTTAAAACTAATTCAAATTAACTCCAATTAAATTCTAGAAATTCAAATAAATCACTGCTTTTGAATTGAATTTTTTTGGGATGTTACAGGCAATGTGTTCAGCCTACATCTTGGCAGTAGAAGAGGGAGCTTAAGAAGGTTCCTATAAGCTCTAAGAAGTAGTGGAAGGATAAAGATAAGAGGAAAGAGGGAGGACCTCGGAAGCGAATCAAGAAAAGTGGAAAATGTAAGTGTTGTAGAATGACCAGTCATTTCGCAAAAGACTGTAAGAAGGCGGGAATGAAGTGAAGATGTTATAATTGTGGGCAGCTTGGTCACTTAAGTAGGATTAGTCCTTAGAAAATGGAGCAGACAACGAATGCACTCGCAGCATCGGTGCAGACCTTGGGTACAACACCTTCCAACAGCAGACCAAATCAAGGTAGAAAAATTTGATTTCTATTTCTAATTTTCTCATTTGGATTCTTTTCAATTCTGAAGCATCACACTCTTTTATCTCTAGTTCTCTTGTGGATTATTTGCACTTAGACATTTCTTTAATAGTAGACCCCATCTTTGTTTCAATCCCAATAGGAGGATCGTCACACTTGTCTTTGGTTTGTAGGAGTTTGAAATTTTTTATCCTAGGCTTAGAATTTGACTATGACGCCTATGTTTTGGGATTTTTGAGGTATGGGATGATTTTGGAAATGGATTGGCTATCCACATATGAAGCTATACTACATTGTAAGAGGTGAGTCATTAGACTAGAGACATGCATCAGTAGGACTCTTGAGATTTCTTGTGACCCACATGGGTTAGTTATGTTGAGCTTCCTTTTTTCCCTCGATTCAACATCATCAGAGTTAGATTCGGTTCCGGTCGTAAGAGATTTTCCATATATCTTTGAGGAGTTTATGGGAATACCCCCCTAAGAGAGATATTGAATTCAGGATTTATTTTGCTAGCCAGTAGAATTACCCATAGGGCATATGGCGTCTAGGGAAAGGAAGGGATTGAGCAAGCAGATCCATAAGCTTTTGAGAAAGGTTTCATAAGAAGAAACATATCGGAATATGAAGTGTCGGTCATCTTCGCTGCCAAAGTAGATGGTTCTCTTTGACTTTTCATTGACTATACAGAATTGAATAAGCTTACAAAGAAGAACCATTGTCCACTTTCTAAGATAGATGATCTTTTTAGATAGTTGGCCCTTCAGTATTCTTTCATCTTGGTCTAGCCATTAGATTTCATCAGCGTAGGGTTGCTGATGACAGCATTGATAAGACCGCGTTTTGGACACCCGGCAGATTATTTGACTGGTCGGTATGTCTTTTGGGCTAACTGATGTCCTAGCCTATTATGTCGATTTGATGAACCATGTTTTTATAGATGTCCTAAAATAAAGTTCGCGGGGATTTGTGGTCGACATTTTGGTGTTTTCTTAGAAGGATTGAAGAGCATGTTATTTCTGTAAAGGAGGTTCTTTATACGCTTCGTATTCGTCAACGGAAGACAGATTTCTTTGAGTATCACTTTTGGCATAAGGAATTGTGCTTCCTAGGGCATAGTGAATGTATACACATAGGATAAGTTTGATAGGGTTTTGTACATTTAGGTTCAAACTATGGAAATCCCAAGAGAGATAGACAAGGATTAGAGATGTATAATAGAAAAGGAGAAAACCATATGCAGATAATTATAGAAATTATAATTGTTTCATATGAGCGGATTTAACGGTAGTACCTTAGAATAAATCTAACAAAAGATTTTAGTAGGGTAATGGGATTTCCAAGGTTTAAGAAAAGTACTCCTGGGTTAGTAAGGACAAAATCCACTTTATGCCAAGCCCAATAAAATGAAAATTTTAAATTTTAAAAAGTGGAAAAAATGTAATTGTTACAATTGAAAATTTTCATTGTTAATATTTTATTTTAGAAAATAAATATGAATTTTTTGAGGAGTGGTATGAAATTTAAGTTGATTTTTATATAATGAATAATTAGAATTCTTTTTGAAGAATTATGGAGTGTGTGTGTATATATATATAACTCACTAGTTTCGTTGTAAGTAAACTAAGATTTTAAACAAAAATACCTAGAGTGTATCAAGTATTGAAAATGTAGATTACAACTTTTATTATTGTAGTAAATGGTTTCGTGAAAAATAAGCGGAGCATAGGTTAGAACACTATTATCATAGTAAGTGACTCCCAAGAGAAATATTTTTACATAGGTATATGAGATTCATTGGTATTTATTTAATTGAATCCATACACTAGTATTTTTTCGGGTTCTAGTAACGTTGTTTTATGCAACATCCGTTTTGACCCAAATCAAAATGTATTTTAAAATATAATTTCTAAGTATAGAGACAAAATGGTTTGTAAAGTACATTTATTATTTTTAGGAAGTATAAGGAAGTGTTTCTGTAGTTATGGAAATTTTAAAACAGTTTTAAAGATGAGTTTTTCTAAAAGGAATTTGTGTAAGTTAGATATTAGAAAATATTTGTCATGAAAGAATATAATTAAACATACTTTAATCTATTGGAATGAAAAGAATAATTGTATGATTTTCTGTGAAACTAATAAAAATGTTTTTTGCAAGTTATAAGGAATACATGAAAGAGATATACAAGGTATGAAAAGCACCATATTTTGTATAGCTTATTTCGAAAAATGTAAAATAAGCTCATTGTAATTTCACATAAACATGAAATTCTCTTTTAAAAGGTTCATAGAAGATTTTAGCGTTAATAATTTCTCACTTGAGAAAGTAGTTCCAATACATTAAGGTATGAGACCGTGAAATAAGAAGATGTTTGAAACACATGAAAACAACTTAAGATATTTTAAAAGAAAATGGTTTGGTGAAAAAGTTAGTAAGCTTTGGAAATGAAAAACATAATAAAAGTAGAATTTGAAAATTCAAATTATTATAGAAAACTGAAAAGGTATTTAAAAGCAAACGAGGAATAAGTTTTGGACTTAGAATTTGAAAGTTTTTCCCTTTAAGTTGGGAAAAAATGTTAAGTAACCAAGTATTTTTGAATTTAATAGAAATTCAAAAATAACACTTTTTAAGGATAAAGATTTTGGGATTTGATGTTTTGAAAATTTAGAAGTCTTAGTTTTTGAAACGATTAATACCCAACCAAACTCTTATATATATGCAGTGTAGAGAAATCATTTCCTTGGTGCAACCGAAAAGTGTAATACCATATAGGGGATAACGGTGATTACTTTTGAAAGTAATGATAGAAGTTCTCGTAGAATGTATAGGACACTAGTAAGAACCTAGGAATGTTGATTCATGTGTGCAGACTAAAGAAGACAGTAAAGTGAGTAAGGTAGTAAGGCATGCATGGTTGAGAATGGATATTCTTTATTTTGGAGGAACTTGGAAAAAGCATCTTTCTTTAGTGGAATTCACATAAGATAGTAGTTCTCAAGCCAACAATAGATTTGGCACCTTTCGAAGCTTTTTATGAAAGACCGTGTGAGTCTCCTTCGCATTGGATAGGGTCTACAGAGGGATTGCCTTGGTTCCGACATAGTTAAGAAGACTTCAGGGAGGATTGGTTTGATTGGGAGAAAATTTGTATTTCATATCCACATTCCTTTGATAATAAGCTTTTAGAATTTCTTATTTCCATCATACTTTGTTTTGAATAGGTTCTTTCCTTTATTATCCTTTTGGAGGGTAGAACTTAGGATTTAAACTATGATGATAGGATTTGATGTAAACATGTTAATAGAATATGTTATGAATGATGTTTGCTAGTGATTGCAAGTGTTTGCTAATGGATGCTAATAGACGTATATAGGTACACTAGGCACTATCATTCTTTAGGGATCGACCTAACTAGGACACTAGAACATATGCATATGAATGTGTGCACATTCTTATTCTATTTTTCATGCTTCTATAAATGGATGGTTATCACATGATTTTGTATTTGAATGATGTTTGTAGCACGCATATAGAATTATCAGTTGTCATTAGGAAATTTTTGCATTCAATTGGATACATGGCACAGACATGATTGCATAAAATGAGGTCAACTGAATCAGTGGACCGCCTAATCTTTTGCATTAGATAATAACCCAAAATTTAACCCGTAATAATTGATTCATTAATTAAATAAAACTTTGTAAAATTATCAGAATTGAGCTATGTGAATTACACCATTGTTTCCGTGGTAATTTTATGGTCAATTTCCATATATAGAATGTCAGAATCCGAGTTAATATGAGCAAGGAACAAATTAATCAATGAAACGAAAAATACATAAATACATATAGGGCCAGGTCGACCGGCCTGTCGACCTAGGCATAAGGGCGGTCGATTGTCCGGTCGACCCGCCCGTTATTTTAATGAACGAACGAGCGTTCATTCGTTCGAAAGTTAATTTGCATTATTTGGTTTCATCTAGTCCTTCTATTCTTGTATCTGATGGCCCCTATTTAGCTTATGACATGGTTGCATCCTATTCAATCCCCAAATCCAACGATCCGAGATCCACTTCTACTCTTATAAATAGATACCTTGGCCTAACACTTTTTCTCACTCTAGATTTTCTCTACTTGGGTTCATGTGACGACCGCCCATGACTCCTGCACCCAACTAGGAAATTATGCGCTGAAAAGAATGCCAGGCCGCCATGGACGATCATCAGGGTAAGGTAAACACAGAATAGTCTATCGTATTACTCACAGCGCATGGATAAAATACGATAGAAAGTATACATAGTGAAGCTCTATAGAACAGAATCCATCACATAAACTCATAATAGCTTGGTACAACAATCTAAAAAGTCAATACATCAAGCCTCACTACATGACACTCAGAGAATCATACAAACAGCAGAACATCCAGTACATATAGTAAGAAAACAATATGCAAAAGCCTCCAGCTCGTCTTCGTCATCAATAGCGTTAGTCACTAAGAACAGCACCTGTCACCTGCTACCTAGTCTTCCCATCCCAACATGGATGAACAGCCCAAGGTAATAAGAGTTAAACATAAAACCTTGAGTCAGACAAAAGTCTCGGTGAGCAGTAAATCAACTATCAAACATACCAAAAGAGCATAAAGGGTAAAAAGGAATAGGAACTCAACCATCCCACTCCACCTCTTTCTACAGTGATAGCCCCCAGACACACAAAGCAGAAACAAACATAATAAATCAGACATTTAAAATAAATTTATTATCACTCGAGTCAAGGTTGGTGTTTTCCGAGTACAGACCCCCAAGGCCTAAACCAAGATCAGGTAAGCACCCTGAAAACATCGCTCTTGGCCCAAATGACGATACAACCAAAACATCCAAACATCCATGACTCTGGCTATCACTGTTATCATTGCTTCAATATCACTGTTAATTGAATGACCGGCTCATTATTTCATCCGTCCGTCAAGGGCTAATGGTAACCCCGGTTCTAGACATAACTCCGCACGTCGTCGCAGCCCGTGCCTAGGACTATCGAATCTGCCCAGAGTACTAACACGTCATCGTGACCCGTGCCTGGGACGTCGTCGTGACCCATCCCAACGTACTCTTGCTTTGAGCATGCTAGAACCTTCAATAACGATGAAATCTCAGCCTTCTAGTCATCCTCCTCGACGACTATTCACATACTAGCTCAAGCGCCTCTCGAGTCATCCACTGTCAACAAACTCAGACCACATCACCGAGTTATCAACATGCTTGGGATGATCCCGTCTGGATTAAACCAAGGCTTTCTCATATCATGCTTTGCTTTATTGCATCATAGCAAAGTCTCATCTCAGCATCATACTTTGCCTCATCACATCATAGCAAAGTCCCATCTCAACATCATGATAAAATCTATCCATATGAGCTTTATCATCCGCTTCATATGCCACGAGCAGCTTTCCTTATTCAAGAGCCTTTCCACTTAGCTTTTGAATCATCTTCGACCAACTTGTCCAAATTCAGTCACTAATCAACTAATCAATCAAATCAATCATTCATCCAAGTAATCAATCATTCAAATAAGATCTAAATAAACAATTATAACAATAATGGAAAATTCGTAATTAAAGGGTCCAAATCTAACAAGCATGAATTCTAAGTAATATCTTGATGAATGAACTAGCATAGGTTAACATGTAGTAAAGTAGATATCAAAACTTCATGAACAATAGATCTACATGTAGACTTGAGGAAAATGCATGAAATCACTATCTTCAACACATAAACAAACCACCGATCCAATATACTCCTTTGGGTCCGTGTGAGAGATAACCACCACTCACCGAATCTCCTAAACACTTCAAAAGGTACCAACTCCAGATCTGGACAGCAAAGGATCTAGCTTGATCCAACAAGATTTCCCTTCAAACGATGAAATCTCTCTTCAATGGATGGAGATCTTCAACTTTGGCTCTTGAACCTTCGATTTTATCTTCAATTAAGATGGATGGAAGCACAAGATTAAAGTGGAGAAAAAGAAGTGAAGAAGTGTCGTAGTCGAGCTCTCAAAATAGCAGCACTTCGTCGCTCCAAAAATCCAGTGCCAAAAAGTGAACCAAAGCCGTGTATTTATAGCCAGAAATTTAGGTCGCTCGAATTTAGGTCGCTCACTCTTAGGTCGGTCACGACCTAACGACCTAACGACCTAACTATATAGCCGACCTAACGACCCAACAGCTTAGGCACTCACGCGACCTAACTCTAAGTCGTTCCGCGACCTAACAAAAGTCACGACCCAACACACACACACACGGCTTAGTACGCACACGACCTAACACTCAACGCAACTGCGCAACCTAATGGCTTAACGACCTAACACAGGTGCCGACCTAACGAAACAGACCACCTACGACCTAACCAACCCAACGACCTACCTTAGGTCGTTCAACGACCTAACTATATTGCCGACCTAACGCATAGCCGACCTAACTAAACACACGGCCAAGCGATCACGACCTAGCTTCCTTAGGTCATTAACTCGCTTCGACCGACCTATCACTAAGACGCTGGCTGCTAACTCGCTTCACCCTCTTAGGTTGCTTACTCCACTAAGTCGCTAACATCTATAGGTCGGTCAAACTCTATAGGTCGGTCAAGTCTATAGGTCGCTCAATACCCTAGGTCGCTACAAATCCTATAGGTCACTCCACCGACCTAAGCACTACACGATCTAACCCCTTAGTTGCTCTATCTCCTTAACTCGCTCCAACTCCTTAGGTCGCTAGCTTCCCTTAACTCGCTCACACGACCTAACTTCCACACGAGCTAACTCTGGATGACTTAAACAATACTAACGACCTAATGACAATTATTCTACGATTTATCGACACGTAAAATACGGGTCGTTACATTCTCTCCCCCTTAGGAATTTCTCCCCCGAAATTCCAAACAATCAAGAGCAATCAAAGACTATTCTGCATGCCTACCATCCATAACAATCAACAAACCATGCATCCAATTACTAGCCTAGCATGCAGAATTCTAAGACTAGAACAAGTTACAAATTCATGAGATGTCACGACACCTTAGGGCCATACCTTGAAGAGTTCAGGATGAGCTGCCTTCATCCTCTCTTCCTCCTCCCATGTACAGTCGTTAACATCTTCACTCCATTGTACCTTGAGCAACTTGACTACCTTCCTCCTAAGCTGTTTCATGTCAGTTTCCATAACACGAAGCGGTTTACGAGGTCTTCTAACAACTGGATCAACTTCCAAATCTTCATAGCTATCAACCGAAACCACTGTACTTGGGTCGTGCACATACTTCCGTAGATATGATACATGAAAAACATTGTGCACACCCGACATCTTTTCTGGTAATTCCAACTTATAAGCGAGCTTTCCAATTCGCTCGACGATCGGGAATGGTCCAACAAATCTCGGAGTCAACTTTCCTTTCTTCCCGAATCGAATAACATTCTTCAGTGGAGAAATCTTCACAAAAACCATATCACCTACGTCGAATTCCAAATCCTTACGACGCTTATCGACATAACTTTTCTGACGGTCTTGGGCTGCCTTCATTCGTCGCCGAATGGTCTCTATACAATCCGAAGTATGTCGGATCATTTCTTGCCCAAGTATCAATTTTTCTCCAGTTTCCAACCAACATGTCGGAGAGTTACACGGTCTTCCATACAATGCTTCATACGGTGCCATACCAATACTTGACTGGTAACTGTTATTATATGCAAATTCCACCAAATGAAGATGATCTTCCCATGATCCTCCGAATTCTAAAACACATGCTCTAAGGAGATCTTCCAAAACTCTGTTGACTCTCTCGGTCTGACCATATGTTTGGGGGTGATAAGCTGTACTCAAACACAACTCGGTCCCCAAAACTTCTTGGAAGCTCTTCCAAAATCCACTAGTGAACAATGGGTCTCGATCGCTCACTATACTCTTCGGAATACCATGGAATCTAACTATCCACTTAACATACAACTCAGCTAATTTCGATGCAGTCCTAGTTGATCGAACAGGAATGAATCTTGCACTCTTAGTCAAACGATCTACGATGACCTAAATCCCTTCATTTCCTGCCCTGGTTCTAGGTAACCCATCGATAAAATCCATCGATATTTGCTCCCACTTCCATGTAGGAACTTCTAATGGTTGAAGCAATCCACTTGGCTTCTTATGTTCGGCTTTTACGAACTGGCAGTTCATACATTTGGAAATAAAATTTCCAACATCCTTCTTCATACCTTCCCAATAATAGGTTCTCTTCATATCCCGATACATCTTATTCCCTCCTGGATGAATTGTCAACTTCGAGTGATGACTTTCCTTAAGAACTTCATCTCTCAATCCATCTATATTGGGAACAACTAGTCTTCCTTGCTTCCGAAGCCAACCCTCTCGATCGACTTCGAATCCTTTATCCTTCTCTGGGTCTGATCCAGATTCCAAATCTCGGATAATCCTGACAAGCTTATCGTCTCGCTTTTGGCTCTCGCCAATTCTTCCCACAAGAGTAGGTCTTATCGATAAGTTTGCCAACATCTCAGGTTCTAATTCACATCTAGGCCTGAAGTCAAATCCAGCTAAATACTCGAGACTCTTCCATTCTGAAAACATGGCTCCCAATCCTGCATGTCTTCGACTTAACGCATCTGCCACTGCGTTACCTTTTCCTGGGGTATAGGCTATACCAAAATCATATGATGCTAAAAACTCTAGCCATCGTTGCTGTCGAAGATTCAAATCTTTTTGGGAGAAGAGATACTTCAACGACTTATGATCTGTAAACAACTCAAATCGAACTCCCAATAGATAATGTCTCCACGTCTTCAGAGCAAATGCAATCGCCGCTAACTCCAAATCATGAGTAGGATAATTCCTTTCATGCGGCTTCAGTTGTCGACTTGCATACGCAACGAATTTATCTTTTTGCATTAGCACTGCTCCAAGTCCAGTACCACATGCATCGGTGTAAACCACCATCTCATCATTCCCACTTGGAATAGTCAAAACAGGAGCACTTGTTAGTCGCTCTTTCTGGATTCCGAAAGCTTGTTCACACTTAGCATCCCATCTGAATACTTGGTTCTTTTTTGTCAATCCTGTTAATGGTGCAGCTATCTTGGAAAAGTCTTTGATAAACCGACGATAATATCCTGCTAATCCAAGGAAACTTCTCACATCAGATGCATTCTTAGGTCTAACCCAATCCTGGATTGCTGCCACCTTGGCGGGATCAACCACTATTCCACTTCCAGAGATAACATGGCCTAAGAACCTCACTTCGCTCTTCCAGAAGTGACACTTCGAAAACTTAGCCCTCAGCTGTTGTTTTCGCAAGATCTCCAAAACAATACGCAAGTGCGTCTTGTGCTCTTCCTCAGTTCTGGAATAAATCAGAATATCATCCACAAACACAAGTACGAACTTGTTCAACTGATCTCTTAACACTCTATTCATAAGATCCACAAAATATGCTGGTGCATTGGTCAATCCAAACGACATTACCAGCCACTCATAGAATCTGGATGGTGTCCTAAAAGCAGTCTTTGGAACACTATCCTTTGCCACTCTCAACTGGTGAAATCCTGTTGCCAAATCCATCTGAGAAAACACCTTAGCTTCGTGAATCTGATCAAACAAGTCATCTATTCTCGGCAATGGATACTTGTTCTTTTTAGTCACTTTATTCAGCTCACGATAGTCCACACACAACCTCAACGATCCATCCGCTTTGGTTGTAAACACAACTTGTGCACCCCATTCGGACATACTACGCCGAATGAATCCTTTCTGTAAAAGGTCATCAACTTGCACCTTCAACTCTTGCTGTTCCCTAGGCACCATCCGCCTAAGAGGCATCACAACGGGTCTGGCTCCCTCAACTAGATCGATACGAAACTCGATCTCTCTATGCGGCGGTAACCCTTTGACCTCGTCAAAGACATCCTCAAATCCATTTACAAAAGGCACCGATGACAGTCCATCCCGTGGAACAACCAGCGAATACATGAAGCTCATGAGGACGCCTTCCTCATGCTTACATCGTATCACAACCTTTCGCCTCTCCACATTCTCGACTGTCACCTCAAGCCTCTCACAATCAACCTTTGCCGCATACTTCCTAAGCCAGTCCATACCCAAAATAGTTCCGAACCCCGCAAAGTTCAGAACAAAACAATCACAAACAAAAGAGCAATCATGACTCGATACCACTAGACCACGGCATACCATACACAAACAAGACGAACTCCCAACTGGATTAGTCACAACTAATGGTCTATCAACAATATCCGGTTCCAAACCCAACCGGCCTACAAGTTTATTACAAACAAAAGAATGCGACGCTCCAGTATCAAACAACACCCTAACTGGAACACCACAAATAGAAAGAATACCTTGAACCACCATACTCTTTCCTTTCTCTTCCGCCATAGGAGCTTTCGAAGACGATGGCACAGCCCCCAAAGCATAAGCTTGCACAATCTGCTTGTCCATCCTCGGTTCCGGACAATTCTTCTTGAAATGCCCCGGTTTGTCACAGTTGTGGCACTTCGCCGGCACTCTCGGTTTCTTACAATCTTTGGAGAGATGGCCCTTCTGCTGACAGTTGTAGCAGGTCACTTCGCCCTTCGGCTTCTTTTGGCCATCCTTACCTTTCTGTTTCTGCTGCTTTCTCTTCTTGCTTCCACTTTGCTCCTTGGTCACATTAACAACAGATCCTTCTTTAGGAAACAAATTCTCATGCCTGAGAGCCTTCTCCACAAGCTTCTCAAATGGATCGTCCAGATGATCCACCAACTGCCTCCCAAGATAACTGTCCAAGCCTGTCACAAACTTCTCATTCTTCTGATAAGGAGAGTCAATATATGACCGAGCATACTTGGACAAAGCTTCAAACTCCGAAACATACTCAAAAACTGGTCTTCCACCTTGCTTGAGCTCCACAAACTTCTTAAACAGAACAGATTTCTGAGCTGTAGAAATGAACTTAGCTTCAAATCTAGCTTGGAATTGCTCCCAAGTGATCTCTTCCTCTGGAGTATCAATGGTGACAGAGTTCCACCAATCAGAAGCTCTTCCTTGAAGCCGTCTTGATGCAAGCTTCCTCTTAGTTGCATCCTCAACTCCCAAATCACCAAAGATCCTTCTACAAGCATATATCCATCTCTGAACTTCTGCGGTTGATTCTGTTCCCAAGAAAACCTTTCCTCCAAGAGTTGTATAGTCTTTACACAACTTAGCAAAATCCACTGGTTTTGGAGTTTGAACCTGAACTCCAACATCTACTGATGGCCCCGGAGCTGGCATCCTTCTCATGATCGAAGTCATCATGGCCTCAAACATAGCAGCATAATCAGCAACTCGCTCAGAAGCACGGCCTCCTCTAGCAGCTGGTCTCCCTCTTCGACTCATTCCTAATATCTATAAAAAGAATGATTAGAACACCTTGAGAAACAACTACATAAGGAGTTCAAATCCTTCTAAGCTACTATATTATATATAGTAATCATCCATCAAAATACAATTACGTCTCTCATACGTAGTTACGTCAGCGAGCGTTGGCTAAAATCGATTAACCAAAACTCTGATACCAAATGTGATGACCGCCCATGACTCCTGCACCCAACTAGGAAATTATGCGCTGAAAAGTGTGCCAGGCCGCCATGGACGATCATCAGGGTAAGGTAAACACAGAATAGTCTATCGTATTACTCACATCGCATGGATAAAATACGATAGAAAGTATACATAGTGAAGCTCTATAGAACAGAATCCATCATATAAACTCATATAGTTTGGTACAACAATCTAAAAAGTCAATACATCAAGCCTCACTACATGACACTCAGAGAATCATACAAACAGCGGAACATCCAGTACATATAGTAAGAAAACAATATGCAAAAGCCTCTAGCTCGTCTTCGTCATCAACAGCGTTAGTCACTAAGAACAGCACCTGTCACCTTCTACCTATTCTGCCCATCCCAACATGGATGAACAGCCCAAGGTAATAAGAGTTAAACATAAAACCTTGAGTCAGACAAAAGTCTCAGTGAGCAGTAAATCAACTATCAAACATACCAAAAGAGCATAAAGGGTAAAAAGGAATAGGAACTCAACCATCCCACTCCACCTCTTTCTACAGTGATAGCCTCCAGACACACAAAGCAGAAACAAACATAATAAATCAGACATTTAAAATAAAGCTATTATCACTCGAGTCAAGGTCGGTGTTTTCCGAGTACAGACCCCCAAGGCCTAAACCAAGATCAGGTAAGCACCCTGAAAACATCGCTCTTGGCCCAAGTGACGATACAACCAAAACATCCAAACATCCATGACTCTGGCTATCACTGTTATCATTGCTTCAATATCACCGTTAATTGAATGACCGGCTCATTATTTCATCCGTCCGTCAAGGGCTAATGGTAACCCCGATTCTAGACATAACTCCGCACGTCGTCGTAGCCCGTGCCTAGGACTATCGAATCTGCCCAGAGTACTAACACGTCATCGTGACCCGTGCCTGGGACGTCATCGTGACCCGTCCCAACGTACTCTTGCTTTGAGCATGATAGAACCTTCAATAACGATGAAATCTCAGCCTTCTAGTCATCCTCCTCGACGACTATTCACATACTAGCTCAAGCGCCTCTCGAGCCATCCACTGTCAACAAACTCAGACCACATCACCGAGTTATCAACATGCTTGGGATGATCCCGTCTGGATTAAACCAAGGCTTTCTCATATCATGCTTTGCTTTATCGCATCATAGCAAAGTCTCATCTCAGCATCATACTTTGCCTCATCACATCATAGCAAAGTCCCATCTCAACATCATGATAAAATCTATCCATATGAGCTTTATCATCCGCTTCATATGCCACGAGCAGCTTTCTTTATTCAAGAGCCTTTCCACTTAGCTTTTGAATCATCTTCGACCAACTTGTCCAAATTCAGTCACTAATCAACTAATCAATCAAATCAATCATTCATCCAAGTAATCAATCATTCAAATAAGATCTAAATAAACAGTTATAACAATAATGGAAAATTCGTAATTAAAGAGTCCAAATCTAACAAGCATGAATTCTAAGTAATATCTTGATGAACGAACTAGCATAGGTGAACATGTAGTAAAGTAGATATCAAAACTTCATGAACAATAGATCTACATGCAGACTTGAGGAAAATGCATGAAATCACTATCTTCAACACATAAACAAACCACCGATCCAATATACTCCTTTGGGTCCGTGTGAGAGATAACCACCACTCACCGAATCTCCTAAACACTTCAAAAGCTACCAACTCCAGATCTGGACAACAAAGGATCTAGCTTGATCCAACAAGATTTCCCTTCAAACGATGAAATCTCTCTTCAATGGAAAGAGATCTTCAACTTTGGCTCTTGAATCTTCGATTTGATCTTCAGTTAAGATGGATGGAAGCACAAGATTAAAGTGGAGAAAAAGAAGTGAAGAAGTGTCGTAGTCGAGCTCTCAAAATAGTAGCACTTCGTCGCTCCAAAAATCCAGTGCCAAAAAGTGAACCAAAGCCGTGTATTTATAGGCAGAAATTTAGGTCGCTCGAATTTAGGTCGGTCGCTCTTAGGTCGGTCACGACCTAACTATATAGCCGACCTAACGACCCAACAGCTTAGGCACTCACGCGACCTAACTCTAAGTCGTTCCGCGACCTAACAAAAATCACGAACCAACACACGCACACGGCTTAGTACGCACACGACCTAACACTCAACGCAACTGCGCAACCTAATGGCTTAACGACCTAACATAGGTGCCGACCTAACGAAACAGACCACCTACCACCTAACAAACCCAACGACCTACCTTAGGTCGTTCAACGAGCTAACTATATTGCTGACCTAACGCATAGCCGACCTAACTAAACACACGGCCAAGCGATCACGACCTAGCTTCCTTAGGTCATTAACTCGCTTCGACCGACCTATCACTAAGATGCTGGCCGCTAACTCGCTTCACCCTCTTAGGCTGCTTACTCCACTAAGTCGCTAACATCTATAGGTCGGTCAAACTCTATAGGTCGGTCAAGTCTATAGGTCGCTCAATACCCTAGGTCGCTCCAAATCCTATAGGTCGCTCCACCGACCTAAGCACTACACGATCTAACCCCTTAGTTGCTCTATCTCCTTAACTCGCTCTAACTCCTTAGGTCGCTAGCTTCCCCTAACTCGCTCACACGACCTAACTTCCACACGAGCTAACTCTGGATGACTTAAACAATACTAACGACCTAATGACAATTATTCTACGATTTATTGACACGTAAAATACGGGTCGTTACATTCTCTCCCCCTTAGGAATTTCACCCCCGAAATTCCAAACAATCAAGAGCAATCAAAGACTATTCTACATGCCTACCATCCATAACAATCAACAAACCATGCATCCAATTACTAGCCTAGCATGCAGAATTCTAAGACTAGAACAAGTTACAAATTCATGAGATGTCACGACACCTTAGGGCCATACCTTGAAGAGTTAAGGATGAGCTGCCTTCATCCTCTCTTCCTCCTCCCATGTACAGTCGTTAACATCTTCACTCCATTGTACCTTGAGCAACTTGACTACCTTCCTCCTAAGCTGTTTCGTGTCAGTTTCCATAACACGAAGCGGTTTACGAGGTCTTCTAACAACTGGATCAACTTCTAAATCTTCATTATATTTGGGATTTCCTTTTACTGTTAATTATAGCATTTTCCATTTAATTACAGTTTATTATATTATTTTAATTTATTTACTGTTGTTTATGCATTGTTCACATCTTCTTCATATGCCTGGGATTTCCTTCTATTTTCAGTTTTCTTTTATTTCTCCTTCTTCTTCGCATATGAATTAGAATAAAATTAACGAAAAATTGGATTAAATTATGAGAAATCTAAAATAATAGAATATGAGATGTAAATCACAAAGACTGTAATATAATTGGAAAAGGACTGAAATTATGCCTAATAATGATATTAATTGGAATAAATTAAGAAGGTTGGCCTAGTTTTAACTTAGAATTATAACTAAAAAGCATAAAAGAAGAAAGAAGCTTATTTTCACACTTAGACCTTAGATTAAGTAATAAACATGATTATAACGTAGGTTATAAATTGATAAGCTATGGAAACTATGGAAACTATAGCGCTTATTTTAAGTCTTAGGATAAATTAATAAGCAATGATTGTAATTGATAAAAATAAAGGCTTATTTAAATAATTTATCTAAGTTAATAAGCAAAAATAAGAGTAGGACATGTACCAAATAGCATTCCTCTAATATTTCTATGGTTACGGTGTTTCACATAATCCTGAAGTGAGATGAGGTGCTTCACATAATCTTGAAGTGAGGCGAGGGGTACACATATGCTTATAATGGTAGCAAATGGTCAATCTATGGTAGTTCAAATCAAGGGGATTTGAACAAGGGGTGCAACTAGATTTTTGTTTGATAAGGACTAGTACCGGTAGAATTTCCCATATTTTTTTATGCACACGATGTTTCACATAATCCTGAAGTAAGACGAGTTGCTTCACATAATCTTGAAGTGAGGCAAGGGGCATCAATTTATTTTAATATCAATGTTAGGTATTGTTTTGCACTTATTTTGGTATCAGTTTTGATATAAATTTCAGTCAAAATAATTTATATAATAACTAGGCATCAACTTCAAAAAATAGCTATTAGGTATTACTTTTGTATTATTTTGGTATCATTTTTGTTATACACGACAACCAAATGAATGAGTAAAATTACATCGCATAAATTTGTATTAGATAGAAACTAGGTATCATTTTTTCATATATATTAATATCAGTTTTGATATGTATAGCAGTCAAAATAATTTATAAAGTAAGTAAGCGTCAACTCCAAACAAATACTTATGAGGTACTAGTTTTGCATTATTTTTCTATCACTTTTGTCATAAATGATAGTCAGATAAATAATTAAAATTATAGACTATCAATTTTTATCAAACAGAAAATAGGTATCAGTTTTGCATATATATAGGTACCAGTTTTATTATAAATAATAGCAAGATAATTTATAAAATAACTAAGAATGAATTACAATCGTACAGCTACTCGGTATCAGTTTTGCGTTATTTTGGTATCACTTTCGTCCTACATGATGGCCAAATAATAATAAAATTTACAGGGCATCAACTTATATCATACAGAAACTAGGTCTCACTTTGGCATATACATATGTATCAATTTTGTAATAAATAACAGTCAAAATAATTTATAAAGTAAGTGTCAACTTGAATAGATACTAATCACTTTTGCATTATAAAGTAGGTAAGTGAGCACTATAAAACTACCCAGATTCTTTCATCATCTATTGATTAGCTAATTTGTAGAAACTCCTTTGAATTAAGTAATAATCAGAAAAATACTAGTACTCCTATAGGTACTAGAGAAGGAAAGCAAGGTGTCCATTGAGTTAATGAGTGCATAAAATACACATTTCTATTAGGCAAAAACTTGGTACTTCCACCTCTCTAACCAACATGCGTATTTTTCATGGCCAGTTTACTTTTTTTCATTTATAATGTTTCCCAAATGTCAGAATATTTTTTCCTTGGTTAATATCATGTAAAATTAATTTACAGCTGTCTATGCGTGTAGGAAAATAATATACAAGAGAATTTTAAGGTTATCACGTAGTGATCTCGTTATGATTATGTATCGAAATAAGAGTGTTTCCATTAGATTAATTCTTAGTTTCCTACATAAGAAATTACATCTTTAATGTTAGTCTTCTCAACAGAGACTTACTAAAATTTCAATTGTCAAAGCATAATGCAGATTTGTTGAAAAACATTTCCTATATGTAAATCCATCGAATAGTCAATGAGAAAGAGATAGATACGTATAATGGCGAATGAGGAAAAGGATAACTGCAAAATTGGTGTTGGAGGATTTAGAGAAGGATCAGATGAGGAAGTTGAACAGGAAGTTCGTAGGGCGAGGTGAATTGGAGAAGAGGAAGAAAGCGTAGCAGAGATCAGGAGATGGAGAAGTGCCGCAGAAGAGAAATATAATGAGGTTTCCAAGGGATGCCCTAAAAATTGAGCGGTGGAAAGCGCGCTTGAGCGATGTGCTTCAGGCCTGTCCTTGTAGCAAAAAATGAATTCTGTTATTATGCTTAAATTATTAGGATAATTTGCCCTTTAAAATACTTTCCCCTTATAAATTCCCCTTATATGAATATCTAAACATAATTATAAACCTCTTTTACCAACATCCTATATACTATTTATAAACTCTTTTATGAAACTCCAAATTCATATATAGAACTGCTTTTATAAATTTATAACTATAATTACAAAATAGTTTTTATAAAAATGACTCCAAATATAATTATAAATCATGTGAGAAATGCGGATTACAGATCATAAGGCTAGGATAAACACTAGAGCGGGGGGGAGGGGGGGTGAATAGTGTTTTAAGGAATTATTAAATCTTTTTGAGTTTTTGTTAATTTGAACACAAATGTATGCAATATTCAGACACAGGTATGATCACAGAATCAAACACAGATGCAGAAATAAAGTAAAAGTAGTAAAGGAAAGAATACATCGGATTTTATACTGGTTCGGAGTTATCCTACATCCAGTCCCGCACACAAGTACAGATTTCCTTTCAAAAGCAATTGTACAATTACACCCTCGATTTCAAGGCTACGAGGTACATTCTCTAGATTCACAATCCTCTGGGTAGAGATACTTGATTTCACGGGCAACAAGTTCACCCAATTGATTTCCAAGGCTACAATCACACCTTTTCTCGCTTGATTGATTTCCAAGGCTACAATCACACCTTTTCTCGTTTAATTGATTACAAAAAAGCCTATAACTCTGAATAGCACTGAGGATCTTATTGACATAATGATAGAGAATCAAACCAGATATAATCTAGTTAGATTCAACGTTGATTTCGGCAGAGTAATGGTAGAAATATGTATAAAGAAATATGGAAGAAGAAGAGAAATGAAAACCAGAAAATATGATTAAAAATTCTTTGAAAACAACCCTTATTTATAGAAGAACAACAACCATGTCCATTCGTGAAGAGATATGAAGAACAGACACTTCTTTTGAAATTTAAATTTTGAAATTAACTGACACTATATTGACATAGGTATATTGAGCATGTCGACATCCTAAAGGAAATTTTGACGGTTTGTTTTTCTTTGAAGATAACTTTTATCTTATATTAAAACTATTTTAATCTTTTATAAATATACTTAACAATAGTTAAAATACATAAATAAATATAGAGAATAATATTTTGGTATATATAAAATTTTACTATAATCTTACATTTAAATCTAAGTATAAATATTAAAAGTTAAATATATTATTATTAAAGATAGTTTTAAAACTAAGGATAATTTGATTTTGAAAATAAAGATTATTTTGAGGCTATAAGTATTTAAAATCAAGATATATGTTTTTGATTCTTTTAAAAGGAAGGTTTTGAAAATAAGATATAATTTTGTAAAATCATTTTGAATAAAAGTTGGCGGATACAAAACAATGTTCCATTAGATTTTTCGTAGGTTCCATCCTACTTAGGGTTCCATCCCTTTAACAAGCTCGAAGTGGATTCCATTCCATGAATAAATTGGATTTTAAGATTCCAGTGCTTTTCTAGGAGTTTTAACAAAATTCTAATTAAAAAATAATGTAACGACCCGTGTAAACTCGATGTTTAAAATGAATTAAATTAATAGGATTTCTAATTTAAATTTAGGAAGAAACAGAAATCTTATTTATTTATAGGAAAGAGAATGTTGAAATTAGATGTATCAAGGGTAATTAAAATTTACAAATTGAATTATATATTGCAATTAATTGTAATAGTGGAAATTGTTGCAATTTGATATAAGGTTGGAAATAAGTAAATAAAGGCAAGTATTGAATTCATCAATGAAAATAAATTTTTATTTAGTACAATCCCTTTTTATTAACTATTGTAAGGGTTAATTAATTGAAATGTGAAAATTTGAAAATAGATTCAAATTGTATGTTAGATAATAAATTGCAATAATTAAAGTTAGTAATTAATGGTTAAAGGGAATACCAATTTATTCATAAAGTGAATATAAGTGAATGTAACAAAAAAATAGGAAACGCTAATTATTCATAAGTAATGGTTGATGTAAAAGGAATAATTAATTGGATTTAGAATCTTAATTTGTACGTATGCATATATTTAATGGAGTATAAAAGGGAAAAATAATCATATACAAGTATATAAAAGGTACAATAGTGGGTTAGTAGAAAATTCACCCATTTACCAATAAAGATAATTAGGTGTGTTATATAAACGTTACTAATTATTATCGTAGTAACGGAAGTGTAATTGTAATGCAACTGTAGAAATTTAAGCCAAATATTAACAATTGAAATGAATTGTCAATTTAATGGAGTACCATAAATTTGTCATACTGAGCTAAGAACTGAATATAAGGAAACAAGGACAAATAGAAATCAATCAATGAATGTATATAGATTGTAAGCTATAATAATAAATAGAAATTGGATGACATTAATACAAGATCATAAATTGCAAATTTTAGGTTTTTAATAAAGTGTGAATGGAAATTGATTGGTTATATTAATTTGATGGATTCAACTTTGATGGGAAAGGTAAATGGATATGTAGTAATAAATTTAAAACGGACTTAAATAGCGAATTTATAAAATTAATATATGATACATAATGGTTGAATAAAAGCCTATACCTGTAAATATCTATAATATGTGAGTGGAAATAACAAACTTATAAATGTGGTATTGAGAGTTCTACAACGATTGTTATGAGTTGTATACTTAGTTCGTTTAATTAAACCAAAACCTATTGCAATAAATATAAATTTTAATGTCATCCAATTGAGATAAATAATTGAAAAATGTTAAAGTATCTAAATATATATATATATATATATATATATATTAAAATAAATGGTACCCAAGATGGTAATATGATAAATAGTGAATTTAAATATTGGGAATCGGGATTTATTCATTTATATTAAAACTTAAAGTCTAATAATTGAATTTAATTGCAATTAAATGAGATTGAGTATAGTTAAATAATTCGTTATTTGAAATAAAGATAATGTGAGAAATTTGTGTGATAATTTGGAATCCAATATTTAAATCCATCTGTTGATAGGAATGAATGGAATACTAATTAATTTATTTAACTAAACGAAATTTTAGGATATTATTTATAATTTGGGAATTTAATGAAATTAAGGATTTATATTGAAATTTAAAAATTTACATTCTTTAATTTGACATCTAAACTTGTTGGAATTTTTTTAAATGATTAAGAATTTTAAAAGTGATAAAATGGGTAAATTTTAGAATCTAAGTATAAAATTTGATTTTACTTATTTATTTTAAATTTACTCAATTAATATAAAAAATAGCCATTTTGGTCACGGATTCGGATTTCAACGAAACCAGTTTCATCGGATCCGTAACAGTGAATTATTGTAGGGTTTCAATTTTCGTAGCGATCGGACTTGTCGTTTGATCGTACGAACGCGAAACGCCTTGAAATCGATAAATTGAAATCAATTTGAAAAACAATTTGGAAATATTGTTTTCAGCATAACTTTTTTATACGATCAAATTTGGATATGAAACTTTTTCCATCGTGTTCAGAATATGTTAAAATACCTATTTGGATACATGGGTTTAACCAATTTCGTTCCGGGGTCAGACGGGCTTTTTGGGCCAATTATCGTTCAGCACGTTTGTTTATCGGATCCATCTATTCTATTTCTAACCTACCTATATAAATCCAGTTAAAAACCCTAGCCTCCATCTAATTTCATTTGTCTGTACGTATATCTCAACACTCTCCTCCTCAATGGAAAACATCATAATTTCAGATCCAAAATCAAAGTCAAAATTCAAAGTTCTCAGAAAATTCCGAAAAAATTATATGTCGATGCTCTCGACGAGCGTAATTCGATGGCATAATTCATTTTTTAATTTGATTTGTGGTTTGACCAGAAATTGGGGTTTTGTCTCGGTCGTTCATGTTCATCGTCGAGATTTAACGGCGGATCTGCAGCTATTGGACGATCGGGAAGCACCATGGTGACGAGAGAGTCGAGCAGGCCCTAGGTCTATTGTTCGTTCTCACTGTAGGTGGAGGAAATCACCAGAAATAGGCTCCAAGGGGGCAGTGGTCGCATAGGGCAGGGGGACACCGGAGGTGGCCGGTCGGCCTGAGGTAGGGCGCCTCGGGAAGGAGATGACGATGGCGAGGCCTGATCGTGTCGAAGATGGTCAGAGAGATGGGAAAATTAGGGTCAAAGTTGGACGAGTGGCGGCGTGCTAGGGTTCGCGTTTTACTATTCTCGTGTGCGTGGAAAAAACGTGGCCTGGAAGAGAAGGGTCTCGTGACGTGGAAATATTTATTTGGTCTGTTTGTTTAATTTTGTTTTATTTAATTTTTGTTTCAACTCGTTAAACTTTGAACAACTTTCGCATAAGAACTCCGTTTCACGCGAGATTTTTTTATTAGGATCGTATTAAAATTCCAGATCTGATGACGCTGGTTTGGACAGATTTGGAGACCATCGAATTTTTGGGTTTAAATCGGGTTTGACTTCGATTTAAATTCAAAAGGTGAGTGTTTTAACCCAATCACAACTTCTAAAATTTTTTATGTTGTTAATTTGACTTAAGATATGAGTAGAAATTTATTTATAATTGTTTGGCATATTTTGTTCATCATCTCAGTTAAATCGCATTTATTAAATTTAACTGTAAATTAATTTTTTTATTGCACATAAATTGATAGTTAGAATTTATTTATTGGCATATAAACTGCTAGTTAAACAGTTATTAAATTTATTACTACATAAAAACTGTTAGTTAATACCTGTTATTTATTCCCTGTTATATTTATATGCTCTATATTGATGTTTGTTTAAATAGGATGATGATTATAATTAATGGTTGATGATTGATGTTTGGTCAATGGATGATGTGTACTATAATTTTAAAAATAATCTGCAAGTATCATGCTTTTCATTTTATTCGGGATTGCGGTTTGAGATGATATACAACTGCATTTTTTTATTTTTAAATAGCGTATTGAAATGATAAATATCCGTATCACTTGACCATAGGATAGAGAATTATATACAGGCACCACGGTATATATATATATATATATATGTATGTATGTATGTATGTATGTATGTATGTATAAATATTTGAATTGATTTTATGGTTTGGATATGATACGGTTTAATAAATATAAAATATTGATATTTTATAAATTTTATTTTATATATACATATATAATTAAATTTTGAATTTAAGCTATGTATAAATCTGTTAAATAAAAATGAATAAGTTGAAAATGGAATTTGATAATCTATATTATATGTTTAAGTACAGGTTAAGATCTTGTATATATATATAGAATTTTAAATCATTCAAATCAATTAATATTGAAAGATAAATTGGAAATTAATTGGAATTGAGCTTATTTAAGAATTTAACTTCATAAGTTGACGTAGAATTTATTAACTTGAAATTTTAAAAGGTATGATATTTATAACTGAAGTTTAACTCAAGATGGATTAAATGAATATTTCTAGTATAAATAAATTAAAGGAAAATTTCTTTTATAAGTAATTTGAGTTTTACTTAAATGATTACGAGTTTACTATGCAATTATTTCAAACTAAATAATAGGATTTTTAAATTGTTGAATAGAAATTTCCAACCTTAGTTCCAATTGTTTAATATTCAAAGTTTAAAATATATGAAAACTGAAGTGGTTATTGAAACCGAAAGCAATTTTTGAAGTCTATGGATTTTGACTTAATTTTTAAATAAAATGAATTATAAGTCGCGGAAATTATTTTATTTTATAAAGAAACTTTAAATGCAAACTATTTTATTCTATATACCGTTTGAATATCCAAACCATCCAAGTTTAGAAGTTATGGTTTTAAAACTATGAATTTTCGAATTATTATGGTTGAAAGTTATAATCCAAATGTTTGGTTTCCAACTATTATAAATTTTAAAGCAATATGATTGTGGAAAAGAAATATATTTTGAAAAAATGATATCATTGATTTGGGTTTTATAAAAATAATATCAAAATGAATGGTTTGGAAATGGAAATGATATCGTGTTTATGGGTTTGAAATGGATAATTATATTCTGGTTTTAAAGTATAAACTATTTTTAAAGACCACGGTGTTATAATAACGTTTGGTTGTTGAAGAGACCGGGATCGGAAATTGTCATACTCTCTGCCAACTCCGAAAACTACTTTAACAACCGTGTACGCGGTGGAGATTCCAGAATGAAGTAGGTTGGTGGCGGCGTTTCCTGTAAGGTAAATACATGGACCCAACTCCCGTGAGTTGGCATAAGGTGGCTAAAACAGGAGCGATTGACGGGTTAATAAGGTAGCACCTTTGATCGGACACATCCCTTCGATATTATACTTTGACTCTTGGATTGATTCGGTGGCCACTTTTGATTTTATTTGGGGGTGTGGCTCGAGGTGGGCGGTAGCTGCGCGCTACGCGTTACCACCGACCCGGAAGCGTAATCGGTATATCTACTCAGGCATTGCCTAGTTGTGCCATGTCACCTACCCTATCGCGCCTTGTACGAGTTTCTATTTGTGTCGTACCTATGGAGTGTCTTCTCGTAGTCTCCCGATCAGGAGATATGCAGGCACTATATAGACTACTGGCATTATTTGTGTTAAGGGCTATATGGGTAACCCCTTAACGCTATTAAAAAGTAAGTTTATTTTACAATTAGACACTATTATAAAGCGAAATATACTATATAGTAAATAGTTTAACGGATCCTTAGGAGATGTAAATCCCGAGCATCTCTTGAGTTACTGCACTCATATCTATTTCTGTTAATTTAACTCACATAAGATCTTTTAGTTCCGACTCGAGTGTTTTGTCTTTTCAAATTCGCTCGGGTCAGTCCGAGCGTTTCAGGATCGAAGACTTTAGCTATGGAGGACGAAGACGGAGATTTCTATTATTATTATTAATTATATTCCAATACACTCATATTTTTCCACTGCATTGTTATATGGTATGTGTACTCTGATATGTATTGTATAGATAAAATCAAAGGTTTTGTAAAACAGCTTCATGAACTGTATATTTTGATTTTTATATTTTATCCTTCCGCTGTGAGATTCTGTTTAGTTTTCTTTCTTCTCTGTTTTCTTATTTATCCCATAACAATCCACCCTTACGTATGGTTTGAATTGGCATGTGTGTCTGCCTATGCACTTGGCGGGTGCAGCATGATAGGGGGTTCTCGCATTTGGTTTGGGTAGCAAGTAGACGACTCTTACTCCTACATATCCCGTGGGGTTGGTGCAGTCGAGAGGCTGGCCGTAAAGGTAGAACACAGGTACCAATGTATGCTACGGTGGGCGTTACCCCACTGGCATGGCCCGTTACATCTGGTATCAGAGCTTTGGTTTAGCGATAAACCTTAGCTTTGTGGGGTTTGACTCTTTACTAATAGGGTAGTAATACCCTGCTGAGTGTATAAATATGAGAGAGCGTATTTGTTAGTGTTATAAAAAGGTTTTAATATCGTGTTAATCTGTTCCGTTTTGTATTTATAAATTCTACTTGGTGCATGAGACGCTGTGAGATCAATAGGGATTTCTAAACACTTAATACGACAGACCGACACAATATTTGTTTTAATATAGGGGAATGAAATAATTTTGCCTATTATATTTTCTATATATAAAGTAATAAATTTTTATAAAGATTATATTTGGTTGCGATATATTGTTTGTTAGGAATAAAATTTATAAATAATAATTTGGAATAAGATTGAAATTAAAATCAATGAAATTTGGAAATTTTAGAATTTAAATCCGGAATTGTGAAAATTGCTTTCGAAGGATTTTGAAAATATAATAATAGTATTTAGAAATATTTTCTGATATAAATATTTCAATATATTTTAAATTATGGTTTTAAAGAGATTCTGGAAAGAAATAAGTTTTGTACTTTCCTCTTTGTCGCTGGAAAATAATTTCGGTGATGGCGGCCGCATCATCGACTTTCATTTTCGAGTTTCGAAGGGGAAGGCCACTGTAGTAGTTTTACTACAGATTCATTTTGATGAAAGGAAAAGTATAAAAAATTTGAATTGTTTAAATACAATTAGAGATGAATATAAGTTGTAAGAATATATTTATCTATTATTTTAAAATAATTTGAAATTTAACCCGGTATTTAATTCTTAAATTTCCATTAATTAATTGTTTCAATTATTGTAGTGAAATGAAAGGTAAGTAATTAATAAAATTGAAACCTCTAGAATTTAGTTAAGAGATTTAATGCCAAGTTATAAAGGACAAAAAAAGAAAGTTGAAATGATAACTTATAAGGAAAAGGTAAAAATTTATTGAACAATGAATTAATTAAAGGAAATTGAACAAACTTGTATAAATTTCAAATTACACCCTTAAATAGCATATATATAACTTACCAAATATTAAAAGTTGAAACGTTTAATAAGAAATGTAATAGAAATTTGTACAAGTAAAAGTAGATAATAAAGTATTCAATGAAATTGCTGTTAAATGAGAATTAAATGTTATAAACTTAAGTTTTACCAAGTAAATATAATTAAAGGTAAGTATGGCAAATAGATGATTTTAAACTTGAGTAATTAAAGTGTAACTAAATGAGGTCATGCAATAATAAATAAATGAATAATTATAGAAAAAAAGGAGGGAAATGGCATGACCTGAGTTAACGGAAATGAATAATAGTAAGTAGTAAGTAAAAATATAAAGAGAAAGTGTAAACTTAAGAAAAGGGGTTGAAGTTATTTCTAAATAAAATTGAAAGAAATAAATGAAATTAAATGAGGTAATCGCTCAATGAATGAAAGAAAGGAAATCAAACAACTAATGTATGAAATAAAATTGATAATTAGATAATTTGATTTGTTAGTTGGAATTGTTGTTGTTTGGTTATGGTTGTTTGGGTAAAATACTTTAAAATTGGGTTTGAGTGGATGAATAATCTATTTAGTTTTATCTACGACTCTTGAGTAAATGTTGCACTGGTAGCTTATTCTTCATTTCTTACAATTTAAAGGTTTTGGACCCAAACAACTATTCGTTTGTTTGATTGAATGGTTGCTTTGTATTTGTAGTATATACTGTTGTTGAAATTGATGGTTGTTGTATTGATTTGTTGTTAGCGCTTGAAACCACTTAAAAATTTCACTTTATATAAATTGTAACCCTTTGGATTATATAAGAAAATGTAGTATCTTAGAAATATTTTGAAAATGTTTTTCCAAACTTTAATAATTAAAATATAAAGGATTAAATAGTTATAAATTAGGATATCTTATTTAAAGTAATTAATTTTGTAAATTTAATGGTTTATAAGTTAAATATTTTGAATAAGATGTATTGTTATTTAATTATTCTTTTCCCTTCTTTTCCTTTTTGGGGATGAAAAGTTTTGGGTGGGGGAGAGTGTAACGACCCGTGTAAATTCGATGTTTAAAATGAATTAAATTAATAGGATTTCTAATTTAAATTTAGGAAGAAACATAAATCTTATTTATTTATAGGAAAGAGAATGTTGAAATTAGATGTATCAAGGGTAATTAAAATTTACAAATTGAAATATATATTGCAATTAATTGTAATAGTGGAAATTGTTGCAATTTGATATAAGGTTAGAAATAAGTAAGTAAAGGCAAGTATTGAATTCATCAATGAAAATTAATTTTTATTTAGTACAATCCCTTTTTATTAACTATTGTAAGGGTTGATTAATTGAAATGTGAAAATTTGAAAATAGATTCAAATTGTATGTTAGATGATAAATTGCAATAATTAAAGTTAGTAATTAACGGTTAAAGGGAATACTAATTTATTCATAAAGTGAATATAAGTGAATGTAACAAAATAAATAGGAAACGCTAATTATTCATAAGTGATGGTTGATGTAAAAGGAATAATTAATTGGATTTAGAATCTTAAGTTGTATGTGTGCATATATTTAATGGAGTATAAAAGGGCAAAATAATCATATACAAGTATATAAAATGTATAACAGTGGGTTACTAGAAAATTCACTCATTTACCAATAAAGATAATTAGGTGTGTTATATAAACGTTACTAATTATTATCGTAGTAATGGAAGTGTAATTGAAATGCAACTGTAGAAATTTAAGCCAAATATTAACAATTGAAATGAATTGTCAATTTAATGGAGTACCATAAATTTGCCATACTAAGCTAAGAACTGAATATAAGGAAACAAGGGAAAATAGAAACCAATCAATGAATGTATATAGATTGTAAGCTATAATAATAAATAGAAATTGGATGACATTAATACAAGATAATAAATTGCAAATTTTAGGTTTTTAATAAAGTGTGAATGGAAATTGATTGGTTATATTAATTTGATGGATTCAACTTTGATGGGAAAGGTAAATTGACATGTAGTAATAAATTTAAAACGGACTTAAATAGCGAATTTATCAAATTAATATATAATAAATAATGGTTGAATAAAAAGCCTATACCTGTAAATATCTATAACATGTGAGTGGAAATAACAAACTTATAAATGTGGGATTGAGAGTTTTACAACGATTGTTATGAGTTGTATACTTAGTTCATTCAACTAAACCAGAACCTATTGCAATAAATATAAATTTTAATGTCATGCAATTGAGATAAACAATTGGAAAATGTTAAGTATCTGAATATATATATATATATATATATATATATATATATATTAAAATAAATGGTACCCAAGATGGTAATATGATAAATAGTGAATTTAAATATTGGGAATCAGGATTTATTCATTTATATTGAAACTTAAAGTCTAATAATTGAATTTAATTGCAATTAAATGAGATTGAGTATAGTTAAATAATTCGTTATTTGAAATAAAGATAATGTGAGAAATTTGTGTGATAATTTGGAATCCAATATTTAAATCCATCTGTTGATAGGAATGAATGGAATACTAATTAATTTATTTAACTAAACTAAATTTTAGGATATTATTTATAATTTGGGAATTTATTGAAATTAAGGATTTATATTGAAATTTAAAATTTTACCTTCTTTAATTTGACATCTTAACTTGTTGCAATTTTTTTAAATGATTAAGAATTTTAAAAGTGATAAAATGGGTAAATTTTAGAATCTAAGTATAAAATTTGATTTTATTTATTTATTTCAAATTTATTCAATAAATATAAAAAATAGCCATTTTGGTCATGGACTCGGATTTCGACGAAACCAGTTTCATCGGATCCGTAACAGTGAATTATTGTAGGGTTCCAATTTTCATAGCGATCGGACTTGTCGTTTGATCGTACGAACGCGAAACGCCTTGAAATCGATAAATTGAAATAAATTTGAAAATATTGTTTTTAGCATAACTTCTTCATACGATCGAATTTGGACGTGAAACTTTTTCCATCGCGTTCATAATATGTTAAAATACCTATTTGGATATATGGGTTTAACCAATTTCATTCCGGGGTCAGAACGGGCTTTTTGGGCCAATTATCGTTCAACACGTTTGTTTATCGGATCCATCTATTCTATTTCTAACCTACCTATATAAATCCAGTTAAAAACCCTAGCCTCCATCTAATTTCATTTGTCTGTACGTATATCTCAACACTCTCCTCTTCAATGGCATACATCATAATTTCAGATCCAATTACAATCCAAAATCAAAGTCAAAATTCAAAGTTCTCAGAAAATTCCGAAAAAATTATATGTCGATGCTCTCGACGAGCGTAATTCGATGGTGTAATTCGTTTTTCAATTTGATTTGTGGTTTGACCAGAAATTGGGGTTTTGTCTCGGTCGTTCATGTTCATCGTCGAGATTTAACGGCGGATCTACAGCTATTGGACGATTGGGAAGCACCATGGTGATGAGAGAGTCGAGCAGGCCCTAGATCTATTGTTCGTTCTCACTGTAGGTGGAGGAAATCGCCAGAAATAGGCTCCAAGAGGGCGGCGGTCGCGTAGGACAAGGGTACACCGGAGGTGGCCGGTCAGCCTGAGGTGGGGCGCCTCGGGAAGGAGATGATGATGGCGAGGCCTGATCGTGTTGAAGATGGTCAGAGAGATGGGAAAATTAGGGTCAAAGTTGGACGAGTGGCGGCATGCTAGGGTTCGTGTTTTACTGTTCTCGTACGCATGGAAAAAACGTGGTCTGGAAGAGAAGGGTCTCGTGACATGGAAATATTTATTTGGTTTGTTTGTTTAATTTTGTTTTATTTAATTTTTGTTTCAACTCGTTAAACTTTGAATAACTTTTGCATACGAACTCCGTTTCACGCGAGATTTTTTTTAGAATCATATTAAAATTCCAGATCTGATGACGCTGGTTTGGACAGATTTGGAGACCGTCGAATTTTTGGGTTTACATCGGGTTTGAATTCGATTTAAATTCAAAAGGTGAGTGTTTTAACCCACTCACAACTTCTAAAATTTCTAATGTTGTTAATTTGACTTAAGATATGAGTAGAAATTTATTTATAATTGTTTGACATGTTTTGTTCATCATCTCGGTTAAATCGCATTTATTAAATTTAACTGTAAATTAATTTTTATTATTGCATATAAATTGATAGTTAGTATTTATTTATTTGCGTATAAACTGCTAGTTAAACAGTTATTAAATTTATTACTGCATAAAAACTGTTAGTTAATACCTATTATTTATTCCCTGTTATATTTATATGCTCCATATTGATGTTTGTTTAAATATGATGATGATTATAATTAATGGATGATGATTGATGTTTGGTCAATGGATGATGTGTACTATAATTTTAAAAAAATCTGCAAGTATCATGCTTTTATTTTATTCGGGATTGCGATTTGAGATGATATACAACCGCATTTTTTTATTTTTAAATTGCGGGTTGAAATGATAAATATCCGTATCACTTGACCATAGGATAGAGAATTATATACAGGCACCGTGGTGTATATATATATATATATATATATATATATACATATATATATATTTGAAATGATTTTATGGTTTGGATATGATACGGTTTAATAAATATAAAATTTTGATATTTTATAAATATTATTTTAATTATACATATATAGTTAAATTTTGAATTTAAGCTATGTGTAAATCTGTTAAATAAAAATGAATAAGTTGAAAATGGAATTTGATAATCTATATTATATGTTTAAGTACAGGTTAAGATCTTGTATATATATAGAGTTTTAAATGATTCAAATCAATTAAGATTGAAAGATAAATTGGAAATTAATTGGAATTGAGCTTATTTAAAAATTTAACTTAATAAGTTGACGTAGAATTTATTAACTTGAAATTTTAAAATGTAAGATATTTATAACTGAAATTTTATTCAAGTTGGATTAAATGAATATTTTTAGTATAAATAAATTGAAGGAAATTTTCTTTTATAAGTAATTTATGTTTTACTTAAATGATTACGAGTTTACTATGCAATTATTTCAAACTAAATAATAGGATTTTTAAATTGTTGAATAGAAATTTTCAACCTTAGTTCCAATTGTTTAATATTCAAAGTTTGAAATACATGGAAACTGAAGTGGTTATTGAAACCGAAAGCGATTTTTGAAGTCTATGGATTTTGACTTAATTTTTAAATAAAATAAATTGTAAGTCGTGGAAATTATTTTATTTTATAAAGAAACTTTAAATACAAACTATTTTATTCTATATACCGTTTGAATATCCAAACCATCCAAGTTTAGAAGTTATGGTTTTAAAACTATGAATTTTCGAAGTATTATGGTTGAAAGTTATAATCCAAATGTTTGGTTTTCAATTATTATAAATTTTAAAGCAATATGATTGTGGAAAAGAAATATATTTCGAAAAAATGATATCATTGATTTGGGTTTTATAAAAATAATATCAAAATGAATGGTTTGGAAATGGAAATGATATCGTGTTTATGGGTTTGAAATGGATAATTATATTCTAGTTTTAAAGTATAAACTATTTTTAAAGACCGCGGTGTTATAATAACGTTTGGTTGTTGAAGAGACCGGGATCGGAAATTGTCATACTCTCTGCCAACTTCGAAAACCACTTTAACAACCGTGTACGCGGTGGAGATTCCAGAATGAAGTAGGTTGGTGGCGGCGTTTCCCGTAAGGTAAATACGTGGACCCAACTCCCATGAGTTGGCATAAGGTGGCTAAAACAGGAGCGATTGACGGGTTAATAAGGTAGCACCTTTGATCGGACACATCCCTTCGATATTATACTTTGACTCTTGGATTGATTCGGTGGCCACTTTTGATTTTATTTGGGGGTGTGGCTCGAGGTGGGCGGTAGCTGCGCGCTACGCGTTACCACCGACCTAGAAGCGTAATCGGTATATCTACCCTGGCATTGCCTAGTTGTGCCATGTCACCTACCCTATCGCGCCTTGTACGAGTTTCTATTTGTGTCGTACCTATGGAGTGTCTTCTCGTAGTCTCCCGATCAGGAGATATGTAGGCACTGTATAGACTATTGGCGTTATTTGTGCTAAGGGCTATATGGGTAACCCCTTAACGCTATTAAAAAGTAAGTTTATTTTACAATTAGACACTATTATAATAGCGAAATATATTATAGTAAATAGTTTAACGGATCCTTAGGAGATGTAAATCTCGAGCATCTCTTGAGTTACTGCACTCATATCTATTTCTGTTAATTTAACTCACATAAGATCTTTTAGTTCCGACTCGAGTGTTTTGTCTTTTCAAATTCGCTCGGGTCAGTCCGAGCGTTTCAGGATCGAAGACTTTAGCTCTGGAGGACGAAGACGGAGATTTCTATTATTATTATTAATTATATTCCACTACACTCATATTGTTCCGCTGCATTGTTATATGGTATGTGTACTCTGATATGTATTGCATAGATAAAATCAAAGGTTTTGTAAAACAGCTTCATGAACTGTATATTTTGATTTTTATATTCTATCCTTCCGCTGTGAGATTTAATTTAGTTTTCTTTCTTCTCTGTTTTCTTATTTATCCCATAACAATCCGCCCTTACGTATGGTTTGAATTGGCATGTGTGTCTGTTTAAATCGTGCGGAAAGGCGGGACGTTACAAATAAGTTGCTTGAAATCTTGAACTCTTGATAATCTTGATTTTCTTAATACTGATGAGTCTTCGCTCTTGATATATTGAACCTCTATACTGTACAGTCTTCATTCTTGGTACCCGCACGGTTAAATCCTGCATATACATATATTTCTAAACTATAATGTTAGTATTTATATTTTATAATCCTATTCTAAGGTTGTTGTCATCAAAACCATCATCTCACGGACTAACAATCTCCCCTTTTTTGATGATGACAACCTTTGTTTATAAAATATTACTTCTATAATAACTCCCCCTTAATCTATGCCTAAGTATCCTATTTTATATTTCTCCCCCTTTATCATCAAAAAAAACTAACTCCAAACTATATTATCTCAAAACTATATAACTCCATTTCATTCTTGGACTAAAGTACCTGCATTAATAAACTATAAAAGTGGAGTATATAATAGATAGATTAAGAGATAATTATACTAATAGACATGATAATTAATGAAAGATCATATAAATATTAATGCATATTTATACATGTTTTTCACACCAATTATCAATTCAAATCAAATCAAATCGAACAATTCAAATCAAACAAAACAAATCAAATCAAACAAACCAAATCAAATCAAACAAACCAATCAAATCAAACATTACTAGGAACATCCACCCATTTTTCTTCTCCAAATATAGGGTCTTCTTTAATGGCATCCCAATTTTCATTATCATTAGCGATAGAGACTGGAGGATGTGCTTCGTTATCATCCTTGCGCAGGGAGAAAATCATCCATCGTATTGCATCGAAATGCCTTTCTTGCTCTTTAATCATCAGCATTTGACTCAATTCTATGCGTCGCTGGTCACGGAGAATGGACGAAAGAATATTCTTAAAAGAATTAAGAGTCTCTTCAAGATTTCTGATAGATTATGTATTGGATTGGCCATATTTGAGTTTGTGAGAAGAATGAGAGACAAAGTGGATAAGAAATAATATTCGGTGATGAATTCTAGAAGAAATAGGTATTTATAGAAATTCGTTTGAAATGAATACACATAAGGTAGTTATTCAAATTTCAAATTCAAAATGAAATTTCATTTTTGACCAGTACATGTCGACATGGTCATAGGGGGATGTTGACATGGTGTGGTGAATTTTGATGACTTATTTTGATTTTGTGAATAACTGTGTATATATATTTATATAATATACTAACATTTATTCTGGAGATAAGATAAGCTAGATAACAGAAAAGAAATACAATTCATTTCATGATAACACGATACAACGATTAAACACAAAGAACTACACGAGCATTAAAATAAACTAAAACAAATATAATAAGATATAAAAAGGTAGAACTAGTTAGAGGATGATGATGATGAAGATAATTCAAGCTTCTTGCCGACTTTGGAAATAAACTTGTTCATCTTGGATGAAATTTTGTCCAACTTCTTACTAACGGATCGTTTAAGAATCCGTTGATTCTCAACAATGCTCTTTTGGTTTTTGAGAAGAGTTTTGTTGGATGGATTAGGAGGATAGTCGATGCTTTCCAAAAAGTTTCACCTTCTTCTTCGTCTTCAATTTCCTTTTCATCCCCTTCCTCTTCCTCTTCTTCCATCTCCTCATGAGCCAAACGCTCTTCCTTTTCGGCAAGAGTCTCATAGGGTTGAAAAACAAATGGAATTTTCATAAGCGAAATGTTGGAATGATTAAAAACTTTTGTAGAAACAAATTCTTCTCCTTTGAAATCAACTCCAAAATAGTTAAAAATCCGAGTGAGATAAATTCCATGATACAAAGTATTCTCACCCATTTCAAGATTTTTGGGATGAAGTTCATCCAAAATAACTTGCGCCCAAATAATATCATAATTTTCAAAAATAGCAAAAAGTGCTTTGCAAACTTTTGTTGTTGGATTGTTAAAATTTCCCGATCTTGGGGCCAAAGTATGTTGTAAAAGAAGATTGACGATTCTAGCTTTTGGTCGAAAGTTTCGATTTTTGAATTAAAAATTATCATTTACCTCGAAAATGTGAAGAAATGTCTCACGATCATTTTCATCGATTTTAAAATTTGAAAGATCCATTCCCGTGCTCTTGCAATTGAGAATGGTACCCAAAAGATCACAATTCAAAACAATTCTAGTGCCTTTGACGCTACTCCAAATTTCATCATCGTTTCCTGTAACGATCCTGATTTTTAATTAAAATCAAATCGATTATTAAAATAGATTTTTGAATAAAATTGTAATTTAATTTGGATTTTTCAAATTTAATAGGATATTTGTTTATTAGGCATTGATTTTAAAATTTAACTATGGATTTGAAATTCTATATTTAATACCTTATAAATAAAAAGGTAACATCCTAAAATTTGTCAATATAAATTAATAATATATTTTAAACTTTTGAAATTTAATTTGAGAATATAATTGAAAAAAATCTCAAACAAATAAAATAAGTAATAAACTATATATAAATGAACTCCAATTTATTTTGTGTTTAAAATTTTGAAACAATGAGAGTTTTAAAAAAGGTCAATTAAATTTAAAATTTTATACATATATGTACATTGCATATATGAGTAAGATTAAATACATAATGAAATTGAATTTAAATTGTTCAAGATATGCATAAATATATAAAAATGGACATAAATGAATTTTTATTCAAGTGAATCGAGAACTTGAATCTACATCTAAAATAAATGTTTTTAAAATAAACATTTGGCTTTCAAAAGTATTAAGGTGTAATTTATATTTATATAATGTAAATACTGGTTAAAGACAATTTTCATTTCAACATTGTATATACATATACACACAAATGAATAAGGGGATATAATTAATTGCAAAATGAATATGATATAATTTTTTTTATAAAAATTCTTTTATCTTTGAAACTTCAAATGATAAACATACACAAGGAGGTGGAGTAAAGAAGTAAACATTACATGGGAATATCATGATGATTTCTTACAAATGGCATTCAATGCCATTGTTTAAATAAAATAATAAAATAACAAATTACAAAGAACTTTTCATCTCCCCATAACCAAAATCGTATTTACTCTCACCAAATCTGAGAATACAGTAAAAAAAAGATTTGAGTATCACAAGTTCAAACACCAAAGAAAAAAATGATAAAACCTGAAATTAGAAAAAAAAAGAGGGAAAGGCAACCTGAAATTCAAAGCAAAATTGTTCAATATCAAAGTCAGGAAGAAAAGAAATAAAGCAATCAAACTACAATCTGAAAGCATGCAAATTCAAAGCAAATTCGGGTGAATGCAAAAGATCAAGCAAAATTCTAGATTAAAAAAAACAATCAAATCTCAATCTGGAACAAGCAAATCAAGTTCAACCAGGCAGTGCAGTTTTCTCTGGAAATTAAATAAAGGCAAGTAAATTTTCTTAAAGATTTGAATTTAATGTTGTTAATCAGTACTAAAGCATAAGTTTAAAGCATTTGTATCAATCTAAGACGCAGGAAACAAATCAAGTTTAAAAGGCTAAAGTAATTTCTGGTTGCAACTGCAGAAAGAAAAAAAAGAAGCTTCCTTGTGCATATATAAAGAAAGTTTTTTTCCAAACTGTAAGTAGATTTAAAATTTGTTGTTATTGATGGATTAAGTAAATGAATACAACAAAGAGTAATTGAAGATCTGTACTTGCAAACTTGCAGATCTAAGCTTCAAAAGATTAAAGAAGAAAAAAGTACAGGCAAAACATTGTCTTTGCCTCAACCCCTTTCAGGTGAGAAAACCACTAATTCGAAACCTGAATTTGTTATTAACCTGATGCTTGTGATGGTCATTGAGATATGATGTGAGAATGTTTGCATGAATGATTTTTTTTACTGGATTAAGTTTGAATGACCTTGTATATAAATAGGCATGTCTGTGTAGATGTATACAAGCTCTGTTATGTTACAGGATCACCATATAATTCGTCAAATAATTCCTTTTCTCTTCATATAATCAATGTTAGGCCTTGATCTCCAAATAAAAAATTTATTGTTGGACTGTATAATCAAGGTTAAAAATGATTTCAAGGATTTATATTAAGAACTTATTATAAAAATATGAATTTAGAGTAAGAAATCAACTCAAGGCATTAAATCAATTATTTGGAAATCATGTTTTTATTTTACAATCTGATTCGTATTTCAAGTTTATGATTTTTGATAACCATATGATGATTTTTAAGATTGTATATGATGAGATATTGCGAGTTAATCAAAAATTGTATTTCCATCAATTTCTGGCGATCGGGAAAACATTGGATGTCAAAATTGATGGTGACGAAGGCTGGTTGGAGATTGTCAGAAAAATGCTCGTTTAAATTCTTTATCACTGTGGTGATCAAGCGACGTGATTCTAGGGTTTATGCAATAGTTTTTAGGGACGGGGTTTTCTGAGCATTTTCGCCGTCGAGGGCGAATCGGTCGATGCGGGACCTGAGGGGACTTGAGCATCATCGTGTGGCAAAACTATGAACGTTGTGACGTGGTGTCTGGTGGACAAGATGATCGGGGCGATGGGTTTTTCTGATTTGGGTTTGGGTTCTAGTTCGATCGAGAAGGTCGATTTTGATTTCGAACTTGCTTTGGATTTGGGTGGTGGAGATCGAGGGTGGAGATGGTCAGTGACTTGTCGGAGGTGGTCGTGATAACTGGAGCGTCGCCGTGCGACTGTGCACGTACACGTGTACGCTTTGATGTTTGCTGCGTGATGAAAATTTGGAGTAGAAGCAATCGTATTCAGGAAATCCGAGTTTTGCTCGGGAAAACACGAGTTTGTCTCGGGTCGTTGCTCGAGTAAATTTTGTTATACCAAGTAACAGTTAGAAAAAAAACTTAAGTTTTGAATAAAAATTCTACTCGGGTTGATTTTCAGGAAAATCGAAGTAAAAGGGGAATTGTCTCCGGTAATACTCGAAGTTACTCGGGTTTCATAAAATTCCAGTTTCAAAAACTTTAACAATCTGAGTTAACATGATTTCTAAACTATCCATTTTAAATTAATGATTGTTGTTAAGATGAAATATGTAATTAAAGGTTTTAAAATGAGGACATTTTAAATTAATTAAGTTCGAAATGTTTAAAACTTATAATTTTAAAAGAGTTACATTTAATTAAACTTAACAAAGAAATAAAGGATTTAACCAAATATTTCTAAATTGTCAACTTAAAGGATAAGTTAACTTATAAAACTAAGGATAACTAATAAATGATTAGAAGTTTAATTAATCAAGAAATCAACGAATAACTAATTTAAGAATGATTAATTTCTTAAAAATAATTACTTAATGAAAGTAATTAAAGATGAATAATTAATGATTTAAAGATTTATAAATCAAGTGTTTAAAGGTTAGTTAATTTAAAGAAAAAATTAATTAATGTGATTGATTAAGAAGGGTAATTAATTTGGAAATAATTAATGAATTAAAAGTAATTAATTAATGATTAAAGGTGGATCAATCAAGTGATTAACATTGATTTAAGATTAGGGATAGTTACTTAACGTAATAAATTAAGGATAATTAAATTAATGGTGATTACTTAATTAAGGGTTAATTAACTAATTAAAGATAATTAATTTAAATGGTTAATTAAATAATTAAAAGTTAATTATTTAATAATTAAAGATTGATTAATTTTAGTTAAAGGTTAATTAAATTATTAATAAATGGTTAAATTAATAAATGATTAAAGAATAATTAATCAAAATGACTTGTAATTTATTAACGTTGATTAACCAGTATTAGTAATTCATAAGTAATCAATCCAATTTGAATTAATCAGACAATTAACTGATTTTACTTATGAATGTTTGGATTTTGTTGGATGATTGAATTGTTTGATATCCCTGATTGTGATGCTTTGTTTTGATTTGAGCTATGTTTAATGTAATTTATTATATGTGATATATATATATATGTATGTATGTATGTATGTAATTTGTGAATAAAAGATAAGCGTTATGGTTTATACCGCTTATCAAATATAAGCATTATAGTTTATGCCGCTTATCAAATATATTGCTGTATTTGAATCTGATTGATGATGTGGCACTTTTATTGTGTAAAACCCCTGGACCACACGTATACACACACAAATATGGATTGCACGTAGGAATGGGTTAAGTCGTAGATTTTGTGATAGTTTTAAAAGATTGAATTTTTGAATCCAAAATAGTTTTGGAATTAGAATTGAAAGATTTTGGAAAATGAATTGCAAAAATAAAAGTTATTTTGAATAACTTGATTGAGTTTTGAAATTTAAATAATTTGATTTAAATTTGAATTCAATATTTGAAATTGAGTTCTATGATTTGGGAACTAGGGTTTAAAAAGGGTTATTCAACTTATAAATGGGTTTATATGGAAAAGTGATGTTTTGGGAATTTAAATTTAACCCAAAGATTTAACTTGTACAAATGAAATCGGATTTTTCTGAAACGAAAACTGTTTATTTTTCAAAAATAAATAAATAATAAAAGCTTTCACATAAGAAATGAACTCCAATTTGTGTTAAAAAGATTTCAAGTCTAAAATGGTAAATGGTTTTCCTAGTTATGTATACCTCGGAAACGGGTTCGAAAGCTAAAAGTTAAATCTTTAATTTAAAGATTTGGATGAGTTAATCCTAGTTGAAATGGAAATTGTTTTTGAAATCTATGAATGGATCTTTGTGAAACTAGGTGAACTTTGTGAAATGATTTTTTTTTTGTTTAAAAATTTAAAATGGTAATTTGTTTAACCATTTGAAATAAAAGATTTGGATTTTTAAGTTGTGACTTAACTAAAATCCCATATCCATATGTTTTTAAAATTAGCGCTCATTATTCGTTTTAACCGGGAGAGGACCTTGTGTCATATAACCCATTCCGAATAATGATACGATGTTATGGATTGCATTTGAAGACCGGTGGTGAAGATCGGGTATTTACGAGAACGATAGGATAACCTATCGATTATCTCTGCACCGAGTAGCTACGGTATAGAGATTCCCTAAGTGATGGGAAGTCCGATCGAGATTGTGAATACCCGGATTTCAAGGGCTTCTTCGGGAGTGCCTTCGGTTTTGTTCGAACCCGGAACATACTTGTATGGTTGTATGTCCGACATTACACTTTGAGATATTAAACTGATCTCTATCAAACACATTTCTGCTTGGTGGCGGAGAATTTATTCTCTTAGCTTAACACCCTTCTCTGAGACGTGCAAGCTCAGAGGTTATGTAGTTGATATTTATCAGCGATATACTCCTAATTTGGTAGTGTGGCATGCTAAGTGCTACTATGTATCATTTGTGGTCAAAGCATGGCTTTTGTATAAAGCGTAGCTTTGTGGACGAGACTGAATCAGGACCTCACACCCCGGAAATGGTCGAAACAGGAAAGATGCGGCAAGGTTATGAGGGTCGCTCCCTTTAGGGTGTGTCATTTCCTTCTAGAAAAGGGTGGTATCATGGTATGGAGCCCAGATGCTTACTCATGTGGATACTACAGATCTATTACTTTGTGATTGCTTTGTGGTTTAAAGGCGCCTCCGGTAAAGGTCCCAAAGGACCGGGGGATGGCATGCTCGAGTAGTAGTTACCTAGTTACAGAGGTAACCCGGCCTTGTGTTGGCAGAGATACGGTTAGGTTCTCCGGATGTCCCACCAGAGGCGATCCCATGGACAGTAGGAAGTTCCTTAGCCTGACCATTTGTTGGAAATCCAATCAAAACAATAAATGCCTTGTACGGTTTTAGTTGTAGAACCTGCCATTTAAAATGGCAGCTATAGTAGGCATAATATCGTGGTACCTATGCTGGCTAGGATTAATATTATACTTTCGAAAGGTTTTCCACTATGAACTAGTAATAATATCATAGAATTTTTCTTGTATTAAGCATATTTGACTATCATAAGGGGAAATCTCCCCCAAGTGTGCGATTGCATTGTGTGTGTGCCGGGAGGCCTTATGGTAGTTTCATTTTCCAAAAAGCATTGTGGATTTATTTTAAATTCCCTTATTGTCTATTTTAAAGACCAAATGTTTTTGTTTGCTCATACCAGTCCCACGACCGACCTGGATTTTATAGTTCCTTTCCTAAACTCTGGGTGCCCACAATTTTCCCACATGGGCAGTCTAGAGTTGGGTTTTTCAGATAGTTGGGTTTAGTTGATTATCTGGAGCTAGTTCGGTCTTTGGATCTAAACTGCACGTGCTTATCTTTGTGCATAGTTATTGGGAGTTTGAGCTATTCCTTGATTGGTGCTTTGGAGATGGAGACTACCGCTGCTGGATTTCTTTCTTGAAGACCATATTGGAGATTTTGTTCCACTGCTGGTGTTATCTTTTCTTTCCGCTGCTATTGTCTTGTATCATATCTCTGATGTATATTGATATTCATTGTATCATTCTGTTGCAACAGATATTGTATCAAATGTTGTATATTGATATATTCTTTTTCTTCCGCTGTGTTGTACATAATGTGTTATAAGCTCCGGCGAACCAGATTCGACGTTTGGATCTGCGGCATTCGAATACGAGTGTCGTATTCGGTGTCGATTTTCGAGGTCGAGTCAGGGTCGTTTCATTTGGTATCAGAGCCGAAGGTTAGAACTTTAGCTTAGGAGTATAACACATTGAGTAACTCATTAGAGATGGGGTGAAGTATACCTAGAATGAGTATATTCCTAAGATATCTGTTTGAATGCCTCGGTAAATTCTCTTACTATCCACTAATAGTGAGTATGAGTGCAAGAAGAGGACGAGATACGGGACAGGGGAGTACCACTACAAATGGTCAATACCCCGCAACAGTGGAAATAACTTTCTCTATCAATCTCCTATGATTCGATTTCAAAATTCTTTGATTTCTTTGTAGCAGCTCCAGAAGAAGTTCGGTATGATGGTGGCCCTACGAATCATTGTAGAAAATTCTTACTTCGTATCTTCATCGGTTTCTTATCAGCTTTTCGATCTAATCTTTAATGATTTTGAAATTTGAAATTGAAAATTTTAAATGAATTGGAAATTTTAAATTGAGTTAAATTGGTTAACAAATATAAGGATAAATTTGAATTGAATCCATAAAACAATTTCGTTTAAAACCAAATTTGGAATTCTATCGTAATTTCTTATGTAGATCGAAGTCCAAAGAGGGACAAGTTGGTATATACTTTAGGGTATTCCAACCTGAATTTGGAATCCATATATAGTGTTTGAGAATTATAGAAGATTAAATCTATCTATCTATTCTCTGGGGATTGATATATTCTTCGAACGATTAGTTATCTCTTCGAACTAATCAATGCCCTTGCATATTCATAGACCGATGGACCCGAGTATCTTGTGAAATAATTGTACGAGTTTGTTCTCATATTGTTGGTATTCTGATTTGGTAAGCCAAATGCATAATAAATACTCCGTTTGATCTGAAAAGATATTTCTCCATCTTTCATCTTTTCTTTGTTGTCTGCCTTGCAAATTTCGGGGATGAAACTTTTTTTTTAGGGGGGAATCTATAACAATCCCGATTTTTAATTAAAATTAAATCGAAGACTAAAACAAATTTTTGAATAAAATTGTAAATTAATTTGGATTTTTCAAATTTAATAGGATATTTGTTTATTTAGGCATTGATTTTAAAATTTAACTATGGATTTGAAATTCTATATTTAATACCTTATAAATAAAAAGGTAACATCATAAAATTTGTCAATATAAATCAATAATATATTTTAAACTTTTGAAATTTAATTTGAGAATATAATTGAAAAAAAATCTCAAACAAATAAAATAAGTAATAAACTATATATAGATGAATTCCAATTTATTTTGAGTTAAAATTTTTAAATAATGAGAGTTTTAAAAGAAGTCAATTAAATTTAAAATTTTATACATATATGTATATTGCACATATGAGTAAGATTAAATACATATTGAAATTGAATTTAAATTGTTTAAGATGTGTATAAATATATATAAATAGACATTAATGAATTTTTATTTAAGTGAATTGGGAATTTGAATCTACATTTAAAATAAATGTTTTTAAAATAAACATTTGGCTTTTAAAATTATTAAGGTGTAATTTATATTTTATATAACGTAAATATTGGTTAAAGACAATTTTCATTTCAACATTGTATATACATATGCACACGATGAATAAGGGGACATAATTAATTGTAAAATAAATATGATATAAAAAAAATTATAAACATTCTTTTGTCTTTGAAAACTTCAAATGATAAACGTACACAAGGAGGTGGAGTAAAGAAGTAAACATTATATGGGAATATCATGATGATTTCTTACAAATGGCATTCAACACTATTGTTTAAATAAAATAATAAAATTAAAAATTACAAAGAACTTTTCATCTCCCCATAACCAACTCATATTTACTCTCACCAAATCTGAGAATACGGTAAAAAAAAGATTTGAGTATCACAAGTTTAAACACCAAAGAAAAAAATGATAAAACCTGAAATCAGAAGAAAAAAAGAGGGAAAGGCAACCTGAAATTCAAAGCAAAATTGTTCAATATCAAAGTCAGGAAGAAAAGAAATAAAGCAATCAAACTACAATCTGAAAGCATGCAAATTCAAAGCACATTCAGCTAAATGTAAATGATCAAGCAAAATTCCATATTTAAAAAAAAACAATCAAATCCCATTCTGGAACAAGCAAATCAAGTTCAACTAGGCAGTGCAGTTTTCTCTATAAACTAAATAAAGGCAAGTAAATTTTCTTAAAGATTTGAATTTAATGTTGATAATCAGTAATAAAGCATAAGTTTAAAGCATTTGTATCAATATAAGTTGTAGGAAACAAATCAAGTTTAAAAGGTTAAAGTAATTTCTGGTTGCAACTGCAAAAAGAGAAAAAAGAAGCTTCTCTGTGCATATATAAAGAATTTTTTTTCCAAACTGTAAGTAGATTTAAAATTTGTTGTTATTAATGGATTAAGTGAATGAATACAACAAAGAGTAATTGAAGATCTGTACTTGCAAACTTGCAGATCTAAGCTTCAAAATATTAAAGAAGAAAAAAATGTACAGGCAAAACATTATCGCTGCCTCAACCCCTTTCAGGTGAGCAAACCTCTAATTCGAAACCTGATTTTGTTATTAACCCGATGCTTGTGATGTTCATTGAGATATGATGTGAGAATGTTTTCATGAATGATTTTTTTTACTAGGATTAAGTTTGAATGACCTTGTATATAAATAGGCATGTCTGTGTAGATGTATACAAGCTCTGTTATGTTACAGGCTCACCATATAATTCACCAAATAATTACTTTTCTCTTCATATAATCAATGTTAGGCCTTGATCTCCAAATAAAAAATTTATTGTTAAATTGTATAATCAAGGTTAAAAATGATTTCAAGGATTTATATTAAGAACTTATTATAAAAATATGAATTTAGAGTAAGAAATCAACTCAAGGCATTAAATCAATTATTTGGAAATCATGTTTTTATTTTACAATCCGATTCGTATTTCAAGTTTATGATTTTTGATAACCTTTTTCTGATTTTTAAGATTGTATATGATGAGATATTGCGAGTTAATCAAAAATTGTATTTCCATCGATTTTTGGAGATCGGGAAAACATTGGATGTCGAAATTGATGGTGAGGGAGGCTGGTGAATAGGAGATTGTCAAAAAAATGCTCGTTTAAATTCTTTATCACCGTGGTGATCAAGCGACATGATTCTAGGGTATATGAAACAGTTTTTAGGGTCGGGGTTTTCTGAGCATTTTTGCCATCGATGGCGAATCGGTCAAGGCGGGACCTGAGGGGATTTGAGCATCATCGTGTGGCAAAACTATGGACGTTGTGACTTGGTGTCTGGTGGACGAGATGATCGGGGTGATGGGTTTTTCTGATTTGGGTTTAGGTACTAGTTCGATCGAGAAGCTCAATTTTGATTTCGAACTTGCTTTGGATTTTGGGTGGTGGAGATCGAGGGTGGAGATGGTCAGTGACTTGTCGGAGGCGGTCATGATGATCGGAGCATCGCCGTGCAACTGTGCATGTACACATGTACGCTTTGATGTTTGTTGCGTGATGATGGTTTGGGGTAGAAGCAATCATATTTAGGAAATCCGAGTTTTTCTCGGGAAAACACGAGTTTGTCTCAGGTCATTGCTCGAGTAAATTTTGTTATACCAAGTAACAGTTAGAAAAAAAACTTAAGTTTTGAAAAAAAAATTCTACTCGGGTTGATTTTCAGGAAACTCGAAGTAAAAGGGGAATTGTCTCGGGTAATACTCGAAGTGACTCGGGTTTCATAAAATTCCAGTTTCAGAAACTTTAATAATCTGAATTAACATGATTTCTAAACTATCCATTTTAAATTAATGATTGTTGTTAAGATGAAATATGTTATTAAAGGTTTTAAAATGAGGACATTTTAAATTAATTAAGTTCGAAATGTTTAAAACTTGTTATTTTAAAAGAGTTACATTTAATTAAACTTAACAAGAAATAAAGGAGTTAATCAGATATTCCTAAATTGTCAACTTAAAGGATAAGTTAGCTTATAAAATTAAGGATAATTAATAAATGATTAGAAGTTTAATTAATCAAGAAATCAAGGGATAACTAATTTAAGAATGATTAATTTCTTAAAAATAATTACTTAATAAAAGTAATTAAAGATGAATAACTAATGATTTAAAGATTTATAAATCAAGTGTTTAAAGGTTAGTTAATTTAAAGAAAAAATTAATTAATGTGATTAACTAAGAAGGGTAATTAATTTGGAAATAATTAATGAATTAAAAGTAATTAATTAATGATTAAAGGTGGATCAATCAAGTGATTAACATTGATTTAAGATTAGGGATAGTTACTTATCATAATAAATTAAGGATAATTAAATTAATGGTGATTACTTAATTAAGGGTTAATCAATTAATTAAAGATAATTAATTTAAATGGTTAATTAAATAATTAAAAGTTAATTATTTAATAATTAAAGGTTGATTAATTTTAAATAAAGGTTAATTAAATTATTAGTAAATGGTTAAATTAATAAATGATTAAAGAATGATTAATCAAAATGACTTGTAATTTATTAACGTTGATTAACCAAGAGTAGTAATTCATAAGTAATCAATTCAATTTGAATTAATCGGACAGTTAACTGATTTTACTTATGAATGTTTGGATTTTTTTGGATGATTGAATTGTTTAATATCCCTGATTGTGATGCTCTGTTTTGATTTGAGCTATGTTTACTGTAATTTATTATCTGTGATATACATATCTGTAATCTGTGAATAAAAGATAAGCGTTATGGTTTATACCGCTTATCAAATATAAGCGTTATAGTTTATACCGCTTAACAAATATATTGCTGTATCTGAATCTGTGCCGATTGATGATATGGCACTTTTATTATGTAAAACCCCTGGACCACACGTAGACACACACAAATATGGATTGCACGTGGGAATGGGTTAAGTCGTAGATTTTGAGATTGTTTTAAAAGATTGAATTTTTGAATCCAAAATAGTTTTGGAATTAGAATTGAAAGCTTTTGGAAAATAAATTTCAAAAATAAAAGTTATTTTGAATAACTTGATTCAGTTTTGAAATTTAAATAATTTGATTTAAATTTGAATTCAATATTTGAAATTGAATTTTTATGATTTGGGAACCAGTGTTTAAAAAGGGTTATTCAACTTATAAATGGGTTTATATGGAAAAGTGATGTTTTGGGAATTTAAATTTAACCCAAAGATTTAACTTGTATAAATGAAATCGGATTTTTCTGAAATGGAAACTATTTGTTTTTCAAAAAATAATAATAATAAAAGCTTTCACATAAGAAATGAACTTCCAATTTGTGTTAAAAGGATTTCAAGTCTAAAATGGAAAATGGTTTTCCTAGTTATGAATAAATCCTTGGAAACGGGTTTGAAAGCTAAAAGTTAAATCTTTAATTTAAAGATTTGGATGAGTTAACCTAATTGAAATGGAAATATTTTTGAAATCTATGAACAGATCTTTGTGAAACTAGGTGAACTTTGTGAAACGATTTTTTTTGATTAAAAATTTAAAATGGTAATTTGTTTAACCATTTGAAAGAAAAGCTTTGGATTTTTAAGTTGTGGCCTAACTAAAATCCCATATCCATATGTTTTTAAATATTGTGCTCATTATTCGGTTTAGCCGGGAGAGGACCTTGTGTCATATAACCCATTCCGAATAATGATACGACGTTATGGATTGCATTTGAAGACCGGTGGTGAAGATCGGGTATTTGCGAGAACGATAGGATAACCTATCGATTGTCTCTGCACCGAGTAGCTACGGTATAGAGATTCCCTAAGTGATGGGAAGTCCGATCAGGATTGTGAATACCCGGATTTCAAGGGCTTCTTCGGAAGGGCCTTCGGTTCTGTTCGAACCCGGAACATACTTGTATGGTTGTATATCTGACATTACGCTTTGAGATATTAAACCGATCTCTATCAAATACATTTCTGCTTGGTGGCGGAGAATTTATTCTCTTAGGTTAACACTCTTCTATGAGACGTACAAGCTCAGAGGTTATGTAGTTGATATTTATCAGCGATATACTCCTAATTTGGTAGTGTGGCATGCTGAGTGCTGCTGTGTATCATTTGTGATCAAAGCATGGCTTTTGTATAAAGTGTAGCTTTGTGGACGTGACTGCATCAGGACCTCACACCCCGGAAATGGTCGAAACAGGAAATATGCGGCAAGGTTATGAGGGTTTCTCCCTTTAGGGTGTGTCATTTCCTTCTGGAAAAGGGTGATATCATGGTATGGTGCCCAGATGCTTACTCATGTGGATACTACAAATCTATTGCTTTGTGATTGCTTTGTGTTTTAGAGGCACCTCGGATAAAGGTCCCAAAGGACTGGGGGATGGCATGCTCGAGTGGTAGTTACCTAGTTACAGAGGTAACCCGGCCTTGTATTGGCAGAGATCCGGTTAGGTTCTCGGGACGTCCAACCAGAGGCGATCCTATGGATAGTAGGAAGTTCCTAAGCCTGACCATTTGTTGGAAATCCAATCAAAACAATACGCTCCTTGTACGGTTTTAGTTGTAGAACCTGCCATTTGAAATGGAAGCCATAGTAGGCATAATATCATGGTACCTATGCTTGCTAGGATTAATATTATACTTTCGAAAGGTTTTACACTATGCACTAGTAGTATTATCGAAGAATTTTTCTCGTATTAAGCATATTTGACTATCATAAGGGGAAATCTCTCCCAAGTGTGCGATTGCATTGTGTGTGTGTCGGGAGGCCTTATGGTAGTTTCATTTTCCAAAAAGCATTGCAGATTTATTTTAAATTCTCTTGTTGTCTGTTTTAAAGACCAAATGTTTTTGTTTGCTCATACCAGTCCCACGACTGACCTGTAGTTTATTGTTCCTTTCCTAAACTCTGAGTGCCCACAGTTTTCCCACATGGGCAGTCTAGAGTTGAGTTTTTCAGATAGTCAGGTTTAGTAGATTGTCTGGAGCTAGTTCGGTCTTTGGATCTGAACTGCACTTGCTTATCTTTGTGCATCGTTATTGGGAGTTCGAGCTATTTCTTGATTGGTGCTTTGGAGATGGAGACTACCGCTGCTGGAGTTCTTTCTCGAAGACCATATTGGAGATTTTGTTCCGCTGCTAGTGTTATCTTTTCTTTTCGCTGCTATTTTCTTGTATCATATCTCTGATGCATATTGATATTCATCGTATCATTCTATTGTAACAGATATTGTATCAAATGTTATATATTGATATCGCATAGAAAATTTTAACAAGATTTGGATAACAAACAAAATCGTTTTGAGAAGCGTCAACAAGACTGAGAATTTGATTGTTTGCAAAAAGAGAATCAATTTCATAAGAAGTGAAATCTTGAAATATAGCAAACTTTCCGGGATGGATTTTTGCATAGTTAGCATAATTGATATATGCTTTTATAGCCTCCGGATCATTGAAGAGTTGCTCTTTTATCTTTATGGAAATTCTCATGGTGGAGGGGTTGCTTGAAGAAGCCATTAGAGTAGAGAGTAAAGAGCTTGAAGTTTTGAAGAGAGAGTTTCAATTTGAAAATGAGAGTGAAAAGATGTGATAAAAGATAGCGAATAAATAGATTCTCAAAGGACATATTCTCTGGTCATTAGATGTCTTTTCAAAGAATTGAATGAAGTGAAAAGGTAGAGGGAAATTCAACCGTTTGAATTCAAATTTTGAATTTCAAATTCTATAACCATGTCGACATCATGGTAGGGACCATGTCGACATGTGCTTGTGAATTTCTATGACTTATTTTTCCTAAGTACTCTAATATATATTTATATACTTATTATTTTTAATGTCTATATATATCTGGAATATTATTAGAATTATAGTATATTCCATACTAATAAAAATAATAGTAAAAAAATTTAAAATTAAAATAACACACCAATTCAAAATCAATCAATCAAGCAATCAAGCATTTAATTCTAAACTTGCAATTTCAACCAATTGTTTTATGAATGTGTAGCTTTTCCTAAGTCCGTTTCTCTGAATTCGTCGAAGTCGTGAACTACGGTAAACATAAATTTGAATTATCTGTCTTCTGATCATCATCGCTTGAGGACGAGTCTGAGTCACTAGAGTAGCAATAAATGCACGCTTCCGTTTCTTTAATGAATCATTATTTGTAGCAGGATTTTGCCTCTCTGGATACGGACAGTCTCTTTTGATATGGTCTGGTTCATCACAGTTGAAACATTTGACATTGTTTGGCACTACATTCTGATTTCCATAGTGCTTATAGTTGTTTCCCTTGAGATTATTCATCTTTCTGTATTTCAGAAATTTCTGAAAATTCCTAGTCATCAAGGCTATCTCTTCATCATTATCGTTGCTGGAGTCTGATCCATCAGTCAATGCATTAAATGCCATTGATTTCTTTTCAGATACTTTGCTTTCTCTTCTCCCAATCATTTGGACTTCAAACGATATTAGTTTTCCAATTAATTCTTCTATCTTTAAGGTATACTAGTGTTAGTAACAGTACCAGTGTTGGTAGCCATTTTGAAAACTTTTCAAAATTCAGGTTATGAAACTTTTGAAAACCTTTCTCTGATACCAAATGTGAGAAATGCGGATTACAGATCTTAAGGCTAGGATAAACGCTAGAGGGGGGTGAATAGCGTTTTAAGGAATTATTAAACCTTTTTGAGTTTTTGTTAATTTGAACACAAATGTATGCAATATTCAGACATAAATATGATCACAGAATCAAACACAGATGCAGAAATAAAGTAAAAGCGGTAAAGGAAAGAACACATCGGATTTTGTACTGGCTCGGAGTTACCCTAAATCCAGTCTCGCACACAAGTACGGATTTCCTTTCAAAAGAAATTGTACAATTATACCCTCGATTTCAAGGCTACGAGGTACACCTACCAGATTCACAATCCGCTGGGTAGAGATACTTGATTTCACGGGCAACAAGTTCACCCAGTTGATTTCCATGGCTACAATCACACCTTTTCTCGCTTGATTGATTTCCAAGGCTACAATCACACCTTTTCTCGTTTAATTGATTACAAAGAAGTCTATAACTCTGAATAGCACTAAGGATCTTGTTAAGTTAATGATAGAGAATCAAACCACAGATAATCTAGTTAGATTCAATGTTGATTTCGGCAGAGTAATGGTAGGAATACGTATAAAGAAATGTGGAAGAAGAAGAGAAATGAAAACCAGAAAATATGATTAAAAATTCATTGAAAACAACCCTTATTTATAGAAGAATAACAGCCATGTCCATTCGTGAAGAGATATGACGAATAAACACTTCTTTTGAAATTTAATTTTTGGAATTAACTGACATTATGTAGACATGGGTATATTGAGCATGTCGACATCCAAAAGGAAATTTTGATGGTTTGTTTTTCTTTGAAGATAACTTTTATCTTATATTAAAACTATTTTAAAATTTTATGAATATACTTAACTATAGTTAAAATACACAAATAAATATAGAGAATAATATTTTGTTATATATAAAATTTTACTATAATTTTATATTTAAATCTAAGTATAAATATTAAAAGTTAAATATATTATTATTAAAGATAGTTTTAAAACTAAGGATAATTTGATTTTGAAAACAAAGATTATTTTGAGGCTAAAAGTATTTAAAATCAGGATAGATGTTTTTGATTCTTTTAAAAGGAAGGTTTTGAAAATATTTTGAGAACAAGATATAATTTTGTAAAATCATTTTAAATAAAAGTTAGCGGATACAAAGCAACGTTCCACTAGATTTTTCGTAGATTCCATTCTACTTAGGGTTCCATCCCTTTAACAGGATTGAAGTGGACTCCATTCCATGAATAATTGGATTTTAAGATGCCAGTGCATTTCTAGGAGTTTTAACAAAATTCCTAATTAAAAAATAAATTACTTGAAATCTTTAACTCTTGATAATCTTGATTTTCCTGATACTCATGAGCCTTCAATCTTGATATCTTGAATCTCTATACTATACAGTCTTCATTCTTGGTACCTACATGATTAAATCATGCATATACATATATTTCTAAACTATAATGTTAGTATTTATATCTTATAATCCTATTCTAAGGTTGTTGTCATCAAAACCATCATCTCACGGACTAACAAATCATACATTCTTCCCACAATATGATCATTCCATATATTTCAATAAATTCATCATTGTGATTTATTTCTCCAATTTATCAAATGATACTATTTTTCTTTTTATAAAACACCATTTGTAAATCTATCTCTTTATTTACAAAACACCGCTTAAAAATCTCTTTTAAATTTATAAAATATCATTTATAAATCTGTTCTTTTATTACATATATAAAGTGTTTCTTAAATATTTATTCCCTAAATATTTCTGTCTTCTTTTTAACCTTAAAAGATCCCTTCAAAATAAAGGATAACACTTTTTATTTCCTTTAAAAATAAACATTCCTTATATTCTAACTATTCGATAAAGATAAATACTTTCGAAAATAATTATTAAAAACATTTACTTATATATATATATATATATATATATATATTAAAAAGAATAAATAAAGAAGTTGAAATTGTTAACTCCGTTTAGGCAACGAGTCAAGGTCCGGGCCGACTCACGACTTAAGGTTCTCAACGGTTCAGAAGGGATCAACCGACTCAACAAGCTACCGACTCAGGAAGCTACTGACTCAACAAGCTACCAACTCAGGAAGCTACCGACTCAACAAGCTAACGAGTTAAAACTTAAGCCGACTTAGAGGAGTGGAGCGACTCAAGGGATTAACGGTGTATGGGATAGACCGACTCAAGTTCTCTAACGACTCAACGACCTAAGGTGTCAAATGACCTAACTGACTAAAATCCCAAAACAACAAAGGACCGACCTACGACTTATGGTAGGTTGTTCATGACCTAGCTTGAGTCGTCCACGACTTAAAGCTACTATGTAGAAATCCAATGCCGCTTCATTTTGGACCACGACCTCTTAACTCGCAGACGAGTTAGAACTTGTGCTATATACAAAGGACCGGAGACGCTCTGAAGTCTGGGCTCAAACAGTTGAGTCGCCCACGACTTATGACTCATCCTGAGTCGGTCACGACTTACGACTCATCTTGAGTCGGTCACGACCCATGACTTGACAATTCCAGCGCCTAGAAATTTGCCTATAAATACGCAACCACCTCCAACGTTCAAAGGACTTTTAGCTCACTCTCTTCAAGCGTTGTTACTCAGCTGCATTCCAAACCAATCAAACACTTAAAGCTCTCAAGACACGAAGAACGCTAAAAAAAACTTCGAGAAAAGATCACACACATCCAACATGGATTTGAAGACTCTAATCTCCATTGAAGTTTAATCTACTTGTTCTAAGTGACTTGTAATTCAAAGTGTATTGTACTTGGAAAGAATTGTATCAGCTTGTAACGAGATCATCAATAAAAGTACTTAAAGTGGACGTAGGCTATTTCATTAAGCCGAACCACTATAAAATTGTTGTTGTTTACTGCTTTTCCGCTATCATCTGCTTGTAATCTGTTCTCGATTTATCGGGTGGTGCTTTCACAACTACAACTCATACACCGGGGTGTTAGCGTACAAATTTTAGCGTTAACATTTTTGGTGCTTTCACTGAGAATTGAACTCAGGCGAGTTATCATCATTGCTTCACAGAGGTTTGTAGAGAGAATTTCCTTGAAAACCAGAAGTCTATCCGAGATTATGGCTCCTGGAAGGAAGAGTAGATCTGTCAGATCTGGGAATATTCAAGAGGGAACCTCCGCTTCCCCTATATCGAATCAAGCCACTCCAGCTGTCGGAGTTACAAAGGCAGAGCTGGATGCTGCAATTTTAGGGCTGAACCAACAGATCAATGCCCAAAATGCACAACTCGAGGCTCAAAATGCCCAGAATGCCCTAATTCTAAATAGGTTGAACGATCTGCTTGGGGCAAACCGTCAACCAGCGGGTAATGAGAGGAATTTTGCTGGCAACCTTCATGATGCTGAAGAAAGAAATGCTCCTGAAAGGGCTGCTAGCCCCTTTGAACAAACACTTCCAGAGGTCGGTGGATCTAGAACTCGACATGATGAGGAGTATCTTTCTGGAATGGTCCGACAAATTATGAAAGAGAGTATGCAGAGGGTTGAAGATGAGAAAGAATGGGGTTTCGCCCCAAGTAAGACTCCATTTACTGAGAAAATCTTAAAGGCTGAATTCCCAAGGAAGTTTGTCCCTCCAACCATTCCAGCTTATAAGGGGACAAGTGATCCGAATGAATTCCTATACAAATATGATTGGCACATGACAGGTGCCAGAGCCTCTGATGAAATAAAGTGCCGATATTTCCCTGTGTATCTCGAAGGCGTAGCTCTGCTATGGTTCACCAAGCTGCCAGTCCGATCTATCGATCAGTTTTCTGACTTAACCCGGAAGTTCAAGGAGCAGTTCAGACTATATGCCTCAAAAGCCAAGGATATCATGTCACTGTCAAGTTTGGAACAGAATCCAGGAGAGACTATCAGATCCTTCTTGAACCGCTTTAATATAGCGTTAGCTGAGGTGGACAATGCAGAACCACGAATGATATTGACTTATCTGATGAAGGGTATTGACAAGTCAAGTGAATTTGGGAAATGGCTAAACATGAAGGAACCAAATTCCCTTGAAAAATTCTATAAAAAAGCAGATGAATTCATACGCTTAGAAAGCCGTCCCGTACCGGTAAGGGCAGTGTTGGAAAAAGCTGAAGATAACACTGTTGCTCCACGCAAGAATGAATCTGTAGGGCAAAAAAGGGAAAATAACAATGGGAAGAAGCAGAGTAATCTGAAGAAGCCCCGATCCTTCAAGCCATCAGAGTATACTCCTTTATCAGATACGCCGGAGCGTATCTACCTAGCCATTAAAGATTCTGTTGACTTTCCTAAACCTCCTCCTCTAAGGACCGGGAAAAAAGCTATACAGAGTGGGAAGTTCTGCCGCTTCCATAATCAACCCGGTCACGAGACCGACGAATGCCGCCAGTTGAAAAATCTGATTGAAGAGTTGCTAAGGGAAAACAAACTGCAGCAATTTGTGAAAAAGAATAGCAACAATCCTGCTTCATCTAGTCAGGGGCAACAGGCTCCTACTCAACAGCCTAGGACGATTGAGAAGGCTGCAGGGCATGAATCTGGAAGGCCCATTATTAATGTCATTACAGGAGGACCTCACCCAGCAGGCAGAAGCTGGGGTGAGATGGAAAGGTATACCCGAGCTCTAAAGTATGTACCGACCGAGGAAGATGTATTTGTTTTGGAAGGTGCTACGCCCTTGAAGCAACAAAGAACTTTCGATGATGATATTGTGTTCAGAGCTAGGGATTCCGCAGGTATTGAAGCCCCAACCTTGGATCCTCTAGTCATCTCGGCTGGTATCGGGCCAGCTATTGTCAGAAGAGTTCTCATTGATTGTGGCGCATCCTGCAATATTCTCTTTAAGAAAACATTCGACCAAATGAAGATCCCTATGGCTGATGTGCAAGCCTCATCACAGAAAATTGCTGGTTTCACTGGGGAGCCAAAGCAGCCGGTAGGGACCATTGATTTGTTTGTGGAACTTGGAGAAGGAGAGAGAAAAGTGGTCCGCAAGCAAACTTTTGTGATTGTCGATGAATTTTCTGCTTACAATGCTTTCCTTGGTCGTCCAACTCTGGCAGCATTCAAAGCCGTTCTGGCCCCGTGGTGCCTTACTATTAAATTCCCTACAGACAATGGAGTAGGAGTTATAAAAGGTGATCAAAATGTTGGGCGAGAGTGCTATCTGACAGAGTTACGAGAAACCAGAAAAAGAGAAATGGGAAAGAATGCGGCAGCCCCAGTCCGCATCAAAGAACCAGCTTTGTAGCAATTACAGGACGGACCCTGCACTGGCGAGCACAGCGGAGCAAGGAAAGAGATGGACCCTAGAAAAGTCAGTGCAGGGGAAAATAGAGTGGTACCCGTGGAAACGACAATACCAATACCTGTTGACCCAAAGGACCCAAACAAAGTGTTGAATGTGGGTTCACAACTTAATGCGTCAATTCAGAATATCTTAATATCTTTTTTAAAGGCAAATCTGGATGTTTTTGCTTGGACTCATGCCGATATGTGTGGAATATCCCCAGAAGTTGCAGTGCATGCTCTAAATATTGATCCAAAATTTACACCTGTAAAGCAGAAAAGGAGAACTCAAGGTCCAGAAAGGTCGGCGGCATTAAAAGAAGAAGTTGATCGGCTCATGGAGAATAATTTTATCAAAGAGTCTACCTATCCGAATTGGGTTTCAAATCCAGTGCTGGTTAAGAAAGCCAACGGAAAATGGAGAGTGTGCATCGATTTTTCAGATCTAAATAAGGCCTGCCCCAAAGACTGCTTCCCATTACCCAGAATCGACCAACTGGTAGATGGAACAGCGGGACACGAATTGTTATCTTTTATGGATGCTTACTCCGGGTATAACCAGATCATGATGCATGAGCCAGATCAGGAGGACACAAGCTTTATCACCGACACTGGTCTTTACAGTTACAGAGTTATGCCCTTCGGGTTGAAGAATGCAGGGGCAACATACCAAAGACTCGTTAATGCTATGTTCAAACCGCAACTGGGCAAGACCATGGAAGTCTACGTCGATGACATGTTAGTAAAGTCTAAGAAAGCGGTGGATCACATAGAACACTTAGCAGACATGTTCGCAGTCCTCCGAAGATACGGAATGAAGCTCAATCCTTTAAAATGTTCATTTGGAGTGGAATCCGGCAAGTTTTTAGGTTTCATCGTGAGCGCTAGGGGCATTGAGGCCAGTCCAGCTCAAATTACTGCATTGAAAGAAGTCAAAGCCCCTAGAACAAAGAAGGAATTGCAAAGTCTCAATGGAAAAGTCGCCGCCTTGAGTCGGTTCATTTCCAAAGCCACAGATAAATGCATCCCATTCTTTGACGCCCTAAAGAAAGGAAAGAAAAACTTTGACTGGACTCCCGAATGCCAAAAAGCCTTCGATGAATTGATTCGCCATATGGAGACGCCTCCAATACTTTCTAGGCCTGGCGATGGCGAGGATCTTCTTATATACTTGGCAGTATCATCTCATGCTTTAAGTGCAGCGCTGATACGGGAAGACAAAAGGATTCAACATCCAGTTTACTATATCAGCAAAAGACTCACTGGGGCAGAGATGAATTACTCTAAGTTGGAAAAACTCGCCTATTGCTTACTAATTGCGTCTAGGAAGTTGAGGCAATATTTTCAAGCTCATCCTATCAGAGTCCTCACTGATCAACCTTTAAAGCAAGTCCTGTTTCGCCCTGAAACTTCGGGTCGTCTTCTAAAGTGGAATATTGAACTCAGTCAGTATGACATCACTTATCATCCCCGGAAAGCAATCAATCGACAAGCTTTAGCGGATTTCATTGCATAATTTACAGATAAGGGTAACAGTGAGGAAGAAACGGTCGACAATTCCCCGATCCAATGGAAGTTATATGTCGATGGTGCGAGAAACGACTACTGTTCTGGAGCCGGAGTTGTACTTGAGACTCCTGAAGGTCGATCATTATGCTATGCACTAAGATTGGAATTTCCTTCAACAAACAATGAAGCAGAATACGAAGCCCTTATCGCTGGCTTAAGGATTGCTAAAGAATTAAACATCCGAGCGTTACAGATATTCAGTGATTCTCAGCTTATTGTATGCCAAGTCAAAAAGGAATTCCAAGCAAAAGGGGGGAATCTGCCCGCCTACTTGTCAAAGGCTTGGGAACTCCTGGGTGATTTCGATCATTACATGATAAGTCACATTCCTCGAGAGGAAAACACAAAAGCAGATTCTCTCACAAAGTATTCTAGCACAGGTGAAGCTCAATTTCTGGGCTAACTCCAGTGGAGGTCTTGTCGACTCCTAGCATTGATAAGATGGACATTGATTGGGTCATGAGCATGTCTCAGGAGCAAGAATCATGGATGGCTCCGATAACAGAATATCTGCTCAATGGATCCTTACCAGGGAACTCAAAAGAACGACAAAAGTTACTGAGAAAAGCCTCTCGATACATAATCCAGGATGGCCGATTATACAGACGGGGATTCTCAATGCCATTACTTCGATGTGTATCCAGGGAAGAGTCTAAAGCAATCCTAGCAGAGGTACACGGAGGAGAATGTGGTGATCATTCAGGTGGCCAAACAATAGCAAAGAAAATTCTCCGATATGGATATTTTTGGCCAGAAATTAATCGAGATGCAGCAGAGTATTCCCGAAAATGTGACAGATGTCAAAGATTCGCCAAAATTCCTAGAGCTCCTTCCACTGAACTCACACAGATGGTCAGTCCATGGCCGTTTGCAATATGGGGAATAGACCTTGTAGGACCGTTGCCAACTGCCCAGTCTGGAATTAAATACGCCATTGTTGCTATAGATTATTTTACTAAGTGGGCAGAAGCTGAACCACTGGCTACTATCACCTCAAAAAAGATGATAAGTTTTGTGACTAAAAACATCATTTGCAGATACGGTGTGCCTCAAAAAATAATTACAGACAACGGAACTCAGTTTGAAAGTGAAGAATTCCAAGATTTTTGCAAGCGATTCAAAATTCGGAAAAGCTTCTCAGCAATGGCTCATCCGTAGGCAAACGGCCAAGTGGAAGCCGTGAACAAAATTATTAAGTCAACCATCAAGAAGCAACTTGAAAGAGCATAAGGTGGTTGGGTCGATAAGCTACCACTGGCACTATGGGCATACAGAACCACTCACAAAACTGCGACTGGGCACACCCCGTTTTCATTAGCATACGGGTCAGAGGCAATGATTCCGGTAGAAATAGAGGTCCCTTCACAAAGAAGAACCCATTTCAATCAAGCAGAAAACGAAAAGCTACAGCTTGATGCGCTAGATATCCTTGATGAAAAAAGAGATGAGGCTAATCTCAGAATTGCAGCTCATCAGCAAAGAATAGCCAGACATTTCAATTCCAAAGTTCGCCAACGCAGCTTTGAGATTGGAGACCTAGTCCTGAAGAGAATTATGACAGCGACAGGTGTGTTTGGGCCAAATTGGGAAGGACCATATGTCATAGGTCAGAAGCTTCTTGACGGCACATTCAAACTCACCACTGTTGAAGGAGATCAAATTCCAAGGGCATGGAACAACAACCATTTGCGTCCATACTATACTTGAAAATTTTGTTGAAATATTGTAAAAAGAATTATGAATGTATGATTCTTGTAATTGAAGGCAATTGTAAAACTGACGCAAGTAAATAATGAAAGAATATAAAGTGGATGTAGGCCCGATTTCCTGGCCGAACCACTATAAATCTTGTGTTCCTTATTATTATTACATGTTTTCTTTATTTTCGATATAAAAAGTACATAGAATGTATTACTGAAATGTCGATTTAAATTTTTGCAGACAATGGAAGTGAAACTTGCACATAAAAAGACCAAGTGATCCTCACCAAATTTCAAAAAAGCCCCGAATTCAAATCCTAGATAGGAAGTACTTCAATTGAACGGCCTATAATTTCGACAGAAACGGGTCTTTGCTAATAAATTGAGATTGTTTGAACAAACAAACATCCAATTAAGAAGCTAATGCTCGTTCTCACGAAATTGCCTGACAATGAAGCACACTTCCTTGGATTAAACAAGTTACTTGTGAGGAAAGGGAACGAAAGTTAAAAAAAAAAAAAAAAGAAGCAGAGGATCATTGAAAAAGGCATAAGCAAGTGGACAGAGGAACAACCAAAGCCATCATCGGTAGCACAAGTCCTCTTCGGAGGCACAACTCTTCGGAAAATAAAGACCTCTAATGGGTCATACGCCACAAAAAAGAAAGTTCTCTACTCAACAAAAAAGATTGGAGGAGTCATGACCCTCCAACCATGAGAGAGTAACTTCCAGGCGATGAAAACCCTCTCTGAGGCACATTTCACCAGGAGTTGAAGTGTTACGACCACTCTTCGGAATTTCACTTCACCAGAGTTGAAATGCAAACAAAATAAAGACCTCTTTGGAGGCACATTTCACCAGGAGTTGAAGTGTTACGACCGCTCTTCGGAATTTCACTACACCAGAGTTGAAATGCAAACAAAATAAAGACATCTTCGGAGGCACATTTCACCAGGAGTTGAAGTGTTACGACCGCTCTTCGGAATTTCACTTCACCAGAGTTGAAATGCAAACAAAATAAAGACCTCTTCGGAGGCACATTTCGCCAGGAGTTGAAGTGTAACAACCGCTCTTCGGAATTTCACTTCACCAAAGTTGAAATGCACAATTAAAATAAAGACCTTCCTGGAAGCCCACGTTTCACCGAGATTGAAATAAAACTTCCAAGTGTTGAAACGTGAAAAGGCTTTCTTCGAAGGCACAACTCTTTGGAGGTACACGTTTCACCGAGATTGAAATAAAACTTCCAAGTGTTGAAACGTGAAAAATCCCTCCTTAGAGGTACAACCCCCTCCCGGGGACACAATTAAAAGGAAAGACCTCTTCAGAAGCCCACGTTTCACCGAGATTGAAATAAAACTTCCAAGTGTTGAAACGTGAAAAGGCTTTCTTCAAAGGCACAACTCTTTGGAGGAACACGTTTCACCAAGATTGAAATAAAACTTCCAAGTGTTGAAACGTGAAAAAATCCCTCCTCAGAGGCACAAATTTCTATTTTAAAAAAAAAATCCTCATCAAGGGCATACTTTAACTTTCAAAGGAAGAATTAAAGTTAAAGTACCCTTCAGAGGCCCGCTTCACCACATAGAAGAATTCACTTGGCAAGATGTATGCATATGCAAAAGGAAAAAGTGATTTCTTCGAAGGACAAAGCGTAAAAACTTATATGAAGGAAGTTGCACTCTATGAAAATTCTCTTCGAGAATGAAGTAGTTATTCTTCAAAAAAAAAATATGAGAGTGCAAATCCCCTCAAAGTATACGATATTGCAGTAAGCTCATGGTATGGGGGCAACACGGTATAATTACATACAAAATAACCACAAGCTCACCGCAATATCATATAAATAAACTTGTGCGAAAATGAATAATAAATGCATTCTCAAATTCAAACAAGAGTCTGCGCAAATAAAGGATCATTTTATTCAATTGCAGATACAGGTTTCAAAATAAATAAATAAAAGCAGGGGCCGGTGCCTGCACAACATCCGACCATTACACAAAAAAGGAATCAAAAAGCCCAACTCTTCATTTCTTCTTGCCACCTTTAGACCCTTTACCCGGCCGAATGATTAGCTTTTCAGGTCTTTTAGGTCGGTCTGAAGGCATAAGGGAAGAAGGGGAGGGAGGTGCAACTGGTGCAATTTCCGGTTCCTCTTCAGTAGTGATAATCTTCTTCCCCCTCCTCTTCGACGTCCCGTGCTTCTTTCTTCTCTTTGAAGAAGACTCACTCCCTGGAGTAATAAGAGCGGACAAAACTACGTCGTCAGAAGGAGTCCGCTCCGGAGAGATCTCGCCTCCTTCAAGTCCCTCATCTTTTTGCTCCTGCGAAGCAATAGGGTCATCCAAGCCATGAAGAGCCTCAATTTTCTCCTCTTGTGACCCGGGTTGTGAAGCAGATGGAGGAGTCACCTGAAGAGATGGAGGAGGAATAACCAGAGGAGGCGAAGTCTGCACAGCACTTGTTGTTTCAACTGCAGAAGAAGAGAAATTGAAAATGTTAGTATCTTCCCAAAAGAAGGGAGATATGGGTTCATCGAGATTCAAGAAGTAATCGAGAAGCTCATCAAATTTTTGAGGAATAAGCAGGCAGTCCACCTGAATCGGACCAATGTCGAAATTACCTGAAGATGTTTGCTTCGTAAGTTCAATCTCATAATTCTGAGCCCCGATATCCTCCATAGCCTCATCATCAGTAGGGGTGATTACCCCAGTTCTTATAGGAGGCGGCGAATGAGCACTAGAGCCTGTAATGTCCACTTCGGGAGAAACTAGAGGACGTTCAGAGATGGTAGGCGGTATTTCTTTCTCAGAATGTTCCCCTTCCGCCATTCCGGCCCGTACCTTGGCGAGTTGCTCTTTTCCCTTGGCAAGAGCGGCGCGGGCATCGTCATCGAGATAATGCTCTTCAAGGGCTGACTCAGCATATCCAGCACCTTTGCCACCTAGCATATCAAGTGCTGCCTCCCAGACTTCAGCCAGTGTGATTTCATACTTGGGGCCTAGAAAGGCAAGGCTTCCACGCCCCAAAATGCTGTGTAGATAAAAATCAAATAATGTGGAGCTAATGTCAGCCTTGGTTGCTTGATGGGCCTCTTCGGCCGCAAGTTTACCAGCAACAGCCTCATCACGCTCCTTTTCGGCCATAGCAAGTCGAGTTTTTAACAACTCTATCTCCAAGCTTTGAGAGCCGGTGTGTTCTCGCAGCTGTACAGTTTCAGCACGATATTCTTCTATGACCTTTTCCTTGTGTGCAAGCTTATCTTCGACTGCCCTTTGACTGGCATGCGCATCTCGTACTTGTTGCTGAAGCATGCTCTCCTTTTGAGAATAGGAAGTTGATGAAGTAACTAATTCTTCCTTAAGCTTTTCCACTTCCGCTTCCAGCTTTTCATTATAGGAAGCAATACTTCTCATTTCGGCGTCATGCTGTTCGAGAGTCTTCTGCCACTCAGCCTTATCGTTCTCCATTGTGAGCATGGCCTCGAGATTGGCTCGGTTAACCCTCTGAAGCTCGTCGACAAGTTTTTGCCAGTTCGACATTCTTTCAATATCGGTCCTGACAGTATCAAGATTTCGCAGCATAGCCGATTTGTCGAGAGGAACCAAGTCGAGATCAAACCGAACCCCTCTCAGGCACCACTGAGGGAATCGACTTTGAAGACTGGGAGGACCTTGCCCAACTTGGTATGCGGGCCGGTTAATGATTGCTTGAATGTCAGAGCGAACGGGAGCAGGAGATTGAGCAGGAAAATGTTCAGAAGCTGTCGGCATTGTTTCTTCGGTAAGTCTAGCCCGCTTGCTAGAAGAATCGTCTATGTGACCTTTACCTCTCTCATCGTGAGCTTTTCTCTTTTGAGTATCATCATCTCTGTGGGGAGGGTCGTGTCTTTCTTGTTCCCTTCGGTGACGTTCTTCATATGCTCGTCTCTCGTCGGCTTTCCTGATGGCCCTCTCTTCGTCCGATTCTCTGTAAGAAGGGAGGTAACGCCTGTAATCATACTGGCTACGCCTCCCGTAGCGCTGGAAATCATCATAATACGAGCCGCTGCGCCCCATAGGAGAATCTGGAATAAAAGCAATAAGCTTTAGAAATCTTTAGAGTATAAGAAGATAAGCGCGTAGAAGTGATGAAAAATCCTAAGTGTTGTGTAACGTGTAAACTACGCGCATCAAGTTACAGACCACTCTGTGGAATAGATGTAGTGATAACTTGAGTAGGAGGAGTTGACATTTGTTGTAGAGAAGATGTCGCCTCAATTACAGAAGAAACAGTTTTGGAAACATCATCTTTGAAAAGTTCTTGAGAAGTCACAATTAAATCGCTCAACCCCTCGAAAACATCATCACCATCATGTTTTTTAGGACTGGCTTTTTCAACCCCTTCGTCGGCAGATCTTCCGGAGGATCGTGGAGTTTCTTCCTCTTCGATAACTGGGGCAAGTGCAGACTTATCAGACGGCCCCGCGACGTCCTTCGAAATTGAACATCTCACTAGTGGAGTTTCTATAGAGGATCCTCCCTGAATGTGCTCTTTAATATGGACCGGGGCATCAGGAGTTTCCGTCGGAGAATCAGGAATTTCAGTTGGGACTTCATGAGACTGAGTGAAGCGAGAAGGATGAAGAAGCCCATATTGATGTAAAAATCCATCATTTAACAAGAACTTTATACTCCTCTCTTCTGTCGCCACGGCGTTCAATCTCTCAAAAATTTGTTTATAGTATGGATCTCTAGAGGGAGGAGGAAGTGCTAAAACAGGGAAAAGAAGCAAAGTTAGCATTCAGCAACTCAAATTTTGAAAAATCCAAGATTGGAGAAATAAAAACAGGAAAATCTTACTTCCTACTCTCCAGATGGCATAAAACCCTGGAGGGCAACGAACGAAGAAATACTGATTTAGAAATCCATGAACGCTATCAGAAAGATCAGTGATGAGTTTCCGTTTCGATCACTCCTTATGATTACGATAGAGGGATGATCTTTAATCTTTGTGAATGAGCAGAGGTAGCAGATTTCCTCAAAGCTCGGTAATCTGTCCAGAACTTTACTAAAAAGCACACATAACCCCATCAGAATGGCATGGCCATTGGGGTGCAATTGGAATGGAGAGATAGATAATCGAAGTAGGAACTGCCGAAGGAAGTCATTAAAAGGTGGTATGGCACCGCTCAAGCACATTTGGCGGTTGACAGCAATAAAGCCAGAAGGAGGCCTATCTGCAGTATCATTTGGCCCCGGCAGTGAGGCATCAGCTTCGGCAATGCCAAACTGGGTGAGCAATTGAGTAAACACCCGCTGATTCAGAGTGGTGGGAGTTCTCTCCGGAGGATTATTCAACAAGTTGGCTACTGGGAAGACATCTTCAGCCTGGCCCATCGGTTCTTCTTGTTGAGATGTCATTCTACACAAGCAACTGGGTGTTCAAATGCGAAGGTGCACGTTTCCTAAAAGTGTGAAGTGTTGTGCAGAACTAATAAAAATAACAAGTAAATATAACTGGAATTAAACTGGTTGACGATTGATCGGCTATGGTAATTTCAGAACTTGTTAATTTAGAGTTCAAGCATAATATTAGTGCAGGCTGGTCAGTTTCGATTGATTGTTTCGGTGTTGCTTTAATATTCTACTTGAGATCGATAGAACTTCGTTCACACGATTTGTTTAAGTTAATTATCTATTATTAACTAATCTGTCATTTGATATGGGCAATCGATGACAGTATATTCGTCCCAGTTTTCTGTGAATGTTGTATTGAACAGGTTGTTAGCCTGCAAGTCAAAATAACCTGTGAATGAATGCAATAAAATTCAACAGTTCAAAGTTAATGCAATGGTCCAAAATTCAAACAGAATTCATGCAAGTCATAACTCGTCAACGGTTCAAAAGTTCTGAGTCGGCAATGCCCTAAGTCATGAGTCGTATAAATAAGGAGATTATCTCCAAGTCTTATCTCGGCAACGACTCAAGGCTTAGGTCGTGGAGTATGTTAAAGAAGCTCTGGTTCAAAATAACAAGAAAATCTCCAAGTCTTATCTCGGCCACGACTCAAGGGTCTTATCTCGGCCACGACTCAAAGGTTTTGTCTCGGCCACGACTCAAGGCTTAGGTCGTGAAGCATGTTAAGTCGTATCATGGTTGAATCGCAAGGGTCACTGGATCATACAAAAATAGCCGAGTCAAACCTACGGCAATGTTCGAATCAATCTGACCCATTAACCATCTAACTCCTAACCCATTAACCATCTAATCCATAACCCGATAACCCAATAACCTCGCAATGGTTAACCCCAGTTCCATCACACCACTAGGTCGCCTCAAATCTCGAATCGTTACAAGTAAGATCAAACCGCCTGCCTTTAATCCATCAATGCCCGATGTAATAGTATTTGCAAGGATCAAGGGGGAAAAACAAAGGCGGAGATCGGCAATCATCAGCAATTGAAAAAAGATGCAAAATCTCTTACACGGTGTGATGCTAAAGATGATCGAAAATAAGTCAGGTTGGAATCGCCTTTGAGAGCTCGAAGATGCGTTAATGGCAGACACGATTCAAAGGATAAGAAATGAGAAGAAGGAAGTAAGGGGAATGACTCAAGTCTTTTATAGCTTTGAGCAGTGGCAGTTGAATCGGCACACGAGTTAAGATGAGTCGAAGCACACGACCTACGACTTAGGCGTGAACTTCGAGGGGCAAATGTTAACTCTGTTTAGGCAACGAGTCAAGGTCTGGGCCGACTCACGACTTAAGGTTCTCAACGGTTCAGAAGGGATCAACCGACTCAACAAGCTACCGACTCAGGAAGCTACCGACTCAACAAGCTACCGACTCAGGAAGCTATCGACTCAACAAGCTAACGAGTTAAAACTTAAGGCGACTTAGAGGAGTGGAGCGACTCAAGGGATTAACGGTGTATGGGATAGACCGACTCAAGTTCTCTAACGACTCAACGACCTAAGGTGTCAAATGACCTAACTGACTAAAATCCCAAAACAACAAAGGACCGACCTACGACTTATGGTAGGTCGTTCACGACCTAGCTTGAGTCGTCCACGACTTAAAGCTACTATGTAGAAATCCAATGCCGCTTCATTTTGGACCACGACCTCTTAACTCGCAGACGAGTTAGAACTTGTGCTATATATAAAGGACCGGAGACGCTCTGAAGTCTGGGCTCAACCAGTTGAGTCGCCCATGACTTACGACTCATCCTGAGTCAGTCACGACTTACGACTCATCTTGAGTCGGTCACGACCCATGACTTGACAATTCCAGCGCCTAGAAATTTGCCTATAAATACGCAACCACCTCCAACGTTCAAAGGACTTTTGGCTCACTCTCTTCAAGCGCTGTTACTCAGCTGCATTCCAAACCAATCAAACACTTAAAGCTCTCAAGACACGAAGAACGCTAAAAACAACTTCGAGAAAAGATCACACACATCCAACATGGATTTGAAGACTCTAATCTCCATTGAAGTTTAATCTACTTGTTCTAAGTGACTTGTAATTCAAAGTGTATTGTACTTGGAAAGAATTGTATCAGCTTGTAACGAGATCATCAATAAAAGTACTTAAAGTGGACGTAGGCTATTTCATTAAGCCGAACCACTATAAAATTGTTGTTGTTTACTGCTTTTCCGCTATCATCTGCTTGTAATCTGTTCCCGATTTATCGGGTGGTGCTTTCACAACTACAACTCATACACCGGGGTGTTAGCGTTCAAATTTTAGCGTTAACAGAAATAAATTAGAGAAGTACAAAAACTATTTTCAACCAAAATATCACAAAGAGTACCAAAGGTCAGAATTAAATTATTTTTTTAACACGGAAAACATTTCTAGAATCAAACAACAATTTATAGTATTTTCCCAAAACACTATATCAAGGCCAATAGTTATAACACTTAACTGGTGCTATTACAACCCTTTTTCTCTAAAAGGGTTAAAAATTTAACATATGTTGGTGTGACATCCAATATGGCCAAACTATCAAATTTTAACATTTTACAATCTATATAACATGTACACAACTGAAATAAAATTAATATAACTGGAAATTTAAAATTACCGTATCGAGAAATCCGGATTTCTCTACTAAATTGATGTATTTTAAATTTAAATGTCATGCCTTTTAAAAGCAGATATTTAACCAAATCAACCAAAAATTCATCCAAACACAAACAGTAAATTTTATTTGCTATATATCATACCGATTATCCAAAACGGTGAGCTAAACTCACCAAATTCTATAATCTCAACCTCTACCTTAAGTTTTCTCAATAAATCAAGAGAGATTATGCACTCTTACCTATTATTTTACGCCGGCCTAAGTATAATGCATGTACTTTGAGTTTGCTTAACAAATACAGGTATAAAACTTACCTCGTCTAGGTAATATATTAATAGTACTACACGTTATGGCCCTAACTTGAGTTTGCTTAATAACTAGTGCATATGCAAGTTGTTACACCAAAAAATCCACCATTCGACTAAGTCGAAGGGATGCCGCCTTTAAAGTTCAATAGCTACAAGACCTTTCGAAGAAGGTAAAGAAGTCAAAGCAAGTATTAGCATCCCCATAGTGACCTTTTCGAAAGCATGGCTAGCCTTTCGAACCAGATAAGAACCATCTAAGATGCCTTTCGACAACGTCGAAAGGCGCTATGAAGAAAGTAACACTTATTAGTCAACAAAGGAGAAAAGATGGTAAACAACCTTTCGACAACATTGAAAGGAAGCAGGGCTTCCAACCAGGTCGAAAGGAGGGAAGAGGGTGAAGGAATTGCTTGAGCATGATAAGAAGAACAGAGACACCTTTCGACAACATCGAAAGGAAGCATAACCTTCAACAGCATAAAAAGGAAGCAGAGCCTTCGACAACATTGAAGAGGAACATTGCTTTGACGACGTCGAAAGGAGGAGCCACTTTCGACACGTTGAAAGGGTTTACAACAGCATATAAAAAGAACATAGCTTTCGACGACGTCGAAAGGAGGAGCAGCTTTCGACCATGTCGAAAGGGTTACAACAATATATAAAAGGAAGGCTTTCTGACGTCGTCGAAAGCATGAACGTGGAAGGAAGGCCGCCTACATCTATAAATAAGACCCAAGGTGTCATGTTTTGGGGATCCGATTTCACTCATTTTCAAACTTATATTTTCTTAGATAAAGCATTATAACCCTAATTGGAGAAAATATAGATTTGGGAATTTAAAAGAAACAAAGTTTACTTGGATAAAAAGGGAAGTGTCTAGTGTTATTGATTACTTTACTGTTTGCTAGGACTTTTGTTGGTTTAACTTCTATTTTCTAGGGTAACCCTATATAAAGGCGTCTGTCCACGAGGTCGACAACAATTCTGATCCAAACATCTTCAATAGCCCCTTCAAAGCTGTAACAACCTAAAATTTAATCCGTAATAGTTAATTCATTAATAAATAAATTTGTGAAATTATCAGAATAGAGCCACGGGAGTTGCACCATTGCGTCCGTGGTAATTTTCTGGTCAATTTCTATATATAGAATGTTAGAATCTGAGTTAATATGAGCAAGGAAAAAAATAATGAAAGAAACAATATATATATATACACACACACACATAAGGCTAGATCGACCGGCCGGTCAACCTGGGCACAAGGGCGGTCGACCACCCGATTGACCCGCCGGTCTATTTTAACGAACGAGCGTTCGTTCGTTCGAAAGTTGAACACGTGATTTGCATTATTTGGCTTCATCTAATCCTTCTGTTCTTGCATCCGATGGCCCCTATTCAGCCTATGACGTGGTTGTATCCTATTCAATCCCCAAATTCAAAAGTCTGAGATCCACTTCTACCCCTATAAATAGAACCCTAGGCCTAACACTTTTTCTCATTCTAGATTTTCTCTACTTAGGTTAACCTTTTCAGGAAGGACCCTAAAAGGAATAATTTTCCAAGGAGAGAATCTTTTTAATAAAAATATTTTAATACCCTCAGGTGGATCCATGAAGGCCTAAAGGGAAGAGCTAAGGACTAGAAGTGAGTGATTGTAATTGTTTTATATTTCTTTAAGTAATTTAAAATAATAGGGTTTCCAATAGTTGTAGTTTAACTACTATTTTTGGAGTAACCTTTTTAGTAAGATATTTACAGTTTTTAGAATTATTTTTAGCCTATTACTTCTAGTTATTCTTTTCAGTTAGTCTTAATTTATTTCTGTTAATTATAGCTTTTTCCATTTAATTACAGTTTATTTACAGTATTTTAATTAATTTACTGTTGGTTATGCGTTATTTACATCTTCTTCCTACACCTTGGATTTCCTTCTATTTTCGGTTTCCTTTTATTTCTCCCTCTTCTACTTCGCGTATGGATTAGAAAAGAATTAACACGAAATTGGATTAAATTATAAGAAATCTGAAACGATGGAATATGACATGTAAATCACAAAGACTGTAATATAATTAGAACAGGACCGAGATTATGCCTAATTATGATATTAGTTGGAATAAACTAAGAAGATTGACCTAGTTATAACTTAGAATTATAACTAAAAAGAATAAAAGAAGAAAGAAGCTTACTTCACACTTAGACATTAGGTTAAGTAAGACGCATGATTATGACGTAATTTATAAATTGATAAACTATGGAAACTATGGTAAACTACGGAAATTATTGCACTTATTTTAAGACTTAGGACAAATTAATAAGCAATAATAGTAATTGATAAAAATAAAGGATTATTTAAATAATTATCTGTGTTAATAAGTAAAGATAGGGGTAGGGTCTGTACCAAATAACATTCCCCTAATATTTCTATTGTTACGGTGTTTCATATAATCCTGAAGTGAGACAAGGTGCTTCACATAATCATGAAGTGAGGAAAGGGGTACACTTATATGCTTATAATGGTAGTAAACTATCAATCTATGGTAGTTCAAATCAAGGGATAGGCACAACTAGAATTTTGTTTGATCCCCTATTTTTCTGTCGACACGGTGTTTTGTAACAACCCAGAAATTTCGATCCAGAAAATTCCAAATAGTTAGGAAAAGAAGAAAAGGGATAGAAGAAGAAGAAGAAACAGAAATGCCAAAACAAAGATTTTCACATTCGCAGTGGATCAAAATATAATATCAAATAAAATAGCCATTATACAAAGAAAGCTGTAATTGTTATTTTACATACATTTTATCAAAGTTACAACATTTTCACAACACCATTATATGGGATATCAACTAATCTAAGGCATACCATAATATTCAATCATTCATAAGCAAGATAAATTAGTCACACCATTTCTGATTAATTTAAACAAATTAAATAAATTACTCCACTCATCCTTAATCCTTCTTACTTAGCATTAATTAATTACAAGCCATTAATTAATCATCCCTTAATTATTATCTTAATTACAGTAATTAGCCCTTAGTTAATTACCCAAATTAATTAATCTTCGCTTACATTGATAATTATCCCTTAATTAATCATACTCGTAAATTAACTAACCCATAATTAATTCCTTAATTAATCAATCCTTTAATTAATAACACTAAGCAATCAATCCTTAATTTTCATTAAGTAATTTCCCTTTATTATTCTCATCAAGTAATTTATCATTTAATAAATCACATTTTAAAAAAATTGTCCATTAATTACCACCTTAATTAATGACATTAAGCAATTATAAATAATTACTTTTCTTAAGTAATTATCCTCTAACTACTTCCTTAAGTAATTACCCTTTTATCAATTACTTTTAGTAATTATTCATTAATCACTGATTACATTAAGTAATAAATTTCATTAAGTGATTACCTTAATTAATTAAATAAATAAATTGTTTTAACAAATTACATTAATTAATCATCTCTAATTAATTAAGTAATTTTACCTTAATTACTTTTGTTAATAAGGTTTTAAAATTAAGATAAACCGTTTATCTTAATTAGATCCCTGACATCTATATTTTCTTAAAGTAGATACTTGAAAATAAAATCATTAGAGAATACTTTTATTTATTTAAAGTTTAATTACTCTTCCTTTTCCATAACTTGATTCAAACATCATCTTTTAATTTTTTTGAAAACACATAGTAATTTAATTTCCAAAATTTATCTAATATATACATAATTTCTTTAAAACTAAAAGATTTTAAATCATTTAATCCTTACATTTAAACTTGAAATTTGTTTAAACAATTATTTTGCTTAAAAAAATTCCTGTACAAGCCTTAATATAAGATCCAAAACCAGGCAACGAGAGTATGAATCCCGAGCCCTAACTTTAAAAAAAAAAACCCGAACAAAACTTTGAGCCACCCAACTATTCCACGCGAACCCTTCTTCCTCAAGAATTTCTCAAACCCACTCGAGACCCACTCGAGGAAAGCACCTTCATTCCCATGCCCAGATCAACCCAGTCATCAACGTGCACATGTATACGTGCATGCTGTAACCACGCCCTCCGATGAACTCTCCAGCCATCCTCCAAGTCGACGACAACTCCCACAATCCATCCGATTACCCAGCTTCGTTAATAGCAACGAAGATCAAAATCGAACACTTCAATTCAAGCTGGAATCTCAACCCGGTTGACAAAACTTCACCGTATCGATGTTCTCCCCTACCGGATATTCTATCACCCCATCCAGAGATGTGCCACGACCGACATACCCATTTCCCCCTCATGCGATCGAGTTCGACATGATGACAATACCGTAATAGCCTCGAAACCAACCTCGAATAAAAAATCAGTCAAACCCTAGATTTAACTCGTCGCGCCACCATGATGCTCCAGAAAATCTTTGATTATTTTTCCCACAATTAACGATCAACCAACAATCCCTGGCCTCAACCTCGACATGTCTGAGTGTCGAGATCGTCAGAATTTTATGATAATCCAAATGTCGTTCAACTTCGAAATTCTCCATAAAAACAAACTTAAAATTTATGAAATGATTTTTAAAAATCATCATTTTCTAATTCAAATCTGAATATGAAATCCAAATGCAAGATTATACACATTGGTTTTGACTTGTATTTGATTTTCCAATGTAATTTCATTTTTTTAAATATTTATTAAATAATTTCACTTGCAAATATTTTTTATATTTATATTACATCATTTCGAACAAGTTTCATTTAAACACCAAGTGACAACAATGATCAGGGAAGAAGAACTTGATTTTTGAATCAAGTTTAAAACTGGAACAAACTTATATATATTTACAGACATGCATACTTACAACTTCTTCTTCTTATTTTATTTTTTCATGCAGCGTAATTCATTCATACATAACTACTAACACATCATCTTTCCAAACATCATTCCCATGCATTAGATTTAAACAATTTTTAAGCATTGTTTTACTCACCTGCACATGCAAAGCAGACAAAGCAAGGAATCTGACAGTTGATTGAAACTTGATGTTGAATTATAACTTGATTTGCTGTAAACTTTGAATTTGTTTAAGTTGATGTTGAACTTTTGCTTCAGGCTGAAACTGTAGCTTCTAATCATGCTTGATTCCAGTTTGAAAAAAAAACTTATCTTTACTTTGATTTATGGAAAATCTAGAAGTAGATCTTGCCTATGATTTGAGTTTTGTAATTGTTTGCCTTAGTTGTATATTTTTCTCTGATCTGGTTTTATTATCCAGATTTTAATTTGCTAAGTTTTCGATTTAAAAGGGAAATGCTAAAAAAGAAATAGAGAAGGTAATGTAGGGATATATTTATAACTTGATTTTATGAACTCTGAAATAAAGGAAAAATAAAAAAATAGGATAGACACTTGCATTATTTGCTAGCTATTTTACTTACAAATGTTAATAGATGATCTAATTTGTTAACACTTGTTAAATTGATAATCTTATTAGTTAACGTGTGTGTTAATAGATTTTTAATTTAGTTATATATAAATGTTTTTAATATGTTGTTTTAAATTTCTCTTTTCTTATTTATGTAACTTTTAAAAGAAAATAATATAAAATCCATTTGCACACTTAAAAATAATTATATTAGTTCAATATGTTATAAATTTATACTTATAAAACCTTTTAAAGACAATGATATGAAACTAATCATATATACATATCATTTTAAACTCAATTTATTTTTAAAATGTTTACACTTGAAATTTCAATTTCAATTTCTCTTTTTTAAAACTTATATAAATCCAAATTAATGCTTATTTTATTTGCTATAGGAAAAAGAATACATTTTTAGATTATCAAAAAAGACTATTACATTATTTATTTGCTTAGAAATTTATGGGATATCACATTCCTTCCCCCTTTGGATCTTTTCGTCGTCAAAAAGGAACGAAGCCAGAATTTATAAAAATACTTAATATTCACTTTTTGATCATTTTTAAAACACTTTAAAATCTATATAATATTGCCAAAATAGTTTTATAAAAATATTATTTTATAATTCGATGTTTCAACAAGTCTGTTCTCGTTCTCAAAAAATTCGGTCATACGTTGATCAGGCGTAAGACTGATAATCTATAAGTACTCGGTAAACCCGTTTTCAACATCTAGTGAAAATATTTGGAAAATAATTTTATTGAAAATATAGAAAACATTTTTGAGAATAGAGGAAACATCTTTGGAGAGAATGCTCTGGAAATCATCACCCCCATCCATGGTCGCAGTTAACCCGATGGTTACGTTGCTATTTCGGCATAATCCATAGATAACTATAGGCACTCCAGTCCCCTCGATTACGCCATGGAACCCGCTACCGATCGCATTTACATCCTGGGTTACGTTGCCATCACAACAAAAGTCCATGTAATTGTAGGCATCAGCGCTCTCGAATTTTGCTGCCAAAAAATGAAACTTCTCCACTCCCATATAAGTCGCAAACTACATTAGTCAAGTCCCAATGTAGCCTAAGGCTCTCACGGCCTCTCAACTTACTCTATGTCTTCATAGATCACGGTCTACCGATATAAAATCAAACGTGGACTGTTGGCTCTCAATAGCACACATGACTTTCGCTATATTACCATAGGTCGCAGTCTATCGATGTAAAATCAAATGCAGACTGTTGGCTCTAAGTAGCACACATGACTTTCGCTATGGTCTGTAGTAGATCGCGGTGATATCGAGCTACACTGTCGTCGCAGCATAACCCAAATGTCTCTGTAGGCATCAGCGCCCTTCACTTTCGCTACCCACAACACATAATCCCCAAGAACTAGTTTGTCCAGACTCCTCACATGATCAACTTTAGAACCCCTCCCAGGGCTCAAGGCAGTACCACCCTGTGACACTCCAGAGAAGTTCATTTCAAGGGAGCGCCTTTTTCCCCAAAGCCAATCTCAAAACACTTTATACTATACTCTTATAGTATCTTTCAAATCATACCCTTTATGATTTTCATATAAATCTCCTTTTCTCAAAATCGATTATGCCAAAATCGATAATTCTCAAACTGGGCTTTCCAAATCTCCAAAATTGATTTTTCTCCAAAAATCAAAAGCCTTTTCAAATTCATAGGTTCCAAAAACCTTTCCTCCAAAATCATTCTCAAAAGAACCCTTATATATATTGGATCTCTTCAAACTTGTATAAATTCCCTTTTTATACTTCAAATACTTTTTCAAAAGCCCTTTCCTTCTGGCTATAGATTCAACAAGGGGAGTTTATCAATTATATATACATCACTTTGTTTATACCAAATATTCAAACTTGATTATTCTATGAAGTCACTTACCATATTACTTACTTCCATAGAGTAAATTTCTACCATAGAAATATCCAATGTTCATTCTATTCCATCATATATTTCACAAAATATACTTTTCATTTTCAAAAACCATTTTACAGTTCTTATTCACAATTTTCAATATCAATTTCATTCAAACCCATACGATGTACACATATCATTCTTACGCTATACCAATCTGATCGCTCACTCGATCACACAATTTCACTTCCGAACTAGTATTGTCCACCCGACTTCCAAGTGCGGACCCAGATCTGGTTTCGTGATCAGAAACCGTTATTCTCCTTGCATATCCATAACTATGATAGAGAATTTCCACAATCAATCAACAATCCATATCCAGGTTCGCCGTCAAAAATCAAGTGAAAAAATTCCAACCCGGATCGATATACTATCTCGAAATTCTGTGCTCGAATCTGGATCAAATCACTATGCGAATAGAATGATATACGTACATCCTATGTTTTTATCTTCATTGATTATTAACTAAATCAATCCTCTTTTCTATTCACATTGCCTCAATCCTCATTTGGATTATCGCTTCACTTCTTATCGCAAATGGATATTTAATCATAAATAGTTTGCACTCTGACTTGCTTAAATTTAGAAAATAGCTTGAAATTTTTTAAAATAGATAAGTAGTTGAAAAATAATTATTAGTTTGTAAAATAGCTTTAAAATAGTTAAGTAATGATAAAATAGTTAAATAATTATAAAATAGTTATAAATAGTAATTAGTCATAAACAGTTGAAAAACAGTAATTAGTTTATAAAACAGTTGTAAAATAGTTAAATAGCTTCAAAAATAATTATTAAATAAGTATAAAATAGTTTGGGGTTTAAAAATAAAAGTTGTATATATAGTAATTAGCTTGGAAAAATAGGTTTATATTAAAACAATTTATTTTGAAAATAATCCATAGCCAAACTGTTCAATTCCCAATCTCCATTCCCATCAATTCAATTCAAATTTCCATTTCTATTTAAATTGACTAAATTCCAAATTAAATTACTTCATTTTGCATTGAAATTGATTTAACCCCAATTCAAGTTGAATTAACCTCAATTTCTTTCCAAATTCAAATCAACTTCCATTTGAATTTTAAAACTGTTCAACTTCAATCACAATTCCAAATTATTCAAATTAATTTGGACTACTCTCAAATTGAACCTACTTCAATTTCAATCATTTCAATTCCTATTTGAATTAACCCCAATCCCACTTTTAAATTATCTCGAATTATATAAATTCGAGTAAAATTTCCAATTTTGAAACCGATTCTTAAAATTTAAAGGTTATTTTCCCATTTATCTCAATAATGGATATATTACCTCAATCCATTTCTTCATTTATTTAAATAAATCAAATTCAGAGTTTTAGGATTATTAATAACAACAGGATGATATCATCCAAATTATTAAAAACATTCATCCATTTTCAATTTCCAGGTCTCAAACCCATTTTGAGATCACACAAATTCCCAATTCAAATTAAGCGTTTAACTTCCCAAGTTAAATCTCAATTTCATCTTGAAATTTCCAATTCAGATTGTTTGTTCTAAACTTATTAAAATTTTTCATTTCAAATTTTAAATTTCTATCAATATTCTTTCTTACTTATAAGTTCAAAGACTTATATCACTTTGGTTTTTACATCACAGTTTAGGGAAAATTAAAACTCAACACTTTAGAGTTTATTTTAAATCATCTTTGATACTATGTATATCCATACATACATATATATATATATATATATATATATATATATATATATATATATTTACTTCTTAGCCCACCAATCCATATTTAAAAAAAAATTAAACCACATTTGGTTTTTAATTCAAAACGAATTCCTTTAAATTTTCAAACAACTCTTGTTTGAAACAGGACCCTTCATTCAAATACATTAAATAACATTATTTGTTATTTCTTTATCACTTTGAAACAATTTTCAAATTCTGGACCCAGATTTAAAACTTCACAATTTAGATCATCTTCAATTCCAATTTATAAGTCATTCCTTCCTAATGTTTTACTTCCTTAAAACATTTCATTTTGCTTACTCATTAATACATATTTTATTACTAAACACAACAATTATTTATGATAATAACCAAGATTGTCATATCTTGGAAACCAATCTATTATTATCTTATTCTGAAACTCTTCTCCAAATTCAAGATTTTAATTTCAGTTTGAATCCATTTCAAACTTATCTTTATTCAATTTAAATTTGGTTGTATTACTATTACCACTTATATTTAATTCCAATGATATAACAACCATTAACCTTAATGTTTATTTAGAAAGAAATATTGCTTTATATATCAAAGTATAAATTTTATATAAAAAATCATTCATTAAAACCATTTTTTAAAACCTTTATATAAGAAAATAACAAGTACGCTCTCATATATATACACTCAACTCATTATAGGGTTCCACTTACCCTCTCTTAATGAATAATCTTACCAGAACCAAGGTTCTCGCTTAACCTTTCGCTCTGATACCAAATGTAACGACCTGGAAATTTCGATCCAGAAAAATTCCAAATAGTTAGGGAAAAGAAGAAAAGAGATGGAAGAAGAAGAAGAAACAGAAACACCAAAACATAGATTCTTACATTCGCAGTGGATCAAAATATAATATCAAATAAAATAGCAGTTATACAAAGAAAGCTGTAATTGTTATTTTACATACATTTTATCATAGTTACAACATTTCCACAACACTGGACAGTCAAAGCAACATGTTCCAAATAAAAATCAATAATACTCAACAGTTTACACTTCATACTTTCCTGCCATCCAGCTCGCCTCCTGAGCTCCAGAACGTCCTTTCCTGAAAATCTGTAATACGCGGTCTGACCTGAGCATTACAACAAAGTAACACCCGGGTCAGGCTAGAATCCAGCGTGAGTAAACCCATATAACATGAAATGCTAAGTTATAACATGCTTAAATTTTGGGGTAACTCGTACTTCTCTACAAGTTATTAACTTGTTATTAGTCAACACTTATTTAACAAATCCATCTCTAAGTACCCTTACTTAGTTTCAGTGGTCCAATACACTTAGACTATTTCAGTCCAGCCTACAAATCAAGTCTTTAAAGAATTATGGTAGATTACAAATCGAAGTGGGTTCGGGTATTTACTAATACCCATCCCCGGTCTCTTCGAATTCAATACCATCTTAACCCAAGTTATTCTAGTGGAACACAATTCAAACTTCAAATACAGGGTGTCACATATACAGAAATTCATCAACGATAGATAACCACATTCTCAGTTAAACCCAACATATCATCTCACACAACATCACAAATCACATATCCGGGATTATCAACTAATCTAAGGCATACCATAATATTTAATCATTCATAAGCAAGATAAATTAGTCACACCATTTCTAATTAATTTAAATAAATTAAATTAATTACTCCACTCACCCTTAATCCTTCTTACTTAGCATTAATTAATTACAGGACATTAATTAATCATCCCTTAATTATTATCTTAATTATAGTAATTAGCCCTTAATTAATTACCCAAATTAATTAATCTTCACTTACATTGATTAATTATCCCTTAGTCAATCATACTCGTAAATTAACTAACCCATAATTAATTCCTTAATTAATCAATCCTTTAATTAATTACACTAAGTAATCAATCCTTAATTTTCATTAACTAATTTCCCTTTATTATTCTCATCAAGTAATTTATCATTTAATAAATCACATTTTAAAAAAAATTCTATTAATTACCACCTTAATTAATGACATTAAGCAATTATAAATAATTACTTTTATTAAGTAATTATCCTCTAATTACTTCCTTAAGTAATTACCCTTTTATTAATTACATTCAGTAATTATTCATTAATCACTGATTACATTAAGTAATAAATTCCATTAAGTGACTGCCTTAATTAATTAAACTAATTAATTGTTTTAACCAATTACATTAATTATCTTTAATTAATTAAGTATTTTTACCTTAATTACTTTTGTTAATAAGGTTTTAAAATTAAGATAAACCGTTTATCTTAATTAGATCGCTAACATCTATATTTTCTTAAAGTAGATACTTGAAAACAAAATCATTAGAGAATACTTTTATATATTTAAAGTTTGATTACTCTTCCTTTTCCATAACTTGATTCAAACATCATCTTTTTATTTTTTTGAAAACACACAGTGGTTTAATTTCCAAAATTTACGTAATATACATAATTTATTTAAAACTACAAGATTTTAAATCATTTAAACCTTACATTTAAACTTGAAATTTGTTTAAACAATTATTTTGCTTTAAAAAAAATTCCTGTACAACCCTTAATATAAAATCAAAAACCAAGCAACGAGAGTATAAATCTTGAGCCCTAACTTAAAAAAAAACCCGAACAAAACTTTGAGCCACCCAACAATTCCATGCGAACCCTTCTTCCTCGAGAATTTCTCAAACTCACTCGAGACCCGCCCGAGGAAAGCACCATCATTCCCATGCCCAGATCAACCCAGTCATCAATGTGCACGGCATGCACCATGCCCTCCGATAAACTCCCCAGCCAACCTTCAAGTCGACGAAGACTCCCATAATCCATTTGATTACCCAGCTTCGTTAAGAGCGACGAAGATCAAAATCGAACACTTCAATTCAGGCTGGAATCTCAACTCAGTTGACAAAACTTCACAGTATCGACGATCTCCCCTACCAGATATTCTACCATCCCATCCAGAGACGCGCCACAGCCGACATATCCATTTCCCCTCGTGCGATCAAGTTCAACGCGATGACAATACCGCAATAGCCTCAAAACCAACCTCGAGTAAAAACTTAGCCAAACCCTATATTTAACTTGCCGCGCCACCATGATGCCCTAGAAAATCTTTGATTATTTTTCCCACATTCAATGATCAACCAACAATCCCTGGCCTCAACCCCGACACGTCCGAGCGTCGAGATCGTCAGAATTTTATGATAATCCAAATGTAGTTCAACTCCGAAATTCTCCATAAAAACAAACTTAAAATTTATGAAATGATTTTTAAAAATCATCGTTTTCTAATTCAAATCCAAATATGAAATCCAAATACAATATTATACACATCAGTTTTGACTTGTATCTTATTTTCCACTGTAATTTCATTTCTTTTAAATATTTATTAAATAATATCATTTGCAAATATATTTTTTATTTATACTACATCATTTAAGTTTCATTTAAACACCAAGTGACAACAATGATCAGGGAAGAAGAATTTGATTTTTGAATCAAGTTTAAAACTGGAACATAATTATATATATTTACAGACACGCATACTTTCAATTTCTTATTATTATTTTTTATTTTTTTCATGCAGCATAATTCATTCATACACAACTGCTAACACATCATCTTTCCAAACATCATTCACATGCATCATATTTAAACAATTTTTAAGCATTGTTTTACTCACCTACACATGCAAAGCAGAGGAAGCTTGGAATCTGACAGTTGATTAAAATATGATCTTGAATTATAACTTGATTTGCTTTAAACTTTGAATTTGTTTAAGTTGATGTTGAACTTTTGCCTCAGGCTGAAACTGTAGCTTCTAATCATGCTTGATTCTAGTTTTGAAAAAAAACTTATCTTTACTTTGATTTGTGGAAAATCTGGAAGTAGATCTTGCCTATGATTTGAGTTTTGTAATTGTTTGCCTTAACTATATATTTTTCTCTGATCTGGTTTTGTTTTCCAGATTTTAATTTGCTAAGTTTTTGATTAGAAAGAGAAATGTTAAAAAAGATATAGAGAAGGTAATGTAGGGATATATTTATAACTTGATTTTATGAACTTTGAAATAGAGGAAAAATAAAAAAAATAGGATTTACACTTGTATTATTTGCTATCTATTTTACTTACAAATGTTAATAGATGATCTAATTTGTTAACACTTGTTAAATTGATAATGTTATTAGTTAACATGTGTATTAATAGATTGTTAATTTAGTTATATATAAATGTTTTTAATATGTATTGTTTAAATTTCTCCTTACTTATTTATATAATTTTTAAAAAAAATAATATAAAATCCATTTACACACTTAAAAATAATTATACTAGTTTAATATGTTATTAATTTATACTTAGAAAACCTTTTAAAGACAATGGTATGAAACTAATCATATATACATATCATTTTAAACTTAATTTATTTTTAAAATGTTTACACTTGAAATTTCAATTTCAAATTCTCTTTTTAAAACTTTACTTATATAAATCCAAATTAATGCTTATTTTATTTGCTATAGGAAAAAGAACGCATTTTTAGATTATTAAAGAAGATTATTACATTATTTATTTGCCTAGAAATTTATGGGATATCACTTGTTTCACCTAACGTTGAAGTGAGATGAGGTGCTTCGCATAATCCTGAAGTGAGGCGAGGGGCACGCTTATGCTGACTAGGGTAAATGAAAGGTCAAAAGAGGGAGCAACAGATAGCATGGTCAAGTGGCGTTACGCTTGCGACTTCCATTTCGGTGCTCAATAATCGCTACGAGTTCCAAGCGCTTAGTTAGTGTGTCTTTCGTAGATACCAAAGTTTACTGTGTACGGAAATGTCCAGTTCATGGTGGATTCTATGGAATAACTGGCCGATCAAAGGGTAGAATTAGGAATTCAGCTTAATAAAGGCAGCTATCAAGGACAAGTGCAAACAATCAAAGTTGACCTATCATATTAATTGAGTACTAGCTAATTCATATTTATTTCCAGATTCTCTCTTTTTTATTTCCTTCGTTTCCTTTTATATACTAGAATTGTTGTAAAGTTTATTACTTTGCTTAAAGATTCTAGTAGGTACTATCATTCACCAGACTTTTAGTCTGACCCACTCCTCTATTTCCCCCTTTCCCCCAGGTAATCAAGGAAGAGGACCATAGATCGCGGTCACTTGGAGGGTTCTTGGAGAAGATTTCTACCATTTATTTCATTTATTCTAGCTTTAGTTCTTTCTGTGTACTAGCTTATTATGAGGGATATTATGTACTTTGATTTTTGAGACTATGATTTTTTATGAACATCTTGGGTTTTGAGACATGTATGTGTACTTGGTATTTGACTTATTTGGTTTATGAAGCAATTATGAAGTTTTTGTTTAGAATAAGTTATTATTTTAGTTTCCACTATTTTTACCTTTTTTATCTTGTGAATCTTAGTCTTTGCTAGTTTCAGTTATACCTACAATGCACCACGTCTTTTAGTATGTCCTTTTGGGTATATTAAGGGATGTGGGGTGTTTCACTTGGTATTAGAGCCTAAGGTTACAGGATCCCTAAAAATTTATTTTAAAAGCACAATATTTTCCAAAACAACTTGTTTTAAAAATTATTTTTCAGAAAAGAACTCTTAGATATGTTTTTATGTATAAAAGAGTTTTTATAAAAATCCCCTCATAGGTCCAGTTCAATTTCTCTTTGACTCTTTCCTAAACTATCTTTTTCTTTTCATAGAATGGTTGATACCCCAAACCTTCCCGAGGGCATTCCAGTCCCATCTTGGTTTCTTAGGTACTTACATGCCACGACTCCAAATATGCACGGCCAGCAGCCAATCCTGCACCAGTAAATGGGAACCCCATTAAGCCACCTACCGCCATCAATTTCTCTAAGCTTTATAAGGATTTTGAGAGTTTGGGCGGAGAGACATTTTCTGTCAATGAGACTTTTGTGGAGGCGAGAGATTGGCTTAGGAACACCGAGAGGATATTCTGTTTATTGGGACTGGAGGACCAGCAGCGGGTTTAGCTAGCCTCTTGGTAGCTGAAAGAGGAGGCTTCTTATTGGTGGGAGGTTGTTGAGTTGGCAGGAAGAGAAGTCGGTTGGAATGGATTTAGGCAGAGGTTTGAGAGAAAATTTCTACCTCAAGCGGAAGAAAGTGTTCAGCTGGAGAGGTTTATCAATTTTGAGCAGGGGAGTTTGTCTGTTAAGGACTGTTAAGGAATACATCAATCAGTTCAATGAATTATCGCGATTTGGTATGTAGTTGGTGAATACTCTGCACATGAAAGCTACGAAGTTTGCAAAGGGATTGAATCAATGCCTTCAGGGACTATTGTTGACTAATGTACTGATGGGAGTTACTTATGAGTCTTTGGTTGAGATGACGCTTATGTCAGATGTAGTTAAGGAAGGAGTGTCTAAAGAAGTGGTTAAGTCGGAAGGTTCAAAGAAGAAGTGGTGGAAAAAAAATAAGGAGAAGAAGAAAGGTGATGGCCCTCGGAAGCATATTGAAAAAGGTTTGAAGTGCGATAACTGTGAGATTGTTGGACATGTCGCCAAGGACTGTAGATAGGATAAGATGAAGGGAAGTTCTTCAACTATGAAAAGCCCGGTCACATGGGCAGGAATTGTCCCCAAAGAGCAGGGCAAGGGACTAGTGCACCAGCCACGCAGATCCAAGCATTAATCGCAGCACCGTCGGGCAGCATTCTGAATAAAGGTAGGAACGTCACAGTTGAAGGTTTGAATTCTATACCCAATTTTTCTATTTGGAGTTTATTCGATTCTAGAGCATCACACTCTTTTATTTATAGTTCTCTTATGGATTGTTTGCACTTAGACATTTCTTTAATGGTAGCCCCATTGTTGTTTCAAGCCCCATAGGTGGATCGACACACTTGTCTATGGTTTGTAGGGGTTTGAAAATTTATATCCTAGGAGTAGAATTTGATTACGACGCCTATGTATTAAGATTCTCGGGGTATGGAATGATCTTGGGTATGGATTGGCTATCCACATATGGAGCAATATTAGACTGCGAGAGGAGTGTCGTTAGATTAGAGACATGTAGTGGTAGGACACTCAAGGTATGTTGCGACCCACAAGGGTCGGTCATATTGAGTTTTCTCTATTCCCTCGATTCATCTTCAATAGAGCTTGATTTTGTTCCCGTCGTCAGAGATTTTTCGGATGTCTTTGAGGCGGTTAGAGGACTACCCCTTAACAGAGAGATTGACTTCAGGATTTATTTGTCAGAGAATGCTTAGCCAGTAGCATTACTAGTGAGCACATGACACTTAGGGAGAGGAAGGAATTGAGCAAGCAAATTCATGAGCTTGTGGAGAAGGGATTCATAAGAAAGAGCATATTAGAATGGAGAGCACCAGTCGTCTTAGCTACTAGCAGATGGTTCTCTTTAACTTTGCGTTGATTATAGAGAATTAAATAAGCTCACAAAGAAGAACCGATATCCACTCCATAGGATCGATGATCTTTTTGACCAGTTAGTTGGCTCTTCGGTATTCTCCCAGCTCTATTTAGCCATGGGATTCCATCAACTTAGATTCACCGATGATAGCATAGATAAGACTGTGTTTAGGACTCCAGATGGACAATATGAGTGGTTGGTTATGCCTTTTGGGCTAACCAATGCCCCAGCCTACTTTATTGATTTAATGAGACGTGTCTTTAGAGAAGTCCTAAATAAATTTGTAGTGGTATTCGTGGATGACATCTTGGTATTTTCCAAGGATATGAGGGAGCATGCTATTCATTTAAAGGAAGTTCTTAGCACACTTCGTAGTCACTATTTGAGATCTATATTATCGAAGTGTCAATTTTTGAGAGAGGGGGTACGTTTCTTGGGGTACGTGGTCTCGAAGGTAGGTTTGGCTGTTGACCCTGCCAAGGTATTGCAGTAAAAGATTGGAAGGTTCCCAAGAACGTCACCAAGGTTAGGAGCTTCCTAGGATTGACTGAATATTATAGGAAGTTCACTAGAGACTTTGCCAAAATTTCGGCACCACTTACGCGCCTTACTAAAAGTTATGCCGATAAGCGTCGTAAGGATTTGGAATTCGACGTTGGAGATATGGTTTTTGTGAAGATTTCTCCACTGAAGAATGTTATTCGATTCGGGAAGAAAGGAAAGTTGACTCCGAGATTTGTTGGAACATTCCCGATCATCGAGCGAATTGGAAAGCTCGCATATAAATTAGAGTTACCAGAAAAGATGGCGGGTGTGCACAATGTTTTTCATGTATCTTATCTACGGAAGTATGTGCACGACTCGAATACGGTGGTTTCTGTTGATAGCTGTGAAGATTTAGAAGTTGATCCAGTTGTTACGAGACCTCGTAAGCCACTTCGTGTTGTGGAAACCGACACGAAACAGCTTAGGAGGAAGACGATTACGTTGCTCAAGATACAATGGAGTGATGATGTTAACGACTGTACATGGGAGGAGGAAGAGAGGATGAAGGCAGCTCATCCTGAACTCTTCGAGGTATGGCCCTTAGGTGTCATGACATCTCATGAATTTGTAACTTGTTCTAGTCTTAGAATTCTGCATGCTAGGCTAGAAATTGGATGCATGGTTTGATGATTGCTATGGATGGTAGGCATGCAGAATAGTTTTGATTGCTCTTGTTTGTTTGGAATTTCGGGGACGAAATTCCTAAGGGGGAGAGAATGTAACGACCCATATTTTACGTGTCGACATATTGTAAAATAGTTGCCATTAAGTTGTTGATGTTGTTAAGCCGTGTGGAGCTTAGGTTGTATAAGGGATTTGAGTTGAGCGACTTATAGGTTTGGAACGACCTAGGAGTTAGGTCGTGTAGGGGTTAAGTCGTATAGGATTTAGGTCGTGTGGAAGTTAGGTCGGTTGAGCGACCTAAGGGGTGAGCGACCTAAGGAAGAAGAGCGACTTAAGACAGTATGACCTAGTAGTTAGCGAGTTAGTGATATGGAGCGACCTATAGAAGTTAGGCCGTGTAATAGTTAGGTCGTGAGAAAGATAGGTCGGGTGGAGCGACTCATAGAAGTAACGACCTAAGGGTATTAGGCGACTTATAGTAGTTAGCGACCTAAGAGACTATGCGAGTTAACGGCTTAAGGTTTCGACCGACCTAAGAATGGAGCGAGTTAAGGAAGTTAGCGGGTTAGAAGGCCCACGGTTAGTTTAGGTCGTAGAGACGACTTATAGAATTAGCAACCTATAGGATGTTAACGACCTAAGAGTTAACGGCTTAAGAAAGTTAGGTCGCTCGAGCGACTTAAGGAGATAAGATAGGTCACCGTAGGTATTTAGGTCGGAGACGACCTATGTTGAGGTGTTAGGTTGCTAAGCCGCGTGAGTTCTTAACCCTGTTAAGTCGTAAGCTGTTAGGTCGGCTGCAGGTTAGGTCGTGTGACCCTGTGTAGCGTTAAGTCGCATACTAGGTAGGTCGTATTGAGGCTTATGTGTTAGGTCGGTAGTGTTTTAGGTCGTGGGTCATGTGGTTAGGTAGTAGGTCGTTAGGTCGGCAAGAGTTAGGTCGTGGACGACCTAAGGGGGGCGAACGACTCATAGAATTCAGCCTATAAATAGAGGGCTTTGGTTTACTTTTTCGCACCGGATTTTGAAGCGACGAAGTGCTGCCATTTTGAGAGCTTGACTACAACACTTCTTCACTTCTTTTCTCCACTCTAATCTAGTGATTCCTTCCATCTAAATTGAAGATCAAATCGAAGATCCAAGAGCCAAAGTTGAAGATCTCCATCCATCGAAGAGAGATTTCATCGTTTGAAGCGGAGCTTTGGAGGATCAAGCTTGATTCTTTGCTGTCCAGATCTGGAGTTGGTTGTTTTTGAGGTGTTTAGGTGATTCGGTGAGTGGTGGTTATCTCTCACACGGACCCAAAGGAGTATATTGGATCGATGGTTTGTTTGTGTGTTAAAGAGAGTGATTTCGTGCATTTTTCTCAAGTCTGCATGTAGATCTATTGTTCATGATGATTTGACATCTATTTTACTACATGTTCACTTATGCAAGTTCATTCATCAAGTTGTAGAGATATTATTTATAATTCATGCTTGTTAGAATGCATGTTAGATTTGGACTCTTTATTTACGAAATTGCCATTATTGTTGTAATTGTTTATTTAGATCTTGTTTGAATGATTGATTACTTGGATTAATGTTTGATTTGATGGATTAGTTGATTGATAACTTGATTTGGACAAGTTGGTCGAAGATGATTCAAAAGCTAAGTGGAAAGGCTCTTGAATAAGGAAAGCTGCTTGTGGCATATGAAGCGGATGTTGAAGCTCATATGGATAGATTTGATGATGATGTTAAGATGGGACTTTGCCATGATACGATGAGGCAAACCATGATGTTGTGATGGGACTTTGCTATGATGCGATGAAGCAAAGCATGATGTGAGAAAGCCTTGGTTTAATCCAGACGGGATCATCCCAAGCATGTTGATAACTTGGTGGTGTGGTCCGGGTTTGTGGATAATGGTTAGCTTGAGAGGCGCTTGAGCTAGTATGGGAATAGTCGTCGAGGAGGATGACTAGAAGGCTGAGATTTCATCGTTGTTGAAGGTTCTAGCATGCTCAAAGCAAGAGTACGTTGGGACGGGTCACGATGACGTTCCAAGCACGGGTCACGATGACGTGCTAGTACTCTGGGCAGATGCGATAGTCCTAGGCACGGGTCACGACGACGTGCGGAGCTATGTCTAGAACCGGGGTTACCATTAGCCCTTGGCAGGCGGTCATTCAACTAACGGGGAAATCAAGGAAATGATAACAGTGATAGCCAGAGTCATGGATGTTTGGATGTTTGGTTGTATCGTCGCTTGGGTCAAGAGCGATGTTTTTAGAGTGCTTATCTGATCTTGGTTTAGGCCTTGGGGGTTTGTACTTGGAAAACGCCGACCTTGACTCGAGTGATAATTACTTTGCTTTGAATATCTGAATTGCTATGTTTACTTCTGCTTAGTGTGTCTGGGGGCTATCACTGTAGAAAGAGGTGGAGTGGGATGGTTGGGTTCCTATTCCTTTTACCCTATATGCTCTTTTAGTATGTTTGATAGTTGATTTACTGCTCACTAAAACTTTTGTCTGACTCAAGGTTTTATGTTTAACTTTTATTACCTTGGGCTGTACATCCATGTTGGGATGGGCAGACTAGGTAGCAGGTGGCAGGTGCTGTTTATAGTGGCCAATGCTGTTGATGACGAAGACGAGCTGGAGGCTTTTGCATATTGTTTTCTTACTATATGTACTCGGTGTTCCGCTGTTTGTATATTCTCTGAGTGATATGTAGTGAGGCTTGATGTATTGACTTTACTGATTGTTGTATCAAACTATTAGAGTTTATATGATGAGATTCTGTTATATGGAGCTTCACTATGTATATTTTCTATTGTATTTTGTCCATGCGCTGTGAGTAATACGATAGAGTTTATTGTTTTTATCTTACCCTGACTATCGTCCATGGCTGCCTGGCACACCTTTCACCGCACCATTTCCCTGTTTTAGTGCGGGAGTCATGGGCGGTCGTCACATTTGGTATCAGAGCTTTGGTTAATCGATTTTAGCCAACGCTCGCTGACGTAACTACGTATGAGAGACGTAATTGTATTTTGATGGATGGTTACTATATATAATATAGTAGCTTAGAAGGATTTGAACTCCTTATGCAGTTGTTTCTCAAGGTGTTCTAATCATTCCTTTTTATACATATTAAGGATGAGTCGAAGAGGGAGACCAGCTGCTAGGGAAGGCCATGCTGCTGAAGGGGCTGTTGATTATGCTACTATGTTTGAGGCCATGATGACTTCGATCATGAGAAGGATGCCAGCCTCGGGGTCATCGGTAGATGTTGGAGTTCAGGTTCAAGCCCCAAAACCAGTGGATTTTGCTAAGTTGTGTAAAGACTATACTGCTCTTGGAGGAAATGTTTTCTTGGGAACAGAATCAACCATTGAAGTTCATAGATGGATTGATGCTTGTAGAAGGATCTTTGGTGATTTGGGAATTGAGGATGCAACTAAGAGGAAGCTTGCATCAAGACAGCTTCAGGGAAGAGCTTCTGATTGGTGGAACTCTATCACCATTGATACTCCAGAGGAAGAGATCACTTGGGAGCAATTCCAAGTCAGATTTGAAGCTAAGTTCATTTCTACAGCTCAGAAATCTGTTCTGTTCAAAAAGTTTGTGGAACTCAAGCAAGGTGGAAGACCAGTTCTTGAGTATGTTTCTGAGTTTGAAGCTTTGTCCAAGTATGCTCGGTCGTATATTGAATCTCCTTATCAGAAGAATGAGAAGTTTGTGACAGGCTTGGACACTTATCTTGGGAGGCAGTTGGTGGATCATTTGGACGATCCATTTGAGAAGCTTGTGGAGAAAGCTCTCAGGCATGAGAATCTGTTTCCTAAGGAAGGATCTGTTGTTGCTGTGACCAAGGAGTCAAGTGGAAACAAGAAGAGAAAGCAGCAGCACCATAAGGGTAAGGATGGCCAGAAGAAGCCTAAGGGTGAAGTGACCTGCTACAACTGTCGGCAGAAGGGTCATCTCTTCCGAGATTGCAAGAATCCGAGAGTGCCGGTAAAGTGCCACAACTGTGACAAACCGGGGAAATATCAAGAGGAATTGTCCAGAACCGAGGAAGGGCAAACAGATTGTGCAAGCTTATGCTTTGGGGGCTGTTCCATCATCTTTGAAGGCTCCTACTGCTGATAAGAAGGGAAAGAGTGTGGTGGTTCAAGGTACTCTTTCTTTATGTGGTGTTCCAGTTAGAGTGTTGTTTGATACTGGGCCGTCACACTCGTTTGTTTGTAATGATCTTGTAGGCCGGTTGGGTTTGGAACCGAATATTGTTGATAGACCATTGGTTGTGACTAATCCAGTTGGGGGTTCGTCTTGTTTGTGTATGGTATGCCGTGGTCTAGTTGTGTCGAGTCATGATTGCTCTTTTGTTTGTGATTGTTTTGTTCTGAACTTTGCGGGGTTCAGAATTATTTTGGGTATGGACTGGCTTAGGAAGTATGCGACAAGGGTTGATTGTAAGAGGCTGGAGGTGACAGTCGAGAATGTGGAGGGATGAAAGGTTGTGATACGATGTAAGCATGAAGAAGGCGTCTTCATGAGCTTCATATATTCGCTGGTTGTTCCACGGGATGGACTGTCATCGGTGCCTGTTGTGAATGGATTTGAGGAAGTCTTTGACGAGGTCAAAGGATTACCACCGCATAGGGAGATCGAGTTTCGTATCGATCTAGTTGAGGGAGCCAGACCTGTTGTGATGCCTCTTAGGCGAATGGCTCCTAGGGAACAACAAGAGTTGAAGGTGCAAGTTGATGACCTTTTGCAGAAAGGATTCATTCGGCGTAGTGTGTCCGAATGGGGTGCACCAGTTTTATTTGCAACCAAAGCGGATGGATCGTTGAGGTTGTGTGTGGATTATCGTGAGCTGAATAAAGTGACTAAGAAGAACAAGTATCCATTGCCGAGAATAGATGACTTGTTTGATCAGCTTCACGAAGCTAGGGTGTTTTCTCAGATGGATTTGGCAACGGGATTTCACCAGTTAAGAGTGGCAAAGGATAGTGTGCCGAAGATTGCTTTCAGGACACCATCTGGTTTCTATGAGTGGCTGGTAATGCCGTTTGGATTGACTAATGCACCAGCATATTTTGTGGATCTTATGAATAGGGTGTTCAAAGATCAGCTGAACAAGTTTGTACTTGTGTTCGTGGATGATATTTTGGTTTACTCCAGAAATGAAGAGGTACACAAGACACACTTGCGGATTGTTTTGAAAATCTTGCGGAAACATCAGCTGAAGGCCAAGTTTTCGAAGTGCCACTTCTGGAAGAGTGAAGTGAGATTCTTAGGTCACGTTATCTCTGGAAATGGAATAGCGGTTGATCCTGCCAAGGTGGCAGCAATCCAGGATTGGGTTAGACCTAAGAATGCATCTGATGTGAGAAGTTTTCTTGGATTAGTAGGATATTATCATCGGTTTATCAAAGACTTTTCCAAGATAGCTGCACCGTTAACAGGATTGACGAAAAAGAGTCTAGTATTTAGATGGGAAGCTAAGTGTGAGCAAGCTTTCGGAATCCTAAAAGAGCGACTGACAAGTGCTCCCGTTTTGACTATTCCAAGTGGAAATGATGAGATGGTGGTTTACACCGATGCATGTGGTACTGGACTTGGAGAAGTGCTAATGCAGAAAGATAAAGTTGTTGCGTATGCTAGTCGACAACTGAAGCCGCATGAAAGGAATTATCCAACTCATGATTTGGAGTTAGCGGCAATTGTTTTTGCTCTGAAGATGTGGAGACACTATCTATTGGGAGTTCGATTCGAGTTGTTTACGGATCATAAGTCATTAAAGTATCTTTTCTCCCAAAAGGATTTGAATCTTCGACAGCAACGGTGGCTAGAGTTCTTAGCATCATATGATTTTGGTATAGCCTATACTCCGGGAAAAGGTAACGCAGTGGCAGATGCGTTAAGTCGAAGACATGCAGGATTGGGAGCCATGTTTTCAGAATGGAAGAATCTCGAGTATTTAGCTAGATTTGACTTCAGGCCCAGATGTGAATTGGAACCGGAGATGTTGGCAAACTTATCGATAAGACCTTCTCTGGTGGAAAGAATTGGCGAGAGCCAAAAGCAAGACGATAAGCTTGTCAAGATTATCCGTGATTTGGAATCTGGATTGAACCCAGAAAAGGATAAAGGATTCGAAGTCGATCGAGAGGGTTGGCTTCGGAAGCAAGGACGACTAGTTGTTCCCGATATAGATGAATTGAGAGATGAAGTTCTGAAGGAAAGTCATCACTCGAAATTGACAATTCATCCAGGTGGAAATAAGATGTATCGGGACATGAAGAGAACCTATTACTGGAAAGGCATGAAGAAGGATGTTGGAAATTTTATTTCCAAATGTATGAACTGCCAGTTGGTAAAAGCTGAACAGAAGAAGCCAAGTGGATTGCTTCAACCGTTAGAAGTTCCTACATGGAAGTGGGAGCAAATATCAATGGATTTTATCGATGGTCTACCTAGAACCAGGGCAGGAAATGAAGGGATTTGGGTCATCGTAGATCGTTTGACTAAAAGTGTAAGATTCATTGCTTTTAGATCAACTAGGACTGCATCGAAGTTGGCTGAGTTGTATGTCAAAAGGATAGTTCGATTCCATGATATTCCGAAGAGTATAGTAAGCGATCGAGACCCATTGTTCACTAGTGGATTTTGGAAGAGCTTCCAGGAGGTTTTGGGAACCGAGTTGTGTTTAAGTACAGCTTATCATCCCCAAACAGATGGTCAGACTGAGAGAGTTAACAGAGTTTTGGAAGATCTCCTCAGAGCATGTGTTTTAGACTTCGGAGGATCATGGGAAGATCATCTTCATTTGGTGGAATTTGCATATAATAACAGTTACCAGTCAAGCATTGGTATGGCACCATATGAAGCACTGTATGGAAGACCGTGTAACTCTCCTACATGTTGGTTGGAAACTGGGAAAAAGCTAATACTTGGGCCAGACATGATTCGTCAGACTTCGAATTGTATAGAGACCATTCGGCGACGAATGAAGGCCGCCCAAGACCGTCAGAAAAGTTATGCCGATAAGCGTCGTAAGGATTTGGAATTCGACATTGGAGATATGGTTTTTGTGAAGATTTCTCCACTGAAGAATGTTATTCGATTCGGGAAGAAAGGAAAGTTGACTCCGAGATTTGTTGGACCATTCCCGATCATCGAGCGAATTGGAAAGCTCACATATAAATTGGAGTTACCAGAAAAGATGGTGGGTGTGCACAATGTTTTTCATGTATCTTATCTACGGAAGTATGTGCACGACTCGAATACGGTGGTTTCTGCTGATAGCTGTGAAGATTTAGAAGTTGATCCAGTTGTTACGAGACCTCGTAAGCCGCTTCGTGTTGTGGAAACCGACACGAAACAGCTTAGGAGGAAGACGATTACGTTGCTCAAGATACAATGGAGTGATGATGTTAACGACTGTACATGGAAGGAGGAAGAGAGGATGAAGGCAGCTCATCCTGAACTCTTCGAGGTATGGCCCTAAGGTGTCGTGACATCTCATGAATTTGTAACTTGTTCTAGTCTTAGAATTCTGCATGCTAGGCTAGAAATTGGATGCATGGTTTGATGATTGCTATGGATGGTAGGCATGCAGAATAGTTTTGATTGCTCTTGTTTGTGTGGAATTTCGGGGAAGAAATTCCTAAGGGGAGAGAATGTAACGACCCGTATTTTACGTGTCGACATATTGTAAAATAGTTGCCATTAAGTTGTTGATGTTGTTAAGCCATGTGGAGCTTAGGTTGTATAAGGGATTTGAGTTGAGCGAATTATAGGTTTGGAACGACCTAAGAGTTAGATCGTGTAGGGGTTAAGTCGTATAGGATTTAGGTCGTGTGGAGGTTAGGTCGGTTGAGCGACCTAAGGGGTGAGCGACCTAAGGAAGAAGAGCGACTTAAGACAGTATGACCTAGTAGTTAGCGAGTTAGTGATATGGAGCGACCTATAGAAGTTAGGCCGTGTAATAGTTAGGTCGTGAGGAAGATAGGTCGGGTGGAGCGACTCATAGAAGTAACGACCTAAGGGTATTAGGCGACTTATAGTAGTTAGCGACCTAAGAGACTATGCGAGTTAACGGCTTAAGGTTTCGACCGACCTAAGAATGGAGCGAGTTAAGGAAGTTAGCGGGTTAGAAGGCCCACAGGTTAGTTTAGGTCGTAGAGACGACTTATAGAATTAGCAACCTATAGGATGTTAACGACCTAAGAGTTAACGGCTTAAGAAAGTTAGGTCGCTCGAGCGACTTAAGGAGATAAGATAGGTCACCGTAGGTATTTAGGTCGGAGACGACCTATGTTGAGGTGTTAGGTCGCTAAGCCGTGTGAGTTCTTAACCCTGTTAAGTCGTAAGCTGTTAGGTCGGCTGCTGGTTAGGTCGTGTGACCCTGTGTAGCGTTAAGTCGCATACTAGGTAGGTCGTATTGAGGCTTATGTGTTAGGTCGGCAGTGTTTTAGGTCGTGGGTCATGTGGTTAGGTAGTAGGTCGTTAGGTCGGCAAGAGTTAGGTCGTGGACGACCTAAGGGGGGCGAACGACTCATAGAATTCAGCCTATAAATAGAGGGCTTTGGTTCACTTTTTGGCACCAGATTTTGAAGCGACGAAGTGCTGCCATTTTGAGAGCTTGACTACAACACTTCTTCACTTCTTTTCTCCACTCTAATCTAGTGATTCCTTCCATCTAAATTGAAGATCAAATCGAAGATCCAAGAGCCAAAGTTGAAGATCTCCATCCATCGAAGAGAGATTTCATCGTTTGAAGCGGAGCTTTGGAGGATCAAGCTTGATTCTTTGCTGTCCAGATCTGGAGTTGGTTGTTTTTGAGGTGTTTAGGTGATTCGGTGAGTGGTGGTTATCTCTCACACGGACCCAAAGGAGTATATTGGATCGGTGGTTTGTTTGTGTGTTAAAGAGAGTGATTTCGTGCATTTTTCTCAAGTCTGCATATAGATCTATTGTTCATGATTATTTGACATCTATTTTACTGCATGTTCACTTATGCAAGTTCATTCATCAAGTTGTAGAGATATTGTTTATAATTCATGCTTGTTAGAATGCATGTTAGATTTGGACCCTTTATTTACGAAATTGCCATTATTGTTGTAATTGTTTATTTAGATCTTGTTTGAATGATTGATTACTTGGATTAATGTTTGATTTGATGGATTAGTTGATTGATAACTTGATTCGGACAACTTGGTCGAAGATGATTCAAAAGCTAAGTGGAAAGGCTCTTGAATAAGGAAAGCTGCTTGTGGCATATGAAGCGGATGTTGAAGCTCATATGGATAGATTTGATGATGATGTTGAGACGGGACTTTGCCATGATGCGATGAGGCAAACCATGATGTTGAGATGGGACTTTTCTATGATGCGATGAAGCAAAGCATGATGTGAGAAAGCCTTGGTTTAACCCAGACGGGATCATCCCAAGCATGTTGATAACTCGGTGATGTGGTCCGGGTTTGTGGATAATGGTTAGCTTGAGAGGCGCTTGAGCTAGTATGGGAATAGTCGTCGAGGAGGATGACTAGAAGGCTGAGATTTCATCGTTGTTGAAGGTTGTAGCATGCTCAAAGCAAGAGTACGTTGGGACGGGTCACGATGACGTTCCAAGCACGGGTCACGATGACGTGTTAGTACTCTGGGCAGATGCGATAGTCCTAGGCACGGGTCATGATGACGTGCGGAGCTATGTCTAGAACCGGGGTTACCATTAGCCCTTGGCAGGCGGTCATTCAACTAACGGGGAAATCAAGGCAATGATAACAGTGATAGCCATGTCATGGATGTTTGGATGTTTGGTTGTATCGTCGCTTGGTTCAAGAGCGATGTCTTCAGAGTGCTTATCTGATCTTGGTTTAGGCCTTGGGGGTTTGTACTTGGAAAACACCGACCTTGACTCGAGTGATAATTACTTTGCTTTGAATATCTGAATTTCTTTGTTTAATTCTGCTTAGTGTGTCTGGGGGCTATCACTGTAGAAAGTGGTGGAGTGGGATGGTTGGGTTCCTATTCCTTTTACCCTTTATGCTCTTTTGGTATGTTTGATAGTTGATTTACTGCTCACTAAGACTTTTGTCTGACTCAAGGTTTTATGTTTAACTCTTATTACCTTGGGCTGTTCATCCATGTTGGGATGGGCAGACTAGGTAGCAGGTGACAGGTGCTATTCATAGTGGCCAACGCTGTTGATGACGAAGACGAGCTGGAGGCTTTTGCATATTGTTTTCTTACTATATGTACTGGGTGTTCCGCTGTTTGTATATTCTCTGAGTGATATGTAGTGAGGCTTGATGTATTGACTTTGATGATTATTGTATCAAACTATTAGAGTTTATATGATGAGATTCTGTTATATGGAGCTTCACTATGTATATTTTCTATTGTATTTTGTCCATGCGCTGTGAGTAATACGATAGAGTTTATTGTTTTTATCTTACCCTGACTATCGTCCATGGCTGCCTGGCACACCTTTCACCGCACCATTTCCATGTTTTAGTGCGGGAGTCATAGGCGGTCGTCACATATACACTAATGCATATGGGACGGGCCTAGGAGCGGTGTTAATGCAAGAACAGAGGGTGGTATGTTATGGTAGTAGGCAGTTGAGAACACATGAGAAGAACTACCCTACCCACGATTTGGATTTGGCTACCATAGTTTTTACACTCAAGTCTTGGAGGCACTATGTGCTTGGAGAGAGGTTCGAGATTTTCACCGACCACAAGTCATTGAAGTACCCATTCTCTTAGAAGGAATTGAACTTGAGGCAACAAAGATGGATGGAGTTTTTAGCCTCGTACAATTTTGAGATAGCTTATACCCCTGGCAAGGGTAATATGGTTGTAGATGCATTGAGTAGAAAGAAAGCAACCCTTAGTCATTTTCTCATAGAGTGGAGGAGCTTAGAGTTCATTTCTAATTTTGATTTTAAGCCCTCTATGGACATTACTCCAGGATTATTAACGACATTAGAGGTGAGGCCTACCCTTATGGATCAGATTGGCTTGAAGCAGCAAGATGATTCAGAGCCTATGGATGTGATGGATAGGATTAGCCGAGAAAAGGTCTTTAGATATCGCCAATGTTAGTTTATTGATAGCAAAGGGCGGCTTAGGATAGATGGGAGGCTTTGTGTTCCCCGTTCAAGTGATTTTTTGAGAGCGGTTTTGGAAGAGGCACACCATTCCCATATGACCATTCATCCGAGTGGTGAAAAAATATATTGGGATATGAAGAGGATGATCTATTATAATTGCATGAAGAAGGACGTGGTCGAGTTCGTAGCTAAATGCCTCATTTTCCAAAGGGTAAAAGTAGATTTGCAGAAGCTCGGCGGATAACTTCAGCCCTAGGATGCGCCAGGATGGAAGTGGGATAGTATTTCTATGGGTTTTATAGATGGTTCACCTTATTCTAGGAAGGGGAATACTAGCATTTAGGTGATTGTTGATCGGTTGACCAAGAGTGCTCGCTTCATCCTAGTTAAGAGTAAGTGCACGACATCATATTTGGCATCCCTTTATATTTGAGAGATAGTCCGACATCACCGAGTCCCTTCTAGCGTGGTGAGTGGTAGAGATCCTATTTTCACAAGTGAGTTTTGGAGAAGCTTACAAAAGGCGTTAGGATGCAACTTAGATTGAGTACGGCCTATCACCCACAGACAGATGGCCAAACAGAGAGAGTGAATAAAGTGCTTGAGGATTTGCTACAGATGTGAATTTTGGACTTTAAAGGAACTTGGGAGAAGCATATTCCATTAGTTGAGTTTGCATATAATAATAGTTACCAAATAAGCATAGGAATGGCACCATTTGAGACTTTATATGGGAGACCTTGCAAGTCCCTTCATGTTGGATGGAGTCTACGGAGAAGTTGCTACTTGGGCCTGACATGGCAAGGGAGGCATCGAAGAGAGTGGATTTAATTCGGTGAAGGATGAAGATAGCCCAAGATAGGCAGAAGTCTTATGCGGATAAGCGGAGGACAGACATTGAGTTTGAGGTTGGAGACTTAGTTTTTATCAAAGTATCCCCGCTTAGGAAGGTGGTAAGGTTCGGATCAAATGGAAAGTTAGCCCCCATATTTGTTGGGCGATTTCCTACCTTAGAGAGAGTTGGGAAGATGGCTTACCGAGTGAAGTTACCAGATAGGCTCGTAGGAGTACACGACATTTTCCATGTTTCGCACTTGCAAAAGTGCTCACATGACTCGACGGAGGTTGTAGAGCCTAGTCAGTAGAGGAGGTGGAGGTAGAAAGGGAAGCATCTGTTCGGCGTATCCCTACGAGGATTGTTGGAAGAGACATCAAGCGACTAAGGAATAAGGAGGTTCCTCTAGTAAATGTGCAATGGGGAGATGATGTTGCAGACACCACTTGGGAAGCAGAAGAGAAGATTCATACTTCCTATCCTCATCTTTTCGATAGTAAGTTTTTAGAATTTCCTATTTCCGTCTTTAGTTTTAAATAGGTTCTTTCCTTCATTATCCTTTGGTAGGGTAGAACTTATGATTTAACCTATGGATGGTAGGATTCGATGTAAACGTGTTATTGGAACATGTTATGAATGATGTATGATAGTAGTCGCAACTGTTTGCTAGTCGATGCTAATGGACGCACATAGGTACACTAGGCACTATTATTCTCTAGGGATCGGCCTAACTAGGACACTGGAGTATATGCATATGGATGTGTGTGCATTTTTTCTATTTTTATGGTTGCTATAAATGGATGATTATCACATGATTGTTGCATTTGAATGATGTTTGTAGCACGCATAAAGAACTATCAGTTGTCATTAGAGAGTTCTTGCATTCATTTGGATGCATGGCACAGGCATGACTGTAGAAAAGTAAGTCAACTGGATCAGTGGACCGCCTATTCTTTTGCATTAGATAGGGACATTCACACTGCACCAATTTCATAAGTATCATAAATTGCATTAGAAAAACTTAAGGATAATGGATGGATCATCGACGATTGAGTAATTTGTTGTAGAAATAGATGAAAACATTTAGTACATTCTTTTATCCTTAGAGATTTCTGGGATGAAATCCCTTAAGGAGGGGAGATGTAACAACTCGAAATTTAACCCGTAATAATTAATTCGTTAATTAAATAAATAATAAAATAACTTTGTGAAATTATCAGAATTGAGCTACAGGAGTTGCACCACTGTGTCCATGGTAATTTTGTGGTCAATTTCCATATATAGAACGTCAGTATCCAAGTTAATACGAGCAAGGAACAAAATAATCAAAGAAATAAAGAATATATAAGTATATATAAGGCCAGGTCCACCGGTCGGTTGATCTAGGCATAAGGGCAGTCGACCCCCTGTTATTTTAACGAACGAAAGAGCGTTCGTTCCTTCGAAAGTTGAACATGTAATTTGCATTATTTATTCCTTCTATTCTTGCATCCGATGGCCCCTATTCAACCTATGACATGGTTGCATCCTATTCAATCGCCAAATCCAATGGTTTGAGATCTACTTCTACTCCTATAAATAGAACCTTGGGCCTAACACTTTTTCTCATTCTAGATTTTCTCTGCTTGAGTTCACCTTTTTAGGAAGGACCATAAAAGGAATAATTTTCCAAGGAGAGAATCTTTTCAATAAAAATATTTTGATACCCTCAAGTGGATCCGTTAAGGCCTAAAGGGAAGAGCTAAGGACTAGAGGTGAGTGACTATAATTATTTTAAATTTCTTTAAGTAATTTAAAATAATAGAGTTTCCAATAGTTGTAGTTTAACTACGATTTTTGGAGTAACCTTTTAGTAAGATATTTACAGTTTTAGAATTATTTTTAGTTTATTACTTCTAGTTATTCTTTTCAGTTAATTTTAGTTTATTTCTGTTAATTATAGCTATTTCCATTTAATTATAGTTTATTTATAGTATTTTCATTTATTTACTATTGTTTATGCATTATTTACATCTTCTTCCTACGCATTGGATTTCCTTCTATTTTTCAGTTTCCTTTTATTTCTTCTTCTTCATGCATGGATTAGAATAGAATTATTGTGAAATTGGATTAACTTATAAGAAATCTAAAATAATGGAATGTGAGATGTAAATAACAAAGACTGTAATATAATTGGAATAGGACCGAAATTATGCATAATTATGATATTAATTGGACTAAATTAAGAAGATTGGCCTAGTTATAACTTAGAACTATAACTAAAAAGAATAAAAGAAGAAAGTAGCTTATTTTCACACTTCGACATTGGGTTAAGTAATAAGCATTATTATAACGTAAGTTATAAATCGATAAACTATGAAAATTATGGTAAACTATGGAAACTATGACGCTTATTTTAAGACTTAGGATAAATTAATAAGCAATAATAGTAACTGATAAAAATAAAGGCTTATTTAAATAATTCATCTAAATTAAAAAGAAAAAATAAGAGTAGGACCAGTACCAAATAGCATTCACCTAATATTTCTATGGTTACGGTGTTTCACATAATCCTAAAGTGAGATGAGGTGCTTCACATAATTCTGAAGTGAGGCGAGGGGTACACTTATGCTTATAATGGTAGTAAACGGTCAATATATGGTAGTTCAAATCAAGGGGATTTGAACAAGGGGCGTAACTAGATTTTTGTTTGATAGGGGCTAGTACCAGCAGCATTTCCCCTATATTTCTATGGACACGGTGTTTCACATAACCCTGAAGTGAGACGAGGTGCTTTATATAATCCTGATGTGAGGCGAGGGGCACGCTTATGCCGGCTAGAATAAACAAAATGTCAAAAGAGGGAGCAACAGGTAGCATGGGCATGGTGGCAGTTACGCGTGCGACTTCCATTTTGGTGCTTAGTAATCGCTATGAGTTCCAAACGCTTAGTAAGTGTGTCTTTCGTATACACCAAAGTCTATCGTGTAGGGAAACGTACGGCCGCAGTAGATTCTACGGAATAACAGGCCGATCAAAGGGTAGAATTAGGAATTTAACCTAATCAAAGCAGCTGTCAAGGACAAGTGCAAACAATCAAAGTTGACATATCTTATTAATTAAGTACTAGCTAATTCGTATTTATTTCCAGTTTCTCTCTTTTCTATTTTCCTTGTTTCCTTTTATATACTAGAACTATTGTAAAGTCTATTACTTTTACTTTCCTTAAAGATTCTAGTAATTACTCTTATTCACCAGACTTTAATACTTTAGACACTGATTTTTTAATCAGATTGTTTATTACATAAAGGTTGCATTTAATACTTATACCCTATGATAAGGTGGAATTTACGATCAAGCAAATTTCTGACATTCCAGATTAGTGGAAGGAGTTACTTTCTTGATTATCTCTCATCATGATTAAAGATAAGATTTTAACATTTCGTAGAAACTACTTTCATACAACTAACAAGATGATTTGTTAATCTAATAAAGTGACATACTTAGACAAATATGCCAATTTCAAGTTAACAATTGGAAAAAAAAATTTCTCCATGCTTTTTAGGAAAGTCAAAACAGCAAGGAACGACAAAAGATCCAGTAAGTCCAAAAATCAATGAATAAGCAATCCAAAGACATTTCAAAAGTGACGTTATAAAGAAGTATCATAAACCAAGTGATATTTACAAAGTTTTATGAGATTTACATAAGTTATGAAAATTTAACAAAACTACAACATTATTTACATATATACAAGACAAATTTACAAACATGTAAATAGTTCACATATCTTAAGCTGCTTTACCAAGAAGTTCGACAACAAAAGGATCTACAACATGACGAATTGCGACATTGAGAATTTCTTTGAGTTTCTTTACCTTTCTTCTAATCTTGGTCTCCCGTCAATTGCATCAATGTTAGTCTTCAGGGCGTGATTAAAAGCTTTGTTTGCAGCCCTAACTATGTTATTTTCTGTTCCAATTCTGTGACACACATATCAAGCAAGTAGTTGTCATGCTCTAGTTTTTTATTCTTGGCAACATACACGTTAATAGTTTAGGGGCAATTCATTTTCTACCGCTCATCAAAAAATATTTAGAGATTTTAAATTTTACCCTCCGACACCAGTTCCCCGCTACATTATCATCTAAGTCTGGAGGAGGGTTGAGCATAGTTGGAAAATTTTGAGCCGTGAGAAGCTTTGACCTAGTGGGCTTGACAGTTGGAGGGGTTATTTGAGGGATCGAAAGATAAATGTTAGAAGTCTTGTCCCCAAAAATGAACTAAAAAGAAGTACATTGCGCGGGCTATTTTTAAATTTAACTCCAAATTATTTATTCGCTGAGTAAGTTCAGACATTTTTTGATCAAAAGCGGCTGTGGGGTTTGTCTTCACTTATCATTTAAGTGTAGCGATCATCTCATCTTTTTTCTTAATATCAGCCTTGAGATAGGCAATATGGTCTTTGTATCCACTGGCAATCGTCTTTGGAGAAAGTATTTCGTATACCATTTTATAGCTTCAACGTTGCCACTAAAACGCTCAAATAAGACTTCATCATGGACCACGATTTGATATGAGACAACAAGTTTTGAGAAAGATGAGTCGAAAATAACCGTCACTCCTATTTAAACTAATAAAATGGAATAAAAATCAAGATAAAGATAAGACATCTTTATTATTATAGCAATGAATTAAAACTAAAGAAACAAAAAAATTAAAAGATAAAAGATACAACATGCAATTGGATCTACAAAATTAGTTGAAAGCATAACTGTTGAATCAAATGGCATAGTAACTCCTTCAGGGTTTATCACTGGTGAGCATTGGCTATAATCCTATTTCAAGGCTAGGGGACTATGCGACCACAAATTAATCTAGAATGAAATGGTCTGATCTCTTTAAGCAATGCTTCCTTCTCAGTACTAAGGAAGTCAAAACGGAGGTGAGGGTATCCCAAGTACAATTTTTGCAAATCCCGAAGAAAGCAATATCTTGCTGATTTTGAAGTCTTTAAAATTGTAGCATTTTCAGTATAAAATCTCCTCAATTTACCATATTGGCTTAAGTGGTCTCTAGGGACAAGTCGACCTATAGAATTGTAATTCTATAATAGTATAGTTAAAAGAAGCTAAGCATAAGAAAAACAAAGCAAGAGCATATATTCATACATCAATTAATTGTTACATATACAATCTCTCATATGGTTCATACAAAGTAGACTTGGAGAAAAACTCAGAAACAAATTTATCTTTATAGTACTTAAGCTTTTCGAGGGAAAGACCTTAAGGAATTGATCTGGCTTGCAGTAAGTTCCAACAAGCTGTGAGATGCGGGTAAGATCCAAATTCATCTAAGTATCTTTTGTGGAAGCGTCTGAGTAATCTCCCTCTGAACTAACCCAAGTATGAAAAATTTATAATCGAATGTCTACAGTAGGCTTTATACAAGAAATTAACTAAAATGTCCCTCTCCTCAGTCACCATCCAAAATAAAGTGATCAACTCCCAATTTTCCTTTAAAAGATTGTCGTACCGGAGGCGCTCTCTCTTTAGTAAAGGAGAATCTCTCTGATATTTAAAAGATGCTAATGCGGAGGTACTCCTGTCAAGGTTATGATATTTCTAAGACAGAATGTTTTGCTCATCTATCAATTTGTCTAACTCCCTATATAACTTGCTAATTTCCACTTGTTTTACGTCAAGTTTTGTTCTATAGGCAAAAGTGGACTTCTTCTTTATCTAAGGCAAATGATTTAGCTCTAATTATTATCTTCGAAGAGAAAGATATTTAAACATGGAATTCCATGCCTAGGAGATTGGAACATAAGCTTTGTAGGAATACTCTTTTTTCTGTTGGATCCTCGGTTTGGTCAGGAGCAGGCTCACCTTCCAGAGCAGTAGAAGGCCCGGGGGAAGCGGGTGGAATATCTTTTTGACGAGATTGCTTTTCTTGGGAAATTCAGTTTGAATACCACCGTCCTTTTTTGAAGCACCGGAAGGCCCCCCTTTGTCTCCACCAAGGCCTTGATCTCTGAAGGGACCATCATCATCGTCATCACCATCGTTATCATTATCACCATCGATGTCATCATCGCCATCTTCTTCATCAATTCGCCATTTTTTTTGCCCTCTTCCTCGGAATCAGATTCGATTTTGAAGGAGGGGATATCAAAAGAAAGAGCTTCAGCCGCATTAACTTCTTCCACACCCTCTGGTTCAATGCCTTGCTTCAACTGGTTAATTTTTCTCATTACTCTTTCGACTAAGGAAGGCTCAAGTGAAGGAAAGCAAAAATTAAGGCAATCCTTGTAGTTGTCAGGTATAAGCAAGCATTAGGGCATCTTTATAATTCCTTAACATCATAGTCTCGAGGGTAACGTAGATGAAATGAGATACTTTTCGCTTGACATCGAAGAGGGTATGAACATCTAATTTGAGCGAAGCTCTGGTCTTTTTGAATTTATCTTTAAAAGAAGTATTCTTGGTGACTAAGCGAGCTTTTTCATCTTCTGAATCTTTAAGAGTTAGCTCCATAGAAAAATTTTCATCAGTGGGAAGTTGATGGGCCATTTTCTCTGCTTCTAAATTGGCTTCGAACCTGGCAAGGGAGGCCTTTACCCACACCAACTCTACGGAATCATCATTTTGGGTAACAATCAAAGAAGATACTTGATTTTTGAGCTCAGAGTTTTCCTTATGTAGTTTAGAAGATTCGGTGGAAGATTTCAAATCATGTTCACAAAAAGCTATCCAGCTCCTCGAAATCTGGAACAAGAAGCATAACGCAAGTTAACAATTAGGGAGATCCAATAATGATAAAGTTAGTTGAGTGAGAGCTTAGAGTGGTAATTCCCCGCCATATCTAAAATGAAAGAGGATGGAGAAGAAGAAGCAATGGGTTTAGAATATAGGATAAACTCAAAAAATTCTTTAAAATTAGTAAATGAAGGAGCAAAAGATGATGAATCTTGAAGAGTTTGCTTTACGGAAGGAGTCGTCATCAAGACCAACTTCATCTGCTCGAGTGCAGCTGGAGAGTCGAAAATCGAGATGTGTGGAAAAGGATCAGAGATAAGCAAAGTAGGCTCATTTTATCCTTGGAGACTTTGATAATGGGGCTCTTTGAGACTTGTTCGAGAGACTGACGCTCCTCCTCTATTTCCACATCAATGACTTTGGCTATCTTCTTTGAGGGAGGAAACTCCATCAGTTTTCTTTTGAAACTTGACTTGGATTTTGAAAAGGCAACCATGATAGATGCCGCTTCAGAAGTCGATGGAGGAGGGGCCGCGCTGCTAGAAGATACTACAATTAGAGTAGAAGTTGAAAAAAATTCAAGCAGATATAAAAGTTAATCAAAATGATTAAGAGAATGCCAAGGATGGAGAAGTAAGTACTAAACTAGTGATATAAATGTAGGGTGACATGGGGGAGAAGTGTTCAACATCCCCCAAAGAAAGAAAGCGCTTGCAACGTGAAGTGTGCAAGATAGAAGGAGGAGTTCCAAGGACCTCTGGCATGCTGGCAGTAGGGAATGTTTTCTTAAGTTCGAGGAGGTTAGGAGCATCAATTTGCTCTCGATTTATTTTGAGGCTACAATCAGAGAATCAACTATCCTCGTGTTGACATCGTTAAGATCCTTGGAAGAGACACCTGTGAAAGCAAGAGATTAGTTAACGGAAAACATAAAGTAACAGAAAAACAATACATGACTAAACTTACGAGGTGAGGCAAAAGTCCCACGAATGTTAGCAAAACACTTGACAAAGAAGAACTGGTTCTCCCAATCTCTGAACCTGTTGACCCCATCCGATATCAATTTCTTGAAAGGGTTGACTCTATATATCTGATTATTGAGGTTACTAAGCCTTGCCAGCCTGGTTAAGAAATGTATCACTTTAGCATTGAGAGAAGGCAACCAAGATTCTAGTGCCAACATCTTTAGCGATAAGAGGTGAGTGTAAATATTGGGACATAGTTGAATCGTAGAAATTCCAACAAAAGAAAGGTAGGAAGATAAGAACTCTAGGAAAGTTAGAAGTTCACCATGCCATATGTGAATGGAAGTGTAAGAAAAATACACTTCGGGAGGGTTATTTATGGTATCAAATTCCTTGGGAGGGATAGCTTCAATTCCAGTAGTGCCAATTGAGTTCATCCTGAGATATAATGGCAGAATGCTTGGAAATGGCTTCAGCCTTCTTGGGAGAACTCATGATCCTGCCAGGTGAAAACATTTTAGTTAAAATCTTTGATTTTTTATGGATTCAAAATGCATTAAAAAGGTAAACAAAGAAATCTACTTAGGTAACTCAAACATGAAAACATACATTAAGTTTTAAAATTGTGTAAACAGTTTGAGTCAGAAACCAAATAGCATAACTTGAGCTTTCGACAACGTCGAAGGACAATAGCCTGAGCTTTCGACAATGTCAAAGGGATAATAGCTTGAGCTTTCGACAAAGTCAAAAGGGCAATAGCATCAACTTTGAACCAATATATCTTAACATTGTCTAAAACCTAAAGAATAAATAATAATGTTCTTTGAGGTATTAACAAGGTCGAAAGGATAAAACATAACATTGATTCATTCAACCCCTTTCGATAACGTAAAAAGCTCTAAGACAGCCCAGATACGCTACAAGTGAGATCTAAAGCTAAGCAATAAGACCTTTTGACTTGTCGAAACCAATGGCTTAAAATTGCTAAGTAAAAATTTTAATGTTGGCGACATTATCGAAGCGTCTGGTCAGCATTTACGACGTTGTTAAAAGGATTAGTCAATGTTGTTGAAATCTATCCCACCCATTGAAGTCAAAAGGCTTCAAGGGGCTTCGACGTTGTCGAAAGGTTGCTATCAAATGGATTGAAGGGTTCGACTAAGTTGAAATGATTAACAATCGAAGGGGTGGATCAACTCCACCTAACTACCTATCCTTTTGACAACGTTGGTAAAGTTGGCATCACAACACCTTTCGACCCCTTCAGAAGACGCTAAGGAGGAAAATCTAATATTGCCACCTCAATCTCTTTCGAAGGGGTAGAAAGATCATTTTATTCCACCAAATTGCACACGAGAGGGTTCTAGGTAATCGAATCAGGTTTAACTAACCCCAAACCAGGTTGCAAATACAGGTTCCAAAATTTTCTTAGCAAACAAGTAAATCAAATCTGATAACCAAACGGATTCAAACTAAAACTAATCTTATTCTGTTTCAAAGAATCACTGAAGTAATTAATAAAATAAGAACCCCAGTGGGTAAAATAAAAAATTTTGGAGTAAAATCGAAACTCGATAGGCGAATGGGTTTAAACATCTTCTATTGTTGATTACAAAATCAAAAAAGGAAGATAAAACTTTAAAAATTCCTAAAACTATATTAAAGAAAGCTTTTCAGTAAATCAATTGGAATCCGCCTTTAAAACAATTGATTTTCAAACGTTTTTCAAAAAGTGAATTCAATTTCAAATCTAAGGGAAAAGGTCCGATTGAAATTAGTCAAATAGAATTAAATTTGAAACTTACGTATTAGATTTGCCTGTTAATTTGATTTCTAGAAGTAAGATGAAGGCTAGAAGGTCTTTAGAATATTTTTACTTGTATTTTAAATTTTTATCGCAGGAAGAATGAAAGAAGAAGAAGAAGAAGGAAAGCGTATTATATATGAAAAGTCTCCCAAAATTATTAGCCATTGGATCATATTTGAATGGACGACCCAGATCAACGCGTGAAGGCCGAGAGGCGGCAAAATTTCTGGGTTTCGACAAAGATGGTTTGAAAAGTCAAGAGCATCCCTTCATAAGGGGAAAATGTTACACCAAAAAATCAACCTTTCGACTAAGTCGAAGAGATGTTGCCTTTAAAGTTCAATAGCTACAAGACCTTTCGAAGAAGGCAAAGAAGTCAAAACAAGTACTTGCAACCCCATAGTGACCATTTCGAAAGCATAACAATCTATTCGAACTGGTTAAGAACCATCTAGGATTCCTTTCGACAATGTTGAAAAGCTCTATGAAGAAAACAACATTTGGAAGTCAACAAAGGAGAAATGATGGTAAACAACCTTTCGACAGCGTCGAAAGGAAGTAGGGCTTTCGACCGGGTTGAAAGGATGGAAGAGGATGAACGAATTGCTTGAGCATGATCAGAAGAACAGAGACACCTTTCGACAACGTCGAATGGAAGCATAGCCTTCGACAACATAAAAAGGAAGCAAAGCCTTCGACAACATTGAAAAGGAACATATATTTTGACGATGTCGAAAAGAGAAGAAGCTATCGATCATGTCGAAAGGGTTTACAATGGCATATAAAAAGAACACTGCTTTTGACGGCGTCGAAAGGGTTACAACAGCATATAAAAGGAATGTCTTCCGACATCGTCGAAAGCATGAACACGGAAGGAAGGCAGCCTGCATCTATAAATAAAACCCAAGGGGTCACGTTTTGAGGATCCAATTTCTCTCATTTCAAGCTTATATTTTATTAGATAAAGCATTGTAGCCTTAATTTAGGAAAGTATGGATTTGGAAATTTAAAAGAAATAAAGTTTACCTGGATAAAAAAACGGGAAGTCTCTAGTGTTATTCATTACTTTACTATTTGCTATAACTTTTGTTGGTTTAACTTCTTTTTTCCATGTTAATCCCATTGAAAGGCATCTGTCGACGAGGTCGACAATACTTCTGATCCAAAAATGTTCAGCATCCCCTTCAAAGCCATCAACCCTGAGGTCTGAAGCTTCCGACAAGGTCGAAGCCTGTTCCCTGAAAATCTAAACTTAGACTTACAAGCTTAATCCAAAGGAAGTCTCCCCTATAGCTTTCAACAAGGCCGAAGCCCACTTCAAATCCATTAATGAATAAGATCCTTTGCACAAACTTGAAGGAAACCACATCTAAGCTTTTGACAAGGTCGAAACTAACCTTTAAAAGATTTAACTTAGGGAATTTCATCTTGATTGAAAGGAAGGCTTTTGAAGGAGCTCTCATAATAACCCATCAGTGTCGAGAGGTCACCTAATCTAGACATTCCTTTCGACGACGTCAAAAGGCTTGACTTGGGAAATTTCCATAAATAAAACCAAACCAAGGGACAATTCCTAAAGGAATCACACTAAATTTTCGTACAAAAGAACTACTCTACATTCTTAGCAATATTTTGGGGTGTTGACAAAAAAATTTGTCAACACAAGTCATCGATTAACATACAAATTATAGAGGACAACTCTATATATGTGTGTGTGCGTGTATGTGTATTAAAGATTCATAATATTTATTACATACACATGGGTGAGTGATACCGATGTAAGAAATAATGTATTTCTTATGAAACATCCTCATGATTCAATTGTCAAACAAATTTGAAACAAAGTATATGTACACATTATGTATGTACTTATTCCAAAAATCTATTTTGGGTTTTTTCAGTTCCACTTACATTACTATGTACATATACAGTTACAGAAGTTTAATTTTGTTTATTGTAGGATCGATTTCACCCTAGAGGGGGGGTGAATAGGGTGATAGTGTTAATTATAAAAATTAATTGTGGAAGCTTTTAAAATAATTTCAACACAGATCACAGATTAATAGCAGCACAGAAAAATAGCAGAATAATAAATGCAGAAATAGAACGACACAGAATTTACCCAGCTTCGGCAAAACCCTGCCTACGTGCTGTCCCCAAGGTTTCTACTAGAAATTAGATAGTCAAACGCTTACACACGTAAACTCACGACACCCGCTATCGACTAAACCTAACTCTATGCTCAAAACCTTGCCACAACTCAACCACTGAGTTGCGAATTCTCAAACCACGCCACGTAATTTGTCCCCTAGTCACACGATTAGAAATTTAAATGGTTTAAAAATAAAATACAATTAAAAAACAATTTAAAAATTAAAATAACCCTAGTTTTAAAATAAAAACCCTTTATAAAATAGCCGGCCCTTTTTCTCTTCTTATATAATTGAGTTCGGCCCGTTGTTTTTTGAGATAACGGCGGCTCTCTTCTCGTCTTTGCAAATTAGGGCTTCGTCCCTTCGATCCAAATTAGGGTTTCGCGAAGTGCCTGACTTATGTTGATCGATTGCGTGGATAATCGCAAGTAAGCCTTGATCGATCGTTTTCCTTGTTGCTCAATTTGGCTGCTTCGTTGATCGAGTTCTTTCCTTGCTTGGTATGTAATTTATGCTTTTTGTGCTTTAGTGTTTTCGTACTTGAACTCAATGATCATATGCTGATGATGATTGTTGCAATTTATAGGAGTCGAACTCCTAAATTTTCGTTCGTCTGATTCTTTCAATATTTAGCTTCGGCCATTCGATTTCGTTTGGATGTTTGAGATTGATTCTGACTTCTTCAATTCGTATATATTTTGATTGCTTGACATTCACGGCATTGATCGATTTCGTGGTCACCACGGCTTGACTTGATTTGACGATGTTGATTTCGTCCTTTGTGACTTCGGGCTTGACTTTGATTTTGTGAAAATATGAACTTGTTCGATTTTTGTCTTGGTTATTGATTTTGACTTCTGCGTCTGCAGTACTGTCACTGCTTCGACTTTACCTAGTTCTGATCATGATATAGTCGCGGTATTGATTTTGAATTGTTCCATGACTTCAGCATTGTTCATGGTTGATTTTAGTTCTCTGTTGTATTTCTTGAAGTCTTCATTGCATACTGGTGGTCTTTTGTAGCATGGAGTTGCACTATACTTGTCATGTCCACTGTTTCATTTAGTTGTTCACTGGTGCATTATGTTGTAGCTTTTGGAGCTCGAGTTTCTTAGCTCTGTTCACTTTGAGTTGTATATTGTGTTTGTCTGTAGTGTTGTTTTATTGAGTCTGATCTTTGAGATCTTGTTCACTTGTTTGAGTCTGGTATCTTGATTCACTTGTTTTCTCATGAACATATGATGGCATTTGGTCTAGACTTGAGTTCTTGTTTGATTGATGTGCATGTGTGTTGGTTTGTAGTTGTGCATGTCACTGTTGCATTACTGACTTCAAATTTGGTTATCTACTTTGGCTTTGATCTGTTGGAGTTGCAGTATTGTTTTGCTGCTCTTGTTGTCATCGATGCATCCTTTATTGTTACTTTAAGACTTTATACATCATTTTGAAAAACTGGATGCTTTGTCCTGCACTTGTATTCATGTTGCAGTGACATTTGTTCTGGTTTGAGCTTCTGTTTCACTAGTATTAGTGATGTTGCAACTGGTTTGGGCCATGCTGCCTTCAGTTGCTTGTATATATGTACTTGCTCGGTCTGTAGCTCAAAGTTGCTACCTCTGATCAATTTGTTGAGCTTGTACACTTTTATTGCACCTGAGTTGAATCCAGTTTTAAAACCTTGGGTTTGACCTTGTGTTGAGAGTTGTGACATTTATTTTATTGCACGTGAGTTGAACCCGGCTTTTCATTCGGGTTTGACCTGTGCTCACTTGTCCCTATAACACTATCAAGTGTATATTTCGATGTGCACGGCCTTGTGGCATATACAGTGATACACTGTGTATGTCACAAGCTGTTCGTGTATGATAAATTCAAATTTAAATGACAACGAACAATCCAAATAACCGAGGAAAATATTATTTTCAAAATCCATATTTTCTTTATATTGCAAAAATATTTCTATTTCAATTTTACTGCGTTAGTGAATATTTTTGCAGATTGCTCAGATGTTGGATTCTAACTGGAATGATGTTGAATTTAAAATATGAGTGTGAGTGATATGTTGTGAGGAATTTATGTAAATTAAATTGTGATGTAATTAGAATCAAAATTATATATGTATAGTGAGAGATTGAATTTGTACTATTCAAAATTGTACTAAATATTTGTTTGAATAATTTTCTGTTTGTATTCAAATTCTGTGTTATTTAATTCTATTCAGCAAATATTTATTTAATCCATGAAAAATAGTACATTAATAAATACATTTAAACGAATGTATATATGTTTATTATCATCAAACAAAAATCATATAAGCGCATATTCAACAATCTCCCCCTTTTGATGATAACAAACATATATTTAAGATTTTGAATATGTTAAATGTATTTGATCATTGATATATCCTAATTGCTCCCCCTATTTAAATGCTTCCTCTCTACACAAAGCTCCCCCTACAAATATGCATACAATTAAATAATATGCAAATGAGCCTAGATGCAAATGGAAAATATTTAACCTTTGCTTGATTTTATTTGACAAAATCTTAACTTTTCTCTTCCCCTTTTGTTATCAGTAAAAGAATAATAGTACTAGAGAAAATAGAGATAAAGTGATCGATATTAATTCAACATTAAAACTCAATTGAATATAAATTTTAAATTTCAATAAAAAAATCAAACAAAAATCATAAATATTTTGTTAGGCGCATATTCCACTTTTAGAATGATGGGAATTATGTCATCATATAAAACCATACAATTGTGTCTATTTATGGTATATTTATATCAGGAATTTGAATATGTACTAACCATGCATAACCGTTAGGACTTTTAAATGAGATTAGTAGTATTCCAATTTTATTTTAAAAAAATAAACTCAAGTACCTTCTAACCACGCATAACCGTGAGGACTTTTAAATGGGATTAGAATCAACTTGTTTATTTTAAAAATCAACTTTTGATATGCGTTCCATACATGCATAACCGTGTGGACTTTTAAATGAGCATGGAAGCACATAACAAATTCCAAGTAATTCACCTATGCATAACCGTGAGGACTTTTAAATGAGAGTGAATACTTTGGTACTTTTTTTACTATATAAATTTTTTCTATTATTTAAAAAAATGTAAAAATGAAAAACGAACGATTCCTGTTTAAAGTATCACATATCGACAAACTATATAGAATTTTGATGAGTGATGGTCGTTAGAAATATGATAGATATAGTGATGGTCATGGAATTTTTACCAACAAAAAGTTTTATAACACTTATTTAAATTTCTAAAGAAATTTTCTAATTATACTTTCTCGAGTTATAATATATGATCAATATCAACACTCATCGCTTTTTCAATCACTATTTATCTTTTCAGAAAATTATTAGGGAGTCAGATTAGTCAAAATAGTCATTTAAAATAAATTCAAAAATAATTATGAAATCAATTTTTCAAAATGACTAATCTGAAAATATGGTCAAAAATGATTTTCTCGAGGGGGTTTTATAAGAAAAATTTCTGCTATTTGAAAATTATTTGAAATGAAAAATATGCAGATATTTTCTTTGAAAAACGATGCAGTTACTAAATGTCTCAAAAATCACGTTCAACTAGTAATTTTTCTATCAACTAGATTACTAATGTAATCTGCATCAGAATTTCTCTTTCAGTCAAAATTATCATTAATTGAATTTGATTGACCAAATCATGTAGTGTGCACCGAAATTTTCAAACTCAATTTTTGCAGCAATTTAAATGACATTTTTTTTGAATTTGAATTGAAGACGTATAAATAATCAGAAACCGTGAATGTAGAGTTAGCCATATTATAAATAAATGTATTATCATCCAACAAAACACTATTTTTAATCCAAACTTATATATATAAAGTAATTCAAAGAATCTAGAGAATTTTATAGTGTTTTTGGCATAAGAATATAATTTGGCCAAATATGTTGAATAAGTCAAAATCTAAATCATCATCTTTTCATCATCTCCTTATTTGCTGATTCAATTCAGAATATGGTGCAGATTATCACATTTAATATATTGTTTAAATAAATATACCTTTACCTGTTTTACCTTCTGTCAGCTTTAAACAAGGCTAAGGAACTTTGCTTTGTCGCCCATTGTGTTTCTGGAACAGCCAAAAATCTAGAGAACACTGTTGTTGTTCCTTAGCCTACAACCGCACCTACACGGGAAAAGATTTATGTGACCTATTTGTTTTTATAGGTTCATGGTTGTTAGTGGCAGAAAATTTTAAAGAACAATTTTGTAAAGACCCAAAACTATTTATAATTGTTCCATTCGGCACCCAAATTTGTTTAACTTTGAGAGATTTTATATTTATGCCTTTTGGAACCCAAATTGGTATAGTTTTCACATGTTTGGGTCTATACCAACAATTATTGTTATTGTGTCCATATTTTCTACAAATTGTGCACATAGAATTAACTTGATTAATATTACTTTCAACAATTTTTGAACTACTATATCCAAATCCTTGTCTAACCATATTAACTGTTTGCTTTACTAATAGCATATTCAACGATTTTTCACTTTTGAAAATTTATCTAAAGTCGTTGACAATTGTTGGACTTGTGTTTTGAGAGATTCATTTTCGTTCAATAAATGTGTGCACTTTTTGATAGAATTTTCTCTCCTAGTATTTTCACTTTCTTTCAAAATCAGAATTTCATTTTCAAGCGATTTCATTTTAATTTCTGATTTTTTAATTTCTTCTTCAAATGTTGGACACTTATCACACTTAGGGATCCTACTTTGATAGGTTTTAACTAATTGGTCAAGTTGTTCATTTAATTCTATCAAAGTAACCTTTTGTGATTCAAGTTTAGCATATTTCTCCCTAAGTCGTTCAAAACAGCCATTTACTTCGTGGAAATAAATAAGTAATTCAGAGTGAGTGAGTTTTGATATCTCGCTTGGCTCATCATCGTCGCTATCAGTTATATTTCCATGAAGGCACATATCTGCTTTCTCACTCTCACTGCTAGTACTTTGATTATCTTCATTACTTGTATTCCACATGGCTGTAGCATTTTTCCGTTTTGATTTCTTTTCAAAATCGCGTTGAAATCGGGGATAATTGGGCTTGATATCACAGTGTTTGTTGCAAATGATCCCGTGTTCTTTCGAGTTGTCTAGTGCTTTGATTATTCTGCTTTTTAATTTTTGATTTAGAGCTGGATTTCCATATTTGTGGTTCCACCTTTTGAATTTCTTCATTATTAACGCCAGCTCAGCTGCTCCATCATCATCATCCTCATCACAACTGCTTTTTACAAATCCTGTAAAGCACATTTCTTTAACTAAGTCGATTGTGGAGGATTTCTCATTGCTGTTGACTTTTGCACCATATATTGCATCGAAAGAATTCCAGATTTCCTATGCATTTCCACAATGAGAAATGAAATTAAAATTATATTGATTAATATGAGAATATAATATATGCATAGCAAGAGCATTAACCGAGATAATTTTCTTATCTGTTATATCACGCCCATTTTCAATAATATCCCAACATTTAATATTAACAGATTTTAAATAAAATTCCATTTTCAATTTCCAATTCAAAAAATCTGTTCCATCGAAAATAGAAGGAATAATATTGGAACGACCCTCAACAAAAGTATTATTAAAAGAAGCCATTTTAATAATTCAAATCTTTAAAACAAAAACCGATTTTTGAAACACGGATTTTTAAAACAAAAATTGACTTCTATTCCTAGCTTTGATACCACTTGTAGAATCGATTTCACCCTAGAGGGGGGTGAATAGGGTGATAGTGTTAATTATAAAAATTAATTGCGGAAGCTTTTAAAGTAATTTCAACACAGATCGCAGATTAATAGCAGCACAGAAAAATAGCAGAATAATAAATGCAGAAATAGAACGACACAGAATTTACCCAGGTTCGGCGAAACCCTGCCTACGTGCTGCCCCCAAGGTTTCTACTAGAAATTAGATAGTCAGACGCTTACACACGTAAACTCGCGACATCCGCTATCGACTAAACCTAACTCTACGCTCAAAACCCTGCCACAACTCAGCCACTGAGTTGCAAATTCTCAAACTGCGCCACGTAGTTTGTCCCCTAGTCACACGACTAGAAATTTAAACAGTTTAAAAATAAAATATAATTAAAAAACAATTTAAAAATTAAAATAACCCTAATTTTAAAATAAAAACCCTTTATAAAATAGCCGGCCCTTTTTCTCTTCTTATATTTTTGAGTTCGGCCCGTTGTTTTTTGAGATAGCGGCGGCTCTCTTCTCATCTTTGCAAATTAGGGCTTCGTCCCTTCGATCCAAATTAGGGTTTCGCGAAGTGCCTGACTTATGTTGATCGATTGCATGGATAATCGCGTGTAAGCCTTGATCGATCGTTTTCCTTGTTGCTCACTTTGGGTGCTACGTTGATCGAGTTCTTTCCTTGCTGCGGTATGTAGTTTATGCTTTTTGTGCTTTAGTGTTTTCGTACTTGAACTCAATGATCATATGCCGATGAAGATTGTTGCAATTTATAGGAGTCAAACTCCTAAATTTTCGTTCGTCTGATTCTTTCAATATTTAGCTTCAGCCATTCGATTTCGTTTGGATGTTTAAGATTGATTCTGACTTCTTCAATTCCTATATATTTTGATTGCTTGACATTCACGGCATTGATTGATTTCGTGGTCACCACGGCTTGACTTGATTTGACGATGTTGATTTCGTCCTTTGTGACTTCAGGCTTGACTTTGATTTTGTGAAAATATGAACTTGTTCGATTTTTGTCTTGGTTATTGATTTTGACTTCTGCGTCTGCAGTACTGTCACTGCTTCGACTTTACCTGGTTCTGATCATGTTATAGCCGCGGTATTGATTTTTAATTGTTCCATGACTTCGGCATTGTTCATGGTTGATTTTAGTTCTCTGTTGTATTTCTTGAAGTCTTCATTGCATACTGGTGGTCTTTTGTAGCATTGAGTTGCACTGTACTTGTCCTATCCACTGTTTCATTTAGTTGTTCACTGGTGCATTATGTTGTAGCTTTTGGAGCTTGAGTTTCTTAGCTCTGTTCACTTTGAGTTGTATATTGTGTTTCTCTGTAGTGTTGTTTTATTGAGTCTGAGCTTTGAGATCTTGTTCACTTGTTTGAGTCTGATATCTTGATTCACTTGTTTGCTCATGAACATATGATGGCATTTGGTCTAGACTTGAGTTCTTGTTTGATTGATGTGCATATGTGTTGGTTTGGTAGTTGTGCATGTCACTGTTGCATTACTGACTTCAGATTTGGTTATCTACTTTGGCTTTGATCTATTGGAGTTGCAGTATTGTTTTGATACTCTTGTTGTCATCGATGCATCCTTTATTGTTACTTTGAGACTTTATACATCATTTTGAAAAACTGGATGCTTTGTCCTGCACTTTCATTCATGTTGCAGTGACATTTGTTTTGGTTTGAGCTTCTGTTTCACTAATATTAGTGATGTTGCAACTGGTTTGGGCCATGTTGCCTTCAGTTGCTTGTATATATGTACTTTCTCGGTCTATAGCTCAAAGTTGCTACCTCTGATCAATTTGTTGAGCTTGTACACTTTTATTGCACCTGAGTTGAATCCAGTTTTAAAAACTTGGGTTTGACCTTGTGCTGAGAGTTATGACATTTATTTTATTGCACGTGAGTTAAACCCGGCTTTTCATTTGGGTTTGACCTGTGCTCACTTGTCCCTGTAACATTATCAAGTGTATATTTCGATGTGCACGGCCTTGTGGCATATACAGTGATACACTGTGTATGCCACAAGCTGTTCGTGTATGATAAATTCAAATTTAAATGACGACGAACAACCCAAATAACAGAGGAAAATATTATTTTCAAAATCCATATTTTAATTTGTATTGCAAAAAATTTCTTTTTTAATTTTACTGCGTTAGTGAATATTTTTGCAGATTGCTCAGATGCTGGATTCTAACTGGAATGAAGTTGAAGTTAAAATACGAGTGTGAGTGATATGTAGTGAAGAATTTATGTAAATTAAATTGTGATGTAATTAGAATCAAAATTGTATATGTATAGTGAGAGCTTGAATTTGTACTATTCAAAATTGTACTAAATATTTGTTTGAATAAAATTTCTGTTTGAATTCAAATTCTGTATCATTTATTTTATTCAGAAAATACTTATTTAATCCATGAAAAATAGTACATTAACAAATACATTTAAACGAATGTATATATGTTTATTATCATCAAACAAAAATCATATAAGCGCATATTCAACATTTATAACTGTTAAATCTAATTAACTAGTATAATGTATATATTTATCTTATTAATTAAATCATATTTAATTAATTCTAATTTTAATTTGTTGGTTAAATCATATGTAATTATTTTATTTTTTATAAATTGTCTGAAATTTTACGTTATTCATTAAAAATTATTTAAAATAAATAATTAACAATAAAATTTACAGATTGTTTATATATATAAACACATATTAATATATGCATACTTTATAACTTAACCTTTGATTAAATTGATTTAATAAATTGATTTATTTAATTAAGCAATTAGATTAATTATTTAAATTAAATTTGGAAATTTAGGATAATTAATCTTAAACAAATTTAAGATAAATACATAACTATAATGATTATAGTTACATATATGTATATGTCTAATTAATCAACCTTTTATTTAATTATTTAATTTAATTTAATTAATTAAATTAATTAAATATATATATTAAAAGTTCAAAATTAATCATTTTAATTTTCAAACCATTTTGAAAATTTAAATTTACTTTATAATCTTTATATAATTTCATTTCAAATTTAACATTTAAACTTAAAATATATTTTTAATGTTCAAATCCTAATTTAAAAGAGAGCTTGGGGCATAAATAATTTTAGGCCATACATTTGGGCCAAACTTTTAGGCTTACTCCACCTATTGAGCCAGGTCGGTGGTCAGAAAGGGGAGAATATTTGAAATATACTTTTCTGCATCAACCCAAGCTCAAACACTACTTTTTTATATACCCATCGGTTAAATAGGTTTAGTTGGTTGCCATAAATATAGGTTAATTAGACCGAATAGACCATTTGGCTATGGTATCATTGTTTTAACTTTTAGTTTAGAATATCATTTAATTATTTGAAATAAACATTTATTTATAGTTTGTAAAATACTTTAATATCAAAAGTTTAAAAAAAAATTAAAGACAAATTATTTGAAAATTACATAAATGAATTTAGATATGCATTTTGTAATAAAATGTATTAATATATATATATATATATGTATGTATGTATGTATGTATATGTATATGTATGTATGTAATTATTTTTCTTTCTACCACATTGATTTTGTTTATTAAAGTAATTATTAAAATATAAATATATTATATTAAAAATAGGTCGAAAATATTTTCTTATATAAAATCAAATTTTTTTATATCTTTATATTATTTTATAAGTAATTTAAATACATATTATACACACATATGATTTAAAAATATTATTCTGTTTTATTTTAAATTAGCAATGGATAATATTATACATCGCTAGATTAATTTGTTTAATTAATTTTATACATAGATCATGTTAAAAACATCAACCTATATAGGTAATTCAACATAATTCAAATTTAGACTATTTAGGAATAAAAAATGCATATACAAAAATTTTCTATGGGGATGCTACAAAAATTAGATATAAATTAAAAAAATGGATATATACCGTAGAAGACATGGTTGTTAAGTGCACCTTTTTTGAAGAGATATCCTAGATTTAGAAAGAATCGATCTACCACACCATGCAACGATCTAGAGCATCATTGTATTATCTTATTTTAAGGTATTTTTGCTAATGGAAGTTTGGCTAAGTAGGTGTAGCCGGGGTAGTATTTGGCCATGGTTGAGAATGTTGTAAATTAAAAGATTAACAAATGAGGGAATGGATCAATTTAAAAATAGAGAAGGAAGAGGAGACAAATTCTTCTCGTTTTACGTTTTCTCCTCTTACTAATTCTTAGATCTAGATCTAGAATTCAATAAACCCTCCCATGTCATCCTTATGGCTTGCCATATCAAAGACCATTATGGGTTAATGATAAATCAAACTAGCCTAATAACTAATGTCATTTAAATCATATTTAAATGCATATCGATGTCATACATCGATATATGCATATATAGGTTGTATATATGCACCAGTTAATTACTAGCAGCAACCAAAAAATATTAATAGCACCCAGTACGGCAAGTAAAAAAAAGTATTTTATAAATATTAATTACTTTGATTAATTTATAATAATTATAAATCAATTAAATCATGTGGTGTTTCAAAGAACTCGACAATGCAGTTGTGTGACTCGTAGTTGTAAATCCAGTCAGCGATTGTTTGCGCCAAAATTGGTCACAAACCATAAAAGCTGTGAAAGCACCAGTGTTTACACACAGATCTACAATATTCTAACGTAGATCTGGATAAAATAGAGAATAAAAATGAAGAAACAGTAAAGTTAAAATGGAAGAAAGCAGGAAAGAACATAAGGTTTATAGTGGTTCGGCAAACCTACTTACATCCACTTTGAGTCAATCCTTTTTATTCCCTTTGAATTGTAGTTACAATTACAAGCCTTTAGTGTCAATACAAAAATGCAAAGTTCCACGTCAGAGAAGGAGTAGATCCCCTTTTTAGTTGCCATAGGACTCCTATTTATAGGTGTAGATCCGAAAATATCCGTCCCAAAACCTGGAATACCTCTTCTCTTGTGCAAGTGGGCCCACCAGATCAATCCAGAGCAATTTGGGATCGATCGTGCTCAATTCGTATCGATCCAAAAGTGGTCCAATCGAGCTGAGATCGATCATGGAGGTTCTCGAGTGCATCAGGAAGCACGTTTGAAAATTTCTTAGTGTTTGGACTTGTAGATTACGAGTTATGATCGATGCAAGTTTGTGTTCACCGGTTGGCTGTCACATTCATATCCATGAATTTGTCTCCATCCCTTCATATCCATCACAATTACATCGATGACGTGGCTAGAAAACCTAGGGGTTATCCACTTTTGATGCCAAGTTGACTGCTTCTTCATCCAAACACGTTTCCTTCGTATCGACCTGAGATGCCTACTTCGCATCGATGATTCAATGTCCATTTCGTATCAACCCCCTGTTCTTGTTCGTATCCATTCTCTTCATATCCATCCTTTCATATTGATCCAAGCGCTGTAGAAATGTATGCTTTCGTATCCATCAGTTGCCTCTTCCTTTGTATCGATCTAGCCCGGATCGATACAAAATGTGCCAACAAGTTCTATCGCATTCATCAATCGAGGTGTAAGTATCGAACCTATATCCATCAAGTCTGCATCCATTCAAGTCTCGCTTCTTTCGTATCCATCTAGCGCCGCATCCTTCGTACCAATCCAATACCATGTTCTTCTTATCGATCCCATGCTAGGATCAATACGAAATGCATCGAGATGAAGACTAACCAATCCAAACCAAATGCCAAGCGCACACGTTGATCCAAACCCGCATCCATCCTGATAACAATCCATATCCATGTCGATCGATACGAAATCATCAAGTATATCCTCGATCGATATGAAAATATTGATCCGAAGTAGATAGATGAGCTTGCGTCGATCGATGTGAATCACACCGATGCAAACCTATTGATACGAAGGTGTCGATGCGAACCATTCCTCACCAGTATTGATCCATCCATATCTCGAGCATACGAACTCTGATTGACTTAAAATTCGTAACGCAGCCTAACCTAGTCTTGTTCATCATTCCTAATCGATCCCGTGATTGAAGTTCGACCAAATTTTGACCATATCGATCATAACCCTATTTCTAGTCGATCTCTAATCCGAATATCCATCCTTTCCAACGAATTTGTTGATATCCCGACCTTGACCAAAAGGCGTGGTAACATTTGCCCCCTAAAATATGCCTTGTTGTAAGAAGGTGTCCATACCATCTGATTCATAATCCAATCCATTACCAAGCCATCCTATCCGAGTGCCACATCCATATTCTTATCCAGATCTGTGACTGCTCCGAGTCGATATCTGATTCTGAATCCAGTAATCAAATCCTTAGCCAATTTCATATACATCTGAACCCGAAAACTGAATTCAAACCCATACATATCCAATAACCAAATCTACGACCTCTCCGGGTCGATATCCAAATACGGGATCACTCCGGGCCTATACCCAAATCCTTAGTTGTTCATAGCCACTATCTGAATCCATAACCTCTCCGAGTTCTTGCCAAGCATAGCCCACTCTCGACGACCTGTATTGAATATTTCCTTTGGGTTCTTTTTATTGTGTCCCTGAACATTGAGTAATGCCATGACTTAAGTCCTAAGCCGAATTCTGGTCGCTTCGGACCCTTGCCAAGTATAGTCCATACTTAAAGACCCACACTAGTAATTGATGACATATGGCCTAAGTCCTAGGCTGAATCCTGGTCTCTCCAGACCCTTGCGGAGCATAGTCCATACTCGATGACTGAATAAGTCAATTTACCGTGCTCGGGCAATACGACTTACCCCCTGCCAGGCATAATCCATACCTATTGACCATTCACCAAAGCCAGATAAAAAATCCAATCGAAATCCAATCCAAAATCCAGATCAAATCAAAAAACCAAAAATCCATACAAGAAATCCAATATCCAAAATAGAAAATAAGCATCCAAACTAAAGTCCAAACCAGAAAGCAAACAAAACCAAGAGTTCAAACCAAACTCCAAAACCAAACTAGAAAAAAGTAAATGTCCAAACCAAAAAATAAAAACCCGATTTTACAAACCAAAGCGTCGCGGTCATCCATCATCTCAAAGCATGCGTAGGGGCTATCCCCAACCACATACATGAGTAAGTGACTTGGCTGTTTCACTACACCAAATACTGTGATTTGCCACTAACCATCCGCTCTTTTAGCAATGGTTAATAACCGTTGCCATTTAGCAACGGTTAGTAACCGTCTTGGTTAAATTAGCAACGGGTTTTAATCGTTGCTAATTAGGAACGGTTATTAACCGTAGCTTCTTTGGAGACAAATGGGCGCGGTGAATTTCATCCTTTCGCGCCATACTTTTTTGGCGCGCTTCGTTACAATTAACAACGGTTTTGAACCGTGGTTAAGTAGCAACGGTTATTAACCGTTGTAAATCTTTTAGCTAGGGTCGGCCCAGGGGCAAGCCCATGGGATGGGGCAACCAACTGAACCGGGCAGCACCAAAAATCTGTTTTACTTCAAAGTTACAGCTCAATAGCAATCTCCATGTCGGCGATGCTCGAACCCAAAAAACTAGGGTTTCAAAAATCAGCGCTTTCTAAATAATCATCGCTGCATACTCGGCTATTCCATCAGCCATCGTCGCGTCTTGCTTGCCTCCTACGCGATATTTTCTACTGCTGATTTGAAGTCCTGCTACAGTCTCTATACTGCCACTGCTAATTAAGTATGCGAATTTCTTTTGCTTAATTTGTCGTGTTTCGATTTTGTTTTGCTAAAAAGGTAAATAAATTTCATTAAGGTAAAAAAGATTAATTTATTTACTTTATTTTATAGCCATCAGCCATCGTCGGCTCTTGGTTGCCCCCTACGCGATATTTTCTACTGTTGATTTGAAGTCCTGCTACAGTTTCTATACTGCCACTGCTAATTAAGTATGCGAATTTCTTGTTTTGATTTGTCTAATTTTCAAAAATTGAGTCGCCCTTTTACTGCTTTTCATTGACCTTGAAAACATCTGAAGCTAATAACTTATTAGTATTTAGTTACAAACAACTAGTTTTCTGTAAATAATCGTTTAGGAATTGAAATTTGAAAGCTGAAGCTAACAAACTAATAATTATTTAGGAACTGATATTTACATTGATGTACTTTTTCCTGCAGTGTGTGTATGTCTACCCGCAAACATTTAGGCAGAACCCAATATGATTTGCCTGTACACTTAACGAGATACACTAGTTTGTAAACTTGATACATTTCGTTCAAAATTAAATACACTGTTTTGTAAACTATTTGATACTATAAGTAGTGCAGCCCACTTAATGTGGCAACTTTTGTATAAAAAGTTGGTACTTTGTTATGTTATAGTTTAATATGTGATTTTACAAATTGCAATGTATTGTACTGTACTGCACTGCATGCTAGTTAGACATAGCTGCTTATAGTGACTGCTAGGGTATAAGTTGATGCAATGAATTTTGTTTTACTAAATATGAGACCATATTTAGTAAGTGGATAAAATTGTTGTTAATGGCGCAAGCCAAGTACCAGGAGAGGGGTAATGCATAGACATTACTCTGGTGCTACAAAATGGCGCCGTTGTAATGGCAAATTTTTTGGAAACAGTTTGACGCTAATGTTAAATTTCAAGTGAAATCAGAAGAATAGACATCTGTTTAGTTAATATCAGAGTTGAACTTAGTGGAAAGCCATAAGATATTGTTACCCATGATTTCTTATTAGCTTTTGTTATTTTCTTTCAGTATGTCTTTTAGTATAGACAAACAATGGATGAATCAATCTAATCGAAGAAATACAGAATATGTGGAAGGTGTGAGAAATTTCGTTAAATTTGTTGCTGAAAACGGTGGCAATAAGGAAAAGTATTCGTGCCCTTGCACACGGTGCAAAAATGAAGATACATTCAAATTAAATGACATTCATTTTCATTTGCTTAGATATGGTATTGTTCAATCATATACCGTGTGGTGTTTTCACGGGGAAAGAATACCGGAGAAGCCAAAACAACAACCGGTTAGTCATGCCACAAATACTGATGAGTCCGAACATATTAGGATGGAGGATTTGATCGATGATGCAGATAGATTCCATCACTTTCAACCTACAAGTCAGTTGCATGATAGTGCTAATATTGGTGAGGAGTTTACGGATAAATCATTTTTTGATAGTGCAACTACAACAGAGCCATTGTATCCTTCTTGTCCAAAAGAGATTACAAAGTTGTATGCCATTGTCAAACTGAATAGCCTGAAGACCCAATACGGCTTTTCAGACAATGGTGTGACTGCCCTACTCGAATTCATAAAGGAGTTACTCCCCGAAGGTAACACGCTACCGTCAAAGTACCCCGACGTGAAGAAGATCATTAAGCAAGTTGGGATGAATTACATAACTTATGATGCATGCATTAATGACTGCATCTTGTACTGGAAAGATAATGCGAACAAAGTTTCATGTACAAATTGCAACGCACCAAGATATAAGACATCATTCGACGAAGAGAGAAAAGCTACCACAGTACCTCGAAAGACCTTAAGACATTTTCCTTTAATTTCTAGATTGAGAAGACTGTATACTGTACCATGGATAGCAGAAGCGATGACCTGGCATGGTCGTGCCAAGTCCGGTACAACCGTAATGCGTCATCCGCGTGATACTTCTCAATGGAAAACTATAAATTCTTTTGATCCTTCGTTTGCTACTGAACCACGAAATATCACGCTTGGAATAGCAACAGATGGTTTCTGTCCGAATGCTTCTTTAACTAACCCTTACAGCTGTTGGCCAGTAATTGTAGTACCATATAACCTTCCTCCGTCTTTGTGCATGAAAAGAGAGTTCTCAATGTTAACACTGTTGATTTCTGGGCCAAAACAACCGGGGAAGGATATTGATGTTTATTTAGAACCTTTGATAGACGAGTTAAAGCAGTTATGGGAAGGAGTCGTTACATTTGATTCATTTAAGAAATCTGAGTTCATAATGAGAGCTAGAGTGTTGTGTGCAATCCATGATCATCCCGCTCTTGGGACTTTATCGGGATGTACAACTCACGGGTACTTTGCATGTCCTATTTGTGGAGAAGAAACTACATCTATTTATCTCCCTGAAAGTAAGAAGATTTGTTACATGGGACATCGTAGATTTCTTCCGTCCGGACACAAGTTTCGATACGATAAGACAAATTTCAACAACGAGCAAGAACTTAAGCGTCCTCCAAAACCACTGACTGGTTATCAAGTTGAAAAAAAGGTAGCGAATATAAAAATGAAAGTTGGTAAAAACATACTGGAAATTGGTCGAAAACGGAAAAAGACAATCGATGAAGAAGTTCCTGCATGGTATAGGAGGTCGAAATTCTTTGATTTGCCATATTGGAAAACAAATTTGACCCGACATAATATTGATGTTATGCATACGGAGATGAATGTCACGAAACATTTGATCAACACAATTATGAACCATAAAGACATGTCAAAAGATGGGAACAATGCACGGAAGGATTTGAAAATCATGGGTATAAAACAAAAGTTGTGGGTGATAGAAGATCCTGAAACAAGTAAAGTAACCATACCAAATGGGACTTTCACTTTGAGAAAAGAAGAAAAGATAAGGTTTTGCACCGTTTTGAAAATTTTGAAAGTGCCAAGCAAATTCTCTTCGAACTTCCATAATAATGTGAGCATCAACCCTCCTGAACTAAAAAATATGAAGTCACATGATTACCACGTCATAATGGAAAATTTACTTCCAGTATTGCTTCAGCATTGTTTTCCGCAACATAAGGATCTACGGAATGCTATTCACCGCATTAGTCTCTTTTATAACATTTTGTGCTCAAAGGTGATCAACAGGGGACATCTTCTAAAAGCAAAGGCTAGTTTGGTAGAAGCAATGTGTGTTATTGAAAAACATTTTCCGCCTGCATTTTTTGATATCAGTATTCATCTTATGGTTCATTTAGCCGATGAAGCATTGATTTCTGGTCCTGTTAGATATAGGTGGATGTACCCATTTGAACGGTAAATTACTAATTTTAGTTATGTACATAATTATTCGATTTAAATAGCTATTGATGTCTACATTTTACAATTATTCATCTTCATAGGTTGATGAAAACATATAAAGGATATGTGCGCAACAAAAGATATATTGAAGGGTGTATTGCAGAAGGATATATTGTACAAGAAGCTAGTCTTTACTGCATGGAGTATATGCCAAAAGGAGGTGCTGGCACTCATAAACATACCCGTGAAGCGTTTTTAGACGAGGATGATGAGTTTGCTGATGAAATAGCACTAGATAATGGTAAAGATATAACGTTAACTCAAGTGCAATTTCAACAAGTGCGTAAATGGGTCCTTGATAAGTATGACGGATTGGATGAATGGAAGAAGTAAATTCATGAATTTGTTCTAAATTCTTATTATTGTAAATCAATTCATATATATAGTATTTATTGTGTTTTTTTCGTAGGAGGTATAACTCCTATGTTCAAAGCACCAAATCTCAAACTCGAGGCGGGGGTACATCTGGGGAAACTATTAAAAAGTTCACTTTTTGGTTACGTGAGGAGGTATATGTATTAAATATTTAACGTATTTTCAAGTTGACCATACACCTCCTTGACAATGTTTTTTTACTTATTGTGTTTGTTGTAGTTGTTGAAGACCGTCGATGTTGACTCAACTCTTTGGCGGTTAGTTAACGGGCCGAAGTTTGATGCCCGTTGTTATATGAAGTACCAAGTGAATGGGTTTTTATTTTCTCCGAAGAGTTATGAAGAGCGAAAGCTAACACAGTGTAACGACCCATAAAATTTTAGCAATTTTTAATTGGTATTTAACGTATTGAATTGGATTTTGAGAAATTATTAATAATAAAATTTTGAAAAAAAAAAGAAAATATGTTATGTATATTAATGATTTGTAGTACGAGCTGTGTACATATATTTTAAAGTTTGGTTGTGGTTATACCTATAAGATCTAGTACAAAAACTTTATAAACTATTATTTATACTATAATATAAGTTAAGTTTGATGTAAATTTGGTAGCATAGTTCATTTCTATTGGGTATAAATATCAATAGCGTGGGTAATAAATTTACGGTCTCCTTTTGCTTTTCAGCAAGGTGTGTAAATTTTAAGTATGTTGAGTACGTTCCATATATAGTTATTTTGGAAAACCACTGTATATGTATGATGGTCTATTTGAAGTGTATATATAGTAAAGCGTATTTATACCAAGTTTTATTTAATTTATATGTGTTATAATAGCTATATATATATGTTAGTCTTGATACTAGTATATAGTTTTACTGAAGTTTGATTTCTAGTCATGTTAAATATATATATATATATTTGATTTTGGGTTTTTGTGTCACCATTTCCAGTTTATTTTAGTGCATATTTAGTATATCTATACATATGTCGTCAGCTATAAATACGATAGTTAAGGGTTTCATATATCATATGAACCAAAGAAGAAGAGAAGTATATACTATATTTAACTACATATATGAAGTATATGTTTTAAGGGTTGATTTAAGGTCTGCATTAAAAAAAGTAGTTGTGATTACCATTATTTCATATTGTACCTTCTATATTCCTGACTGACTTTCAGCGTCCATTCATTCATTTTAATTGTGGGTTTTTCTTTTCTCTCTCTTTTCTTATAAATAATTGTACGCATTCATCTCTTTCCCTTTCTTATATTTTGTCCCTTCATCATCTTTTAGCCGTTAATTTTGTTTCGAAAATCAAGAAAATTTGTATACGTTTTATTCTTTTTGAACGTTTAGTAATAAAGATAAATCTGCATAGTATAATCAGATATGAATTGAGATCTAGGAAATAAATAAATATAAAAACGTATAACATGCCACTAATAATAAATTGCTTTAATAGCTTCTCAATTAGCGTACAGCTGTTTCCATTCCATGCCATGTCAAAAGTTTGAAACGTAATAAATGCTATATGATTATTTCGCATTTATTTTTTTTCCTTTATTATTTCCTGTACGTTTTCATTCCAATCTAAATTATAACTTTTTGATTTCCATGCCTTTTCGGATCTCAAACGCGCAGCCCAAGGAATATTTCTTTAATAATTTTCCTAAAAATCAGCTTTTGGCCGTTTTATTGCATTGATTTCAAATTGTGCCCGTTTGTTTTTCTCATTCCTCTCATACGTTACCACTTTTATTTATGCTCAGGACACAGCTCATTTTTTTTTCCTTCGTTCCCTTTCTTTTATTTGCTTCCTTCGTTTCCATCGGTTCAATTATATAGATTTTTATATTCGTTGCACGTTTACATTCATTTATTTTGACCAGTCCTTTCCTTTGTTATTCCCCTAATTTTGTGCGTTACTTTACCATAACCAATGCTCCGTATTTATTCGCTTTAATCTTTTCAGCTGAATTTGACCATTACTATTCAAATCAATTCATATTTATTGTATACGTTTCGTATGCAACGGTTCTTTTCTTTATTTATTTTGCCTTTATAACCTTGTTTGACTTCGTTTCTTTCATATTGCAAACTGCTGTCACTTCCAATCTCATTCCTCATTTTAAGTTTTCTTCCTCCTCCTTCTTCCATTTTTCTTTCTACAGATCCACCTATTTTCTCCCTTCTTTTACCGTGCTTCCACCTCCCATCGCTTCGTCACCCACCACATCCAACTCATCCCTCTCCCTCCGCGTTTCTCTCTCCTCCTCTCATGCACATATCTCTCTACACGTGTTGTCATCGCCTGCATGCTCAGCCATCCTCAGAGCCTTCACCATCAACAATCATGCCACACGTTATCTTTGAGTAATAGGTTAGCATATATTTATAATATATATGTGTTATTGTATATTTTCTATAAGTCTGTATTTGGAATATGTGATCTGTCCTACATGATTTTAAATTCATGTTAGTTATGTATCATATGGTATTATATATATGAGTTCATAACAGTATTCTTTTTTTTTTTTTTTTTCGTTCATAGTGTGTATGATATTATACTATGTATAGAGATTTGATAACTTGATTGTTTTATACTTTATGTGTCACGTTGGTATTCAATTTTAAAAGTTTGAAGGTTATATATTAGTTAATATATAGTTTAATATATGTCAGTAATGTATATCTATGCAGTAATATTGTATGTATTATAGCAAAGTAAGTTTTTTTTTTGATTTAAGATATCATATATACATCTTATAAATATAGTATGGTTCCAAGTATGAAATGTTTGCAGTTTTCAGATTCTATATAATATAAAATTTTGTTCGCATGTTATAAAATTTGATAAGTGTATATATAAATATTATATAAAAGTTAGTACATATATAAAACGTAAAGCATACTCATCTTATCAGTCGATTGTATATGTATTTAAATATATGATATGTTTAAAGCTATGTATTTTGTGAATAACTGGTTATAAGTATATATATACACATTTGATTTAAAGTTATAAAGGTATGCATATTGTGAATTAGACTATATTAATGGTTAGCTTACAAATATTTATATAGTTTTATAGGGAAGTACGAGCTATGTGGGTTATATTTTTAGCAAGCGTATTGTTACCACTTTAAAATGGGTGAAGTTTTACAGTTTACGGTCTATTTGTGTAAGTGTGTAATGTATGTTTAATTTAATAAAGTTATGATAGTTTTGTATAAAATGTTTAACTATTTATATATCTGATATAATGATAGTTTCATATCTGATATAGCTTATATATTATAAAGTTACAGGATACGCTAGTTTTATACGCTAGTTAATATATATATTTAATAATTGACTAAAATGTTTTCAGTGTGAGTTTACTTTTTTTTTTAGTGTTGGATTTTATACGGCATAGTATGTATACTTGTTCACAGTCTATATAAGTATATGAGTGCATGTGTCATTATAAGTATTTTGTTGTTTATAAATCTCGAGACATATATATGCGTTTAGGTGTTTGTTTCAGACTTACGTAATATATATATATAACCGAATATAGGCTATGCATTTGGAATTTCTATATATACATTTTTATTATGAACATATATAGGTTGCTTTCATGGGGTTTTTAAGTAATATATATTACAATAAGTGGTTATATTGTTTTTATAATAATTATTGACTATAAAATATAATACAATGGTTTTTTTTTGGACGAATTATGTTTAAATTACATATAGGTATATATAGATTTTAAATATACATTTTTAATTTGAAAATTGGTTTTGGGAGAATTAATATCATAATAATTTATATTTTTTTCTGTAATATCAAAATTGATTCGATTCATTCTCATCGATTTCCCATTATCAGCCTTGTCCGTCGTGCCTATTTTCTACATCAAATCTTGTCCATCCAGCGTTGCTTTGGATTTCGTAGCTTATTTCATCATCATATATCTCTAGCCTCGAAAGGTGAGCAATCACTCACGATTAACGTTCTTTTATTTATTAAATTTGATTCCAATTGAAATATGCTGCTGTAGTTATTTAAATTGTTATATTTATGCTATTATCTGTAATAGTTCACTTATGGGATATGACACCATATCCTATTGTTTATATTTATTTTGATGATATATACCTGTTGTTATTATTATTATTTTCATATCTGCTATCACTCTGCAAGTTCCCTGTTAGTATAAAAATCACTATGGGTTGAAATGATACATACCCGAACGGACTTTAGAATAGGAGAAAATCGTTATGGGTTGAAATGATAAACCCAAACGATTTTCATTTAAATTGAATTTGGGATTACGGGTTGAAATGATATCCACCCGTATATATTTAGTGTACGGATTGAAATGATAAATATCCGTAGCATTTGACTATATGATAGGAAATATATACCGACACCGTTGGTCCATATAAATAATTTAAAGATAAATTTCTACAGTTTGAAAAGAAACATATGTGAATTAATAAATATTGGTTCTTAAAATATTATACATAAATGGAAACTTTATATATAAATTTAATAATATTTTAGACTAATTTAATCCATAAAATATGTTTAAGTATTATTTAAGATTTATATGTCAAATTTTACCGTGTAAAGAATTTTAATAATTAAGATTGGGAGATAAATTTGGTTTATTAAAAATGGTATTCAAATGAAGATTTATTTAATTAAATCAATTTGAATTTATTGAATGGGAAATTTAAGGGTATGATTTTGTAACTGGATTTTTGTTTTAAGTGATTTATTGAATGTTTCATGTTTAAATAAATTAAAGAAAATATTGAGTAAAAGGGTAATTTCAGGTTTACTTAAATGATGTTGAATCTAAGGAGGAAATATTTCAAGGCTAAATAATAATTTGATTAAATCAAGATCTTATGAAACTGTAAAATTGAACTTTGGGAATGTAGAATATTAAATCTTTGAACTATACTAGAATATAAATGGGTGTTTCAGATCTGTATTTGAATCGATATAAGTTGAATTTATTATTTAGAAAACTAAATTGAATAAAGTTTAGTTTGAAACGTTGATTACTTAAAGTTTTGAAATATATTGAAATATAAAGGGTATTTGGTGATTTCAAATCCGAACTTGAGATCAATAAAATTGAAATGGTTATTTTAGAAATTGAGTTGAATTTAAATTGATAAATTGAGATTGAAAAAGATTTAAATGGGAAGGTCGGGTTGATGTTAAACGATTGGTTAAGTTGAGGGAATTGAAATTTCTTTACTGAATAAATTATTTAATATATATAAATACTATTTGGGAAGTATAGAGATTTTTGAAGTGAAAATGATAGTTGGTTTTGAAGTATAAATTAAGTTGGAAGACTACGGTGTTATAGTGTATATTTCTATCTTATAGATAGTTCCATGGACCCTTAGAGGATGGTTATCCCAAACATCCTCTAAGTTAATTATATTTTAGTTGATATTTCACTTGAGTTAGATTTATAGATATAAGAATGTTAATCCTGACTCGAGTGTTTTGTGTTTTGCTTTACGCTCGGGTCAGACTGAGAGATACAGCATTTGAGACTCATCTTCGAAGTTGGAGCTTTGCTTGAAGATCCAGCTATCTATCCCTTCAGTCATCCAGTTGATTGGTTCAGAGAAGCCATCTGTTGCATTGGAGACTTCATGGCATTTGAACTATTCGGTTGTATTTTATTTCTAACTTTAATGTATATAGTAGCTTCATGAACTACTATTTTTATCTATTCCGCTGCATTGTATTACTCTGTGTAAGTGATCTATGATTGATTTATTTACTGTATATTTTAAGTTTTGCCAAATTTTTATTAACAATTCGGTATTTTGAATTATTCAAGTCGGACATGTACGGTTTTATTGTCGATTTGAATGGTCCAAAATAGCGGGCTGTTACAGTTGGTATCAGAGCTTTGGCTCTAGGCAAAACTTAGCATATATGGTAAATTTATTTACAGAATCACTTTCGTTCGAGTTGAATCTCTTCCTTTTTGACTCAATTTCCTTTGAGTTTTGGAATGTCCCTCGGTTTCGAAATTCATTCTGTCTCTCCCTATTTATATTCGTTTGATTCTGGAGTATCCCATAACTCCATTGAATGATTTGTAAAGGGGGTGAAAACTCCTTTTCAATTGGCATTGACTCACCGAAGATTCCTGTATCCTCGGTTTACGATGCTGATATATCTTGTTATGCCGAATTCTATATCTCCGACGATCGAATGTCGAATTGCCTCAGAATTCTACACCGATCTAATTTTGGAATCACGGTTGACAGGTAAAGGTCGCCCGCGATTTATAGAAGTATATCCATCTTCTATTTTGTAACTTAATTATCTCATCTTCGATCGAGTCTATCTTCGAATCAGGATTCTATTGATTAGAGTTCCTTTAAATTAAATCTCTATCTTTGTTTTGAAATCCATCCTTAAATCATCCTTTGAAAATCGGGTTTTGTTTGTATTTTAGAAATTGTTTATACCGAAATTATTATTTTGATAACTATGATTTTATTCTATATATATAAAGAAAATGTTTTCGGTAGAGATTATATACCTATATATAAAGCAAATAAGAAATGTTATTCTATATAAAAAGGGTTTTGAAAGGATTTGAAATTTTGAAAAAATTATAAGAAATTGATTTATATAAAAATGATTTATAATTGAAGTGTTAAATTTGAAATTCGAGAATTGAATTCCGGTATTTTGAAATTGGTTTTAAGATTTTGGAAATTATATATAAATAATACGATTTAAAAGTATTTTTCCGAATAAGAAATATTTCAAATGAATTCAAATGAATTCCAATAATTTTGAAGAAATTTCAAAGAAGTTTTCAAGAAAATAGAAGTCTAGAACTCACTTATGTCGCTGGAGAATAATTTCGGTGATGAGTGCACGCATCATCGACATTGATTTTCGAGTTTCAGAGTGGGGGAGAGGCCACTTTAATAGCTTCGCTATGCGAGTGATTTTGTAAAACCGTTTTTGATTTCAAATTCCGAAGTATAATTTGATATTTTCGAAAGATATATGTATATATTTGAAACAATTTGAAGTAAGACCGGTGTTCAGTCCTCGAGTTTTTGATTTGACTTAGAATAACTCTATTTATAAAAATTGATTTCCATCTCTTGGATTTGAAATTGATTTTCACTGACTATTTTGAAGGTTCGAGCACTTCCAAATCAAGGTTTAAAGGTTTAAAAACCAAGATATTTCGAAAGGTATAAAATATTTGATAAAGTATGCAAGTTTTGTTGTATGAGGTTAAATCTTTTATTAAGTAAGAGAATATGGCTATTTTAATTATACTAATATGGAATTTAGTTTTTAAATGTTTTGAAAGAATTTTAGTTTTAAATAATGGTTTTCAAAAAGGTAAATTGGATATTTCAAATCGAAGTAAATAGTTTAAAGGTTTTAAAGGGATAATTATAAATTTGGAAACCATTTTGAATATAATTGATTTTGAGAAAAATATTTGGTTTTGAAAATTAAATTGAAAAAAAAACCCAGTACTTATATGGTGATTTTGGAAATGAATTTGTTTGACTTGAATTATTTTAATTTGGAAACTGGGATAATTTTCTACACCTATTATTTTGGGAACTTTGAAATTCAGACATTTAATTTGGAAGAAAATTTGGTGAAATCATATATGATTTTGAAACTGAATTGGTATTGAAATAATTTGAAATTGAGAACCTTAGATTACTAAGCACTTGATTTGGGAGTGGTCGAACTTATATAAAATGGATTGTATAAGTATGAGGTTGATTTGAAATCTATTGATTTGAAAGGTACTCAATTTGGAAAGAGATTTTATTTAATCGAAATCTATATAAGTATGATTTGATCTACTATTGATTTGGAAAGTATTCGATTTGAGAAAGGAATCCTATATATATGGACTTTATATAAGTACAATATTTGAAAGTGATTTGAAAAGGTACTATATGATATATATTTTCGAAGTAAAGATATGGAAAGTGCCTTCTGCTTGATATCTGCTTTGTGGCCACATCGTGGATTCATTCTATCGATATTATTCTCTCTGATTTTCGGTTTTCCGGATGTAATACTCGAGTGTTTCCCACCGTGGCGTAACCCATGGTTTTTTTTTCTCTCGTGAATGCACAGCGCAATTGCCTGGCTGAGTCTTGCCTAGGGGTACGGATTGTTTCCTGGGGGATCCAGGCGTAACCATTGTGTATCCTGCAATCTGTGTAGGTCGCGAATAGTAGCGCAAGTGCCTGGCTGAGTCTTGCCTAGGGGTACGGATTGTTTCCTGGGGGATCCAGGCGTAACCATTGTGTATCCTGCACTCTACTAGTCATCATGGCGTAACTCGCAGGGCTGAGAAAGCTTACGGATATGGATTGTTTCCTGGGGGACCCAGGCGTAACCATTGTGTATCTGCGAACCATGATCGGACAAAGGTTTTGGTTTGGTTGTTTTGTTTGGATTGTACTTTCCATATCTGTTTTTAAAGTTTTTTTCAAGTATTTTCACTAGTTGTTGAAACTGGTCTACTAAGTACTTGAAGAATTCTAGCTTTGCGCCTGATCAACGCATGGCCAGAGTCTGCAAGAACGAGGATAAACTTGTTGAAACATCGAGTTATAAAAATATTTTTGAAAGAAAAGATTTATTTCGATATTAAAGGTATTTATTATAAAAGTATTTCCAACAAAGAAATTTTGTGTTAATATTTGAAATTGAAACTCTCATGGTTTGAAATGTACGATTCTTGCCCGATTCTATTCTTTTGAATCTACCTTATCTGCCCTGCTTTATTTATTCAACTATATTCTCTTTTCCGAATCTATCTTCTTTCCTTCTTTCCTTCTTTTGAATATATCCTTTAAAACATTGTTTATTTATATTCTACCTGGTTTAATAAGAGAGAAAAATTAGTGTTTTATAAATAATTGATCTCATAATTAATTGAATGGATTTGATAAAATGAGTAATCTATTAAATATTAATCAATTTAAATAATAACAAAAGAAAAAGTATATGGTTTTAAATAAATTTTTTTAATTTGTTTTTCAAAGTCTAAATTTCTCATCTGGTTGTTTCTATTCTCCTACTTTATTCCTTTTCGGGGACGAAAAGTTTTGAGTGGGGGAGAGTGTAACGACCCATAAAATTTTAGCAATTTTTAATTGGTATTTAACGTATTGAATTGGATTTTGAGAAATTATTAATAATAAAATTTTGAAAAAAAAAGAAAATATGTTATGTATATTAATGATTTGTAGTACGAGCTGTGTACATATATTTTAAAGTTTGGTTGTGGTTATACCTATAAGATCTAGTACAAAAACTTTATAAACTATTATTTATACTATAATATAAGTTAAGTTTGATGTAAATTTGGTAGCATAGTTCATTTCTATTGGGTATAAATATCAATAGCGTGGGTAATAAATTTACGGTCTCCTTTTGCTTTTCAGCAAGGTGTGTAAATTTTAAGTATGTTGAGTACGTTCCATATATAGTTATTTTGGAAAACCACTGTATATGTATGATGGTCTATTTGAAGTGTATATATAGTAAAGCGTATTTATACCAAGTTTTATTTAATTTATATGTGTTATAATAGCTATATATATATGTTAGTCTTGATACTAGTATATAGTTTTACTGAAGTTTGATTTCTAGTCATGTTAAATATATATATATATTTGATTTTGGGTTTTTGTGTCACCATTTCCAGTTTATTTTAGTGCATATTTAGTATATCTATACATATGTCGTCAGCTATAAATACGATAGTTAAGGGTTTCATATATCATATGAACCAAAGAAGAAGAGAAGTATATACTATATTTAACTACATATATGAAGTATATGTTTTAAGGGTTGATTTAAGGTCTGCATTAAAAAAAGTAGTTGTGATTACCATTATTTCATATTGTACCTTCTATATTCCTGACTGACTTTCAGCGTTCATTCATTCATTTTAATTGTGGGTTTTTCTTTTCTCTCTCTTTTCTTATAAATAATTGTACGCATTCATCTCTTTCCCTTTCTTATATTTTGTCCCTTCATCATCTTTTAGCCGTTAATTTTGTTTCGAAAATCAAGAAAATTTGTATACGTTTTATTCTTTTTGAACGTTTAGTAATAAAGATAAATCTGCATAGTATAATCAGATATGAATTGAGATCTAGGAAATAAATAAATATAAAAACGTATAACATGCCACTAATAATAAATTGCTTTAATAGCTTCTCAATTAGCGTACAGCTGTTTCCATTCCATGCCATGTCAAAAGTTTGAAACGTAATAAATGCTATATGATTATTTCGCATTTATTTTTTTTCCTTTATTATTTCCTGTACGTTTTCATTCCAATCTAAATTATAACTTTTTGATTTCCATGCCTTTTCGGATCTCAAACGCGCAGCCCAAGGAATATTTCTTTAATAATTTTCCTAAAAATCAGCTTTTGGCCGTTTTATTGCATTGATTTCAAATTGTGCCCGTTTGTTTTTCTCATTCCTCTCATACGTTACCACTTTTATTTATGCTCAGGACACAGCTCATTTTTTTTCCTTCGTTCCCTTTCTTTTATTTGCTTCCTTCGTTTCCATCGGTTCAATTATATATATTTTTATATTCGTTGCACGTTTACATTCATTTATTTTGACCAGTCCTTTCCTTTGTTATTCCCCTAATTTTGTGCGTTACTTTACCATAACCAATGCTCCGTATTTATTCGCTTTAATCTTTTCAGCTGAATTTGACCATTACTATTCAAATCAATTCATATTTATTGTATACGTTTCGTATGCAACGGTTCTTTTCTTTATTTATTTTGCCTTTATAACCTTGTTTGACTTCGTTTCTTTCATATTGCAAACTGCTGTCACTTCCAATCTCATTCCTCATTTTAAGTTTTCTTCCTCCTCCTTCTTCCATTTTTCTTTCTACAGATCCACCTATTTTCTACCTTGTTTTACCGTGCTTCCACCTCCCATCGCTTCGTCACCCACCACATCCAACTCATCCCTCTCCCTCCGCGTTTTTCTCTCCTCCTCTCATGCACATATCTCTCTACACGTGTTGTCATCGCCTGCATGCTCAGCCATCCTCAGAGCCTTCACCATCAACAATCATGCCACACGTTATCTTTGAGTAATAGGTTAGCATATATTTATAATATATATGTGTTATTGTATATTTTCTATAAGTCTGTATTTGGAATATGTGATCTGTCCTACATGATTTTAAATTCATGTTAGTTATGTATCATATGGTATTATATATATGAGTTCATAACAGTATTCTTTTTTTTTTTTTTTCGTTCATAGTGTGTATGATATTATACTATGTATAGAGATTTGATAACTTGATTGTTTTATACTTTATGTGTCACGTTGGTATTCAATTTTAAAAGTTTGAAGGTTATATATTAGTTAATATATAGTTTAATATATGTCAGTAATGTATATCTATGCAGTAATATTGTATGTATTATAGCAAAGTAAGTTTTTTTTTTGATTTAAGATATCATATATACATCTTATAAATATAGTATGGTTCCAAGTATGAAATGTTTGCAGTTTTCAGATTCTATATAATATAAAATTTTGTTCGCATGTTATAAAATTTGATAAGTGTATATATAAATATTATATAAAAGTTAGTACATATATAAAACGTAAAGCATACTCATCTTATCAGTCGATTGTATATGTATTTAAATATATGATATGTTTAAAGCTATGTATTTTGTGAATAACTGGTTATAAGTATATATATACACATTTGATTTAAAGTTATAAAGGTATGCATATTGTGAATTAGACTATATTAATGGTTAGCTTACAAATATTTATATAGTTTTATAGGGAAGTACGAGCTATGTGGGTTATATTTTTAGCAAGCGTATTGTTACCACTTTAAAATGGGTGAAGTTTTACAGTTTACGGTCTATTTGTGTAAGTGTGTAATGTATGTTTAATTTAATAAAGTTATGATAGTTTTGTATAAAATGTTTAACTATTTATATATCTGATATAATGATAGTTTCATATCTGATATAGCTTATATATTATAAAGTTACAGGATACGCTAGTTTTATACGCTAGTTAATATATATATTTAATAATTGACTAAAATGTTTTCAGTGTGAGTTTACTTTTTTTTTTAGTGTTGGATTTTATACGGCATAGTATGTATACTTGTTCACAGTCTATATAAGTATATGAGTGCATGTGTCATTATAAGTATTTTGTTGTTTATAAATCTCGAGACATATATATGCGTTTAGGTGTTTGTTTCAGACTTACGTAATATATATATATAACCGAATATAGGCTATGCATTTGGAATTTCTATATATACATTTTTATTATGAACATATATAGGTTGCTTTCATGGGGTTTTTAAGTAATATATATTACAATAAGTGGTTATATTGTTTTTATAATAATTATTGACTATAAAATATAATACAATGGTTTTTTTTTGGATGAATTATGTTTAAATTACATATAGGTATATATAGATTTTAAATATACATTTTTAATTTGAAAATTGGTTTTGGGAGAATTAATATCATAATAATTTATATTTTTTTCTGTAATATCAAAATTGATTCGATTCATTCTCATCGATTTCCCATTATCAGCCTTGTCCGTCGTGCCTATTTTCTACATCAAATCTTGTCCATCCAGCGTTGCTTTGGATTTCGTAGCTTATTTCATCATCATATATCTCTAGCCTCGAAAGGTGAGCAATCACTCACGATTAACGTTCTTTTATTTATTAAATTTGATTCCAATTGAAATATGCTGCTGTAGTTATTTAAATTGTTATATTTATGCTATTATCTGTAATAGTTCACTTATGGGATATGACACCATATCCTATTGTTTATATTTATTTTGATGATATATACCTGTTGTTATTATTATTATTTTCATATCTGCTATCACTCTGCAAGTTCCCTGTTAGTATAAAAATCACTATGGGTTGAAATGATACATACCCGAACGGACTTTAGAATAGGAGAAAATCGTTATGGGTTGAAATGATAAACCCAAACGATTTTCATTTAAATTGAATTTGGGATTACGGGTTGAAATGATATCCACCCGTATATATTTAGTGTACGGATTGAAATGATAAATATCCGTAGCATTTGACTATATGATAGGAAATATATACCGACACCGTTGGTCCATATAAATAATTTAAAGATAAATTTCTACAGTTTGAAAAGAAACATATGTGAATTAATAAATATTGGTTCTTAAAATATTATACATAAATGGAAACTTTATATATAAATTTAATAATATTTTAGACTGATTTAATCCATAAAATATGTTTAAGTATTATTTAAGATTTATATGTCAAATTTTACCGTGTAAAGAATTTTAATAATTAAGATTGGGAGATAAATTTGGTTTATTAAAAATGGTATTCAAATGAAGATTTATTTAATTAAATCAATTTGAATTTATTGAATGGGAAATTTAAGGGTATGATTTTGTAACTGGATTTTTGTTTTAAGTGATTTATTGAATGTTTCATGTTTAAATAAATTAAAGAAAATATTGAGTAAAAGGGTAATTTCAGGTTTACTTAAATGATGTTGAATCTAAGGAGGAAATATTTCAAGGCTAAATAATAATTTGATTAAATCAAGATCTTATGAAACTGTAAAATTGAACTTTGGGAATGTAGAATATTAAATCTTTGAACTATACTAGAATATAAATGGGTGTTTCAGATCTATATTTGAATCGATATAAGTTGAATTTATTATTTAGAAAACTAAATTGAATAAAGTTTAGTTTGAAACGTTGATTACTTAAAGTTTTGAAATATATTGAAATATAAAGGGTATTTGGTGATTTCAAATCCGAACTTGAGATCAATAAAATTGAAATGGTTATTTTAGAAATTGAGTTGAATTTAAATTGATAAATTGAGATTGAAAAAGATTTAAATGGGAAGGTCGGGTTGATGTTAAACGATTGGTTAAGTTGAGGGAATTGAAATTTCTTTACTGAATAAATTATTTAATATATATAAATACTATTTGGGAAGTATAGAGATTTTTGAAGTGAAAATGATAGTTGGTTTTGAAGTATAAATTAAGTTGGAAGACTACGGTGTTATAGTGTATATTTCTATCTTATAGATAGTTCCATGGACCCTTAGAGGATGGTTATCCCAAACATCCTCTAAGTTAATTATATTTTAGTTGATATTTCACTTGAGTTAGATTTATAGATATAAGAATGTTAATCCTGACTCGAGTGTTTTGTGTTTTGCTTTACGCTCGGGTCAGACTGAGAGATACAGCATTTGAGACTCATCTTCGAAGTTGGAGCTTTGCTTGAAGATCCAGCTATCTATCCCTTCAGTCATCCAGTTGATTGGTTCAGAGAAGCCATCTGTTGCATTGGAGACTTCATGGCATTTGAACTATTCGGTTGTATTTTATTTCTAACTTTAATGTATATAGTAGCTTCATGAACTACTATTTTTATCTATTCCGCTGCATTGTATTACTCTGTGTAAGTGATCTATGATTGATTTATTTACTGTATATTTTAAGTTTTGCCAAATTTTTATTAACAATTCGGTATTTTGAATTATTCAAGTCGGACATGTACGGTTTTATTGTCGATTTGAATGGTCCAAAATAGCGGGCTGTTACACACAGGATAGTGGTGTATGCATGAGAGCAATTACACAATTTAGAGCGAGTGGGAAGGATAAAAAATTTAAGGAAGCAGAAAAAACTTATTACGGAGTCATTCAATAGATAATTGAGTTGGATTACATTGACTTCAAACAAATAGTTTTTTATTGTGATTGGGTAAAGGTCGAAGATAAGATCAATGGTTGTAAAATAGATTCCGTTTCAAGCTTGATCACAGTTAACTTGGGAAAATTGAAGAATAAAGATAGCGTGAATGATGAGCCATTTATTCTTGCATCGGAAGCGAGTCAAGTGTTCTACTCAAAAGATTTACAAAATAGTGGATGGTTTGTGGTTTTGCATACACCAAAACGGTTGACCATAAATGTGGATGACACTGAGTTTCCCACCGTTTATCAATCAGCTTTTGAAGATAATGAAAAATTAGAAGATCTTAGCAAATGCATATGTTAACTTTGTATTTCAGAGCAGTTATTGTACCTTAACAAAATATTTATTTAAAATGGTGTAAAATGTAGAATGGTGTGTTATATGATAGTAATAGATGCATTATATTTTGTGTTTGTATTTCAAAGAAGTTATTGTACATTAACAAAATAAGGATGGATATATTGCAAGAGTTCATTTTGTGTTTGTAGCTGTAGGTACTTGCATATGATCACATACATACACATGTACACATACATACATATGATCAGCTTGACTATTCTTTCTTTCTTTGTGTTTGTAGGTAGACAGGCAGTTCAAGATATTATATTTGCACCCTTTAGTTCAGCAGTGCTAAGGTAATATATTTTTGTATTTGCATCCTTTATTTCAGTCAGTATTTTTGATATTGCTTAAGTTTAAAATTCTAGTGATGCAGGAAGACTTTATCATTGCCGCATAAAAGTGAATGATCCCCTTCCCGCACATCCCTAGGATGCCCGATTGCTGTCGGCCAGATTATTGCACGGACTCCCCTCCACAACAAGATCAAACGCATTATATGACTTAATAAAATTGCTCCAAGCGATTACTGGTACGCTGCTTTACATCTGATATAGTAAACAACGTCCCTTTCTGATTTGTCTGATCCCACCAGTTTCTCATCACATTACGATTATTGTCAGTCGGACGGACAAAAATCGTAATGTGGTGAGAAGTTGGTGGGATCAGACAAATCAATAAGGGGACGTTGGTTTATATATCAGATGTACAGTAGCTTAACAGTGATCGCTTGGAGCAAATTTTATTTAGACATATAAGGCGTTTGATCTTGTTGTGGAGGGAAGTCCGTGCAATAATCTCGCCGACAGCAATCGGGCATCACAGGGATGGGCCGGAAGGGGAAGAAATGTACGTCATAATGTTCTTGGGATTATTTTAGGAGTCTAAACTTTGCAGGACATAATGTCACAAGATGCCACACCACCGTCAAATAATACAACTTCACAATCATCCACTTTAAAACGAGAGAAAGTTGATATGGACAACTACGGTTCTCCAGTTGGAAAAAATGGTTCAAAGGTCGCTACGAAGATTGGTAAACTAGTAAGAAATCATGTGCCAATCTCATATCCAAGTTGGAAAAAAGTTCCGCCAAATTACAAGGAAGACGTGTGGAATCAATTGGAGGTATCTTTACATTAATCATTTTTTTTAAATTTTGTTAATATGAATATGGTGTACATATTGATATTTTTATAAATTAGTAAACGAATTAACGAATATTAGTTAGTTAGATTTATCTAATTAGTTTAAATTTAAATCGCAAAATTAAATGATACATATAGGGTGAGAAGTAAAATATTAGAAGAAAAGTGAGGTAAATTTTGTGAATAATTATGATAATTTTAAATGTAGGTATTTGAAGTTAAAGTAGAATTTACAATGAAATGTATGATAAATTTATTGAAATGTAAAAATCCATATACTTTGAAACGTAAACTGCATGAACTTTGATGGTTTAAATTCATTTATAATGCTTTCAATACATAAATAAAAAATGGTTTACATGCATTTTTTGTTATGCAGAAATATTATGAGCTCGATCCTCTATCAAAGGACCTTATTATGAAAAAAATGTCCGAGGCTTTTAGGAGACACAAGAATGATTTGCGCAAGAATCATTATGACCATTTCATCACTGACGAAGATAGAATGAGAAATTGTCCACCGAAAATTGCTCAAGATGATTGGGATGAGTTCATAAGAAACGAATCAAAAACCGAGGTGAAAGAAAAAAGGAAGCGAGGCAAACAAAATAGATTGATGCTCGAATATGCTCATCATTCGGGACGTAAGAGTCACGCTATGATTACACAAGAAATGGTATGTGTCATTGAATTGGTGCATCGCATTGCATATACCATTAGTTCCAAATATAATTTTAGGTCTTTGTATGCAGGTCGATTCAAGTAGTCCGGGAACAGAAGTATCACGTCTTCAAGTATGGGAGAAAACACATAAGAAAAAAGATGGCAGCACGTCAGATGCGACATCTTCCTACTTTGTAAGTTAAACAAATAATAACGCCTCTAAATTAAATTTTCATTATTCACACATATATATGTATTTACTTTTTAGGAAAAAATTGAAAAAGTAAAGGAAACGACGAGTGGTGGTGATGAAGCTGTCTTTATATCAGTGTTTGGTAAAGATGTAAAGGGCAGGAGCCGAAGTATTGGGACCAATATAGCTCCTAACCAAGTTAAGAGTGCTGCCATTCCATGCAAACGGCTCAAACAGGCCCAAGGAGTATATGAGCAGCGACTGCAAAATGTGGAGCAAAAATTGATGAAGATGGACAATATGGATGATAAACTAGAGCGTCTTCTCAGCATAGCCCAAGATAATCGTCGAGTAGGCAGTGAAATCGCATCTTCTCAGTTTGCCACTCCGAACAATCCGTTAATCGACCAAAGATGTGAAATCCTGAACTTCGACGACGAAGTAATTGCAATAGGTACTATTTTATTAAAATTTGAAGAAAATAATATGTTGCAAAGTCAGTGAATGCTTAACTTCGTGAACGGGAGAGTGCGCTGCATTTTCTTGCATTTTACATTTTTCATTTAACATAGCTGAACAATAGTGAGGCTGTTAGTCAAGAAATAAAACAAGTTTGTATAATTACATGCTTTATACGTGTGTTTTACTTTGATTTTTGTGTGGAAATTGTTGCAAGCTTGATATATATTGCATGTATAATTTCTAAAGGCAAATGGTTCCAAGATTTAAAACTTTTATTCTTGCGTGTGTTCTGTAAATGTGATTCCATATATTCACTCCAGAAATGCTTATATAACAGGCACTATATGCCGAGATTCCACAGCATTAGTAATTCATGGAAAACCAGTACCACCCACCTACGAAAAAGTGTTGTTGGATAAAATTTTATTGCCGGATGAGCTAACCGCCAAAATATGTCGACAATTTACCGAGACCTTTGGGGATGTTGGAGTCGGAGGTTATGTGAGCCATCAAAAGGGTTTGATACGATATCTTTAGTCGGAGGTATTGATATTTCTGACTTGTTCTTTGCATATATTGCTGATTTTCTTTTGTTTGCTGTATATGAAATTTGCATATGCAAATGCATGTGTATTTTGTCTTGGTCTGTCTTGTTTACAATTTGAACTGTTGTCATCAATTTGAAAGACAACAGTTTTGACTGCTTCTTCATCTAACTGTGCAGTTACCACACCGTGCCATCAACAATACATCTTACTGCTTGCCACTTTCATTGACAGCCACTTCAAACTCTCCTCTGTCAAACTTCTACAGCGATCATATATCGACTCACTGTCCTCAACCACCTAATTTCATCACTCTGCCCCTTCCCAAACACCAACACACCATATCACAGTCACATCTCTGCACTCCTCTAGCCTCGACAAACTTCATCATCAAACTTCACTCGAAACTAAGCTCTGCAGTTCAACAGCAACCTGCCAGTGCTTCTACCACACTACCCGCAAACTACTTCACCATACTACCATAACTCCAAACTCCTCATCCTGTCACCAAAACTGCTAACAACTGCCAACATATCCCCTCCCCCTGCACACAGTTCAACATGAAATTCCTGCCTCAACACAAGCCTGTCACCAAAATACAATACAAACTTCATACTTTCCTCCCACTTCACTCTAACTGAAACCATTCCACTCCCTGAAACCATTCCTCCATCAACCACCATGCAAAACTGTCCACTTCCTATCTCTGACCATCTCTGCATAAACTTCATACCATTCACTGCCTCTACTGTCATCTAATTCACACCATCAATCACTCTTCCATCCACCCACTATCCATCACATACAAACACTACTGCCTTCATATTGCAAACTGCTGCTACCAGCAGCAAACACCCAAATCCGCATATAGATAACAGTAAATTTTGGCTAATTGTCACATATATATGAATTTTAGGTAGTTTCAAAATTTTCAAAGTAAAAACAAAGGATTTATCACTATGCATGTTTACATCTCTGATCATGTGCACGTTATCGATATCACACAACAAGGCATCAACACCCTCATCAGAAATATTAACATCACTACAACCAGTACCAATACTTACATCAATATTCAAACAACTTTCCAAGACTCTACAATCCATCAAAGTTTCCTGCACATTTATTTGTATCACTACATCACAATATACAAAATGGAGTAACTGAACAAGATTCCAAACCCTTATTTCCTCGACTGATACATTCAGAACCTTTGTATTTACTGCCATATCTTCAATCCTATCCCATAAAACATGTATAGCCTCCTCGCCATGTAAAGTGATTACCAGTACACAATCGTACACACGATCATGCATGTTGCCTGTACACAGTCGTACATACAGTCATGCATACGTAAATACAAGCATGCACGCACCTTTCACAATTTACATTCAAGACTTATCACATGCAAAATAGATATATCAAGTTTTAAGAATTTATAAGGGTGGTTTGCTCACCTGGATAGTTTGACAGAGATGAAAGAGAACCTGAAAAAGATTTCAAAATCTGGAAATTGAGGCTTGATCAAATTTGCTTTATCCTAACCATTGTTTGCTTTGAATTGCTTTGCATTATTTGATTTTCTCTTTGCTTGGGTTCTACTTTGTTTTAATTTGTTTCAGACTTTTTGAATCAGGTAGATGCTGTTTGTTTTTGAACTGGAATATTCTTTCCAGATTTATGAAGTTGAACTGCCTCTGAATTAAATCTTCGAGTTGCGCATGAACCAGGTTGAACATTGAAGTCTGAAAACTGGAATGCTTTGCCCTTTTGATTTTATTTTCTTCTCAGGTGAAAGACTTTTTAGCTTGCAAAACAATGTAGTGTAATTAATGAAATCTTTGTACTGTAGTGATAATAAACAATGCAGTGTACTAAGTATGATATTCCGGCACGGCAGCATTCTGTTTGCAAAACAATGAGCGTAATTATAAGTTTGATAATTTTATATGTATGGTATATGTGCAATATGTTTATAGTGCTTGTGTACCAATATTTTGATATTCTGGCATATTTTGATATATATTGATATTCTGGTATGTATACTGAGATATGCGTGTAACGCAGTAATGAGTTACAGAGCAGGAGCAAACATTATGTGCAACGGGTGTTAACCGTTGCTTTATGTGTGCCGTTGGTCATAAAGCAACGGTTTTTAACCGTTGTTTACTTGGCAGAACGCAACGGTTTATGTCCGTTGATATTTTGCCCATTAAGCAACGGTTTGTAACCGTTGCTTAATGTACAGTAAGCAACGGTTTACACCCGTTGCCTATTGAAAATAAAACAACGGTTAAAACCCGTTGCTTTATGACCAACGTTTGTCTCTGTTTGCAACGGTTTTTAACCGTTGTCTTTGTTCAAGTTTGCAACGGTTACTACCCGTTGCATTTCCTTCATTTGTAACGGTTTTTACCCGTTGCCTTTTGGACATAAAGCAACGGTTTTTTCCCGTCGCGTAATTCAACCACTCCTCTTTTGAAGACGGTTTTTACCCGTTGCTTTTTTCCTTAACAACGGGTTTTACCCGTTGTTAATAGCTTATAATGGTGTAGTGTTTGTCCAGGGTTTGCTACTTATTCCATATCATCCCTGTTAGTCGATAACCAATCGACCATCATTCCTGGGCCTCGTGCCATCGTCGTTTGAGGTAGATGGTGGCTGCTTCTGTTCCACCGCTGCATTCCGAGATCCGACATATTTTCACAATTGAATACTCCTTACATACTCCTCGATTATATTCTTCAGATGCCTGCAGCTATTGGTATAATGCCCATCTAGATCATGAAAGGGACAGTGCCTTCCGGATGCCGTCTCGCCTTTTGAGGGTTCCCTCCTTGCCGGCCTTCGATAAGGAAGGCCATCCTTAGTTTCCAGGTACATCCATTTCAATGTATCATTTAGTCCTATGTAAGTGGAGAATTTTGGTTCTCCCTAGCATTTCCTTGCCCTGCCAAAGCTGTCGTTCGACTTTCTCTTTCCTTTATCCTTATCCTTGCCCGAGCTTTCGCCAGATGGTTCTCCATCCTTGACCACATTTATTTCCTTTAACATCATATCCAAACATGCATCCTCCTATCAAAGAAATCTTTCGGCCTCGTGAAAGGACTCCCTGCGATCCATTGGTGGATCCCATTTCAATGATACTTTGAAATCCGAGTTATCCCTGATTCCTGACACTACCGCCATTAAAACCATCGATAGATTTGGTCGATCCACCAAAGCAACCACTGCATTTAACCGAGTTAAGAATGCTCTAAGCAATTTTCCTATCCTTTTCTTCACCGACATTAGCATCATCACATTCTTTGGTCTTTTGATATGAACCTGAAACTGCTTTAAAAACCTGTCCGCCGATTCCATCCATGTCCTGATAGATCCATCCTCCAACACCCTGAACCACATAGCAGCTATATTCGTCAAGTATAAAGGGAAACACCGGAACATAACTTCCTCCGATACCCCCAGCACATCCATATGTCTTCTGTATCTCATCAGATGGTCGGTAGGATCAACCTTGCCATTGTATATTTACATAGTAGTAGCTTGAATTCTGGTGGATTCCGAGCCATCCTGATTTCATGGGTAAACAGATTCTTGTTTACTCCTTCCAGATCTCTGTTTGCTAAACCTCCGTGCATAGTTCGTCTGATAATCTCAGCTAATCCAGCGTTGTCCACAAGGGTTGCCCCCAAGTCCCTAAGGGAATTCTGGTACATACTCTTCATCACGTACTCTTGTGCTTCTACCAGCATCTTGTTGTGTGGTGTCACCTAAAATTCCTCCATGAATCGGTCCATCGTTGCTAGGTAGTGTGCCCTCGAGCCATGGTCCATCTAGGTTAACAGTTGTATGTTGATTAGAGGCTACGCCCATTTGAGCTGCTCCACTCGGTTTCCCACTGGGTCCTTTCGTTCCAGCCCTATGGGTCTGAACTCTAGCAGCTCTAGTTATTCCCACCTATCCAAATCGTCTGAGAAGGTCTGCATCATTTGCTTCTGCCTTATCAACAATTCTTCCTACATAGCTCCCATCATCATCTTCATTTCATATCTGATGATGAAAGCTGAGGTCTGATTTGCTCTTGAGGAAGTCTCCTGACTCCCTTCATGCTGACTCCTTTCAGCTCTTTGTCTACTTGTCCATTGCTTTGTCATGGTTCCTTTCAGAATTGCTCTTTTAGATTTCCAAATTTTAATTCCAAATCCATTATAGCGGGTGCTAGTCATTCTTAGTGAAAGCACCAAAGTGTTTGCACCAAAATATGTCACAAACCCTGAAAGTCGTGAAAGCACCAATGTTACACATAAATCTACAATATTCTAACGCAGATCTTAGATCTGGATAAAGTAGAGAATAAAATTGAAGAAACAGTAAAGTTAAAATGGAAGAAAGCAGGAAAGAACATAAGGTTTACAATGGTTCGGCAATCCATCCTACATCCACTTTGAATCAATCCTTTTTATGCCCTTTGAGATGTAGTTACAATTACAAGCCTTTAGTGTCAATTACAAAAATGGAAGAATTCCCGCGTCAGAGAGGGAGTAGATCCCCTTTTTAATTGCCATAGGACTCCTATTTATAGGTGTAGATCCGAAAATGTCCGCCCCAAAACCTAGAATACCTCTTCTCTTGTGCAAGTAGGCCCACCAGCTCGATCCAGAGCAATTCGGGATCGATGCGTGCTCAATTCGTATCGATCCAAAGGTGGTCCAATCGAGCTGAGATCGATCATGGAGGTTCTCGAGTGCATCAGGAAGCTCCTTTGAAAATTTTGTAACATTTGGATTTGTAGATTGCGAATTATGATCGATGCAAGTTTGTGTTCATCGGTTGGCTATCGCATTCGTATCCATGAATTCATCTCCATCCCTTCATATCCATCACAATCGCATCGATGATGTGGCTTGAAAACCCAGGGTAGATCCACTTTTGATGCCGAGTTGACTGCTTCTTCATTCAAACACGTTTCCTTCGTATCGACCTGAGACGCCTACTTCGCTTCGATGATTCAATGTCCATTTCGCATCGGCCCCCTACTCTTGTCGTATCCATTCTCTTCATATCCATCCTTTCATATCGATCCAAGCACTCTAGAAATGTATGCTTTCGTATCCATCGGTTTCCCCTTCCTTCGTATCGATCCAGACCAAATCGATACAGAATGTGCCAACAAGTTCTACTGCATTCATCGATCGATATCTAAGCATCTAACCTATATCCATCAAGTCTGCATCCATCCAAGTCTCGCTTATTTCGTATCCATCTAGCACCGCAGCTTTCGTATCGATCTAGTCCATGTTCTTCATATTGGTCCCATGCTTGGATCGATACAAAATGCATCAAGATGAAGACTGGCCGATCCAAACCAAATGCCAAGCATGCACGTTAATCCAAACCCTCATACATCCTGATAACAACCATGTCCATCCTGATCGATACGAAATCATCGAGTACATCCCTGGTCAATATGAAAATATTGATCCATAGTAGATAGCCGACTTGCACCGATCGATGCGAATCACACCGATGCGAACCATATCGATACGAAGGCATCGATGCGTACCATTCCTCACCAGTATTGATCCATCCGTATCTCGAGCATACGAACTCTAATTGACTTGAAATTCAAAATGTAGCCTCATCTAGTCTTGTTCATCATTCCCAATCGATCCCATTTTGATTGAAGTTCGACCAAATTTTGACGGTATCGATCATACCCTATTTCCAATCGATCTCCAATTCGGATATCCATCCTTTCCAACCAATTTGTTGATATCCTGGCCTTGACCAAAAGGCGTGGTAACAGCGATTAATATCAGACAATTCAAATTTTAACGTCCACACATCATGTTAGCTAGTAGTTTAATGGTTTGTCTAAATTTATTGCTTGTTAATCTTCATCGGCAAAATCCAATTTTACAATTTAAGTGATGCTTTTTAGTAATGATTATTCACACATGTTCTATTCGTCAACACTATATTACTTTAAGACTTAACAGAATTTGGTTTTGATCAAAATTCCAGTATCATCCACATTCAAATCAGTTATTCCGTAGATAAAATCTTTGGTTCAATAATAACATGTATTATTAACTATACTACTATGGGCAGAGATTTTGTTTGAGTTAGTTATAGTTGATCATGATACAAACCTCATACAACCAAGGAAATGAATTCTCTATCGAATAATGTTTCACCTCCAATACTTTAACTCAAGAAAAACTATAGAAGCTTGATGGTTACCATGCCATGATTTGACTACAATCAAAGTGGAGTATCCATACTGAAGCTCAACAATATTCTCAAGTTGAAAGAATTGTGCAATATTATCACCATAAGATTTCTTATTTGACCTAGTTGTTATTAACAAACATGAAACTCTCGAGTGAGTCATTTCATAATTATGCAATAACTGTTATACGTAACCTCTTGTTGCCTCCAGTAGCAATGAGTAATATGCTTCCTAACATTTGGATGGTGTTATGTACCCTGGTCTCAACAGATGTATCGACATTCTTTCTCGAAACATCTTGAACACGAATATTTAAAATAATGTTGTTTTTATTGTGATAGTTTTTTCGCGACTACAACTCCTTGTAATAATTACATAACAACGATAACATATCATTTAAGAATTTTCTTTTCAATATACTTAAATTGATTACTTAATTGATATATCATAATATAATAGGTATATATTACAATATAAACACCTTTATTACGAACAAGATTGTTTATAAAGTTAAATATATGTAAAAAAAATATAATTGTCTTTGGGCATATCCTTGACTCTCTAGATCATTATTTAGTCAAATAAATTACTTGGATTCATGTGTATTGAGGAAGCATTTAATGAAAAAAGTTCAACTACAAAGAAATTGAATAGAGAAATTTTGATTTCGTTGTTTGAAGAGAAAGAGGTGAGAAGTCGAGTTACGGTTTTGAGAAAATAAAAAATTATGAAAATGTATGTTTGGACGACTGGATGAAGTATTAGATCGAGTAAGAAGATAAATGGGTGAGTAATGGTGCTTAGGTGGAGGTAAATAGTATCACCCTTGTTTTATATAATTTTTGTGAAATGAAAGCACAAACTTAAAGAAAACCTATAGCGCTAGTTTTAAACTTAAAGGAGAATGATAAACTTTTCCCTTAAATTCGTAGTTTATCCTCCTCTTTCAAATCTCATTTCCAATTGTAACATCCACCACCCTGATACTATCCCCCAATACTGCTATGTCTAAATCCCTACCTCACTCATCACCACCATCGTCCTTAAAGTTGTTGCCTTTAACATCTCAATGCTAATAGCCTACCAGCTTAAAAATTGATACAAACACTAGCCGCCACCAGATCTCGATGATGGACCTCATCAACACGTTATCCCGAGTCATCAGAATCTACACCGACAGGGGCATCACACTTGAAGTTTAATATAATCGATAACAAACAAAAAAGCTGAACTAAATAAGCATTATATGTATATAATGTTACATTCGTTTTTGCAGTGTCAAAGTGCACTAGCTCAAGTGGTAAGATAACTAGATTGTGGTTCTAGAGGTATTTGGGTTAAATCCCCCGAGACACAAAAATGAGAGTGCTACTTAAAATTAATTATCACTATTGTTATCAAAATATATGTTCTTCCTTAGTATATAAATAAAATGCTAAAGAAAACTAGAATTAGACCAACGTGGTTATACATTAAATTTTACAGTTTTTAAAAAGTGCTAAACAAAACTAACATTAAGTGGACATAAAGCTACAGTAATTATTACCATTGAAAAAAATGCTAAAATAAAGAATTATTATATGAATATACACACACACATACACACGTATATAATGTTCTCTATTTATTTTTGTAGTTGAGATAATGCTAGTTATATTTAGCATTTTCCACTATCACTTCACCAAAAGAACCAGCACCACCATCCACTGTTGCTTCCACCACCATGAGTGCCACAATTCCATCAGACTTTACAACCGCACCTCACATGGCCATCTTTACTACATCTCATCAAAATTAAAACCGCCTGCAAAAAAATGGAAACCCTAATCTACCATAACCATCCACTAACCATTATCGTCATCGTAAATACCTTTAGTTTTAGTCTTCCGCCACTAGCGCCTACACACAGCACTACTAAAATTTCTGCCATGATTGCGATAGTGTCGAACTTAAAAACTTTAGGAAAAATAAATTAGTTGTGTGGTGGATTTCTAAGAAATTTTTGTCCTTGCTGCAAAATTGAAACTTTATGTTCTTAGAGCAAATTAATTTTTGAATTTTATCCTTAAACCGATTTTCATATTATTAGCGTAACATTAAATATAAATAAATTTTGTTTATGGTAAAAATAAAAAAGATATGGTGCACAATGAATAAAATGTTCTTTAAATTTACCCTTTTCCCCTTTCTTGATACACCTAATTCAATAATGATATCACTTACATTATGCAAACATTTGGGGCCGTCCTTAAGATATTCCATCTAGATGAGTGATTAAGAAAAAGGCACATAAAGAAAAATGTTATATAATTAAGAAACATTCTTACAAATGGAAAACCTTCCATCTTTACTAGTCATTGTTGATAGAGTTAGAGGCATGCCCTATGGGTAATTACGTAATTTGTTACATATATCTAACTCGATAATCAATCTTGTTTGTTTTCTTTCTATTATATACTTGATATACTGTATTAAATTAATTATTTTAATTAAGAGTATATTTAATAGAAATCCATAAATGGTATGCCTTGTGATAGTAGTTATAAAGTGTTGTAACCATGAGTAATTTCTCACAATAAAAATAAATATACCATTTTAAATATTCTCAATCAAGATGTATCAAGACTGGATATCAATACATCATTTGAGACTAGAGTATGTAATGCTCTCTAAATGTTGGGCAGTGCATTACTCATGGCTACTGAGTTCACCGATAGGTTACCCATTGATAGCTATTCGGTAACTATGGAATGACTCACTCGATAGTTTTTAATTGGTTAATATAGCTAAGGTTAAATAGAAAATATCAATGTGACTAATTTACACAGTTCCTCGATTTGAGAATACCGTCGATTTTCTATATGAAAGCTCCACTTTGGTTATAGTCAAATCATGGCACGAGTCCATCGAGCGGCTATAGTTGGGTAAAGTTGAAATATTAGAAGTGAAGCACTATTCAAGGGCGGATTTGTCTCCTTGGCTATATGGGGTTAGTATCACAGTCAAATCAAGTCAATATAATGTTAAAGCCTCTAGAGAGAGCATTTCGTTTAGTAGTAATTATTATAATTTAATGAAGGACTTTATATTTGGACTATTGAGTTGAATATATACAATATTCGAATGACCATTACCAAATTCTATAAGTCTAAAGTCATATAGCTTTGACGAAGAGAATTGGAGTAAATAAAAATCACAAACCAGGTAATGCTTAACAAAGTAAAATTGGAATTTATAGAAACCAATTAAGCGATAAATTTGACCAAAATGTCACACCACCTGCTAAGTGATGTATTAATGTTAATATCCAAATAATTCAATATTAATCGTTGACAAAATTTACACCTAATGAGTTACACAACCGAAATGATGAATCTTCCTTTAGCCAAACGATTTGATTAATTTATAATTCTTATATATTAATTAAATCAATTAATATTTTTGAAATATTAATGGTAAGATTTGATGGATAAATATTATTAGATATATTTATAATAGTTATAAATATATCAATCGATATACGATATCGATAAATGATTAAATTGGATTTAATTATATGGTAATTTATTTGGGCTTAAACGTATTTAAGGCCCAACACAACGCTTGATATTTTTGGCAGCAAACATAGGTATAGGTGGCTGAAATTAGGCTAGAAAGGGTTTGATTTTGGATTGATCAGATTAAAGGAGAATTAGTACGAGATGAGATCTACATTTCTCTCTTTTCTATCCACTATATAAGCAACTCTAACCTAATTAGATTGAGATCTTTTGGTGCCTCCTCCCCTATGCTTGCTGAATGAAATCCATACCGGTCTCTCAATTTCAAATCAAGTTAATACAATCGTAATCTAGTAGCTGGTGGTCAACGGTTCAAAGACCAACTTTCTGTTAAATTAGAAACAATTTAAAGGGGCAAAATTCTTATTTTCTAGGTGTACTTCAGGGAATTGGGATTAAGGTATGCCTCTAATCAAATTATAGTTGTTAGCTCTTGATTATAATTTTTTACTATATATGTATACATTGTATATATTATTAGTTAGGTGACGATTCTAATATGCAAGTAATGTTATTACAAAGTTGTTTGGTTATATGCATGTGTGTTTATTTAACAAAAAAATTTCTATCAAACATACGTCAGGTTAGTATAGCTATGAATAAAAAAATATTTTTTATATCTTATTAAATTTATATATATTATTTAATTACATATAATATGTAACAATCCGCATATTTTACGATTGAGTATTTAAATATTTTATTTAAATATTTCATCGTTAGTCGGATTATTGTCCGGAAAGCTACTTTTTGCAAACAGTCGAATTAGGACTCGAAACCACCCCCATTGAGTTTAAAAATGATGTTTGCCACTTTTTTAGTATAAAATTCGATATGTTTAGAGTTAGAGGAATTTTGCTACTTTTTTACATAGGGCTTTGGTTTGGTTTCAGCCTATTAGACCCAAGTCTCACCCCCTCTTCTCTTCATTCCTTCATAATTTCCTAATACTCAAGCTTTAGATAAAAATGGGGGAAGAGAGAAAGAGTTAGAATTCCTAATCCCTAGTTTCATTGCGAATCCAAGCTCCAACTTCAAATTCATAGAAGAAGCTTTGGTAAGCCTTCTCTTCTTCTTCTCCAACTCATTCTCCTTCCAATTTCAGAAATTCCTAAACCTAACTTAGGAAATGTTTCTCTTTTAAGCTTAGATTCAAGCTTATTGGGTTGGAATTGAAGAGTGATTGTCCTTGCCATTACTCTATAGCTTCTTCTTCATTTGTTTTGGGTTTAAAGGTGAGATTTTTATCTCACATCTATGTCTATATCTATTCTTGTTGTTAGGTATGAATTCCTAACACTTACTCATGTGCATTTGCTTTTGATTTGAATTGATTTGGTGAATATTCCAACTTTTGGTATTTCAGTCTAATTTTATGAAATCCTATTATGGATATTGGAACGTTGATATTCGAGGCGTATCGAAGAGCCTTTAAGGTTGGGTTGTCGCTTGGCATAAATCCTTAGTCGTTGTTGCTCGTCCGATAGCTTCCGATATTCGTTTTGGCCATCATTGGCCTAGGTTCAGGGAATGCCCTGAACTTCAGTTTCAGACGTCTGAAACGTAGGGTTCAGACGGCTGAATATTATACTGGGAATTTTTATTCCCCAGTATTCAGACGTCTGAATCCAAACCTCCAGACGTCTGAATTGGCTCGAATGCAACCAGAAAGAAAATAGGCTTAAAAAGCTATTTTCAAACGTCTGAAATCTATGGTTCAGACGTCTGAATTATGTTCTGGAAAATATTTTATTTTCCAGATTCAGACGTCTGAATCATACCTTTCAAACGTCTGAATCTGCTTGTTTTTGCCTGTTTTGCCTATTTAGCTTGAATTTCCAAATTTAATCGATACGTGTTGTTTCCCTTTTGTTGTTATCATCTATTATCGACTTTGATGACATTTTCTTCGGGATTTTTGGGAATATCCATTTTGATGGATTCAGTATCGGTTTCTTTGGAATTTATTCACATCTTCGTATGTAGGTTTTGGTGATTTGCCACTTTAAAAATATAAGGGTTTCAATACTAGTAGTAAATATCAAAACTCTTTCATCAAAACAATTTCAACACTATTTTATTACAAAGCTCGCTTCTTAAACCATTTTCCAATCTACTAGTATATACAAACATTTACCTCACTCGTATGAGAAATCTAATTAAATGACTTAGTAAATCAAGTGGTATGAAACGCTTGCGTTTACCTCTTCGGTTAATTCTTGGACTTGTTCGATTGAACTTCATGTGAAAATTTTCGAGTGGAGATCTACAATTTGTTCGTAAATACTTAAGTTAAGCAAGTGGTTATAGGACATGAAGCTAAACTCATTTATTTACTAGCTTAGTGTAGTTGACACTTCTTGATGATCACTGATGATCATTTATGCGATTTAGACTAGCTATATGCTATGTTTCTTTGTCCACGTAGGGGACGGTACCTCGTTTTATTGAGTTTCATCTCATTTCTTTCATAGGCTAACGACCTACGTATTCTTTGGAGTTTCGACTCAATTTTTATGTGCTAGCGACCCATGTTCTTTTATGGAGTTCGGTTCATCGGGCGTACCGTTGTACTACGTTGTTGCACCAGCTTATCAGGATCGGGCGTACCGTTGTACTACGTTGTTGTTCCAAATTATTCGAGTTTTAGGTTCCTCAGGCGTACCGTTATTGTACTACGTTGTTGCACCGGCTTTATGGTTAGCGACCATGGGATAGCGTCCCGTTTGTAATACACGTATTGGTGAGTTTTCATGCTCCCGTTTTGTGATAGGCCTCTCCCCCTTTTTATGATTTCTGGATTTCTAATTGATGATTTATAGAATTTGTGTTTCACCAGCTTTTATGATTGGCAGCGATATAATGTCAATATTTGTGGTTTGGTGAATAAAATGAAGAATATGACATTCTCTTTGATGTTATGAGACTCTTGAGATATTGTATGATTTTGGTAGATTTTCTAATGTATACTTTTCATGGTATGACATTATGGTTATCATACGTTTTTGTTATATCTCATATTCTATCTCAATATTTATCTGATATTTATACCTAGACTAATCCGTTTATTATTTTCTTATTAAATAGTACTCGGGTCACACCAAGATGTTGTAGGTGCTTCTACTTGACTCCTCATCTGGGATTATTATCCTGACTTTTGGCTAACTACTTAGATTAGTAGTTTTTGGTTGTATACATTTAAGATATAGACTCATTGATGTATACTTATCCTTTTGGGTAGCACTTGCAACTATTCTTTTGTTATATTTGTGGATCTTGTATGACCACTACTCTGATATACACTTTTATGTGTTATATTCATATCTTTTTCCGCCTTTGTGATATGGATATCTATGACTGATTTGTGTTATGCTTATTTCTATATTTATTTTCGAAGATATTATAGCCACTGTGTAGTAGCTTTGAGTTTGAATCGATATGTCGGATTTCCTCTTAAGTTCAAATGCATGTTATACTATCTGACATATCAGTGCTCGCACAAGGCAACTACACGGATGGTCGCTCCTCAACAGCCTTATTCTTCGTGCTAGTTGACGGCATTACTCCGTAGTATCCTTGGCTAGCGTGGGTATAGAGGTGGGGCGTCACAGCTTGGTATTAGAGCCAAACTTTGGAACAATGTAGAATAATTTAACAAGGACATCATCCTAAGTCCATCTTAGGGTCGTGCCTTAGGATTTTATTCGGGTCTTTGAACCGTTCTATCCTATTTTCTTTGTGGCGCATTGTTTTATCAATCATGATTGTTTGATAATTATTTTGTGAATACCCTTTTTCTTCTTTCTTTCTTTCTTAAAGAAGAGAAATGGTTAGACCTGGTTGTCCCAGCACCGATCAATCTAGTGCTACTCCCCAAGATGGAGTATTTATGTCCGCCCAGCAGTTTTTAGATCTCGTGAAGAATGCTCAAGCTGTCGGACCCAATCCAGAGCCTACTCACCCTAAATCCGGGTTTGCACGCTTATGCAGCGACTATACCAACTTGGGTGAGAAGCCATTCATGGGTTCCGAAAGCGTTATTCAAGTCCAAGCTTGGCTAAGAACAAGCGATCGAATCTTTTCTCGCATAAATCTTATTGATCTTCACCGAGTTCAAGTGGCCTCTAGTATGCTCTAAGAAAGAGCATTAGACTAGTACGGGCTTCTGATTTCTGAAATAAATGAAGCGGATCTTACCTGGGATCAATTCCGGGAACGATTCAAATTAAAGTTTGTGCCAAAGCTGAGAAGGTGACATTGGCTCGTCGTTTCATTGACCTTGTTCAAGGTGAATCCTCCGTGGCAGATTATGTCGCATCTTTCGAGTCACTTTCTAAATACGGGGTCGAATACATAAACACCCCATTGAAGAAGAACCAAAGATTTGTCTATGGTTTGAACAGAAATCTCAATAAGCCATTACTTCTAAAATTAGAAGTTTCTTTTGATCAACTCATTGATATCGCTCTTCGTCTTGAAGAGGCGGATAAGAAAAGCGATGTTGAAGTTGTGGGTGCCAAACCAAACTTCAACAACAACAAGAAAAGGCCTATTAAATTCAAAGGCCCTAATCTCAACAGGAAAGGAAAACGAGCAACTCCTGTAGCTAAGACTCCTACCCTTGGTAGTGGGCAATGCTACAATTGTGGTTCTAAAGACCATTATGTCAATAGATGTCTGAAACCTCTCTTTTGTCGCTATTGCAAAAGTTCGGGTCATCTTTTATCTTCATGTCCCAAACTTCAAGGAAGAACGAGGGAAAGTTAAATGTTGCACAAGCCCCTAGCAACACTTCTCGTGGTCAAGGTATATCTCATTCTACCCTTGATGGCATTATTATGTTTCGTGATCATCCTATTCAAGTTCTTTTTGATACGGGTGCGTCCCATTCTTTTATATCAAAAGAACTTGTTGATGCTTTTTCTTTGAGTGTTGTTGCTTTAATGACTTCTTTGAGGATCGTGAATCCGGTTGGTGGATCTGCGACACTTAAATTACTTCGTAAAGATGTCGAGATTGTTATATGTGATTTTTCTTTCCAAGCCGATTTGCATGTAATGCATTACATAGGCTTTGGAATGATTTTGGGAATGGATTGGCTTAACCGTTATGAAGCCCACATCCTATGTCATGAGCGGACTATTTATCTTCGACATCCTCAATCTGTTAAGCAGATTTCTATTGCACTTAAAGATTCGAATTCCAACGTGGCAGCATCTTTATATTCTTTAAATCCTCATGATGACGATAATGATGATGAGGAAGATGTCATTTCTCTTATTCACGTTTGTGAATTTTTCGACATATTTGAGCCCGTTCTAGGATTACCACCTAAGTGAGCAATTGAGTGCAGAATTACCTGGAGCTTTACCTATTACCCGTCCTCCTTATCGTATGTCCAATAAAGAAAATGAGGAGATGCGCAAACAATTATACGAATTGGAGATGAAGCAATTTATTCGTTCTAGTTCCTCTCCTTGGGAAGCTTCTGCTTTTTTGTGAAGAAATCCGATGGTACACTTTGGCTTTGCGTTGACTACCGCAAGCTTAATGATCTTACTATCAATAATAAAATCCTTTACCTCGGATTGATGATCTATTCGATCAACTTAGTGGTGATAGATTCTTTTCACCATTGCAGTTGGCAACCGGTTTTCATCAGCTTCATATTGCAAAGGATAGCATTCCTTTGACATCATTCCGTACTCATTATGGATCGTATGAATGGCTTGTTATGCCATTTGGTTTAATGAATGCTTCGGCTTATTTCGTTGAACTTATGAATCGAGTTTTCAAAGATTTCCTCGATCGATTTGTTCTCATCTTTATTGATGATATTCTTGTGTATTCAAAAACCGAGGAAGAGAATGAAAAGCATCTTCGGATTGTGTTGGAAACTCTTAGGAGAAATCAATTAAAAGCAAAATTTTCTAAATGCCATTTTTGGTAATCTCGTGTGAAGTTTCTCGGTCATATTATTTCCGAATCCGGAATTTTCGTGGATCGTTCAAAGATTGATGCGATTCAAAATTGGAACAGACCGGAGAGTGTAACGGAGATCCGTAGTTTTTTTGGATTGGCAGGTTATTGCCGCTGTTTCATAAAAGACTTTTCTAAAATTTCTGTGCCTCTTACTAGTTTGACAAAGAAGCGAGTTAAATACATTTGGTCGGAAAAATGTGAAGCTTCTTTCCAAAAATTAAAAGAACTCCTTTCTGATGCTCCTATTCTTGTTATTCCCGAGGGGAATCAAGATTTTATCGTTTATACCGATGCTAGTCGTGTTGGTTTGGGAGCCGTTCCCATGCAAAGAGAACGTGTTATTGCTTATGCTTCTAGACAGTTGAAGCCAGCCGAGACTAGATATGCCACTCATGATTTAGAGCTCGCGGCTATTGTTTTCGCCCTTAAAATTTGACATCATTATCTTTTGGGAGAAAGATTTATTCTTTACACCGATCATAAATCTTTAAAGTATTTATTTTCTCAAAAGGAACTTAATTTGCGTCAACAACGTTGGCTCGAGTTCCTTGCATCTTATGATCTTGACATTCTTTATACTCCCGGGAGGGGAAATCATGTTGCCGACGCCCTTAGCCGAAAGCTACAAGCGGTTGTTTCCATGATGATATCCGAATGGAATGATCACTGAATTTTATCCACTTGTGAGATTAGAGATCATGAGTCCGATTTATGTTCATTTTTGGCTTTATGTAGCCTTGGGGCTCATCCTTCTCTTTTAGACCGCATTCTTGAAGCTCAAAAGCTAGATCCTGAATTGGCTCTTCTTAGCCAAAGTTGTAGGGATGAAATTGGTATTGAAAGTTTGAAAGACTTTGATATTGATTCTTGTGGCGGTATTCGAAAATTTGGTAGACTTATCGTGCCAAACACTAGTGATCTTCACAAAGACATTTTGGAAGATTCTCATCGTTCAAAATTTACCATTCATCCCGGTAGTAGTAAAATGTACGCGGATATGAAGCGACTTTATTATTGGGATGGAATGAAATCTGATATTGCAAACTTTGTTAAGCGTTTCATGATTTGCCAACTCATTAAGGCCAAGCATCAAAGGCCCGGTGGGTTATTGCAACCTTTCGAAATTCCAATTAGGAAGTGGGATCAAATTTCCATGGATTTTATAGACGGCCTTCTCCGTTCTCATTCGGGTCATGATAGCTTATGGGTGATTGTTGATAGACTTACTAAATCTGCCCATTTTATTCCCGTTCGGTCTAATCGGACCGTTCCTCTTTTGGCCAAGCTCTTTATTAAAGAAATTGTTAAATTACATGGAGTTCCTACTTCTATTGTTAGTGATCGTGATCCATTGTTTACTAGTGGATTTTGGAAGAGTTTTCAAAAAGCTTTGGGAACGAAGCTTAATTTTAGCACCGCTTATCATCCTCAGTCCGATGGACAAACCGAGCGTGTGAATCAAACTCTTGAAGATCTTCTTCGTGCATATGTTCTTGATTTTGGTGGAACTTGGGAAGATCATATTTCTCTTGTTGAGTATTCCTATAACAATAGCTTCCAATCTTCTATTGGTATGGCAACTTTCGAGGCACTCTATGGAAGGCCATGCCGATCTCCTTCTTGTTGGCTTGAGGCCGATGAGAAGCTGGTTTTAGGTCCAAATTTTATTCGTGATTCTGTAGAAAAGATTGAGCTTATTCGCCATCAGATGAAAGTAGCTCAAAGTAGGCAAAAATCCTATGCCGATAACCGAAGAAGGAAATTAGAATTTTCTGTGAGAGATTTTGTGTTTATTCTTGTTTCACCTATGAAAGCTATTGTGCGTTTCAGTCGATCGGGAAAACTAGCACCTCGATATATTGGTCCATTTTCCATCACCGAACGTATTGGTTCTGTAGGATCGTTTTCACCCTAGAGGGGGGGTGAATAAGGTGATGGTATAAATTATAAAAATTAATTGCGGAAGCTTATAAAATAATTTTAACACAGATCACAGAACAATAGCAGCACAGATAATAGCAGAATAATAAATGCAGAAATAGAACGACACAGAATTTACCCAGCTTCGGAAAAACCCTGCCTACGTGCTGGCCCCAAGGTTTCTACTAGAAATTAGATAGTCCCTCGCTTACACACGTAAACTCGCGACACCCGCTATTGACTAAATCTAACTCTACGCTCAAAACCCTACCACAAGTCAGCCACTGAGTTGCGAATTCTCAAGCTACGCCACGTAGCTTGTCCCCTAGTCACACGACTAGAAAAATAAACGGTTTAAAAAAGAAAATACAATTAAAAACAATTAAAAACAAAATAAACCTATTTAAAAATTTTAAAACCCTTAAAATAAAGGCCAGCCCCCTTTTATATTTTAACCCGTTCCTTTTTAGTTTCTTCGTTCCTTTGCTTGTATAATGGTGGCCGTTCCTCTTGCAAATTTAGGGCTTCGTTCCTTTTCCAGATTTAGGGTTTTCGAAGAGCCGACTTTTGTTCGATCGAATATATGTTTTCTCGTTGCTTGCTTTCTTCGATCGTTTGCCTCACTGCTTTGCTCACGGCTCTTGAATTGATCGAGTTCGACTCCTTGCTTCGGTATGTAATTTTATGCTTTTGTGCTTTTGTATATTCGTACTTGAACTCGATGATATTAAAAGCCGATGATGAGTGGGTTTATATAGGTTTCGAAATCCTATTCTTGTGTTCGTATAAAGTCATTTGAATTTGTCAATAATTCTCCTCGGCCACTTGATGATGCTTGAACGATTGATGATTAATCTGACTTTGTCAAATTCGTATCTTTCACATTTCTTGGTTGACATGGTTTTGAATTAATTTTCGTGATGACCACGGCTTCCACTCCGTTCCCTTTTCTGTTGACTTGTTAAAAAACACGGCTTTGATATCATTTACCTTCGTATCTGCAGTTTGTTGTTTACCTTTCGTTTATGCTGGACTTCGTTCAGTAACACACGGTGTTGATCAATTTTGTTTATGATTGTTGCATTTGAACTGGATTGTGCTTCTGTGCATACTGACATTGGTACTGCCATTCCATGTACGTATGTTCATACATTGGTTGGGACTTGCAGTTTTTGTGTCAACTCTGACTTTTTTTATTGGTCTAGTTTCAGTTTGCATATATTTGTGAATAGGTCGTGCTTGGATTTAAACTGCTTCATGTTTGCTTCATGTTCTATTGACATGTGCATTTGTCTTTGCACTTGCACATTGTCTTCTTTGTACACTTGGGCTTGTAGTTGATGGTAGTTGCTGTGTCATTACTTCTTTGTACACTTGGGCTTTGTACATCCACTCTTGATGCTACAATGTTCACTGTTGCACTCGATCATATTGACTTCAGTTGTATTTCTTTGAGATGCTTTTTGCCTCTGTACAATTGTTGTTTCCCTGACATGTTGTAGTTGTTCATATGCCGGTTAGCTTGCATCATATGTATGCTTTACTTGATCTTCACTTTGATTCCATGTTGTTCTTGTAGTCAAGTCTGCATTGCTGTCACATGAATTAAACTTATTGTATATCATTATTTTTGAACTGTTGCATTTGTCTTTGCTTGAGTCTTGATGCAATTGGGGTCCGGTATGTTTGGCATGTGATCGGTTCTGTGATACTTGTACTACTTGTTATCAACTGGCCTGGATTTCATAGTTTGTTCTTAGAGTTGATCATGCTGCTTGGTTGCTGTTATATATGCACTGTGTTTCGGTCATTTCTCATGTACATATGTATGTGATGCTTTGATGTTGTTTCACTTCTTCAAAGCTGCCTATTGTTACTGGTGTCACTTGTCCATAAATTGGTTGTGCTGTAGTCCAGTGCCCCCATGCCTTGTGTACATATCTTGTTCATGCTGTACATATTTTTGCCTTGGTTCATGCATTGCTGTGTTGGCTTGATGGTTTTCTTCTTTGGTTGTATATTTGGTCTAGTCTGCACCTTATCATTGTGTAGCCTGGTCTGAACAAGTTATCGTTCAGATTGCACATTTGTGAGTTGTTCAGTGCACTATTGTTTTAGACTTGCAGTTTGAATTGCATTGAGTTGAGTCGAGTTTGCAGTGATGGCTTGACCTTTGCATTTTGCTATTTTTCTAATTTTCACCTGAGTTGAATCCGACTTGGATTTGACCTTGTGCTGAATGACATTGTTTTATTGCACTTGAGTTGAATCCTATATTTGGGTTTGACCTGTGCTCACTTATCCCTGTAAATCGATCAAGTGTATATTTCGGTGTGCACGGCCTCGTGGCATATACAGTGATACACTGTGTATGTCACAAGCTGTTCGTGTATGATGAATTCAAATTTAAATGACGATGAACAACCCAAATAACTGAGGCAAATATTATTTTCAAAAATCCATATTTTATTTTATATTGCAAAAATATTTTATTTTCAATTTTACCGCGTTAGTAAATATTTTTGCAGATTGCTCAGATGTTGGATTCAAACTGGAATAAAGTTGAAGATTAATACGAGTGCGAGTGATATGTAGTGAGGTGAAAATGTAAAAATGAATTGTGATGTAATGTAATCAAAATTGTATATGTATAGTGAGAGCTTGAATTTGTACTATCAAAATTGTAATAAATATTTGTTTGAATAAAATATTCGTTTGAATTCAAATTCCGTGTTATTTATTTTATTCAGCAAATATTTATTTAATCTATGAAAAATAAAATAGTATATTAACAAATACATTTAACTAAATGTATATATGTTTATTATCATCAAACAAAAATCATATAAGCGCATATTCAGCAGGTTCCGTGGCTTATCGCCTTTTATTACCGGCTCAGTTTTTTGCCATTCATGACGTGTCTCACGTTTCTCAATTACGGAAATGCCTTCGAGATTCCGATTCTATTCTTGAGCCCGGTATTGTGGAAGAAATTGAGGTTTCACCTAATTTGAATTATGAGCAACATCCTATTCCTATCATTACTTCGGAGATTAAACGCCTTCGAAATAAAGATGTTCCTATTGTGAAAGTTCAATGGTCCTCAAATCCTAAGGATTGTTCTTGAAAATCCAGAGAATTCATCGAGCGAACACATCCGGACGTACTCTCTCATGCTTTTTAAGGTGAACTTCTTATTCCAAATTTATTCTTTTATGTTAATATGCTTTTATGGTTGTTACTTTTTGTTCATCTATTTCTTATGATTGCGAGGACGCAATTTCTTTAAGGAGAGGAGTCTGTAACAACCCGCATATTTTACGATTGAATATTTAAATATTTCATCGTTAGTTGGATTATTATCCAGAAAGATACTTTTTGCAAAAAGTCGAATTAGGACTCGAGACCACCCCCATTGAGTTCAAAATGAAGTTTGCGACCTTTTTGAGTATAAACTTCGATATGTTTGGAGTTAGATGAATTTTTCTACATTTTTACTTAGGGCTTTGGTTTGGTTTCAGCCTATTAGACCAAAGCCTCGCCCCCTCTTCTCTTCATTCCTTAATAATTTCCTAATACTCAAGCTTTAGATAAAAATGGAGGAAGAGAGAAAGAATTAGGATTCCTAAGCCCTAGTTTCATTGCAAATCCAAGATCCAACTCCAAATTCATAAAAGAAGCTTTGGTAAGCCTTCTCTTCTTGTTCTCCAACTCATTCTCCTTCCTATTTCAGAAATTCCTAAACCTAACTTAGGAAATGTTTCTCTTTTAAGCTTAGGTTCAAGCTTGTTGGGTTGGAATTGAAGAGTGATTATCCTTGCCATTACTCTGCAGCTTGTTCTTCATTTGTTTTGGGATTAAAGGTGAGATTTTTATCTCACATCTATGTCTATATCTATCCTTGTTGTTAGGTATGAATTCCTAACACTTATTCATGTGCATTTGCTTTTGATTTGATTTGATTTGATTTGGTGAATATTCCAACTTTTGGTGTTTGGGTCTAATTTTATGAAATCCTTTTATGGATATTTGAACGTTGATATTCGAGGCATATCGAAGAGCCTTTAAGGCTGGGTTGCCGCTTGGCATAATTCCTTAGTCGGTGTTGCTCATCCGATCGCTTTCGATATTCGTTTTTGCCATCATTGGCCTAGGTTCAGGGAATGCCCTGAACTTTGTTTCAGACGTCTGAAACGTAGGGTTCTGACGTCTGAATATTATACTGGGAATTTTTATTCCCCAGTATTCAGACGTCTGAATCCAAACCTCCAGACGTATGAATTGGCTCGAATGCAACCAGAAAGAAAATAGGCTTAAAAAGCTATTTTCAGATGTCTGAAATCTATGGTTCAGACGTCTGAATTATGTCCTGGAAAATATTTTATTTTCCAGATTCAGACGTCTGAATCATACCTTTCAGACGTCTGAATCAGCTTGTTTTTGCCTGTTTTTCCTATTTAGCTTGAGTTTCCAAATTTAATCAATTCGTGTTGTTTCCCATTTGTTGTTATCATCTATTATCGACTTTGATGACATTTTCTTCGGGATTTTTGGGAATATCCATTTTGATGGATTCAGTATCGATTTCTTTGGATTTTATTCACGTCTTCGTATGTGAGTTTTGGTGATTGATTGTTCTACAACCATTTTTGTGATTTCTCACTTTAAAAATATAAGGGTTTCAATACTAGTAGTAAATATCATAACTCTTTCATCAAAACGATTTTAACACTATTTTATTACAAAGCTCGCTTCTTAAATCGTTTTCCAATCTACTAGTATATACAAACCTTTACCTCACTCGTATGAGAAATCTAATTAAACGACTTAGTAAATCACGTGGTATGAAACGCTTGCGTTTACGTCGTCGGTTAATTCTTGGACTTGTTCGATTGAACCTCATGTGACAATTTTCGAGTGGAGATCTACAAGTTGTTCGCAAATACTTAAGTTAAGCAAGTGGTTATGGGAATGAAGCTAAACTCATTTATTTACTAGCTTAGTGTAGTTGACACTTCTTAATTATCATTGATGATCATTTATGCGATTTAGACTAGTTATATGTATGTTTCTTTGTCCACGTAGGGTACGGTACCTCGTTTTATTGAGTTTCGTCTCATTTCTTTCATAGGCTAACGACCTATTTATTCTTTGGAGTTTCGACTCAATTTTTATGGGCTAGCGACCCATGTTCTTTTATGGAATTCGGTTCATCGGGCGTACCATTGTACTACGTTGTTGCACCAGCTTATCAGGATCATCGGGCGTACCGTTGTACTACGTCGTTGTTTCGAATTATTCGAGTTTCAGGTTCCTCGTGCGTACTGATAATGTACTACGTCGTTGCACTGGCTCTATGGTTAGCGACCATGGGATAGCGTCTCGTTTGTGATACACGTGTTGGTGAGTTTTCATGCTCCCGTTTTGTGATAGGCCTCTCCCCCTTTTTGTGATTTCTGGATTTCTAATTGATGATTTCTGGAATTTGTGTTTCACCAGCTTTTATGATTGGCAGCGATATGATGTCAATATTTGTGGTTTGGTGAATAAAATGAAGAATATGACATTCTCTTTGATGTTATGAGACTCTTAAGATATTGTATGATTTTGGTAGATTTTCTAATGTATACTTTTCATGGTATAACATTATGGTTATCATACTTTTTGTTATATCTCATATTCTATCTCAATATTTATCTGATATTTATAGGCAGACTGATCCGTTTATTATTTTCTTATTAAATAATACTTGGGTCAGACCGAGATGTTGCAGGTGCTTCTACTTGACTCCTCATCTGGGATTATTATCCTGACTTTTGGCTAACTACTTAGATTAGTAGTTTTTGGTTGTATATATTTGAGATATAGACTCATTGATGTATACTTATCCTTTTGGGTAGCACTTGCAACTATTCTTTTGTGATATTTGTGGATCTTTTATGACCACTACTCTGATATACACTTTTATGTGTTATATTCATATCTTTTTCCGCCTTTGTGATATGGATATTCGTGACTGATTTGTGTTATGCTTATTTCTATATTTGTTTCCGAAGATATTATAGCCACTGTGTAGTAGCTTGGAGTTTGAATCAATATGTCGGATTTCCTCTTAAGTTGAAATGCATGTTATACCATCTGACATATCGGTGCTCGCACAAAGCAACTATATGGATGGTCGCTCCTCAACAGCCTTATTCTTCATACTAGTTGACGGCATTACTCCGTAGTGTCCTTGGCTGGCGTGGGTATAGTGGTGGGACGTCACATAATAGTTTATAATTAATTATAAAATCATAATTTAACCAGAAATAGTCAAATAATTTTATATTAAAGAGTTAAAGCTACGATAATTTTTTGATAGTAGGAAAATATTTTTTATTAATATTTTATACTTACTTAATATTATTTAAACCAATTTGTTTCATAAATCATTTTTTTTACATAAATAAATTATAATAATTCATATATATTATGAAAATTATATTTTATATTTTATAAGATGTTATTAACAGTAAAGAAGCTTTCTGTAGAAAAAATATAAAACCGTTTTTTTATTTTGAAATTAATAGTTTAGTTTCAGCCGTAAAAAGAAAAATCATTTTAAACCAAAAAATCGTGGAAATTTTTTTCAAAGCATAAAATATCATCTAGAATTTTTCGAAAATTTAAAATAAAGTTCGCAAAATTAATTTTTAATTAATATTTCATTAATTTTTGAATGCATATTTAATTAAACGTTTTTTAACATTAAAAATTATTTTCTAAGTTATAGTGCTCAAGACACAGACTTTTATATTTTAAGATTAAAATTTTTTAGTATTTTATTAATATATATATATTATTTATTACACATATATTTATGTGTATGTATATTTAAAAAAATTATTAATATTTAAATAAATCTATTACAATAATATTTATGTAATATTAATATTTTATTCATATGATTATATATATAAATATACGTGCGCACATACACACATATATACTTATTTAAATTTATTTCAATAACACTTTTATATATACAACACTTATATAAATAATAGTGTATATATATATATACGTACATATATTTGGATAATATATACTTGCATATTGGATGAGCTAACAGGCATATTGCGATGTAAATCCCAACAATTATACATGCATGAGTTGGTATGTTATACATGCACCCACATACATATACATATACATATATATATATATATATATGTCTGTGTGTGTGTTTTACACGTATGTATGTAGTGTGCGTGTGTATCAAGACATAAATTAAATAAAACTATATAATTTATAAATTTAAATAAAATAAAATAAAAATATCTTATTTAAATTATATTTAGAACTGTTCTAAATAAATTGGAATTATAGGCCCAATATAGATCTAATATGGGATTTTTTGAAATTCACCTACAGCTTTTGTCGCGGGCGGACCCAGTTCCTACAATGGTATCGAAGTCCAATAGGTTATGCGGTCTAAATTTGTCATGTTATGTTAAACTATTAAGCTTACAACGCAGATAGTAGGATGTCTCGAAAGGTAGTATGTAGGATTAGGTTTGGGTAGTCAAGTACTTTACCCTACCTAGCTATCTGCCTAGCTCGAATAGATATGTGAGCCCAAAGGTTGCCCTTAATGTAAAATCCTCAATTTGATTAGGGCATTGGGATAATTTTCAAAATTGTCCAACGGTTAAAAATATAAAATTTTAAACATAACATTTAAATTTAAATAAAATATATACATATTATAAATGGTATAATATAATAATAATTTTCAAAGTGTTTGAAAAATTGTATAAATTCAGTTCAAAATTTTTAGAATTTATTAATAAGATTAATGAAATAAATTAATTAAAAAAGTTAACTAATAAATAAATATACACATGCATTATACATTATGATATATGTTATGTTGTTTTAAAATGTTTAAAATAACATAAGTATACATGTATGTATAAGAAATGAATTTTGAAATGAATTTTATTTAATTAAAGGTTAATTAATTAAATAATATACACATGTATATGATATATGTGTTATACTATAAAGGCTGTAGTATATAATAAATATTTCATATAAATGTTATATTAAGAGAATATGAAATTAATCAAAATGCTAATTAATTAAAATTAATTAAATAAGATTTAATTAATATAGTATTATACATCTATTATATAAGTAATATGAAATATAAAAGTTATATAATAATAAAACTTATATAATATGAACATGTAATTTAAAGGTGGAACCAAAAGAAACCCAAAATAGACTTAAGGAATAAATATATATGTAGAATTTTCATATACAGTGATCTTCGATGTGTCTGACATTCGAATCATAACAGTATTTCATAAGAAATACATTATTCCATAAGTCGATCTCATTCAGTATACTATGTTATAGATTATAAATCTTCAATATAATATTGTCATCTACTATATATATATATATATATATATATATATATATCAATAAATTACTTGCATACTCATTAGTTGTTGAGCAAACTTAAATTAAGGATGTTATGTACAGTATTATTAATATATTAAATAGACGAGGTAAGATAACCATATGCATTTGTTATGAAAACTCAAGGTAAGTACATTATACTTAGGTCATTATGATATGATAGGTACAAGTGAACAATTTCATTTTGATTTATTGAGCAAACTCAAGGTTGAAGTGAAATCAGGGCAAGGTACCAAGGGTTAGGAATTGTATACGATACAATCGATAAGGAATTATCCATCGTCCGTAGAGTTATGACTTAATGAGCAAACTCAAAGTCAGAATTCCAAGACGGACGAGTCTTAACACCTACTAAGTCGAAAGACTTTTATGTTTCGACTTAGAATTTGGTGAAACATAAAAGACTAGTGGGAGCCTTATTAAAAAAATGAAATGATAACATTTGACCTTTCTAATATTGTAAGAAAATATGCTATATAATGTTCTAATAATCTATATTGATAAATTTGTGCTTTTAATGAAATTGATAAAAAGTTTATCATATAAGATATACAAATAAACTGAATTGAAGATTGGTAGATAGAAATATAGCATATACTTACTAGTAAATGCTTCTTGCATTAATGTGTCTATACATATGCAAGCGCTTGATTTTGCAACTACTAAATACATTCTTAGCTTGGTTGCTTACACATTTATTTGGTCGAGGCCATATATTGCATTCTATGGGTTTTGAACTCTAAAAGCAATACAAGACTATGGATATTTGATCCATATACTATCACATATAAATACTATATAGGGAACGGTCATAATTCGTGATGTACAATACTTTGATGAAGTTAGTTCATTCGAAATAAGCTAATAAACAGCACTGTGAGATCGAATATTTAATTTGATTGATTACAAAAGGATCGCATATGTTAAATGTGACACAAGACTAAAACTACAACATAGATCTAAGAACTCGATCACTGAAATATTAGTTTGATCAGTTTACCCAAGGAGTAACATATTTGACATCCTTAAATATTAAGGATAATCGAGTGTGCTTTGTAAAGAGTTTATTATAATGTTGTAGTAAGGGTATTCTTTTGAATGGTTCGACCATTTTTAAGAAAAACAAATGTATAAGAGTATATGTGAATTAAAGTACAGTTGGGATAAAGAGAGTGAATATTCGCTTTTGCTTCATATCGAAACATCGAAAATGAGAAACTGTAATAATAATTATCTATACTTCACATTGGAATGAAAAATACGATTTCTATTTCAAATGTATTTTCATATAGAAAATTGTTTCTATGAGATTTATTTCCTTACGTTCAAGATATTTGATCTAAGAACTCTCCGCTATAACTAGTTGCGGTACATGAAATAAATAATCTATATTAAGTGAATGATGGACCTTCGAATTTAGTATGCTATTATAATAATGGAGGAAACGGCAGGAGCATGACATATAGCACTTATTGATTACATCAAATTACTAAAATTGTCTTTGCAAAAAGTACCGCACATTATTTATGGATAGTGGCTATTTTTTGGTGTCGACTGAAAAATAAATATAGTTATATTTCAATGTGAATATTATGAATATTCGTTATGAAATAAAACTATAATGTGGTATTTGTTTTCACAACAAAAGTGATGCATTCGAAATTGAAGTATCTAAAATTAGTTACAATTATTTTGGAATTATAGACTAAGTCGCAGTTTTGAGAAACAATTTTTGTTCTATGATTGTGAATCATATGATACTAGTTAATTATACTTCAAACAAATAAAGGTTGTTCATTAAATTTATGGGAGCATCATAAGAGTTAATGAACTTTTCAGATTGATACATACAGATGTATGCAGTTATAGGTCTATTAATACAAAAACAGTTCCACTACTTCGTCATATTCACTAATGAGTCATCACAGACAGGGACATGTGCATTTGATACACATGTATAAGTGTGTAATAAGCTCATAGATTATAAAACAAAAGTAAATAATAAAGCATGTGATAGAATCGATTTGATTTGAATGAACTGGTGAGTATATTGGAAGGAGTTCCGTATGTACCTGATATGAATAAAGATTCAGTCTCAAAGGTCACTCATCCCCATAATACATAATGATGTATTGATAAAGAGTGATCTAACTTTGTTGGACAATGCATGATTAATGATGAGTAAAGTTAAGTTAAACTCTTTCTATAACATATGTACTTGAGAGTAGTACATAAGGTTAAAATTAATATCATGCAAAGAATAGTTGACAAACCATACAAGACATGGGTTTATAAGATACCCTTACATATCCTAGGCTAAGGTGCTGGCAGGTTATACGAGTCAACATAATAATTGTACGTAAGAGATCTTGTATGAATCGTCCCAAGAAAATTTCAGGAATAACGGTCATCTAATGACTAATTTATGTTGTGGACATAAATATATTATGAACTAATGCGAAATTTGTTTTATACAAGGCAATTCATAAAATGTTTATGAACGCCCGTTCCGTTGTACTGAGAAACAAATGTTATTTTAAAAAATACTAATTTTGTAGCGAAGGAATTTTTTTAAGAAATTATTGGTATTTTGATACGATCCAATGATAAAACTGACTGTAATGGATGGAATGAAAATTGACCAAACCTAAATGAACACAAATACATTAGAATGTCTAATGAGTATACTTGTACATTAAAGAGAAACTGCGAGTTCTTGTCAATGTCAAGAATAAAAAATCCTCGGCTGTTTATTAAACCACAAAAACATTGACTGTGCAATGCGCTAATCCGAAACAAATTCCAAGTACATTATCATATTATGATTTTGCTAGTTATATCTAAAGGGGTATGATCCATTAGCTGCAATGTATTGTTATGAAAAAGGCAAATGTAGTTGGAATATAGTGAGCCACATTGCTAAGAATATTACGGTGAATTTCAATTGTTGAAATCAACATAACAAATTCACCATTCGATGTGCTCAAGTTGGTTTGGATTTCACTTACAAAATTATTACCTAGTATGACTTTATGTTTTAGTATCTACATGTTAAAACAAAAGGTTCTAAACATAGATTTAGGTTAGCCCGTTTTCATGTAACAACCAAAGTGTCTCGAAGTCAATGGGAGTGATATTGAGTTTGTGGGTCTTTGGATATGATCCAAAAATGGATATGAAAGTATCATTTTGAAAAGCATTAAAATTGAACAAGTATTTTGATGTATCAAATAGTTTGATTATCAGTTAACATATAAAGGAAGCATGTTTTCAAAAGAAAGAACAATAAAAGGTACGTAGATATTTCTAAATCGTAAGTAGACAACACACTACTGATTATTAACGATGCACTTGTGTTAATATTAGTTTTAGTTGCCTTAATAGTTGACATTAGATTCGCAAATGACGTCTTTTATATTAAGTATAAAAGAATTTTGAATGTCCCAAAATGACATGCAAGTACATCTTGTTAAAATGTTTAATGCGAAACATGTTAGACGGATTCTTTACGAATTGGCAATAGGAATCATTATACATGTTATGTTGTCTATGATATCATGATTTGTCTATGTATTTGATACATGAAATAAATATCAAATCCAAAATTGATGTCACTAAATGGTAGTTTGGAGCGTTCTCTTCTATTTACCAAACATTAGAAAATTGTTTACAAAAACAACGAACTTCTTAGTGTTACTCAAACTTCATAAGCGATATTGAGTATAATCTATCATTATTTTTCAAGTTAAGAATATTTAAGTTGGAAATGTTTCCGATGAAAGACTGTGGCTAATTCAATAAAGATGGCTAAGTACAACATCTTGAATAGCGCTGTAATAAAAGCAATGTATGTAACAACCCGATATTTTCAGCCAATCGCATCCACACATGCCGGACTTGAATCGCTCAAAATACCGCATTGTAAATAAATTTGGAGCAAATGAAATACAATCACAGACACAGAAATATCAGAATAACTCGCAGCGGAAATTAAAATACTATAGTAGTTTATGAAGCTACTATAAAAAACTCTCAAAAACAATTACATAACATCAGTTTGAAAAACATATACAACAGAAATCTCAAATACATAGAAGTTTATAAATACCAGAGCAAAATAGAAAAACTGAAAATGAAAGGGAATAGATAACTAGACAAGCAGAATCTCCAGCGATTCCTAGCTCCAGAAAAGAAATCCAAAGCTAAGTTGTAAATACTCAGGCTGACCCGAGCGTAAAGTAAAACACAAAACACTCGGGTCAGTACATACATACTTATATAACGTAAACCAACCCAAGTGAATTGTAGTAGTAATGTACAATAATTTAAAGGATGCTTGGGATCCCCATCCTCTAAGGATCAGTTAAACTATAAATTTAATACGCCCCGTAGTTAAAATTCCAAGATGGTATTTTATATTACGAAATCAAATATCATTTTACAATTCAAAATCATTTCAAATCCATTTCAAAATATCAAAATATCATATTTTTACCCCAACCATATTCATTTTTATTTAATTTAAATACCATTTCAAATCACATTTCAATATGGTTTATATATCAAAGTATATATTCCAATTAAACCAATTAAATATTCCATTTAAACCAATTAAATATTCCATTTATATCATTTAAAAATGAAGTTATTATATTCATAATCAAATATTCAATTCTTAAAATTTTACCATTTTTAGAATTCACTTATTCACTTCAATTTATTAAAACAGTGAAAATTCAACTTTCATAGCACTTAGAAAATGCTACGGAAAGTTATGTTTAAAAACAATTCAATTAGCAAAAAACAGCATTTAAAATGCTGTAATAGGTTTTAGGATTCAAATAAAACATTGGTCAAAATCAGCAATTGCAGCACTTACAAAGTGTTGTAATAGCCCTTAGCAATTTAGCCATTTACTTCATTTATATCAATCACAGCATTTACAAAATGCTGTAATATCTTTAACTTTAGAAATGATAGCATTTAAGGAATGTTGTCAATTTAAATTCCAAACTTTCACTACAATTTCATAAAAAATTAAAATTTATTTAAATCCATTTTAACTTATAAAGTCGTATTTTCTCACTTTAAAAACAATCATTTAAATATCCCCTAATTTATGATTTTACAAAGTGAAATTTTCACAAAAATTATCAAATCTTTAATAATTCACTTATAAAATAAATGTAAAATTTTATAACATTTCATTTACTTAACATTTCGATTAAGTTTACCATTTCATAAATTTATTTAAATTCCGCTTTATTTTCTTAACTTAACTTTTATTTTTAAAACACTTTCACATTTTCCATATTAAGTTATACTTCAAATTTCAACTTTAAACATTTATTTATTTAACTATTTTTAATTTATAGAAAATCAATAACACTTTATAAATCATTTTTAAATTTAAATTTAAATCAAATTATCATATTTTCTTACTTAACTTAAACTTCATTTATAACCAAAATCATAAATTCCAAAATTAACTTATATTTCAAATCCTACTTTAACATTTATGTATTTTACTTATTTAACTTATAGAAAATCACTAATATTTTGTAAAATCATTTTTAAATTTAAATTTAAATCAAAATATCATAATATTTACATTTTTAAAATATTTTAAAAAATTTAGAAAAATATATTTTAACCACGGTCTATATAAAATTTTCTAACCTAAGTCAAATGATACGGGTAATATATCATTTCAATCCGTAATTTGCAAAGGAAAATCTGGGTTCTATCATTTCAAACCCGCAATCCAAGTTAAATGAAATAAATAAAAATCGTTCAGGCCTATCATTTCAGCCCATAACGATTTTTCCCTATTCTAAAGACCGTTCGGGTATGTATCATTTCAACCCGTAGCGATTCTAATCTATAGGGAACTTGCAGTGTGATAAACTGATATAAATAAACAGAATAGCATTATATAACAGTAACATATGATATAACAGGTGAATAAGCATGGATGAACATCCTATGATCATAGCAATAGCAGTTATAACATGATGATATGGTTTACAGATTCAATTGCGATCAGTTTACTAGTTATATAAGTATAAATTGTCTGGTGAGAATTACTCACCTCTATAAGCTGGAGATAACAACCAAATACACAAAACAGAGATCCAAAAAGGCATGAAAGCATAACTACGATTCGAATGAGGAAGACCCAAAGCTATTTGTCTTGTCACATATCAAACAAAACAGGATATACAACATGAATTTCAAACCAAATATAAACATAACAAGCTAGAAATACATGCACAACACATAACCATAACTCTTGCACTTGCCTCCAACAACCCTATGCTCAGCCATAGGTTAGAAATGCATGGCCTAGGTGTGAATTTGGATCGGGTATGGGTTCATATAGGTCGGTATAACATGAATATGAAGGAGATGAAGTGTATAGGCATGTATAACTCAAATCAAGGCAACCAAAGTGGAATTTCTATGCATAAATGGTTCGGACCTAAGCATACATAGGCATGGACAGGCTTGGAGAGGTCCGGTACATATGTGGCAGGGGTCTCAGGTCAGCAAGTGACGGGTGGTGATGATGTAAAGGTCGGCCAATATGGTGTGTGAGGTGGTGAAGCAATTTGGTGGCTCGGCTATGGAGTTTTCAAGGCATAAGGCAACATTTGGTGGAGTTTAGCAACAAAATGATGCACGGCTTAGCTTGGGCAGTGGGCTAGAGGAGGTGGCATCCTATTTGTGGTGGTGGTGGAGGCGGCTATGGTGATGGAGGAGGAAGGGCCAAACAACATATGTTGAAGCAAGTGCAAATACAATAAGAAAACAAGGAAGAGAAGTGAGAAAAAGTGAATTATTTACCAAAGTTTTTCTCTTCAGGAGATGGAGGTCGAACTTTTGGGTTTGAGAAACTTTTGGTACGCAAAAAATGAGGGTGAGATTGGCTGAAGGAAAGGAGATATGGTCAGCAATTGAATGGATGTGATGATTGGAGTGAAAAGGCAAAATGAATGTGAAAAGTCAAGGGATACTAAAGGTCAAAAACTCTTCAAATTTCCAAATTCTTTTTGCATTTTAAAATACATGAAAAATGTAAATAAATAAGATAAAAACAAAAAAAAAAAAAATAAATAAATTTTTTTAAATAAATATAAATAAATTATGAAAATAGCTTAAAAATAGAAACTAGGTTATAAAAATTAGAAATAAATACACTAAGCTTTGGAAAAATTCAAACATCACTTTAAAATATTTAAAAGATAAAATATATACATAACATAACATACTACACATATATATACAAATTAGAATAATGTATGACAAATAAAAATATTATTTATATAAATTAAAACAAACAATTTTGTTAAATAAAACAATGTACATACTATACTGTAAAAAGCATAACTTTCACAAAATAAATCGGATTTCAACAAAACAAAAGGCAATATTCTTGAAATTTAATTTATTTTCATAATAAAAGATAAAATTCAATAATTAAAATATTTAAATTTTAAATTTAAAAGTCAAAGTTTGACCAGATTGACCGAAAATCAACTTTTCTAGAAAATATTCTATTTGATCACGTTTGAAATTATAATTTACATAAAAATCAAAATATATATTTAAAATAAAAAAATTATTCATTTCAATAAATATAATAAAGTTTTAAAATAAAATAATCAAAATAAAAAATTAAAATAAATCACAAAATTCAGGGTTGTTACACTCTCCCCCACTCAAATCTTTTCGTCCTCGAAAAGGAATGAGCAAGGAAAATAAGGAAAAGCAAGATAGAAAAAGCAAATAGTACCTGAGAAACAACTCCGGGTTCGAAGCACGAATTCTCTCCTCCGTCTCCCAGGTACAATCTTGATCATTAGTACTCTACAGTTCTTTGACCAGACTAACAGATTTCCTTCTTAGCTGCTTCATACCTCTGTCGACAATACGAAATGGCTTACTCTCGACGGTCAGATTAGGCTAAATAAACAACGATCAAGATCAGAAGGCTGAACAAAAAGAGATGGGTCATGAAGATACCAGAGAAGATGTAAAACGTGGAAAACATCATGCACTCCAGAAAGCTTCTTGGGCAAATCCAAACGATAAGCCAAAGAACCAACTCTTTCCATAATACAGAAAGTACACTCAAAGAAGAAGAAGGTAGAAATAGCTAAAAGGGAGAATAGGTTGAAAGAAAAGGATGAACCATATTTTAAAACTATATAGATTTCAATTAAAAAATTTATAACATTTTAAACATTTCATAATACGATGAATAGTCATTTGATTCAAATTTGACAGTTCGAAGTAAACAATATTTAAAACATTTTTAAATTATAATTGATCAAAATATCCTTTATATAATACTTTATAAAAATACTTTTATAACTCGATGTATTAACAAGTTTACTTTCGTTCCTGCAGACTCCGGCCACGCGTTGATCAGGCACAAAGCTAGAATTCTTCAGGTACTTAATAGACTTGTTTCAACACCCAGTGAAAATACTGGAAAACCTTTTAAAACAGATATGGAAAGTACAATCCAAACAAAACAACCAAACCAAAACATTTTTCCAACCATGGATCGCAGATACACAATGGTTATGCCTGGATCCCTCAGGAAACATCCGTACCTCTAAGCTATTTTAGCCTGCGAATTACGCCATGATGACTAGTAGACCGCAGATACACAATGGTTACACCTGGATCCTCCAGGAAGCATCCATACCCTTAAACTATCTCAGCCAGTGGATTTCGCTACTAATACAACCTACATAGATCGTAGGATACACAATGGTTACGCCTGAATCCCCCAGAAACATCCGTACCCCCAGGCCATCGCAGTCAGGCGAATTACGCTATGCAGTCGCGATTATAAGACCATGGAGATCACCATGGAATTCGATGTACACTCGAGTATCATATCCGAAAAACCCAAATCAGAGATAATAATATCGATAGAATGAATCCACAGTGAGGCCACAAAGCGAATATCAAGCAAAAGGCACTTTCCATACCTTTACTTCGAAAATATGTATTATATAGTACCTTTGTAACGACCCGAAATTTTCGAACCCGAAAATCCCAGATAGTTAAGAAAAGAAGAAAGAGAAAGAAGAGGAAGAACAGAAACACCAAACACCTCACATTCGCAGCGGATAAAATATAATAATAAATAATAACAGTTTACAAAAGAATCTATATCAATCGGTTACATTTTAGTACATCAGAGTTTTATATATATACACTTACTGAATATATATACAATTATCACAACTCAGGTGAACAATAATATAAATACAGCGGATAACTCCATGCGATATTGCCACCAACTCGCCTCCTGAGCTCCTGAACGTCCTAACCTGAAAATGTGTAATACTCGGTCTGACCCGAGCATTACATCAAAGTAACACCCGGGTCAGGCTGAAAACCAGCGTGAGTAAATCCAACTAACATGGAATACCAAAGCAATTAACTTATATAACCCGGGGTAACTTATATCAATTAACCAATTCACAATTTGCTATAAATAATGCTTATTCCATATATAAATTTATAAGTATCAAGCTTTGATAAAATAATCCAATTTACTTTAATCAATTCACTCCATCCTATTAATTTTACACATCAATAGATTTTTAATCCGAGGTGGATTCGGGTATTTCCTAATACCCGTTCCCGGTCTCTTCTAGAAACTTTATGTCATCCCAAGCCAAGTTATTCAAATAAAATACACAACTTTTCATATCAGAGGTATCAACTCATTCAAGGCATTTAATACCTTTCAAGCATCCATAAGCAAAGCTTGATCACATCCAAATTAATTTCATTGATTCTAATTGGATTTCTAACCTCATTCACTTATATATCTTCATTCAACATCAATTAATTAATCACCTTGGATTAATCCTAGATTAATTATCCTTCAATTTCATTCAAGTGATTATCTTCAATTAATTCCACCAGATAAATTTTTCTTATCCCAAAATCATTGAGTCATCTTTGAATACCTCACAAGGTAATTAACTACAATTAATTACATTAACCCTAAATTTTAAGTTACTTATTATCGATCATTTCATCTTGATTAATCACTCTTTAATTGCATCGTTAATTATATAAATTAATGATTTCCAATTTTATTTTAATTGATTTGATTCTAAATTAATTTCTTTAATTCACCCACAACATTAATCATTATCAATTTATATCAATACGTAATTAGCTAACTTTATTTATTTCGCTAAATAAATTTTTTTTTTATTCCTTAATGAACTATCTAAATTAATCGCTTGATTAATTTCCCGAAGTAAGTATATCCAAATTATTTTGTTAACAAACTATCATTACATTAATTACATCCAGAAATATTAATAAATTTACTTTCCCAAATAATTACTAATTCACTATTCCATAACTTTTAATTAATAACTTTCATTGTTAATTTATAAAACTTAATAGCCCATTTGTAAATTTCTAACTATAAATTAATCAATCACTAATTACCCATCAATTTCTTAATTAGTTTTTAACTTATTTCATAACTTGCCAAATCTTAATCATTCTTAGGGTAATCACCCTCTTGTCAAGCACTAAATCACATCACCCAACATGATTAAGATATAAATATCCTTAAGTATTCAACATACTTACTTTAACAAGTAAACTGTTCTAAATTTAAGTTTGAAAAACCCTTGATCTGATGAATCTATAAATGATTAAACCATATTACTCAGTCGAAACAACAAAAAATTCCAAAATTCAAACTCTGAAAGAGTTAACAAATGAAAAAAAAATGAATTTACTCACAGAAACACTCGGTCGCGAGTCGCCACCTCCAGATCGCACGCGTGCTTCCAATTCACCGAGCGACCCCAAACCCTAGCTTGAATCCACGGCGACATTCTCGGCTAACGAACAAGTCGCGCTTGCATACATGCTGTTGCTACCTGTTCCTCGCGAGTTTGAATGCGGCGGAATTCGAAATGGAAAATAACGAGGTAATTTGGAAGGCGACTTCAAGTTGAATGCGACATGCTTGACGCGACATAGCCTTGCTCGAATGCGTCGCGACCTGCTTCAATCAGGAGCGTGCGACTTAGGGTTAGAGGCGGAGATTGCTTGGATCGAATTGAAAACGAACGGCTTCCGTTCGTTCGACTCTTCCATTCGAAGGAGGAAACCACGGTCGATAATAAGCTCTCCCCCCTTTCGAATTTTGCTTGGCTCTGGACCGAAGGCTGCGGCCATGATTATTTTGATTCGAGAAAGGGAAAAAGGGTTTCGCTATTTTTTTTATTTTTTTTAATTAATTGATGAAGGGCTTCGGCCATTTTAGTTAGATGGTGAAATTCGATCTACTCCAGAACAAAAAGGGACGGGGATGAGATATATATTGGTGGGAGGCGTCTTGAGTACGCTTGTTAACTTATAAAATATTTTGTGTTGTTAAAAATATCTCACTAATCTACTTTAAATTTAACTATATATTATAAAACTCCCAAATGTCTTGTTAAGCATAACACGAAATCCCAAACCCCAAATTAAACATGCCAACAGATGTTTACAAGGTTTTACCCGCGTTCCGAATACAATGGAACGTGTCTCGGAGGTTAATTTGAACGTATGTGCGAGTCACGGAATTCAACGATCAATTTAAAATTAAATCGATTAAAATAAATCTAAGCGTTTCGAGCTGCCAGGGTCAAACGACAATTCTGATTGCTACGAAAATTGGAATCTGATAATAACTAACTATTACGGATCCAATGGAGCTGGTTTCATCCAAATCCGAGACTGTGCCCCGGAAGGCTATTTTTAAATATCGATTTAAACGATATAAATTTTAAAATTGAACAAATTGCATTTAAATTGAATTTCAACCATTCTATTATCTTCAGTATCATCATTATAAATCTTACAAGCCTTCAAATTATTTTTAACAGGCTTAGAAATTTCAAATTCAACAATTTACCCAGTCTCAATTATTAAATTCAATTCTTAAATCATATAATTCGATGATTTAATTATCAAGTAAATATTGATATCTGGAATTCAAGTTAAAATTAACCTTTAAATATTTTAAAATCAATTAACAATTCTATTTTAAATTGTTGGGAAAAATCTGGGTCGTCACATTCCTCCCCCCTTAAAAGAATTTCGTCCCCGAAATTACTAGTTGGGAAGAATGTCCCATACCTGTCTACTTTTTCCCAAAACCAAACAGTTCTACAACTTACCAATTATCTTTCATAAAAACCCCCTTTATTATTCTTACTACCTCCCAAACTCTTCCATAATATCAAACGATACCCCTTTTCTCGATCATTCAAATGTCAATTTAAAACCTAAATTTTGAACTATCAAATTATCTCAAATTTTTTCTAACTCCCTAAATTCCCGAAATTTTTTGCCAGCGTCTCCTTTGCGCGGCTAGCTCGGTACTACTACAAAAGGCCTCTACGGGCTCCCAAATTCCAAAAAGAAAACAAAAGCCAAGTGGCTGCATCAAAACCCCAATCCAAATTCATACAGAAATATAAATACATACCTTTTTGTCGGGCAATTCAAATTTATCTTTTGGAACCAAATCCAATTTCTTTTCTCTTTAATACCTGCATATCTCACTTAGCAACAATATACAATCGCAACCTTACAAATCATTTTATACATTCTCATATATAGGTTTTCACATATACTGCTATTCAATTTTGTTGTTCCCTTTTTATATAAATTCAATTTTATTTCGATTTCTAATATTGAATTTTATCTTTCATTAAAACTGATTCATGTTAGTTTCATTTACTAGCTTACTTTAATTTCCAATTTGAAATTATTTTGTCGTTAACCAATTTTTCTAAAAATTTTCTAACTCCCAAAATTTTCAGAAAAATTTGGCAGGGTCTCCTTTGTACTGAGGAGCTTTTGCAATTTGACAATAGATATAAATATGTATACATCGACCCACACGGTCGGAAAAAGCAAAAATAGTTCATATTTCCTATTTTTATTGCGTAGGCGTACCTTATTTAGCAATTTAAGCAAGCAGCTTATTTATATTAGCTATTAGCGCAATCCAAATCAACCAAACAGCCTTCAGGTACCTGTACTTACTCAATTTAAATATGTAAGTGCCATATATAGAGAATTTATTAGCATTTCATTTACTTTCAATAGCTAAACAATGAATTACATACACAACAAATGACAAATGCTTCCCATAAGCGATTCATATGATTTTAAAGCTTATTCAATTGCTTTCGATTAATTTATAAACCAATTCATTCAATTTCAATGGTTTAGAACTCAATCTCTCACATTCCATTGATTTATAATTCAAGTAAGCTCATTTTCACTTCATATGATTCCGAATCAAATTTATTTAATCCCTAGTAACCCATAGAATTTAATTACTTTGGTTTACGCCAAACAACAATTATTGTTATTTAATCTCGACGATATTCGCTTCATAGGGTATTCTATTTCATTTTATATTTAATTCCATTTCATTTCTAATTTATCTACCAATCAAACATTGCATTTCATTTTATTTCTGCATTAGATTCATGCAAACAACTTATTAAGCTTGGCGCATTCAAATTTATAAATTAATGACCATTTCCAAATTAATTTAATCCAAGCTTTAATTAATGGGCTTTCATCCTTATTCGAAGTCAAGTTTCCAAAATTTTAAACTTACTTTAATTTACTTTAATTTATTCCAACATCAAACTTAAGTTTGCTTCTATATGATTCTTATTTAAGCAATTTCCATCAAATACAATTAGCCCATCCATTTTAAATTTTAATTTCAAATTCACCTCTCAATATATCAAAATAATACCCAAGCACCTACTTAACTCATTTATTCTTCAAATTAATATACCAACAAATTTAAGTTCAGTCTGATAATCCAATTCCAATCACAACTTTGGTTCAGTTTTTATTCAACCAAACTTCATCCATTTATTATTTAACTCAATTAACCCATTTTAAATTTTTTTTTTTTCAATTACTTAATTCGTTATTGAATTTATTTTATTAATACAAGGCTATTCTCAATTTATTTCTATTCACTTGGATTTTGCTTTGCAACTCAAACTATTTCTATTATAATCACTTCTCTTATATCCAATCCACTTGCAAATCTCATTAAATATTATTCAAATCACCCCTGAATTTTATTTATAATTCAAACCATCACATTTCTTTTTCAATCCAGCCCTATTTTATTTTTTACAACATCTCTTCTAATTTATTTCATTATTAAATCCAAGTCGAGTTCTATTTACAATTTGAATTCATTTCCAAACTCCATTATTAATTTACAATTCATTTATTAACCAAGGTTAAAATTTATTAACATACTCCATTAAATAATTTATTTAGCCGATTAGCTTCCATCCAACTTAATTTACATAAATCACTTCATTAAATTTTTCCTGAGTTTAGTTTTATTTTATAATTCCAGTTTGGATTCCATTTTTACTTGAAGATTTAGAAATGCCTTAAATTCGGATAATACAATTAAAATAGCTTTTTATAAAAATATTTCTGATAACTCGATGTCTCAACCAGTCCATCCTTGTTCTCACAGAAATTCAGTCATACGTTGATCAGGCGTAGGACTGAAAATCTATAAGTACTTGGTAAACCAGTTTTCAACACCAAGTGAAAATACCTGAAAAACAATTTTATTGAAATATAGAAAACAATTTTGAAAATAGAGGAATTTTTTTTTTTTTAGTGAGGATGCTTTGGAAATCATCACTCCCATTCCATGGTCACAGTTACATACCAGGGTTACGTTGCAGTCACAAAAAAAGTCCATGTAACTGCAGGCTCTCCGCGGCACTCTCGATTACGCCATGGAACCCACACAACAGATCACAGTTACATCCAGGGTTACATTGCAGTCACAACAAAAGTCCATGTAAATGTTGGCTCTCCGCGGCCTCTGATCTCTCTATCAAAATGAAACTTTTTCACTCCTACATAGGTCGCAGTCTGCCGAGATAAACTCAAACGCAGACTGTTGGCTCTCAGCGGCACACACGACTTTCGCAATGTTACCATAGGTCGCAGTTACATCCTGGGTTACGTTGCAGTCACAACAAAAGTCCATGTAACTGTTGGCTCTCCGCGGCACACACGACTTGCGCTATGGTAACTCAATTCATAATCCTCAGGAACTAGTTTTGTCCGGACTCCACACAGGATCAACTTTAGAACCCCCTTGGGCTCAAGGCAGCACCACTCGGTGGCACTCCTGAGAAGTTCATTTCAAGGGAGCGCCTTTTTCCCCAGAGTCATCATCAAAACATTTTATACTATACATATATAGTATCTTTCAAATCATACACCTAGTATGAATTTTATCAAATCTCCTTTACACAAAATCGATTATCCCAAAATCGATAATTCTTAAACTAGGCTTTCCAAATTCAATATTGATTTTACCCAAAAATCCAAAAGCCTTTCCAAATCCAAAGGTTCCCAAAACCTTTTCCAAAATCCTCATAAGATCCTTTATATATATATACAGGTATATATAATCTTTAAAACCTTGGATCACTTTAAACTCGTATAAAATTCCTTTTATACTTCAAACACTTCCAAAATCCTTTTTCTTCCCACAATAGATTCAACAAGGGAAGAATATATAACAAAGAGATAACTTTATTTACCTAAAATCAAATATTCACATTTGATTACTCTTTCCAATATCAATTTCCTTTCTATTTACATTCACTTAAATTTCCATTCACTTATTCACCTTTGCCTTAATCCCCATTTGGATTATTACCTCAATTCTTATCCCAGTTGGGTATTTAATCAATAACAGTTTGAACTCCGACCAGTTTATATTTAGAAAATAGCTTAAAAATTTTAAAATAGATAAGTAGTTGAAAAATAATTAATAGTTTGCAAAATAGCTGCAAAATAGTTGACTAATTATAAATAGTTGAAAAACAGCAAAATAGTCTCAGAAATTTTAGATAATTGCAAAATAATTGTAAAATAGTAATTAATTCATCCCTCAGTTGCAAATTAGTAATTAGTTTATACAACAGTTGTAAAATAGTTAAATAGTTCCAAAAGTAGTGGCAAAAACCAGTATAAAATAGTTTGGGTTTTAAAAAGAAAGTTGTTTAGTAAATAAATAAGAACATAGATTTAAAACCATTTATATGAAAACAATTTATATTAAAAATGGTCTAGAGTCAAAACTGTTCACTTCCCCAACAATTCAATTTAAATTTCCACTCCATTTAAATTAACCCAATTCCGATTTAATTTACTCCAATATCCATTGGTTTTGATTCATTCCCAATTCAAATTGAATTGATTCACAACTCCTTTCTAATTTCAAATCAAATTCCATTTAATCTTTAAATTTGTACAACTTTAAGTATAATTTAAATTTTACACCTTCTATTTATAATCAATTTCATTCACATTTACTTTTAACTTATAATTATACATTTTATTTAGCCAGTATATTTTTATTATTCCATAAACATTTAATCAAGATTCCAGAGTTTAAACAAATTTCCAAATTTCAATATCACCTTAGAATTCAACTATATCCAAAATTCTTTGGCGAATTCAATTATCCCTTTGAATTTCAAAACCAAACCCAATCCACAAACAATCCCAATTTAAAACAATTTGGTAGCAATTTCTCTTCTAGAAACTCGAAAATGAACATCGACGATGCTGCAGTCATCACCGACTTTATTTTCCAGTGACCAAAAGAGTTCAATGCTTTTATCTCTCTAAAAAAAACACTTCCAAATATTTTTGATTTCAAATCTTTCAAATTTCAAACACAAAAATATTTTTGAAATAATACTATTCTTTCTTTAAAACCCTTGGAAACCACTTTCAAACCAAAAGAATTTTAATTTTTCCCAAAATTCCAAACTCTCAATCCATCAAATTCATATTTAAACATTACTCTGGAATTTTCATCTTACTCTATTTCAAATATTCTCTGGAATTCTATTTCAAATTATAATCTCATTTATTTATGAAGTTTATTTCAATTAATAAATTACATTTACAATCTATATTTCAAATTCCTTTTTGATTTTAAACCAATTCCACTTAAATTAAAATTCTAAAATTATTCCAATTACTTTGGACTAATATCCATTCAATTGAACCCACTTCAATTTCAATCATTTCAATTCAACCCAATTCAAATCTTCCATATAAATTTTTTTGAACTTATACATCTTCCATCCCAAATCCAATTAATTCAAATCGAATTCAATTTGAATGAGTTCAATTCCAACTTCAAATTTAAACCATCTCGAATTATATAATTCGAGCTAAATTTTCAAATATTGGTGTAACCTTTTTAAACCAAATTTACTTTGTTCATTTAAAGTTTCAAACAATTTTAATTTCTGAGTTCTAATTCTAGAATTTCATTTTTAATTAATTAAATTTTAATTTGGTTGTATTATAGTTCTTCTTAACTTAATTCCAATAATTTAACACCCAATCACCTTAATATTTATTAGAAGGAAATATTGTTTTATATATCAAAATATACTTTTATATAAAACCATTTAAAACCTTTATATAAGAAAATAACAAGTACGCGCTCATATATATATACACTCAACTCATTCTAGAGTACTACGGACTCTATTCAATGAGTAATTCTCACCAGAGCCAAGATTCTCGCTTAACCTTCTGCTCTGATACCAAATGTAACGACCCGAAATTTTCGAACCCGAAAATCCCAGATAGTTAAGAAAAGAAGAAAGAGAAAGAAGAGGAAGAACAGAAACACCAAACACCTCACATTCACAGCGGATAAAATATAATAATAAATAATAACAGTTTACAAAAGAATCTATATCAATCGGTTACATTTTAGTACATCAGAGTTTTATATATATACACTTACTGAATATATATACAATTATCACAACTCAGGTGAACAATAATATAAATACAGCGGATAACTCCATGCGATATTGCCACCAGCTCGCCTCCTGAGCTCCTGAACGTCCTAACCTGAAAATGTGTAATACTCGGTCTGACCCGAGCATTACATCAAAGTAACACCCGGGTCAGGCTGAAAACCAGCATGAGTAAATCCAACTAACATGGAATACCAAAGCAATCAACTTATATAACCCGGGGTAACTTATATCAATTAACCAATTCACAATTTGCTATAAATAATGCTTATTCCATATATAAATTTATAAGTATCAAGCTTTGATAAAATAATCCAATTTACTTTAATCAATTCACTCCATCCTATTAATTTTACACATCAATAGATTTTTAATCCGAGGTGGATTCGGGTATTTCCTAATACCCGTTCCCGGTCTCTTCTAGAAACTTTATGTCATCCCAAGCCAAGTTATTCAAATAAAATACACAACTTTTCATATCAGAGGTATCAACTCATTCAAGGCATTTAATACCTTTCAAGCATCCATAAGCAAAGCTTGATCACATCCAAATTAATTTCATTGATTCTAATTGGATTTCTAACCTCATTCACTTATATATCTTCATTCAACATCAATTAATTAATCACCGTGGATTAATCCTAGATTAATTATCCTTCAATTTCATTCAAGTGATTATCTTCAATTAATTCCACCAGATAAATTTTTCTTATCCCAAAATCATTGAGTCATCTTTGAATACCTCACAAGGTAATTAACTACAATTAATTACATTAACCCTAAATTTTAAGTTACTTATTATCGATCATTTCATCTTGATTAATCACTCTTTAATTACATCGTTAATTATATAAATTAATGATTTCCAATTTTATTTTAATTGATTTGATTCTAAATTAATTTCTTTAATTCACCCACAACATTAATCATTATCAATTTATATCAATACGTAATTAGCTAACTTTATTTATTTCGCTAAATAATTTTTTTTTTATTCCTTAATGAACTATCTAAATTAATCGCTTGATTAATTTCCCGAAGTAAGTATATCCAAATTATTTTGTTAACAAACTATCATTACATTAATTACATCCAGAAATATTAATAAATTTACTTTCCCAAATAATTACTAATTCACTATTCCATAACTTTTAATTAATAACTTTCATTGTTAATTTATAAAACTTAATAGCCCATTTGTAAATTTCTAACTATAAATTAATCAATCACTAATTACCCATCAATTTCTTAATTAGTTTTTAACTTATTTCATAACTTGCCAAATCTTAATCATTCTTAGGGTAATCACCCTCTTGTCAAGCACTAAATCACATCACCCAACATGATTAAGATATAAATATCCTTAAGTATTCAACATACTTACTTTAACAAGTAAACTGTTCTAAATTTAAGTTTGAAAAACCCTTGATCTGATGAATCTATAAATGATTAAACCATATTACTCAGTCGAAACAAGAAAAATTCCAAAATTCAAACTCTGAAAGAGTTAACAAATGAAAAAAAATGAATTTACTCACAGAAACACTCGGTCGCGAGTCGCCACCTCCAGATCGCACGCGTTCTTCCAATTCACCGAGCGACCCCAAACCCTAGCTTGAATCCACGGCGACATTCTCGGCTAACGAACAAGTCGCGCTTGCATACATGCTGTTGCTACCTGTTCCTCGCGAGTTTGAATGCGGCGGAATTCGAAATGGAAAATAACGAGGTAATTTGGAAGGCGACTTCAAGTTGAATGCGACATGCTTGACGCGACATAGCCTTGCTCGAATGCGTCGTGACCTGCTTCAATCAGCAGCGTGCGACTTAGGGTTAGAGGCGGAGATTGCTTGGATCGAATTGAAAACGAACGGCTTCCGTTCGTTCGACTCTTCCATTCGAAGGAGGAAACCACGGTCGATAATAAGCTCTCCCCCCTTTCGAATTTTGCTTGGCTCTGGACCGAAGGCTGCGGCCATGATTATTTTGATTCGAGAAAGGGAAAAAGGGTTTCGCTATTTTTTTTATTTTTTTTATTAATTGATGAAGGGCTTCGGCCATTTTAGTTAGATGGTGAAATTCGATCTACTCCAGAACAAAAAGGGACGGGGATGAGATATATATTGGTGGGAGGCGTCTTGAGTACGCTTGTTAACTTATAAAATATTTTGTGTTGTTAAAAATATCTCACTAATCTACTTTAAATTTAACTATATATTATAAAACTCCCAAATGTCTTGTTAAGCATAACACGAAATCCCAAACCCCAAATTAAACATGCCAACAGGTGTTTACAAGGTTTTACCCGCGTTCCGAATACAATGGAACGTGTCTCGGAGGTTAATTTGAACGTATGTGCGAGTCACGGAATTCAACGATCAATTTAAAATTAAATCGATTAAAATAAATCTAAGCGTTTCAAGCTGCCAGGGTCAAACGACAATTCTGATTGCTACGAAAATTGGAATCTGATAATAACTAACTATTACGGATCCAATGGAGCTGGTTTCATCCAAATCCGAGACTGTGCCCCGGAAGGCTATTTTTAAATATCGATTTAAACGATATAAATTTTAAAATTGAACAAATTGCATTTAAATTGAATTTCAACCATTCTATTATCTTCAGTATCATCATTATAAATCTTACAAGCCTTCAAATTATTTTTAACAGGCTTAGAAATTTCAAATTCAACAATTTACCCAGTCTCAATTATTAAATTCAATTCTTAAATCATATAATTCGATGATTTAATTATCAAGTAAATATTGATATCTGGAATTCAAGTTAAAATTAACCTTTAAATATTTTAAAATCAATTAACAATTCTATTTTAAATTGTTGGGAAAAATCTGGGTCGTCACAACCTTTCCAAAATCACTTTCATATATTATACTTATATAAAGTCCATTATATATAAGATTTCATTTTCAAATCGAATACTTCCCAAAATCAATAGTACATCAAATCACACTTATATAGACCTCGATTATATAAGATTTCAATTTACAAATTGAGTACCTTTACAAATCAATAGTTTCAAATCACTTCATACTTATACAAATCAATTTTAACATTAGTTCGATAACTCCCAAATCAAAGTATTTAAATAAACAAGGCTCTCAATTTCAAACCATTTCAGTATCAATTCAGTTTCAAAATCATATATGATTTCGCCAAATCATTTCTCCCTAATTACGTATATTCAGTTTCAAAGTTTCTTAAAACAATAGATTTAGAAAATAATCAAAATTTCAAAATCAACAAAATTTAGCTCAAACAAATTTATTTCCATTTCAAACATATATTCATTTTAAAAAATCACAATACTTTGAAAGTTATAAATCTTTCGAGACCAAAATACTTGAAATCATTACACTTTGAAAATCATAACCTTTCGAAATCATACAGTTGAAATCATAAAAAATTCCTTTAATTCCTTACATTTCACAAATTTATTCAATTAAACCCAAATCTAAAATTTCCAGTTTTAATTCAATTCAAACCATCAGTTTCAATTCAATTTAGCTTTCCAACAAAACCATTTCAAATATTATCAAATTTCAAATAAAGATTTGATCCATAAAATAAACTATTCAATCTTTAATATATTTCAAAGCTTAAATATACCATATTCTAAAACTAAATTTTTAATTTCATATATCTCAAATTTTTCTTCATTATTACTTAGTTTCGAAATATTCATTTCATAAATCCATCATTTTTTAATAAACTCAAATTACAAGTAAACCAAATATCCTTTCATACAAATATAAACTCCAAATATTCATTTATCAAAATCAATTATCATTTAAAATTCAAATTCTTTATCAAAATAAGATTAAATCATTTCTAAACCATTTCAATCGTCAAAATATCTAAAATGGTTACTAAGTTTAAAACCACACCTTTTTAAAACCTTCAAACTATTTATTTATATATGAAAAATCTAATTTACCATTGGAAAGATTATTATTCTATATATTTATATATACTTTATTCAAAACATTTCAAATCTATATTTCATACCAGTAAAATTCAAAATAGTCTTATTTATATCACTCAACAAACAGTTTCAAACTTATATAAATCATATTACTTTATACTTTAATCATACCAAACTAAACTTATATTCAAATACCTTATACCTTTCAAAATTACTTAGCTTTGAAAAGTTAACCTTGATTTGGAAGTGCTCGAACCTTCAAAATAGTCGAAGAAATCATATTTTTAATCCAAGAGTTGGAAATCACCAACAAATCAGTAAACCAATTCCAATAGATAGGGTTGTACTAAAACAAATCTGAATCTCGAGGACTGAACACCAGCTTACTATAAACCATTACAAATATATATATACATATACCTTTCGAATATCAAACCAAACTTCAAAATCTGAAATCAAAATTTGGTTTCACAAAATCACTCGCATAACAAAGCTGCTAGAGTGGCCTCTCTCCCACCTAGAAACTCAAAAATCAATGTCGATGATGCATGCATTCATCACCGAAATTATTTTCCAGCGACATAAGTGGGTTCTGGATTTATTTTCTTGAAACGTCTTTGAAATCTCTTCGAATTCTTTGGAATTCATTCGAATACATTTAAAACATTTTTATTTGGAGAAATATCTTTAAATCATATTATTATTATATATTTTCCAAATCTTAAAACCGACACCGGAGTTTGATTCCTCGAAATTCAAATTCAAAACCCTTTAAGTATAAATCATTTTATATAAGTCAAATTCTTATAAAATTTGCAAAATTTAAAAACCTTTCAAAGCTTTAAATTTCAAAGAAAGAAAAAAATATAATCCATATAAAAAACATTTCATTTTTATATATAAAGTGGGGTCATCCTTATCAAAATAATAATTTCGATGTATGCACAATTTCAATATACAACCAAACACAAATTTTCAAGGGATGGTTCAAGGGTGGATTTTAAACAAACAGAGATTCAAATTAGAGGAACTCTAATCAAATAGAATTCTGGTTTGAAGATAAGCTCGAATGAAGATGAGATAATTTAATTACCAAATAAGAGATGATAAGCCTATATAAATCGCAGGCTGCCTTAACCGAGTCAACCGTGACTTAAGGAATATAATCAATGCGGAAATCTAAGGCAAATCGACATTCGATCACCAAAGATAGAATCCAGATATAGCAGAAGTAGATAGCATCAAAATTCGAAGATACAAAAATCTCTGGTGAATCAATGCCAATTGTAAAGAAGTTTCACCCCTTTACAAATAATTCAAATATTTATGGAATCACGATCTTTATAGAGCTCATTCCAAAGTGGAGTTACAGAATGCTCCAAAATCAAAAGGATAAAAAATAGGAGAGACAAGACTGGATTCCAAAACCAGTAGGAGCGTTCCAAACTTCAAGGAATCCTAATCGATAAGAATCCTAATCAAGAAATTTCTAACTAGGTGGATACCGAAGGGATGAAGTTTAAAAAATCTTGATTTCAAAATAAGGAAATTTTTTTATATAAAAATAATCTTTGGAAATCCTTTAAAATCATTTGGAAATCATTTTATACTTCGAAAATACGTTCTCTCACAAAGAAAGGATTCTGAGATTGATTTCACTCATTCTAGAGTATTTCTACCCTATCTCTAATGAGTTTTTTTTGCTCCGTAGGCTAAGGTTTACCTAAAACCAAAGCTCTAATACCAACTGTAACAACCCGATATTTTCAGCCAATCGCATCCACACATGTCGGACTTGAATTATTCAAAATACCGTATTGTAAATAAATCTGGAGCAAATGAAATACAATCACAGAATCACAGACACAGAAATATCAGAATAACTCACAGCTGAAATTAAAATACCATAGTAGTTCATGAAGCTACTATAACAAACTCTAAAAAACAATTACATAACATCAGTTTGAAAAACATATACAATAGAAATCTCAAATATATAGAAGTTTATAAATACCAGAGCTAAATAGAACAACTGAATAGAAAGGGAATAGATAACTTGACAAGCAGAATCTCTAGCGATTCCTAGCTCCAGAAAATAAATCCAAAGCTAAGCTGTAAATACTCAGGCTGACCCGAGCGTAAACACAAAACATCGAGTCAGGACATACATACTTATATAATGTAAACCAACTCAAGTGAACTATAGTAGTAATGTACAATAATTTAAAGGATGCTTGGGATTGTCCACCCTTTAAGGATCAGTTAAACTATAAATTTAGTACACCCGTGGTTAAAATTCCAAGATGGCATTTTATACTTCGAAATCAAATATCATTTTACAATTCAATATCGTTTCAAATCCATTTCAAAATATCATATTTTTTCCCAACCATATTCATTTTTATTTAATTTAAATACCATTTCAAATCACATTTCAATATGGTTTATATATCAAAGTAAATATTCCAATTAAACCAATTAAATATTCCATTTAAATCATTTAAAAATGAAGTAATTATATTCATAATCAAATATTCAATTCATAAAATTTTACCATTTTTAGAATTCAATTATTCACTTCAATTTATTAAAACAGTGAAAATTCAACTTTAGTAGCACATAAAATGCTACGGAAAGTTATGTTTAAAAACAATTCAATTAGCAAAAGACAGCATTTAAAATGCTATAATAGGTTTTAGGTTTCAAATAAAACATTTGTCAAATTCAGCAATTACAGCACTTACAAAGTGCTATAATAACCATTAGTTCAATTTAGCCATTTAGTTCATTTATATCAATCACAGCATTTACAAAATGCTGAAATATCTTTAACTTTAGAAATGATAGCATTTCAGGAATGCTGTCAATTTAAATTCCAAACTTTCACTACAATTTCATAAGCAATTAAAATTTATTTAAATCCATTTTAACTTATAAATTCATATTTTCTCACTTTAAAAACAATCATTTAAATATCCCCTAATTTATGATTTTACAAAGTGAAATTTTCACAAATAATTATCAATCTTTAATAATTCACTTATAAAATAAATGTAAAATTTTATAACATTTCATTTATTTACATTTTAATTAAGTTTACCATTTTATAAATTTATTTAAATTCCATTTTATTTTCTTAACTTAACTTTTATTTTTAAAACACTTTCACATTTCCCAAGTTAAGTTATACTTCAAGTTTCAACTTTAAACATTTATTTATTTAACTATTTTTAATTTATAGAAAATCAATAACACTTTAGAAAATCATTTTTAAATTTAAATTTAAATCAAATTATCATATTTTCTTACTTGACTTAAACTTCATTTATAACCAAAATCATAAATTCCAAAATTTACTTATATTTCAAATCCTACTTTACCATTTATTTATTTCACTTATTTAACTTATAGAAAATCACTAATATTTTGTAAAATCATTTTTAAATTTAAATTCAAATTAAAATATCATAATATTTACATTTTAAAAATATTTTCAAAATTTTAGAAAATTATATTTTAACCACAGATTGTATAAAATTTTCTAACCTAAGTCAAATGATACGGGTAATATATCATTTCAATCCGTAATTTGCAAACGAAAATCTGGGTTCTATCATTTCAAACCCGCAATCCCAAGTTAAATGAAATAAATAAAAATTGTTCAGGCCTATCATTTCAGCCCATAACGATTTTTCCCTATTCTAAAGTCCGTTCGGGTATGTATCATTTCAACCCATAGTGATTCTAATCTACAGGGAACTTGCAGTGTGATAAACTGATATAAATAAACAGAAATACCATTATATAACAGTAACATATGATATAAAAGGTGAATAAGCATAGGTGAACATCCTATGATTATAGCAATAGCAGTTATAAATGATGATATGGTTTACAGGTTCAATTGCGATCAGTTTACTATTTATATAAGTATAAATTGTCTGGTGAGAATTACTCACCACTACGAGCTGGAGATGGCTACCAAATACACAAAATAGAGATCCACAAAGGCATGAAAGTACAACTATGATTCAAATGAGGGAGAGACAAAGCTATTTGTCTTGTCACAGATCAAATAAAACAGGAATCACAACATGAATTTCAAACCAAATATAAACATAACAAGCTAGAAATACATGCACAACACATAGCCAAAACTCTTGCACTTGCCTCCACCAATCCTATGCTCGGCCATAGGTTAGAAATGCACGGCCTAGGTGTGAATTTGGATCAAGTATGGGTTCATATAGGTCGGCCATAACATGAATATGAAGGAGATGAAGTGTATAGGCATGTATAACTCAAATCAAGACAACCAAAGTGGAATTTCTATGCATAAATGGTTCGGCCCTAAGCATACATAGGCATGGCCAGGCTTGGGGGAAGTCAGGTACAGATGTGGCAGGGGTCTTAGGTCAGCAAGTGACTGATGGTGATGATGTAAAGGTCGGCCAATATGGTGTGTGAGGTGATGGAGCAATTTGGTGGCTCGGCTATGGAGTTTTCAAGGCATAAGGCAACATTTGGTGGAGTTTAGCAACAAGGTGATGCACGGCTTGGCTTCGGCAGTGAGCTGGAGAAGGTGGCAGCCTATTGTGGTGGTGGTGGAGGCAGCTATGGTGATGGAGGAGGAAGGGCCGAACAACATAAGTTGAAGCAAGTGCAAATACAATAAGTAAACAAGGAAGAGAAGTGAGAAAAAGTGAATTATTCACCAAAGTTTTTCTCTTCAGGGAATGGAAGTCGAACTTTTGGGTTTGAGAAAATTTTGGTACATGAAAAATGAGGGTGAGATCAACTGAAGGAAAGGAGATATGGTCAGCAATTGAATGGATGTGATGATTGGAGTGAAAAGGCAAAATGAATGTGAAAAGTCAAGGGATACTAAAGGTCAAAAACTCTTCAAATTTCCAAATTATTTTTGCATTTTAAAATACATGAAAATTTTAAATAAATAAGATAAAAACAAAATAAAAATAATGAATAAATTAAATAAATTAAATTAAATAAATATAAATAAATTAAGAAAATAGCTTAAAAATAGAAACTAAGTAATAAGAATTGGAAATAAATACACTAAGCTTTGGAAAAATTCAAACATCACTTTAAAATATTTAAAAGATAAAATATATACATAACACATTACACACACACATATATAAATTATAATAAGATATGATAAATAAAAATATTATTTATATAAAATAAAATAAACAATTTTGTTAAATAAAACAATTTACATACAATATTGTAAAAAGCATAACTTTCACAATATAAATCGAATTTCAAGGAAACGAAAAGCAGTATTCTTAAAATTTAATTTATTTTCATAATAAATATAAAATTCAAGAATTCAAATATTTAAATTTTAAATTTAAAAGTCAAAGTTTGACCAGATTGACCAAAAATCAACTTTTCTGAAAAATATTCTATTTATTCAGGTTTGAAATTATAATTCACATAAAAATCAAAATATATATTTAAGATAACAAAAACTATTCATTTCAATAAATATAATAAAGTTTTCAAATAAAATAATCGAAATAAACAATTAAAACAAATCATAAAATTCAGGGTTGTTACAATGTATTTAAATATAAATGCAAAAATTAATAACTGAGTTGAGAGTGATTCCAAATGTTGAGAATCCTATAACATTTTTATATGATAACAATGTCATGATATTGTTCATAACAGAACTTAGAGCTCACTAGAAGTCAAGAGACATACTTTGAATTGTTCCATATATTTTGTCAGCATTGGGGAGAGTTGATTGACAAAGTCGACAATTAAAACATAATAGCATATTTGTTCACTAAGGGACCAACCCGATTGTTTTGGGAAACCAACTAGAGATGTTGGAATAAGATTCCATAATTTTCCCCAAGAGAAAGTTGGGGGTATGCCCTAAGGTCAATTACGTAATTTGTTACATATATCTAACTCGTTAATTAACCTTGTTCGAACTAAAAGGTGTTTTCTTTCTATTATATACTTGATATAATTGTTATATTAATTAATTAATTTAATTAAAAGTATATTTAACATAAAATACATAAATGGTATGACTTGTGATAGTAATTATAAAATGTTGTAACCATGAGTAATTTATTAGAATAAAAATAAATTACCATTTTAAATATTCCTAGTCCAGATGCATCGAGGCTAGATATCAATGCATCCATTGAGGTTAGAATACATAATGCTTTCCAACTGTTGGACAATGTATTACTCATGCCTACTAAGAGCCTAATGGGTTACACATATAGTTATTGGATAACTATGGAATAACCCACTCGATGATATATTGGTGGTTAATATGATAGTTATTGGATAACTATGGAATAACTCATTTGATAGTTTTTGGTGGTTAATATTACTTAGGTCAAATAGAAAATATCGCCATGACTAATTTACACAGTTTTCTCAACTTAAGAATACTGTTGACCATCAATATGAAAGCTCCTTTAATATAGTCAAATTATGGCATGATGTCCATCGAGTGACTATAGTTGGCTCAAGTGGAAGTACTGGAACTGATGTGCTATTCAAGAGTGGATTCGTCTCCTCAGTTATATGGGGTTAGTATCACGGTCAACTCAAGTCAACTCATAGTTAAAATCTCTAGCCAAAGCATTTCAATTAATAATAATTGTTATAACTAAACCAATGACTTTGTTTGGACTATAGAGTTGAATATGATCGTTATTTGAAGTTTGACCTTTATCAAATTCCATAAGTCCAAAGTGATATAGTTTTGACGAAGAGAATAAGTATAAATTAAAGCCACAAATCGTAATGCTTAACAAAGTAAAATTGGGTTTTACCAGTACCAACTAAGCGATAAATTTGGCCAAAATGTCACACACCTGCTAAGTGGCATGTGAATGTTGATATTCGAATTGTTCGATATTAATCTTTAATCGAATTTACACTTAATGAGTCACACAATCGAAACGATGAATTCTCCTTTGACCAAATGATTTAATTAATTTATAATTGTTATAAATTAATTTTTATGAAATAGTAATTGTAAATTTTGATTATGATTTAAAGAATAAATATTATTAGATATATTTATAATAGTTATAAATATATCAATCTATATACGACATCGATAAGCAGTTAAATTAGATTTAGTTGTATAATATTTTATTTGGGAGTAAATGGGTTTAAGGCCCATCATAGGGCTTGATATTTTTGGCAACAAACATTGGTATAGGCGGCTAAAATTAGGTTAGAGAGGGCTTGATTTTGGATGGCTTAGATTAAAAGAGAATTTCTATGAGATGAGATCCACACTTCTCTCCTTTCAATCTACTAAATAAGTGACTCTAACCTAACTAGATTAATATATTTTGGTGTCTCCTCCTTTGTGTTTGGTGGCTGAAATCCCTACCGGTCTGTCTCTATTTCATCAAGTTCAAATCAAGTTAATACAATTGTTATCCGATAGCGGGTGCTCAACGGTTCAAAGTCTAGCTTTATGTTGAATCAAAAACAGTTTCGAGGGAAAGAAATCATCTTTTCAAGGTGTACTTCAAAGCATTAAGATTAAGATATGTTTGTAATCAAAATATAATTGTTATTCTCGATTATAATTTTTTATTATATATGTATATATTATATATATTATTAGTTATGTGACGATTCTAATATGTAAGTAATGTTGTTACAAAGTTGTTTGGTTGTATGCATATGTGTGTATATTAATATATATTAATTTTTTACCAAATATTCATCAGGCCAGTACATCTTGGAATATTTTTTTAATATTTTATTAAATTAATATATATTATTTAATTAAGTAAATATAATTTATAATTAATTACAACATCATACTTGTGATAACCCGCAAATCCGTACTTGTACGCTTTGAATCGACCATGTACGACCCAAAGAGCATAGAATGACGGAAAGTCATGAGAAAGAAGAGAGAGGGTGAGAAGAAAGAAAGAAGAGAGAAGAAGAGGGGAGAGAAACAAAATCATAACAATACAGAATCTCACTGCACAGCGAAATTACATGTAATATAGATGAATAATTTTTACAAAAGAGAAACTCTAATATACATATATCAATCAGAGAGCAACCTGTTCTCAAAAATGCTGATAATTTAAAAACAATGCAGTAGAAAATAAACAGATACCTGTATATGACATGAAGATCTCCATCTCGTCTGCTGAAGCTCCAAAAGCACCAAATCTGAACGTGTAAATATACTCGGTCTAACCTGAGCATTGAAAGGGAAGAATGCCCAGATCAGTCTGGTAAACTAGCGTGAGAAAAACACATCTCAATTGAATTTTAAAGTTTACTTATTACATTATTAAATTCCAGCATAATAGGTTTACAAAAAAAATGGTAGGCACAAAGTGGATATTGAGTTTCATATAAATGAATAGGTAAGGGACTACCTTCCGTACAGTATACCTCTAGAGGACTGTACCTAGGGAGTAGATACTGTCTGCCTAAGCCAATACAAGGCCGGCTTACCCATTTCTGGATAATACCCCCCGTCGTTACCGACCTTTAACAGGTACTCGAGTCATATATTCACCACATACTTTGACATGTATAGAGTAAATCTAGAAGGATGATGACATCTCCTATTGGGGCGACCCACTTAGCCTTGCTGCTTATACCTTGTTTTAGTCATTTCCTAGGGGGTGGGGCCAAAAGTGGTGTCGAATACCATTCACATATCACATCATCTTTGAATGCCACATTGCCATTTCTATTGACTACTAATTGTCTTCCATAAGAATACAACCCTTGAGCTCGTACGTCTCAAGGAGGGTGTTAAGCTAAGAAAAGTTGCCTTCTCTGCCACCGTAGATATATGTTTGTAAAAACCAATGTACGTAATCTCAAAAAATGCACTATCAAACATCCATCCATATAGGTTGTTCAGGAATAGGACAAACTGAAGATACTTTCCTACCACATCCTATCGGAAAATCCTTAGGATTAGTAGTGAATAGTCCTTGCATTGGATATTTCATAACGGAGAGACACTGCTACCATTGGTTTATTAGGAGTTTAACCCTAAATTATCAACAAGCAGTCATTCACTATGAAAATCCTAAATATTAATATCATCAACAAATCTGCAAAATCGTCACATATAGGTTAGTCTGAAGTGGTTTTCGGATAAAACGATCCTAGTCTCTTCACACCAACAAGACAAAAGAGTTACTCAACCTCATGCAGAAACCAAGTCTCGCGGACTTATCACGTTTACAACTTTTAACTTGCTATCCTTCGGCCAAAAAGGAAGCTCGGTAGATTAAAGTAATCATTCTACGCTACTCGAATCAACATCCTTAACACCAAACGATCATCAACCTAGACAGATGGCTACGTACTAAGTGTACGACTAAATAGTTTCCACGTCAAGTTGAGAAACTAAAATGGCCAAAAAATATAATTTAGCACTAAAATAGTTACTGGCCTTGATTTATTAATCTTTTACTTATTAAATCACTTTACCAAATTTATTACTTCAAATTATCTTTAAAAGGATATATTCTCAAAACCACTTCAATATTTCAATATTTGGAAAATATTTCATAAACATATTTTAATTATATGTGAATTCACAACTTATTGTATTTTCATACCATTTAAACTCCATTTTAAAATATCACTTTCCAAACATTCATTTTTAGGATATTCACTTTAAAAACGCGAATATATTTCCTTTTATAAAAATCCATATTTAGCTTATCAAATTAAATTGATTTTACATTTATAAAACAGTGTTTATAATTCACATTTCTATTTTATAAAAACTTCCATTTATAAAATTCCTTTATTAACCAATTTCATATTTATTTCATTTATATATCAAAATCCCATTATAAGCTTATTTGCTTATAAATTTCTTTATTTACACATTCATTCTTTTATAATCTCATTATTCGTAAAGTACATTATAAATTCATTTCTAAATTTCAATTGCAAATCCATTTATAAATTTGATCATAAATCCATTTCTAATATTTATAAGACAATGTTTATAAAAATCCATTTCATTAAATCTCTTTATTATTAGTATTCCTTTATAAACTTTCTTTTTAACACCTATAAAACTCGTTTATAAATCGATTACTTTTATTTATAAAATATCAAATTTATAAATCTTATATATCAAACATTTATAATAAGTTCAAAATTCTCAATTTAACTTATTTTACAAAATAGTTATTCAAAGATCATAATTAAGTATATTTCACAAAGCTATAATTTTTATAACATAAAAATTATAACTTTTTATTCATTTAAAATAAATTCATTTGTTTAAAAATTCAAAAATGATTAAAACATATATATTTTCAAAATCACTTTGAAATCCTTTTTAAATTGAAATCATCATTTTAATATTTTGAATTTCCAAAAATATGGTCTAATGCTGCAAAAGTACTAAATAAGGGGATTCACATCAATAATAGCAAACATGGCATCCATCGCTTCAAACATCACATAATACCGCATATATAACAATATGTGTAAATAAATACCAACAATGGTGAGGAATCCTATTGGATCCTTCCAACATGTTGCCTACAACAAATATATATATGTGCATAATATGTACAATGTCTGCTTCGAGGCAGACGCACGTACAATGGGTCATTCTCTCATACACGGGAACGTATAGGATCTCATCTGCTCCAATAGGCAGGAATATATCCAACTACTAATAATATAGCATATCTAAACACACATCACATAACATAAAACAAATTTATTCCCACTTATATAAAAATATAAGCGGGCCAGAGTGCATTTTACTCGCATTGGTTTCAGTCGTTGCAATAGAGATTTGTTTGGATTAAAATTAAAATACTGTTTAATTTCACCCAAAATTGCTGCTAGCTCCAAATCTGTCCAGACCAGCTCTAAAATGTAGTACTCGACAATATGAATATAAGCAATTCGTTCTGTGCGAAACGGGACCTCGTATGAAATAGTTATAACAATTATAAGATTGCACGATTTTAAAATAATAAAAAAGGTTAATTACAGTAACTAACAATATTAACCCATGTTTAAAACCTTAATCCTTGTTCCCCACGTTCGCTTCCATATTACTCACGAAACCCATGTACACAACTTTCCCTTGATTGCCGCACTTCCAATGGTTGCCTATACGACGATCAAACATCACCATGTCGAAGAGCATAATGCCTTGCACTACCGACCATGACCACGTCAGCTTTTCCCCTCCTAATGTCGCGTGATTCCAATTCGAGCGACACACGAACACGGCGATTTTTTGGTCACCATCGGCTACCATAGCCCATCTTCACCGTTGGATGTGAAGTTTTCGGCGTGCTCTACAATTTTCTAATTGGAATTTTTTGCTAATAGATTACGGATTGAGAGAAAAATGAGGAAGATTGGAGAATTATGGCTGCTCAAGTTGTTAGTGGCGGCTGCCCTAATTTAGAGGCTAGGGTTTGCAACAAAGGTCCTTATATAGACAACTATAAAACAGTATTCAGGCCCAAAATTTTCAAACTCCAATCGAAGCGTGCCGCCTGGCATTTCTAATATTTTTTATCTATTTCGAACATAATGAAATATATATATATATCGGAAGCCAATTCCATCGTATTAGGAATATAGTGTTCAAAAATCGAATTATATTAATTAAAATCGCTTAAATACATTTCTAGGCGTTTCAGCTTCGCATGACCACACCGTAAGTCTGATTGCTACGAAATTAGAAATCCTATAATAACTCACTATTACGGATCCAATGAAACTAGTTTCATCGAAATCTAAGACAGTATCAAAAATGAGTATTTTTACACGTTAATTAAATCAAATAAATTCCAATTTATGCTTATTCACTTTTAAATTAGTTTTTAAAAGTTCACTAACTCTATTATAATTTAAATGGATTTTAAATTAGATTTATAAATCATTTTCATTTAAATTAAACTCAAGGTCTAATTATTTCATAATTGCAAATATTAAATTAAACAACTTAATTATCAAATAAATCAGTATATTCGAACTATGTGTTATTTAACTTACAAAATCACTTCTGAATATTTAAAATCAATTAAATATTCCAAATTTGAATGACTGAAAAGCTAGGTTGTTACAATAATTTAATAAAAAATAGTCAAATAGTTTTGTATGTAAATAATTAAAGCTATGATAATGATAATTTTCGATAGCGGGAATTTATTTAATATATCATTACTATTTAAATCAATTTATTACATAAATAAATTATATAAATTCATATACATATATCATGAAAATTATAGTTTATAAAATAACAGTAAAGAAGTTCTTGGTAGAAAAAATAAAATACAATTTTTTATTTCAAATTAATTATTTAATTTCGATCGAAAAGAAAATTCAATATAAAATTATTTTAAAGCGGAAAAATTGTAGGAGAATTTTCAAAGCATAAAACATCATTTTTAATTTTATAGAAACTTAAATTTTGAAATAAAGTTTTGAAATTAATATCTTATTAATTTTTGAGTGGATATTTAATTAAATGTATTTTAAAACTAAAAAATAAATAAATTATTTTCTAACTGTAATGCGTAAGACCCGAACTTTTATATTTTATAATTTAAAGATTATTTTAAATATTTAATTTATATTTATATATATATTTTATACATATATTTGTATGCATATATATATATATATAACTAAAAAAATTAATGTATTTATATATATATATATGTATGTATGTGTGCATATGTATACTCATGGTTTAAAAAAATTAATTTAATATTTTTTGAAAAATTACTTATATTTCATATTTACTTTTAAAATTAATTTGAAAAAATTATTATAATGATATGTATGTAATATTAATATTTTAATAATATGATTATATATAATTATATAAACATATATATAAATATATTTATATACTTATTTATAATTCTTTAAACAAAATTATATATATATTATTTATAATATTCATATAAATAATATTATATACATACATATGTTTGGACTATATACTTGCATATTGGATGAGCTAAAATGTCCACAGTGATTTAAATCCCAACATCTATACATGAGCATATTCTACCTTGCACAGTTTGATATATTACACACGCATTCATATTATATGTTTATATAACACAAGTATGTATGTGTGTGTATCAAGACATAAGTGAAATAAAACTATATAATTTATAAATTTAAATAAAATAAAATATTTTATTTAAACAATATTTTGAAATATTCTAAATAAATTAGACTTCATAAACTCAATAAAAATCCAATAAGGGATATTTTTGAAATTCACAAATAACTTCTGCTTTAAGCTGACTTAGTTCCAACACTTGCCTGGCTTATCGGATGATTTGATCTGATGTATGGTATGCTCTACGTGTAAGGCCCTTCGACCTTCGATAATCCAAATAAGAGTATTTTTAGAATACGTATAAAATACTAATCTAAATTTTATTTAAATTTAAATTTATAGTGGTTGTGAATAAATTAATTTTTTTTCAATCTAAATTTGTAAAAGTTATAAATAAACATTTTTAACATTGTTTTAAATTTATAAAAACCAAAATGAACAAGTTTAAAATTATTTAAAATTTCACATTTTAAAGGTTAGAAATAAATAAAATTCAAAATATTTTTGAATTATAATATAAACATTAAATCTATAGCATATAAAAGGTTGCAATTAAGTTGAAATATTAAATAAATGTTAACTGGTAATATACACATAAATATGAGATTTATTATTATAATATAAATATTGTAATTAAATAAAATAATCATATATAATGTATGTAAAATAAAGGTTATATGTTTTTAGAAGTCAAAAATTAAAATGAACCTATTATAATATTAAAGAACAAATAGATATATATATATATATATATATATATATACATTTATATATGCATATAGAATGACATATAATGTCGTTGATTTCTATAAATACATGCCATTCCTTATAACATTATAATCATTATTGTTACTTTAAGATTATGAATCTAAGACAAAGCGGTGTTCTATCATTTACAATATAAGTTGAGTATTATGCACATTCATGGATGTTGAGCACCTTATACCATAAATAATGTATACTGATATTTATACCATCTCTAGATTGGTAAGGATATTTTATAGCTTTGTTGAACACCTAGGTATTACAAATTTTATACTTAAGTAATCACAAAATGGCTGGTCATAAATATCTAATGTACTATATGATTTGTCGAGCACCTTCGAAGTCATAAAGCTACCAAGAGAAAGGTAATGTATTGTTAATAGTTATATATGGGATATAATTAATAACATGTAATCTACCACTATGGGTGTTACAATTTGTTGAGCGTCCTAGTTTGTGGTAACATATTAAGTGGATCTTAATATTTATTAGAGGAATATGTAAAATTCTAGCAATTCTTTCAGAGTTTTTATGAGACATAGAATCCAGTGATAACCTTATTAGAAAATACAACAAAACTATTATAATAATTATATATGAATATGTGCAATATCATAATAATGCACATTGGTAAATTTGCACTGGTAATGTAATTGATAAAAAAAATTATGGATTAAAACATATTATGCAAAACAAAGTAAAGATTGACTAAGAAGTGTAAAGTTGTACTCACCTCCAATAAAACTCTTGGTATGCTGTCGCTTTATGTCTCGTGAAAGAGCCAAATGATAAAGCCATTTAAAACTTTCAAGTGTTAGTCATTTAAGTGTAAACTTGTTAGTTACTATATGCTGAATACTACAGGTATGAGCTCTGAAGACAATACAAGAGCATGATGTTTGATTCACATTCGATCGCATACAAAAGTTGTATGGCGGTTAAATCGTTTCATTTGCAATAAGCAAGTAAATCATAGTGCAAGGTCATATGCTTAATATGATTGAATACAATAAGGGTCATGTTTTGTTGGGAACAACTCTAGACTAAAGGACCATAAGTAGATTTAACTCTTGGATCACTAAAATAACAGTTTGACATGCTTATTTAAGTGCAACTTATTCGGTCTCTTTAAAATATTAAAGATGAATGGATGTGTTTTTGTAAAGAAATATGTTGTAGCCTTATAATAAAAGGGTTTTTCTTTTGGAAAGGTTAGGTAATTTAAAAGAGAAAGTGAAATTATAAGAGTGCAAGTAATACAGGCATAGTTGGGATAAAAAGAAGGTGAATGTCACCTTATTTAAAAGAGGGTGGATGTCACTTCCACCTTTCAGTGGTTACGACATCGCTATACCTTATCTTATGACTTTAACTTATCGTAAGAACCCCATCGATATACCTATATCATTAAAGAACATTACAAGCAATGTCGTCTAATAATATGGAGAATACGGCTGGTTGAGGGCGATTGAATGTGAATATGTCTTTATACTAGCACGTCTTTATTACCTTTTAAGGATCTGAACTGTAAATTTTGACATTTACAGTATTAATAAAATTAATAAACACACTAATTAAAAATATTTAGAATAGTATACAATATAGATAAATCAGAATCAGAGTCACAAATCACAGTGAAATTATATACATCATGTACATAACAAAATGTCAATCTACAAAATATATGTACTAGATCCACATAATTTATACATCACATCCAAAATACTGTATCAAGTACACAACGGCTACTACATAATATACATGACATATACAAGTATGAAGTAAACTAAATTGATCAAAGTAGTCCACTTCAATGCTAGCACAAAATCCAAAGGTTAACTAGACCTGGTACATGTATAGTCTTGGCCTGACCCAAGCATTATAAATATAAATGGGTCAGACCGTATCTAAATAAAAAGGTGAGATACTGATACCATAATATATGACTTAGTAATAAATAAGTCATAATAAAAATATGCCAGAACAAGTGATCATAATAAGACATATCAATTAAAATCATCTTTCCATAATCCATTTATGACTCAACCACAAAATAAGTCATCTCAAAATATGCCCAAAACCAATTAACTATAATAAGGCATATAAAAACCAATCACCATTTCATAAATCCATATTAAGTCTCAAATGGACTATCATAAAAAATATGATGATAACAATTCAAAATTCTCAAGAGCCAAAAGATACAAAATATCCATTCCAAAATGTATAAAAAAATAATCATCACTAATGAAATAATAATGTTAGTCAACTATCAGTATGATACATTGCAACATAGGGCCTAACTAAAATAAATAAATCCTGCCAAATTGCATAGTAGTCTAATGAAAATAAATAGACTACCACGTATAGGCTTCGACTGCTGATAGGTAGTTGTGTTTATGACAAAACTATATGAATTTACCGAACGAAAATAAATAGATAAACACTATCCAACTGTGTAATAAAATGATACGTCTTCATGTAACACATGTCCAAGGAACGAAAGGCCAACCATGTTATATCATAACAAACCTAACTCCCAAAAATAGGTTAGCCTACCTAAATCTAAGAATGTATTGACTCTCAGATCAACGAAAAACGAGTTATCTTCTCTTAGGGTTCTATGAACATGAAATCCAAACACCCTAAGACAATACAACTCTAAAGTGTTAATTACTATCACTCAAGTAATCACAGGAATTTAACTAATTGTCCCATACCATATAGTAAATTCAAGTATTTACTAAAAGCTAGTAAATTCCACTCAAACTCTATTTAACAAATTATAATAATAAGCGGGAGAATTGTACGAAAACTCCCATATAAATCGATAATTCAAACATTTATTAAAATTTCTTGTTTTATAGAAAAACATGAAATCCAATAGAAATTGAAATCAAAGTTTTAATTCAATTATAAATAAAATAATTTTTCATACATTAGATATTTATGTGTGCATATATATATATATATATTTATATAAGTTCTCACGTATTAATTAAAAGGATTTTTCATACACTAGTATCTATATTTATAATATACCATCGCAATTAAAACATATGCAAATTGGTGTTTTTTCCGATGGGATAAACTTCGGATTTACCCCTTTTTTATTTAGATGCATCGACAAGTAGGTCATCATGAGATATGCCTACCCCCAACATCAACTTCAGCCAGTTCAAAAGTTTCCAAACAAAGGCTATCTCAATTGGTAGTGAATCAAGGCCGACGACCGGAGATAATTGGAGCTGTAAAATCTATTCCAAAATCATTAAAATCATAATTGAAATTAGTAGGAAGAACCGTACATGGAAGGGGCTCATCGCTGTCGCTTAAATATCCTGAATACTGAATATGCGACCTCTGGCCATGTCGAAATCCCCACATGGTTTCATGCGAGAGAGGATGTGCTATTTACTGTTCTCAAGATTTCTACATGTAACTCAAAGCGGTTTTTCATATGATGCCATGTCATCGCTTAGATTTTCATCCTCCAATCAAAGTGATAAGGCTGATAGTAGCATGCCTTCCAATACTCCCCTGATACAACGGTCTTCGATGCAGCGAAAATTGCAAATGGGTTCAAGGCAGTTTTTTTGGGTACTATGCATGATACATTGATGAGGAGAAACTGCATTGAATCCTAAATATGAGGAGTCGGGACTAGCATCAATCCAACATGATGTAGATAATCATGCTCATGGAAGGTTGGGTGAAAGAACAATAGGTTCATCTTGGAGCGTTTATGCCTGTTATAGTTAGAAGATGAGGAGAAGGCTTGAAAATGATCGACAACTAATGCCTCATTTGGATCAACTTAAATAAGTCACTTTTTGGATTATCGAAAGCCAAAATGAATAGATTTTGGCTTCTAAAAAACAAAAAAGCAATTTATATAAGTCGATCCATACAACCCTAAATCATCTTGAGCTTTGTTGAAGGTGGAAGGCCTAATTTTCCATCAAAAAAATTATAATTGATGTTAGTTAAGATTTTGTGGGCTTTTCCTGATATGCGTATTATTTGGTTTGTTATGTAAATTATGTGGGTCGAGATGTAGGAGAGTAGCGTATTTCTAAGTGTGGAGGCACTGGCTCAATTATTTCTAGGATTATTGAGTAGAATTAATGGGTCGGATTATGTTTTTGACTACCTGGGTTAAAGCACCAACCACCTATAGCGAAACTAGAGGGTTTATTGCTTTTGTAGTGGGTTGAGGCTTGTGATCTTGGTTAATAGGATTTAGGAATAATTTAAGGTTGTTTCATTGATAGGGCCTAAAAGAATAACCGAACCTAAGTTATTATCTCATAGTAGGAAGGATCGAATGAGTGTAGCTGGTTGTGGCATTTTGGACTACAATATTAGAAGGGCCAACGTGGCCGCCTATAGCGAAAGTAAACATGAAAGACTTCTTAGGCCACCACTGACGATTGGCTGGTTGATAAACTTGTTGGGCTTGCAGGTCAGAGATGTAAGCATAAAAAAACATATCAATGTTGGAGATCAATTGTAATTAGTCTGAGGGATGGCTTCATTATTCTAGCTAGTGTGTAACTCGTGCTTTGCACGTAGTTTGTTGTAGAAAAATAATCTTATAACAACTTTTGAAGAACATAGTTTATTATGCAATATCTAATGAATTTTGTCAGGATAAATGATTTATAATTTGAGATTAATATACTTATAACTGTGTTTTTATTATGAGATTCGTATATTTTTATGTTTGAATAAAAATTAAATTATCAATTTTTTGATAAAAATGAGATATAAATATATTAATTGATTATTTTTTTAGGATTCATTATTTATCAATCAAATAAATGAAAACAAGTATACTTAATAAATTTTGAAATTAACATTTTATAAAATTTCATAAATAAATATTCATGTACATATATTCTAAAATTGGCATTTAAGTTTTGATACATTTGACTAAAAGATAAGTAATGTATACATCAAATTTCAAATATTACATGAGAGAATGATGAAAAATACCTAAAAATAGAAGTGTAATACCAAAGAGTAAATGTATTTGTATGCATTTATAGTTCCTGCAGCATATATTTATCAAAATAATTATATGATATTTTTAGAGTGATAAAAATATATTTATTTAACTACCAAAAGAAATATTAAGTGAAAATAAGACATGAAATGTTACAAATAACATTGTCATTTTAATTATGCGAGAATATAATTTTTAATCCATTGTTTCTAACCTTGCTATTCTATTTTATAATAAAACTTTTCAAAAAAGATTTAACATTTATGTGCAAAAAGATAATAAAATATGAAAGAAAAATATTTCTAATCAAAAGTACGGTATAATTTTTGTCTATTGATTGACTCAAACTACAAACATAAATAATTAAAATGTAACTTTATATACAAAAATGTACTAATTGAAAATATTTATTCTTTCTTCAATATATAGAATACAAACATTCATCATTCATCATTAATTGTAATGTTATTCTTTATAAAAATATAACTTAATAATAATAAAGAGTCCATTTGACGTACCAATTTTATGAAGGAAAAACATTGTATATATTTCTAATGATGTACCAATTTTGGAAACAAATTTTTGTATGTTTGTAATGGAATACCAACTTTAGAGTGAAAAAATATGTATATATATCTTTCCATTAAATAACTAATTTTAGAAAGAAACAAATTTTATGAACTTCAATGTAAAAAATGTAAAATTATCAAAGATAATTTTGCATATAATTATGAAAATATTAAATTATATGGACTTAAATGAAAATACAGTTTTACCATTTAAGTTAGTACAAATGGGTATATACATTGAATTATCATTTTTTATGATTTATCACATTACTTAGTAAATATTTGTTAATTGGATTTAGTAAAAAAAATTAAATTCAAGATCAATTAATAAATTCAAATATGTGAACTTGAATGTAAAATAATATAAGAAAACTTATGGGAAATCCATAAATAATTATAAAATTTATTGAATGTTGGCATTTAAATGCAAAATGATAGGAGAGAATATTAGTAGAACATTGTAATAGTTTGTATATAGTTGTGAAAATTTAAAACTACTTGGACTTGAATGAAAATTATTTTTATCATTTTTGTCAATATGAATGCGAGTGCATATATTGAATTGTCATTTTTAAAAATTTATTAGATCAATTAATGAATATTCGTAAACTATATTTATTTAAACAGCTTAAATTTAAGATTACCAAACTAAATTTAATATATATGGACTTAAATGTAAAATAACAAAAAAACTTGGAAGAAATCTGTAAATAATTGTAAAAATTAGTATTAAATTTTGACGATGGAAGAGAGAACCAATAAAACATGGTAATAATTATAATAACAATAAATTGTGAGGATATGAAAATAATGTGATGACCCACCCTTTCGACCCTCAAAAACGACATTAATACGCTCATCGTATAACATGCCGAACGATCAAGTGCCGGAAAGACATATTGTTGAGGCAAAAGGAAGTAGGTAGAAGAAGAAGAAACTAAATAAAACAGAATCTCACAGCGGACTGAATAACATACAATATAAATAGTTTTTTACACAAACACAAAACTATACTCTATATACCTCACATCAGAGCACACAAATCAATGATTACCAGCCTGGACAATTATAACAATCTGCCCTCACAATTGCTGTTAATTTCAAACAAAACACTGCAGTAGAATAAAACAAGTACGAGAATACGTATCGGTCTCCATCTCATCTCCTGAGCTCCATAGCATCCTAACCTGAACTAGAAATACTTGGTCTGACCCGAGCATTATAATAAAATAACACCCGAGTCAGTCTGGAAAGCCAGCATGAGAAAACACACTGAATTCGGATTATTAAAGTTATCAAATCCTTTGAAAATCAAAGGTATCTCGTAAGATCTATCCACATGTAAACAAAACGGGTTTTTACCTTACGATAACCAAAACATTTCATATCAAAATCGTCGGGTATTATGATAGTGTCTAAATACAAATACTTATTCAAATAGCTGAAATGCTTTCATCTCACGTTTGAGCATAGTTAGGCACAATCAAAACTGTACGACGCTTATTGGAGAATGGATTCCATATGAATGACTAGGCACTGGGGTATCGCCTGTCGCGGTACAGTCTAGAACAACGTAGCGAGGACCACGCCGGGATCCCCTGCTACACAAGGCCGGTCTACCCCTAACCTGGATAGACCGAGTATGCTATACCCCAGGTGTTCCCACCCTTTTTCGAGCTCGTTCCATAAATCGTAGCAATAATATCCAAGAGTATCTAGAAAGGTGATAAACATACCCTACTTGGATGCTGCACACTTAGCCTTACCGCATCTCCCTTCTTTTCAGTCATTCCTGGTTGATGAGGCTAGAGGCTACGATTACCTTTTAAAGGAATTTCCCTTAAAATGCTCATTTTCCTCCAATGACAATGTACTGATAGCATTCATCCATACAAGCCGTTCTGCGTCCAAATGGAACCGAAGGCACTATTCCTACTATATCTATTTTGGAATCACCCTCAGAATTAGTAGCAATTGGCCCTTGCAATTTACTGCTCCATCTTTGACTCCATGCCCTTATCTTTATTTTGAAAACGCACTCATTGGATCGAAGTGTTTTTTGGATAACTTACCTGACACTGGTCTCTTCGAAACAACGTTCAATATTTTACGGTAAAATCACACCGGTTCTTTAGGAAATAAACAGACGAAAATAAGTTCGAAGATCACATCCTAACCGTTAGTGGATGGATTTCCTTATCGTCGTCCAAGAAGAACGAAACGAGTTTACACGTATAGTATAGCCCCTCGAACAGTAACTGTACCATATAATTATCGTATTTCTCCTAGATGTTTCCAAAGTTATATTTAGGTTCAGATTTGATAGTTGGTTATGTAACTATCAAATAAACAATCAATTCAACCAAATACTTCATTTTCACTGAAAAATCCCAGATCTTATTTAATCTAAATTTTAAATAAATTAAATCTCTTTATCAAAGATCATGCATTTATCTTATCGAATTTAGTATGTTCATAAAGTATCTTTTTCCAAAAATATTTGAAAGCCCTTTTAAAATAATATGGAAAGTACCACTGCGGTATCAAACCATGGATTCACAGCTCAATGGTTACGTCTCTATCGCAAAGAAATCCAAGACTTAACTGTAGACACTCACTGCCTCCAATTATGCCATGCGAATATACCATTACTTCCCGCAAACTTTATTTTAAAATTTTCTCAAAATAATTACTTAGAAGCTCTAAAATAAATTTCCAAGTTTAGTCCAGATAAATATACTTAAATAAAAGTTATGGCACAAAGCAATATTAATATTTGATAATTTGTCTTCTAAACAAAAATGCTGACTATTTCTTAAATAATAATAAATCTTTAACAATCATTATAAGGTAACCAGTTAATATTTAAATATGCTTTAAACAATTTAAAATAATTAAATAACTAGTTTCTAGAATATTTTAACAATTCTTAAGTTACTTAGTTAATAATTAAAAATCCTCTTTTTAAATCAAGCCCAATTTCTCGATTCTAATCACTTCGTAAATTTTGAAAATCTTACTTGAACTCCAGTATAACCAATTTTATACAAATCTCCAAATTCACTTTTATCCTTCTGACTTATTAGAATCTCAATTTTAAAACCTCCTTTATTTTTTAACAAGTGGTAATTAAGAATTTATTATTTAAAATCCTTTTATATACTTTATTCCAAAATCCTTGTTAACAATAGACTGAAATAGTTACACTACAATTCCAAAACCATTAACTTTATCCAATAGATTTACCCAAAAAATCTATATAAACATTTTACTTCAAAATCCCTATTTACAATTCTTTACCGATTTAAACCATATTTTATTAGTATTTTAAAAGCACCAAAAAATCCAGGTTAATTGCCATAACATCCAATAAATTCAAATCACATAATAACCTATCATAGATTTATTCAAACAAATATACATCACTATATATGCAAATAAATTCAATATTTTTGAGGAATCCAGTTCGACCCCTATAACCTGTTTCCCTACATCCACAAATATTAGCACAACGGAAAAATACCGGTTCTGCTTCGAGGCAAAATATCGCAGTATAAAGGGTCATCCACTATTATACGGGGCCCATAGTGTCTCATCCGCCAAATATATATCTGGGAATATCAATCACTCCAATGTATATACTACTATATATAATTTCACATTTAACTGATAAAATGTATTAATTCAATCAACCATTAATTAATTTTAACTATTTAAAATTAATACGAGCGGTCCAAAATTGAGTGAGATTAACTCACCTTGAGTTTTAATTCGACAAACGTTTCGATTTTAAATTAAATCGAACACGTTCGATTTAATCTATAATTTTCATAGCTCTGATCGTCACCAATTCTGTTCCAGACCATAGTGCTCGTCGCTACGATTTTGTTGCCGCTGGTTTCGTCCGATTTCGACCTCGTATGACAAAGATAAGAAATTTTAAGGTTTGAATATAAATTTCATTTTTTTTATAACCAAATAGATCTGGTCGTTCGTTAATCTACAGGAATCAAGACCATTCAACTCAATTGCTACATTGCGCAACGCCTTCAGGTCCAACATCATTCTCGAACCCATTACGCAGCCTCATCCACTCGATGCCGCTCCTCCCACCGTCATCTAATCGCTGATTAGAGACCACCCCAATGCGCGCTTACTCTCACTGCACCCACGCCATCAACTATGACGAACTCAGTCGTCCCTAGGACAAGAAAATCGAGCTCAAACGAAAACGGACGCGACCCCTTTCCTTCCTCCTTGCTGCACCAATCACGATCACTGCCGCACGGATGGGAAGTTCCCGCCGAGCACTTTCGATTATCATTTAGGAAGGTTTTGAAAACACTCGATGGATTGGGAGAGATTGGAGGTAGAAGACAAACAATTTTCGGCAATTCTTTTGTTAGAGGTTGCTGGCCCTAACATGCTAGGGTTCTACTGTTCCGGAGGTTATATATAGGGCATATATTATTAAACTATTATTTTCACAAATTACGTGCTTTCCCGAAAGAACCCCAAACAAGGCGTACCATCTGGCGTTTATAATGTTTTACCCCTATTTCGAACACCATAGAATAAGTTATGGGGCCTAATTCAATCATATGAGGAAGATAGCTTTTCAAATCGAATCAAAACATTAAATTTTCAAAACTAATTCAGCGCATTTCTATCCCCACGACCAAATGGTAACACCAAATGCTATGAAATTTGAAATTCTTTAATAATAAACTATTACGGATCCAATGAAACTGGTTTTGTCGAATTCCAAGATGGTGCCCCAGAAGGCTATTTTAACTCGTCAAATATATCGAGCGATTTCCAAAATCGTCGAAATCATTTAAAAGTTCAAGTTTTAAAACTTGCTAACTCCATTATAATTCAAATAGAATTTATATCCATATTAGAAATCATTCTGATTTATATTAAATCAAAATCCCACTATTTACACTATTACCATATATTAATTTCACTATTAAATTAATATATAAGCCTCAAACTTTAAATTTATCGACTTTTAATTCCATTTAGAAGTCTATTACCATCACTCTAATTTAAATAGAGTTTTAAATCAACTTAGAAATCACTTCTATTCATATCTAACTCTAGATTCCTATTTTCACCCAATTTCACTTATTAAATTTATACTTACCAAATCCAATTAATCGCTATATTTGAATAACCTATTTCACTGATTCTTTCACATTCAAAATCAATTAATATTTCATATTCAACATTTAAAATAAATTAATTGTTTAAAACTAAATGATCAAAATTCCGAGTCGTTGCATTCCTCCTCCTTATAAACATTTCATCCTCGAAATTGCTAAGGTGGGAAAAATGCTCCTAAACCCATTAACCTACCCAAAACCCACTTACTTAAAATCCTATATTCAATTTTCTAACCCTTTTTGTTTCCTCCAAAACAAAATAGCTTCCAGTTCTAATTCAAAAGCCTTGATTTCTAATACAGTTCAAAAATTAACTTTTCTAGTTAACAAAAAATTTCAAAAATTTCCAAAATTTTTCTAACATCCTAAATTTTGACAGAGTCTCCTTTGTACGGAGAGCCTTTTACAATATCACAAGAGAGATAAATACATATACATCGATCCACATGGTCGAAAAAACAAGATATATCAAAATATTATCATTTCTTTATTTTATGCATAGGCGTTCCTTAAATTAGCATTTTAATCGAGCGGCTTATTTATATGCATTTACCAACCCAAAATCTATCTAACAGCTCCATGTACCTGTACTTAGTCAAAATAAGCACATAAGTTTCATAAACATGAAATTTTATAACATTTCATTTATTTAACTAGCCAAAACATAATGTGACGCCCCACCTCTATACCCACTCTAGGCAAGGACACTACGGTGTAATGCCGTCAACTAGCGCGGAGAATAAGGCTGTTGAGGAGCGACCATCCGTGTAATTGCTTTGTGCGAGCACCGATATGTCAAATAGTACAACATGCATTTAGTTTCAGAAGGAAATCCGACACATCGATATAAACCCAAAGCTACTACACAATGGCTATATATATATTCTTCGAAAACAAATATAGAAATAAACATAACACAAATCAGTCATAGATATCCATATCACAAAGGCCGAAAAAAAATATGAATATAACACATGAAAGTGTACATCAGAGTTGTGGTCAAACAAGGTCCATAATATCACAAAAGAATAGCTACAAGTGCTAGACGAAAGAATATGGATACATAAATGAGTCTATATCTCAAAGGTATACAACAAAAACTACTAATCTAAGTAGTTAGCCAAAAGTCAGGATGATAATCACAGATGTGAAGTCAAGCAGAAACACCTGTAACATCTCGGTCTGACCCGATATTATTTAATAAGAAAATAATGAACAGATCAGTCTAGCTATAAATATCAGATAAAATGATATAAAATAAGAGATATGACTAAACGAATAATAATCAACATGCCAAGCTGTGATAAATAAGTAATTGAAAATCAACAAGAGATTAATCAATATCACAAGAATCTTCTCAAAGATCAAAAGGAATGTCACACTCTATATTTTCATTCACCAAAACCATGAATATTGACAATAATATCAATGCCAATCACAAAAGTTAATGACACACAAATTCACCAATGCATAAATATTGATAACACATATCAATGTAAATCACAAAAATCGGTGAAACACAAATTCTAGAAATCATCAGTGAAAATCCAGAAATCACAAAAAGGGGGACTCCTATCACAAAACGAGAGCATGAAAACTCACCAACACGTGTATCACAAAATGGAACGATATTCCATGGTTTCTAACCATTAATTTTCAGCCGAAGCTCCACAAAACGGCCCGAAGGCCATGGGTCGCTACCCCACCAATTTGAGCCGAAGCTCCACAGAAACGGGGTTTAGTCTCCCTCGCAGACAAAGAGACATCGCACATTTGCTAGTCTAAATCACAAAAATGATAATCATCGATCATCAAGAAGTGTCAATTACACTAAGCTAGTAAATATATGAGCTTAGCTTCATGTCCCATAACCACTAGCTTAACTTAAACATTTACGAACAAACTGTAAGTCTCCACTCAAAAATTATCACAAGAAATTCAATCGAACAAGTCCAAGAATTAACCGATGAAGTAAACGCAAGCGTTCCATACCACTTATTTTACTAAGTCGTTTAATTAGATTTCTCATACGAGTGAGGTAAAGGTTTGTATATACTAGTAGATTGGAAAACGGTTTACGAAATGAGCTTTATAATAAAATAGTGTTTAAATCTTTTTTGATGAAAGATTTTTGATATTTACTACTAGTATTGAAACCTTTATATTTTTAAAGTGACAAATCACAAAATGATTATAGAACAATCAATCACCAAAATTCACATATGAAGACGTGAATTAATTCCAAAGAAATCGATAACAAATCCATCAAAATGGATATTTCCAAAAATCCCAAAGAAAATGTCATCAAAGTCAATAATAGATGATAACAACAAAAGGGAATCAACACGGATCGATTAAAGTTGGAAATTCAAGCTAAATAAGTAAATAGGCAAAAGACTGCAGATTCAGACGTCTGAGAGAAGTGATTCAGACGTCTGAATCTAGAAAACTAAAATTTTGCCAGAGCATATTTCAAACGTCTGAACCCTATATTTCAGATGTCTGGAATAGGCACTTTTTAGCCTATTTCCTTTCTGGTCCAAAACAAACCAATTCAGACGTCTGAAATATAGATTCAGACGTCTGAATCTGGGAATAAAAATCCTCCCAGAATAATATTCAGACGTCTGAATCTAACGTTTCAGACGTTTGAAACTGGGGTTCAGGGCATTCCCTGAACCTAGACCAAAAATGGCCGAAATAAATACCGGAAGCGATCGGACGAGCAACGACGACTAAGGATTTACGCCAAGCGACAACCCAGCCTTAAAGGCTCTTCGATACGCCTCAAATATTAATGTCCAAATATCCATAATAGGATTTTCATATATTTTATTTTCAAAACACCAAAAATTGGAATATACACCAAATCAATCCAAACCAAAATCAATTGCACAAGAATAAGTGTTAGTAATTCATACCTAACAATCGAAGATAATTATAGACAAAGATGTGAGATAAAAATCTCACCTTTGAACCCAAAACAAATGAAGAAGAGGCTATAAAGCAAAGGCAAGGACAATCACTCTTCAATTCCAACCCAACAAGCTTGAATCTAAGCTAAAAAGAGAAACATTTCCTAAGTTAGTTTAGGAATTTCTAAAATTGATAAGAGAATGTGGAAAAGAAGAAGAGGAGAATGAGTTGGAAAAGAAGAAGAGGAGGCTTACCAAAGCTTCTTCTATTGATTTGGAGCTAGAACTTGATTTGTAGATGGAAACTAGGGCTTGGAGTTTTAATTTCCCATTCCTCTCTCCGTTGTTGCTAAAGCTTGAGTATTAGGAAATAGAAATGAAGCAATGAAGAGAAGAGGGGTCAAGCTAGGGTCTAATGGGCTGAAACAAAAAAACCAAAGCCCTAAGTAAAAAATAGCAAAACTCCACTAACTCCAAACATATCAAAGTTTATGCTCAAAAAGGTCGCAAATGTCATTTTGAACTCAATGGGGTGGTCTCGAGTCCTAATTCGACTGTTTGCAAAAAGTAGCCTTTTGGACACTAATCCGACTAACAATGAAATATTTAAATAAAATATTTAAATACTCAATCATAAAATATGCAGGCTGTTACAGACTCCCCTCCTTAAAGAAATTGCGTCCTCGCAGTATTTAGGAAGAAAATACGAGGTAACAACCATGAAAGCATATCAACACAAAAGGAATTTGAAATAAGAAATTCACCTCAAAGAACACGGAAAAGTAAGTCTGGATGTGTTCGCTCGATGAACTCTCTAGATTCCCAAGAGCAGTCCTTAGGATTTGAGGACCATTGGACTTTAACAAGCGGAACATCTTTATTTCGAAGGCGTTTGACCTCCGAAGCAATAACACGAATAGGATGTTGCTCATAAGTTAAATTAGGTGAAACTTCAATTTCTTCCACAACACCGGGCTCAAGAATAGAATTGGAATCTCGAAGACATTTCCATAATTGAGAAACGTTAAACACGTCATGAATAGCAGAAAACGGAGCCGGTAATAAAAGGCGATAAGCCACAGAACCAATACGTTCGGTGATGGGAAATGGACCGGTATATCTAGGTGCTTACTTTCCCGATCGACTGAAATGTACAACACCCTTCATAGGTGAAACACGAATAAACACAAGATCTCCCACAGAAAATTCTAATTTCCTTCTTCGGTTACTGGCATAGGATTTTTGTCCACTTTGGGCTTCTTTCAACCTATGACGAATAAGGTCAATCTTTTCTGTGGAATCACGAATAAAATCTGGACCTAAAACCAGTTTCTCACCGGCCTCAAGCCAACAAGAAGGGGATCGGCATGGCCTTCCATAGAGTGCCTCAAAAGGTGCCATACCAATACTAGATTGGAAGCTATTATTATAGGAAAACTCAACAAGAGAAATATGATCTTCTCAACTTCCACCAAAATCAAGAACACATGCACGAAGAAGATCTTCAAGAAGTTGATTCACACGCTCGGTTTGTCCATCGGACTGCGGATGATAAGAGGTGCTAAAATTAAGCTTCGTTCTCAAAGCTTTTTGAAGACTCTTCCAAAATCCACTAGTAAACAATGGATCACGATCACTAACAATAGAAGAAGGAACTCCATGCAATTTTATAATTTCTTTGATAAAGAGTTTGGCCAAAAGAGGCATGGTTCGATTGGATCGAACGGGAATAAAATGGGTGGATTTAGTAAGTCTATCAACTATCACCCATAAGCTATCATGACCCGAACGAGAACAGGGAAGGCCGTCTATAAAATCCATGAAAATTTGATCCCATTCCAAATTGGAATTTCTAAAGGTTGCAATAACCCACCGGGCCTTTGATGTTCAGCCTTGACAAGTTGGAAAGTCATGCAACACTTAACAAAGTTAGCAATGTCAGATTTCATTCCCTCCCAATAATAAAGTCGCTTCATATCCGCGTACATTTTACTACTACCGGGATGAATGGTAAATTTAGAACGATGAGAATCTTCAAAAATATCTGTATGAAGATTATTAGTATTTGGCACGACAAGTCTACCAAATTTTTGGATACCGCCATGAGAATCAATATCAAAGTCTTTCAAACTTTCAATATCAATTTTATCCCTAAAATTTTGGCCAAGAAGAGCCAATTCGGGATCTAGCTTTTGAGCTTCATGAATGCGGTCTAAAAGAGAAGGATGAGCCTCAAGACTACATAAAGCAAGAGATGAACACAAATCGAAAACGCGATCTCGAATCTCATAATTTGATAAAATCTCGAGATTATTCCATTCAGATATCATCATAGAAACAACCGCTTGTTGCTTACGACTAAGTGCATCGGCAACACGATTTCCCTTTCCGGGATTATAAAGAATATCAAGATGATAAGGTGCAAGGAATTCGAGCCAACGTTGTTGACGCAGATTAAGTTCCTTCTGAGAAAATAGATACTTCAAAGATTTATGATCGGTATAGAGAACAAATTTTTCTCCCAAAAGATAATGACGCCAAATACGAAGGGCGAAAACAATAGCTGCAAGTTCTAAATCATGAGTGGCATACCTAGTCTCGGTTGGCTTCAATTGCCTAGAAGCATAAGCAATAACACGTTCCCTTTGCATAAGAACGGCACCCAAACCAACACGACTAGCATCGGTATAAACAATAAAATCTTGGTTTCCCTCGGGAATAACAAAAATAGGAGCATCAGAAAGGAGTTCTTTTAATTTCTGAAAAGAAGCTTCACATTTGTCCGACCAAATGTATTTAACACCCTTCTTTGTCAAACTAGTAAGAGGCACGGAAATTTTTGAAAAGTCCTTTATGAAATGGCGGTAATAACCGGCCAATCCAAGGAAACTATGAATTTCCATCACACTCTCCGGTCTCTTCCAATTTTTAATTGCTCCAATCTTTGAAGGATCCACGGAAATTCCGAATTCGGAAATAATATGACCGAGAAACTTCACACGAGATTGCCAAAAGTGGCATTTAGAAAATTTTGCTTTTAATTGATTACTCCTAAGAGTTTCCAACACAATCCGAAGATGTTTTTCATGCTCCTCCTCAGTTTTAGAATACACAAGAATATCATCAATAAAGATGAGAACAAACCAATCGAGGAAGTCTTTGAAAACTCTATTCATAAGGTCAACGAAATAAGCCGGAGCATTCGTTAAACCAAATGGCATAACAAGCCATTCATAAGATCCATAACGAGTACGGAATGATGTCAATGGAATGCTATCCTCTGCGATACGAAGCTGATGAAACCGGTAGCTAAGTCTAATTGTGAAAATACTCTAGCACCACTAAGTTGATCGAATAGATCATCAATCCGAGGTAAAGGATATTTATTCTTGATAGTAAGATAATTAAGCTTGCAGTAGTCAACGCAAAGCCTAAGTGTACCATCAGATTTCTTCACAAAAATAGCCGAAGCTCCCCAAGGAGAGGAACTAGAGCGAATAAATTGCTTCGTCTCCAATTCGGATTATTGTTTGTGCATCTCCTCATTTTCTTTATTGGACATACGATAAGGAGGTCGAGTAATAGGTTGAGCTCCAGGGATGAGATTAATTTTGAACTCAATTGCTCGCTTAGGCGGTAATCCTAAAACGGGCTCAAATACGTCGGAAAAATCACGAATAACGTGAATAAGAGAAATAATATCTTCCTCATCATCATTATCGTCATCATGAGGATTAAAAAATATAGAGATGCAACCAAGCTGGAATCCGAATCTTTAAGATCAATAGAAATCTGCTTAACAGATCGAGGATGTCGAAGATGAATAGTCCGCTTAGGACATAGGATTTGAGCTTCATAGCGGTTAAGCCAATCCATTCCCAAAATCATTCCAAAACCTAAGTAGCGCATAACATGCAAATCGGCTCGGAAAGAAAAATCACACAAAATAATCTCGACATCTTTACACAATAAACTGATTGTTTCGGATCCACCAACCAGATTCGCAATTCTCAAAGATGTCATTAAACACAAAATGTCCAAAGAAAAAGTATCAACAAGTTCTTTTGAAATAAAAGAATGGGACGCACCCATATCAAAAAGAACTCGAATAGGATGATCACGAAATAAAATAATGCCATCAAGGATGGAATGAGAAATACCTTTACCATGAGATGTGTTGCCAGGGGCTTGAGCAACATTAAGCTTTCCCTCCTTCCTACCTTGAAGTTTGGGACAAGAAGATAAATAATGATCCGGGCTTTTGCAATAGCGACAAGTACGAGGCTTTGAACACTTGTTCGCATAATGGTCCTTAGAACCACAGTTGTAGCATTGCCCACTACTAGAGGTAGAAGTCTTATTTGTTGGAGGGGCTTGCTTCCCTTTCTTATTGGGACAAGTACCTTTGAATTTAGTAGGTCTTTTCTTGTTGTTGAAGTTTGGTTTAGCACTCACATCTTCAACATCACTCTCTTTATCTGCCTCTTCAAGTCGAAGAGCGATATCAACAAGTTGATCAAAAGAAACTTCTAGCTTTAGAAGTAATGGCTTCTTGAGATTTTTATTCAAGCCATAGACGAATCTCTGATTTTTCTTCAATGGGGTATTAATGTATTCAACCTCGTATTTAGAAAGAGATTCAAAAGACGTGACATAGTCTGCCACGGAGGATTCACCTTGAACAAGGTCGATGAAACGACGAGCTAATGTCACCTTCTCAGATTCTGGCACAAATTTTAACTCGAACCGTTCCCGGAATTTCTCCCAAGTAAGATCTGCTTCAACTATTTCAGAAATAAGAAGCTCATACCAATCTAATGCCCTTTCTTGGAGCATACTAGAGGCCACCTGAACACGGTGAAGATCAATAAGATTCATGCGAGAAAAGATTCGATCGCACGTTCTCAGCCAAGCCTGAACTTCAATAATAGTTTCAGTGCCTTTGAATGGCTTCCCACCCAAATTGGTATAATCATTGCACAAGCGTGCAAATCCGGACTTAGGATGAGTAGACTCCGGATTAGATCCGGCTGCTTGAGCATTCCTCACTAGATCAAGAAGCTGCTGGGCAGACATAAATACTCCATCTTGAGGAGTAGCACGAGATTGACTGGCACTGGGACGGCCAGGTCTAACCATTTCTCTTCCTTAAGAAGAAAGAAGGAAGAAGAAAAAGGTTATTCACCAAATGAATATCAAGTAATCTTGATAGATAAACAAGGAATCATAGAGAAAATAGGATGAATCGGTACGAAGACTCGAATTAAATCCTAAAGCACAATTCCTAAGATGGACTTAGGACGATGATCCTTGCTAGATTATTCTACATTGTTCTGAAGTTTGACTCTGATACCAAGCTGTGACGCCCCACCTCTATACCCACGCTAGGCAAGGACACTATGGTGTAATGCCGTCAACTAGCTTGGAGAATAAGGCTGTTGAGGAGCGACCATCCGTGTAATTGCTTTGTGCGAGCACCGATATGTCAGATAGTACAACATGCATTTGGTTTCAGGAGTAAATCCGACACATCGATACAAACTCAAAGCTACTACACAGTGGCTATATATATTCTTCGGAAACAAATATAGAAATAAACATAACATAAATCAGTCACAAATATCCATATCACAAAGGCGGAAAAAGATATGAATATAACACATGAAAGTGTACATCAGAGTTGTGGTCAAATAAGGTCCACAATATCACAAAAGAATAGCTACAAGTGCTAGACGAAAGAATATGGATACATAAATGAGTCTATATCTCAAAGGTATACAACAAAAACTACTAATCTAAGTAGTTAGCCAAAAGTCAGGATGATAATCACAGATGTGAAGTCAAGCAGAAGCACCTGTAACATCTCGGTCTGACCCGAGTATTATTTAATAAGAAATAATGAACGGATCAGTCTAGCTATAAATATCAGATAAAATGATATAGAATAAGAGATATGACTAAACGAATAATAATCACCATGCCAAGCTGTGATAAATAAATAATTGAAAATCAACAAGAGATTAATCAATGTCACAAGAATCTTCTCAAAGATCAAAAGGGATGTCATACTCTATATTTTCATTCACCAAAACCATGAATATTGACAGTAATATCAATGTCAATCACAAAAGTTAATGACACACAAATTCACCAATGCACAAATATTGATAACACGTATCAGTGTAAATCATGAAAATAGGTGAAACACAAATTCTAGAAATCATCAATGAAAATCCAGAAATCAAAAAAAGGGGGACTCCTATCACAAAAAGGTAGCATGAAAACTCACCAAAACGTGTATCACAAAATGGAACTCTATTCCATGGTTTCTAACCACTAATTTTGAGGCGAAGCTCCACAAAACGGCTCGAGGACCATGGGTCGCTACCTCACTAGTTTGAGCCGAAGCTCCACTGAAACGGGGTTTAGTCTCCCTCACAGACAAAGAGACATCGCACATTTGCTAGTCTAAATCACAAAAATGATCATCATCGATCATCAAGAAGTGTCAATTACACTAAGCTAGTAAATATATGAGCTTAGCTTCATGTGCCATAACCACTAGCTTAACTTAAATATTTACGAACAAACTGTAAGTCTCCACTCATAAATTGTCATAAGAAATTTAATCGAACAAGTCCAAGAATTAACCGACGAAGTAAACGCAAGCGTTTCATACCACTTGTTTTACTAAGTCGTTTAATTAAATTTCTCATACGAGTGAGGTAAAGGTTTGTATATACTAGTAGATTGGAAAACGGTTTACGAAACGAGCTTTGTAATAAAATAGTGTTGAAATCATTTTTGATGAAAGAGTTTTGATATTTACTACTAGTATTGAAACCTTTATATTTTTAAAGTGACAAATCACAAAATGATTGTAGAATAATCAATCACCAAAATTCACATATGAAGACGTGAATTAATTCCAAAGAAATTGATAACAAATCCATCAAAATGGATATTTCCAAAAATCCCAAAGAAAATGTCATCAAAGTCAATAATAGATGATAACAACAAAAGGGAATCAACACGGATCGATTAAAGTTGGAAATTCAAGCTAAATAAGAAATAGGCAAAAGACTGCATATTCAGACGTCTGAGAGAAGTGATTCAGACGTCTGAATCTGGAAAACTAAAAGTTTTCCAGAGCATATTTCAGACGTTTGAACCCTATATTTCAGACGTCTGAAATAGGCACTTTTTAGCCTATTTCCTTTCTGGTCCAAAACAAACCAATTTAGACGTCTGAAATATAGATTCAGACGTTTGAATCTGGGAATAAAAATCTTTCCAGAATAATATTCAGACGTCTGAATCTAACGTTTCAGACATCTGAAACTAGGGTTCAGGGCATTTGTGACGCCCCACCTCTATACCCACACTAGCCAAGGATACTACGATGTAATGCTGTCAACTAGCGTGGAGAATAAGGCTGTTGAGGAGCGACCATCTGTATAATTGCTTTGTGCGAGTACCGATACGCCAGATAAAAATATAACTTTTCAGAAATCCGACATGCCGACACAAACTCAATGCTACAACACAGTGGCTATATGTAATCTTCAGAAACAAATATAGAAATAAACATTACACAAATCAGTCACAGATAATTCATATCACAAAGGCGGAAATATATATGAATATAACACATGAAAGTGTACATCACAGTAGTGGTCAAACAAGATCCACAATATCAAAAAGAATAGATACAAGTGCTAGACAAAAGAATACGTATACATCAAGGAGTCTATATATCAATAGTATACAACAAAAACTACTAGACTAGAGCAGTTAGTCAAAAGATCAGATGATGGTCCGATAAGGAGTCAAGTAGAAGCACCTGTAAAATCTCAGTCTGACCCGAGTATTATTTAAGAAGAAAATAATAAACGGATCAGTCTAGCTATAATTATCAGTTAAAATTAGATATAATAAGAGATATAATAAAAAGACGTATATTAACCAAAAATGTCATACTATGACAAGTATACATTAGAAAATCCACAAAAGTCATAGAATATCTCAAGAATCTCATAACATCAAAAAGAATGTCATATTCTTTATTTAATTCACCAAGCCACAAAAAATGACATACATATCAATGCCAATCGCAAAAGTTGGTGAAACATAAATTCCAGAAATCACAAGAAAAGGATGGCCAATCCCAAGCGGAAGCATGAAAACTCACCAACACATGTATCACAAACAATTCGGGACATCGACGCAGTACAAATGGTACGTCAGATGAATCGAAAAGCTGAGACATCGATGTAGTACAAACGGTACATCCAATGAATCGAAACACGAAACAATTTGGAACATCGACGCAGTACAAACGGTACGTCAGATGAATCGAAAAGTCGAGACATCGATGTAGTACAAACGGTACATCCAATGAATCGAAACACAAAACAATTCGGAACATCGATGCAGTACAAACGGTACGTCAGATGAATCGAAAAGCCGAGACATCGATGTAGTACAAACGGTACATCCAATGAATCGAAACACAAAATAATTCGGAACATCGACGCACTACAAACGATACGTCAGATGAATCGAAAAGCCGAGACATCGATGTAGTACAAACGGTACATCCAATGAATCGAAACACAAAACAATTCGGAACATCGACGCAGTACAAACGGTACGTCAGATGAATCGAAAAGCCGAGATATCGATGTAGTACAAACGGTACATCACATGAATCGAAACACAATAAAAGTACATGGGTCGCTAACCCACAAAGAAATGAGACGAAGCTCAATAAAATGAGGTACCGTCCCCTTCGTGGACAAGGAGACATCGCACATTACTAGTCTAAACCATAAAATGATCATCATCGATCATCACGAAGTGTCAATTACAATAAGCTAGTAAATATATGAGTTTAGCTTCATGCCCCATAACCACTAGCTTAACTTAAATATTTGCAAACAAATTGTATATCTCCACTAGAAAATTGTCACAAAAGTTTCAATCGAACAAGTCCAACAATTAACCGATGAAGTAAACGCAAGCGTTTCATACCACTCGTTTTACTAAGTCGTTTAATTAGATTTCTCATACGAGTGAGGTAAAGGTTTGTATATACTAATAGATTGGAAAACGATTTAAGAAAGGAGCTTTGTAATAAAATGGTGTTGAAATCGTTTTAATGAAAGGGTTTTGATATTTACTACTAGCATAGAAAACCTTTATATTTTAAAGTAACAAATCATAGAAGTGATTGTAGAAACAATCAATCATAAAAATTCACATACGAAGACGTGAATAAAATCCAAAGAAATCAATATCAAATCCATCAAAATGGATATTTTCAAAAATTCCCGAAGAAAATGCCATCAAAGTCGATAATAAATGATAACAACAAAAGGGAAACAACACGAATCGATTAAAGTTGAAAATTCAAACAAATAGGAAATATAGGCATAATTGGCAAATAGGAGCAGGTCGGTCAACCGGACTTTCTGGGTCGGTTGACCGAAAAACAGCCTAGAAATGTCTCGGGCTACAGGTCGGTCAACCGGTCCAGGGATTCAGTCGGCCGAACCTGATGTTCTTCAATTTGAAACCCATTTCAAAGGAGGTGCAAACACCTTCAATTTGCAAACGGACAAGCACGGACGCTAGGGGTTTACGCCTATCGGCTACCCGGTCCTATAAGCTTATCGATTCATCACCAAAAACATGATCAAAACATCAAAGTTATGATTTTTTAAAGATTTGAACTCAAAATACCAAAAATTGGAATATTCACCAATTCAATCCAAACCAAAAGCAAATGCACATGAATAAGTGTTAGGAATTCATACCCAACATTCAAAGATAGATATAAGCATAGATGTGAGATAAAAATCTCACATTTAAACCCAAAACAAATGAAGAAGAAGCTATAGAGCAATGGCAAGAACAATCACTCTTTAATTCCAACCCAACAAGCTTGAATCTAAGCTTAAAGGAGAAACATTTCCTAAATTAGGTTTAGGAAATTTCTGAAATTGAATGGAGAAATAGTTGGAGAAGATGAAGAGAAGGCTTGCCAAAGCTTCTTCTTGAATTTGGAGGTAGAAGCTTGAATTCGCAATAAAGATTAGGGCTTGGAGTTTTAATTTCTCATTCCTCCCACCATTGTTGCTAAAGCTTGAGTATTAGGAATTAAAAATGAAGTAATGAAGAGTTGGAGTGGAGTTGGGTTCATATGTTAGGTTAATGGGCTGAAACCCAAACCAAAGCCCTAAGTGAAAAAGTAGCAAAATTCTACTATCTCCAAACATATCAAAGATTATACTTAAAAAATCGCAAACGTCATTTTGAACTCAATGGGAGGGGTCTCGAGTCCCAATTCGACAGTTTGCAAAAAGTAGCTTTTCGGACCATAATCTGACAAACGATGAAATATTTAAATGAAATATTTAAATATAAAATTGATAAATATGCGGGTTGTTACAGACTCCTCTCCTTAAAGAAATTGCGTCCTCGCAATTCTTAAGAAGAAAATAAAGAGTAACAACCATAAAAGCATAACAACACAAAAGAAAATTTGAAATAAGAAGTTCACCTCAAAGAGCACGAGAAAGTAAGTCCAGATGTGTTCGCTCGATGAATTCTCTAGATTCCCAAGAGCAATCCTTAGGATTTGAGGACCATTGAACTTTCACAAGCGGAACATTTTTATTTCAAAGGCATTTCACGTTCGAAGCAATAATACGAATAGGATGTTGCTCATAAATTAAATTAGGCAAAATTTCAATTTCTTCCACAACACCGAGCTCAAGAATAGAATCGGAATCCTAAAAGCATTTCCATAGTCGAAAGACGTGGAAAACATCATGAGTAGCGGAAAATTGAGCCAGTATAACGGCATAGTACAATAATGGTACGCCCGAGAGACGAGAAACTCGAATAATTTCGAAACACCGACGTAGTACAAATACGGTACGTCCAACGCACCGAACACCATAAAAGAACATCGGACACTAGTCCATAAAAGGAATGAGATAAAGCTCAATAAAACGAAGTATATCAAAACATCCGATGAACTTAATAAAAAGATAATTCCATTCGGACATCATTAAAGAATCAACCACTTGTTGCTGATAATTCCATTCAGACATCATTAAAGAATCAACCACTTGTTGCTTACGACTAAACGCATTGGCAACACGATTTCCCTACCAGGAGTATACAAAGAATATTAAGATCATAAGATGCAAGGAACTCAAGTCAACATAAAGTTCCTTATCAGAAAATAAATATTCCAAGGATTTATGATCGAGGTGGAGAACAAATTTCTCCCCCAAAAATGATGATGCCAAATTCTAAAAGTGAAATCAATAGTCGCGAGCACTAGATCATGAATGGCATATCTAGTCTCGATAGGCTTTAATGATTTAGAAACATAAATGATAGCACGTTCTCTTTCGCAAGAGCGACACTCAAACCAATACAACTAGCATCGGTAGAAAAGATAAAGTCTTGGTTCCCTTCGGTAATCACAAGAATAAGAGTATCAAAAGAAAGAATTTCTTTTAAATAATCTTCTTTCCCAAAAAGCTAAAACTTTCAAAATTACAATTATCTCAATGTAAAAATCTTTCTACAAAAATTTACATTTTTACAAGTCAATATATCGTGTCTGACTGTCTCATCTAAGCGTTTAGGAAATTCATATCGATAACGTTGATCAAGCGCATCGACCAGAATTCTTAAAGCACTCAACGGGAAATGCAATCACAAAATCATCTTCTATATGGTTTAAAATATCTCTTAAAAGTTTTGGGAATATTCTTTGCTCGTTTAAGAACAAAATCTAATTATACTTATAAATAAATCTTATGAAAAAGATTTGCAAAATTTTAAATTTTGTTTTCATCCAAAAATCAATAAATACAAGAATAGAGTCATCGAGATATTCGTAAAATACTCGATCCATAAAATGGATGAAATAAGCTGGATAAACTGAATGACATAACAAGTCATTCATAAGAATCATAACGAGTGCTAAATGCGGTAAGTGGAATGCTAACTCCCGCAACTCGTAGAAAATGAAAACCGGTGGCAAGGTCGAGCTTAAAAGACCTTAACACCACACAAGATATTGCTTAGGTGATGATCCTAAGACAAACTTCAAAAATACCGAAAAATTCTCAAACTACATGAATGAGAGAAATAACACTTTTCCCATGATGAGGGCTTAAAGAATAAAATGATGCCACCAAAAATTTGAAATCTGAATCACAAAGAAAAATAGAAATTTGCTTAACAGATAGGAAATATCGAAGATGAATAGTCCACTCGGGACTTCGGATATGGCTTCATAATAAGTAAGCCAATCCGTACAAAAGTCAATTCCGAAGCATAAGTAAAAATCAGCTCGGAAAGAAAACAAATCACATAAAATAATTTTGACATCAATACAAGAAACCAACTGAGCGTTGCGGATCCATCAACAGAATTCGCCATTGTCAAAGGAGTCAACAAGCCCAAAATGTTTAAAGAAAAAAAATCAACAAGTTCTTTTGATATAAAAATAATGAGATGAACCCATATCAAAAAGAACTCAAACAAGAAGATCATGAAATAAAACAATGTCATCAAGGATTGAATAAAAAGTACCTTGACCAAGAGAAGTGTCACTACGCGTTTGCACAACATTAAGCCTTCCCTCCCTCTTGCATGGAAGTTGGGGACATGTAGATAAAAGATGACCCGAACTTTTGCAATAACGACAAAAGAGAGGTTTCGGACACCTATTAGCATAATGGTATGTGGAACCACAATTGTAGCACTGTCCACGACTAGAGGTAGGGGCTTTTGCTACCGGGGTTTCTTGCCTCCCTTTCTTGTTGGGATTAGAAACTTTCAATTTAATAGGCATTTTCATGTTATTGTTGAAGTTCTGTTTAGAAACCACAACTTCAACATTACTCTCTCTATCGGCCTCTTCAAGACGAAGAGCGATGTCAATAAGCTGATCAAATGAAACCTCAAGTTTCAAGAGTAATGGCTTCTTAAGATTCTTATTCAAGCCATAGACAAATCTCTGATTTTTCTTCAATAGGGTATTAATATACTCGACCCCATACTTAGAGAGAGATTCGAAAGACGCGACGTAATCCGTCACAGAAGATTCACCATGAACAAGGTCAACGAAACGTCGGGCCAAAGTTACTTTTTCAGCTTCCGGCACAAACTTTGATTCAAATCTTTCCCGGAATTGCTCCCAAGTAAGATCCGCTTCGATAATCTCTGAAGTCAAGAGCTCATACCAATCTAACGCTCTTTCTTGGAGCATGCTAGAAGCCACTTAGACTCGATGTAGATCAATAAGGTTTATGCGAGAAAAGATGCGATCGCATGATTTGATCCAAGCTTGAATTTCAATAACACTCTCGGATCCCTTAAATGGCCTTCCACCCAAATCGGTATAGTCTCTGCATAAGCATGCAAAACCAGATCTAGGATGAGTAGGCTCTAGATTGGGTCCGGCAGCTTAAGCATTCTTCACGAGATCTAAAAGCTACTGAGCAGACATAAAGACTCCATCTTGGGGAGTAGCACTAGATTGACCGGCGCTGGGACGGCCAGGTCTAACGATTTCTCTTCTTTAAGAAAGAAAGAAAGAAGAGGAAAAAGTTATTCTCAAAGTAAATATCAAGCAATCTTGATAGATAAAACAAGGAATCATAAAGAAAATAGGATGAATCGGTTCGAAGACTCAAATTAAATCCTAAAGCATGACTCTTAAGAAAGACTTAGGACAATGATCCTTGTTAGATTATTCTACATTGTTCCGAAGTTTGGCTCTGATACCAAGTTGTGATGCCCCACCTCTATACCCACACTAGCCAAAGACACTATGGTGTAATGCTGTCAACTAGCGCGGAGAATAAGGCTGTTGAGGAGCGACCATCTGTATAATTGCTTTGTGCGAGTACCGATATGCCAGATAAAAATATAACTTTTCAAAAATCCGACATACCGACACAAACTCAAAACTACTACACAGTGGCTATATGTAATCTTCAGAAACAAATATAGAAATAAACATTACACAAATCAGTCACAGATAATTCATATCACAAAGGCGGAAATAGATATGAATATAACACATGAAAGTGTACATCACAGTAGTGGTCAAACAAGATCCACAATATCAAAAAGAATAGATACAAGTGCTAGACAAAAGAATACGTATACATCAAGGAGTCTATATCTCAATAGTATACAACAAAAACTACTAAACTAGAGTAGTTAGCCAAAAGATCAGATGATGGTCCGATAAGGAGTCAAGTAGAAGCACCTGTAAAATCTCAGTCTGACCCGAGTATTATTTAAGAAGAAAATAATAAACGGACCAGTCTAGCTATAATTATCAGTTAAAATGAAATATAATAAGAGATATAATAAAAAGACGTATGATAACCAAAACGGTCATACTACGACAAGTATACATTAGAAAATCCACAAAAGTCATACAATATCTCAAGAATCTCACAACATCAAAAAGAATGTCATATTCTTTATTTAATTCACCAAGCCACAAAAAATGACATACATATCAATGCCAATCGCAAAAGTTGGTGAATCATAAATTCCAGAATAAAAGGATGGCCAATCCCAAGCGGGAGCATGAATACTCACCAACACGTGTATCACAAACAATTCGGGACATCGACGCAGTACAAACGATACGTCAGATGAATCGAAAAGCCGAGACATCGATGTAGTACAAACGGTACATCCAATGAATCGAAACACAAAACAATTCGAAACATCGACGCAGTACAAACGGTACGTCAGATGAATCGAAAAGCCGAGACATCGATGTAGTACAAATGGTACATCCAATGAATCGAAACATAAAACAATTCGGAACATCGACGCAGTACAAACAGTACGTCAGATGAATCGAAAAGCCGAGACATCGATGTAGTACAAACGGTACATCCAATGAATCGAAACACAAAATAATTCGGAACATCGATGTAGTACAAACGGTACGTCAGATGAATCGAAAAGCCGAGACATCGATGTAGTACAAACGGTGCATCCAATGAATCGAAACATAAAATAATTCGGAACATCAACGCAGTACAAACGGTACGTCAGATGAATCGAAAAGTCGTGACATCGATGTAGTACAAACGGTACATCACATGAATCGAAACACAATAAAAGTACATGGGTCGCTAGCCCACAAAGAAATGAGACGAAGCTCAATAAAATGAGGTACCGTCCCCTTCGTGGACAAGGAGACATCGAACATTGCTAGTCTAAACCATAAAATGATCATCATCGATCATCAAGAAGTGTCAATTACAATAAGCTAATAAATATATGAGTTTAGCTTCAGGTCCCATAACCACTAGCTTAACTTAAATATTTGCGAACAAATTGTAGATCTCCACTAGAAAATTGTCACAATAGTTTCAATCGAACAAGTCCAAGAATTAACCGACGAAGTAAATGCAAGTGTTTCATACCACTCGTTTTACTAAACCGTTTAATTAGATTTCTCATACGAGTGAGGTAAAGGTTTGTATATACTAATAGATTGGAAAACGGTTTTAGAAAGGAGCTTTGTAATAAAATGGTGTTGAAATCGTTTTAATGAAAGGGTTTTGATATTTACTACTAGTATAGAAAACCTTTATATTTTAAAGTGACAAATCATAGAAGTAATTGTAGAAATAATCAATCATAAAAATTCACATACGAAGACGTGAATAAAATCCAAAGAAATCAATATCAAATTCATCAAAATGGATATTTCCGAAAATTCCCGAAGAAAATGTCATCAAAGTCGATAATAAATGATAACAACAAAAGGGAAACAACACGAATCGATTAAAGTTGGAAATTCAAACAAATAGGCAATATAGGCATAATTGGCAAATAAGAGCAGGTCGGTCAACCGGACTTTCTGGGTCGGTTGACCGAAAAACAGCCCAGAAATGTCTCGGGCTACAGATCGGTCGACTGGTCCAGGGGTTCGGTCGGCCGAACCTGATGTTCTTCAATTTGAAACCCATTTCAAAGGAGGTGCAAACACCTTCAATTTGCAAACGGACAAGCACAGACGCTAGGGGTTTACGCCTATCGGCTCCTCGTTCCTATAAACTCATCGATTCATCACCAAAAACATGATCAAGACATCAAAGTTATGATTTATTAAAGATTTGAACTCAAAATACCAAAAATTGGAATATTCACCAATTCAATCCAAACCAAAAGCAAATGCACGTGAATGAGTGTTAGGAATTCATACCCAACATTCAAAGATAGATATAAGCATAGATGTGAGATAAAAATCTCACCTTTAAACCCAAAACAAATGAAGAAGAAGCTATAGAGCAATGGCAAGAACAATCACTCTTCAATTCCAACCCAACAAGCTTGAATCTAAGCTTAAAGGAGAAATATTTCCTAAATTAGGTTTAGGAAATTTCTGAAATTGAATGGAGAGAGAGTTGGAGAAGATGAAGAGAAGGCTTACCAAAGCTTCTTCTTGAATTTGGAGGTAGAAGCTTGAATTTGCAATAAAGATTAGGTCTTGGAGTTTTAATTTCCCATTCCTCCCACCATTGTTGCTAAATCTTGAGTATTAGGAATTAAAAATGAAGTAATGAAGAGTTGGAGTGGAGTTGGGTTCATATGTTAGGTTAATGGGCTGAAACCCAAACCAAAGCCCTAAGTGAAAAAGTAGCAAAATTCTACTATCTCCAAACATATCAAATATTATACTTAAAAAGATCGCATACGTCATTTTGAACTCAATGGGAGGGGTCTCGAGTCCCAATTCGACTGTTTGCAAAAAGTAGCTTTTCGGACCAAATCCGACGAACGATGAAATATTTAAATAAAATATTTAAATATAAAATTGGTAAATATGCGGGTTGTTACAGCATTCCCTGAACCTAGACCAAAAATGGCCGAAATAAATACCGGAAGCGATCGGACAAGCAACGACAACTAAGAATTTACGCCAAGCGACAACCCAGCCTTAAAGGCTCTTCGATGCGCCTTAAATATCAATGTCCAAATATCCATAATAGGATTTTCATATATTTTAATTTCAAAACACCTAAAATTGGAATATACACCAAATCAATCCAAACCAAAATCAATTGCACAAGAATAAGTGTTAGGAATTCATACCTAACAATCGAAGATAATTATAGACGAAGATGTGAGATAAAATCTCACCTTTGAACCCAAAACAAATGATGAAGAAGCTATAAAGAAAAGGCAAGGACAATCACTCTTCAATTCCAACCCAACAAGCTTGAATCTAAGCTAAAAAGAGAAACATTTCCTAAGTTAGGTTTAGGAATTTCTGAAATTGATAAGAGAATGAGTTGGAGAAGAAGAAGAGGAGGCTTACCAAAGCTTCTTCTACTGATTTGGAGCTAGAACTTGATTTGTAGATGGAAACTAGGGCTTGGAGTTTTAATTTCCCTTTCCTCTCTCCATTGTTGTTAAAGCTTGAGTATTAGGAAATAGAAATGAAGTAATGAAGAGAAGAGGGGTCAAGCTAGGGTCTAATGGGCTGAAACAAAAAAACCAAAGCCCTAAGTGAAAAAGTAGCAAAATTCCACTAACTCCAAACATATCAAAGTTTATACTCAAAAAGGTCGCAAACGTCATTTTGAACTCAACGGGGGTGGTCGCGAGTCCTAATTCGACTGTTTGCAAAAAGTAGCCTTTCGGACACTAATCCGACTAATGATGAAATATTTAAATAAAATATTTAAATACTCAATCGTAAAATATGCGGGTTGTTACACATAACCTTCCTCACCCGATTATGCCAATCATATATTCACAAGCAATTATAAGGTTCCAATACTAGTTTAATCCCTTTCCATGGATTCATATATCATTTTTATCATTCCACTTAATTCGAAATGATTACAACCAATTTTATTGCATTCAATTCATATTTAGAACAACTAACCTCATATCCATTCCAAATTTCTCTTTTATTCAATTTTAAACTGATTCACAATCAATTTATTTGCATTCCATTTATGTTCACTTCCATTATATGCAAATTCATTTTATCTGCTTCAATTCATTCCTTTTTAAATTAACTCTAAATCAATGTTTCTATTTTCCATTTGATTCCTATTTCAGTTATCTACCAACTTTGTTCGCTTCATTTTTATATCAACACATTACAATCTACGTTAATTTTATTTACGAATTCATTACATAAATAATCACTTAAGTTAAGTTTCCATTGTAACCAAATTCCATTTCTCCTTTAAATTTATTTTCATTCAACTTATTTGCTTCCATTTACTTAGCATATCCAATTTATACTATATCATTGGGTAATTATTTCATATAATCGATTCTCGAGCAATTTAGTTCAGGTTCATGCACTTGCATTCCTATTAACTTTACTTCCAACCTATATTACCTCTTTTCCATTCACTTTCCTTGTATTCACATAGACGACATTTCATTTCATGCTCATTTATTTGTAAACCATTTCATGAAATTATTTCTAAGGTTTATTATAAACACTCCCTATCACTGTTTAAGTTATATTCATCTTAAAACTTAAGTTCATACCCTAAATATACTCCAACATATTTCAATTCATTTACTCTCAAATTGAATTTATGTCTTGTTATCAATTACTTAACCATTGGACTTGGTTGTACTTTTTCACCTTTCTAGTTTAATAAGTTATACAACTTATTTATTCACAATTTCCTGAGTTTTCCCCACTTACGTTTACTCACATTTAATATTTATAGCATATAGTTATATAATCACTTCACCATTCATATTTGCATTCAATTTACTCCATTCTAATTCAGTCTCCACTTAAAATCCAAATTTTTGAATTTCCATTCTTTTACCATAATATCAATCCATTTTCGTTTTGGTTTACTATTTTATTCTCAATTCATAAGTTCAAAAGCTTATTACTTAAAACCCCATTTTACTTACTTAAGTCCATTTACATATTATAGTCATCACTCTGGATTATTCACATCACTTGATAGCTTAAGTATATCCATTTCATTCAATAATTATAACATATAGTTATAAAATCATTCGACACTTCCAGCTTTACATTCCATTCAATTCCACTCTAATTCATTTTATTTAACTTACCTTAAGTTAAATTCCAACCTATCTTGTTTGTAACAACCCTAGATTTTTTGCATAAAATTTAAATTTGACTTTATTTTGTTTTAAAATTATTTTAAAAAAATTTATTTCAAACATTTCATTTTTAAATATAAATTTTTATTATTATATGAATTATAATTTCAAACTGGTATGAATTGAATATTTTCCTAAAAATGGAATTGTGGTCAAAACTAGTCAAACTTTGACTTTTAAATTTTAATTTAAATATTTGAATTCTTGAATTTTATCCTTTATTATGAAAATAGATTTAATATCATGAATACTGCTTTTCGTTCGTTGAAATTGGATTTAAATTGTGAAAGCTATACCCTTTACAATATTGTGTGTATATAGGGTTATTTAACAATATTCATTGTTTTAATTTATGTAAATGATATTTTAACTTGATATATCTTATTCTAATTTGTATATTTATGTTATATTATTTATATTTTGACTTTTAAATATTTTTAAAGTGATGTTTGAATTTTTCCAAAGCTTATTGAATTTATTTTCTATTTTAAAGCCTAGTTTCTATTTTCTTTGTTATTTTCTTCATTTAAATTATATTTAGTTAAAATTTATTTATTTATTTTGTGAAGGCATGTTTATTTCGTGTTCTTATCTTTATTTTTAATATTTTCCAAGTCCATATAATTTTTCCAAAATTTGTTCTGTTTATTTTCAAATTTGCTTGACTAGTTTGCATTTTCTAAGCTGTTTTCTTATTTTTACCTTATATAATTAATAATTATTTATTTATATTTTATATTTTGTTGCATTTTCGAAATTTTTACTGAAATTATTATTTTTCTCATTAATTTAAACTTATATAAATAAATTAAAGGTAATGTGAGAAGGTTTTGACTTTTGGTTTCCAATGGCTCTTTATCTCCCACCTTTTCAAATTTCAACCTTACTTTTCATTCAATTGGCCACGTCTCCTCATTTCTTCAGCCGCCTATATTTTTTTTCATTCATGTAAAACATTTTTCTTCCCATCTGAAAAAAAATTTCAACCTCCTTCATCTCCATGAGTTTGGTAAATTTTATTTCTTTTTCCATTATTTTTCTTCGTGCTTTTCTACTTGTTTATGTTGATTTTTACTTGCCTTCTCTTCTACTTCAGGTTCGGCCCCACCACTCCAGCCACCATGGCCACCTCCTCCACCACCTAGACCATCCACCACCTCCTCTCTAGCCCCAAGCCACTGGCCGTGCCCAATAGTTGATCAACCTCCACCTAAATCTACACAAACTCCACCTATATGCACCATAGCCAACACTATGCCTTCATCACCTTCAACCTTCCTTTGGCCGCCACCAACTCCACCTCCACCACCCATGGATGAATTAAAACTCTCTGCCACACCATCCTCCAGCCTACTACAGAGATGGCCGTGCCTGGTCTTGCTTGGGCCGAGCCAATGTTGCCTTGAATTCATGATATTTTGCCTTGTAGTTGTAATCCTTGCACATATCTCATGCATCATCACTTTTGCTCCATCCCATACATGTTTGGCCGACCACTTATGAACCCAAACCAGATCCCTGTCCTTTCTTTAGTGGTGCCTTTCTGACCTATATCTAAAGCATTAGTGGTAGAAGGCAAGTGCAAAGACTTTGGAGATGATTTTGCATTTATCTTTAACATTGTTTAATCGTATTTTTAGTTGAAAACTTATGTTGTTTGTATTGTCTTGTTTGAATGTGTTCAAGGCAATTAATCTTTGGCTCTCGCAAATTCGAATCTTTTTCATGCTATCGTGCCTCTGAAGATCTCGGTTTGCGCTTTTGATCGTTGTCTCCAGCTTATACAAGTGAGTTATTTTCACCAGACAATATGTTCCTATCTAACTAGTAAATTAACCCCTTTTGAATCTATAAAATACATTATCGTGTTTCACCTGCTATATTATGATCATATGATGTTCACCCATGCTTAAACACCTGTTATATCATATGTTACTGTTATATTATGTTGTTCTGTTATTTATATCAGTTTATCACACTGCAAGTTTCCTTTAGATTAGAATAACTATGGGTTGAAATGATACATACCCGAACGGACTTTAGAATAGGGGAAAATCGTTATGGGTTGAAATGATAGGCCTGAATGATTTTCAATTATTTTCATTTACTTGGGACTGCAGATTTGAAATGATAAAATCCGGATTTTCTTTGTAAATTACGGGTTGAAATGATATATTACCCGTATCACTTTACCTAGCGTAGAAAATTATATACAGGCCCGTAGTTAAAATATGTTTTTCTAAAAAATTTAAAATATTTTAGAAATGTAATTATTATAATATTTTGATTTAAAACTTAATTAAAAATGATTTTTGTAAAGTATTATTGATTTTTGGAAATTTATAAGTTAAATAAATTATGGAAAAGTTAGAAAATCTGAATGTAAGTTATTTTGGAAATTTTTATTTAATTATAATTTGAAATTAAATTGAATATGAAATTATGATAAATTATGATAATTTGAATTTAAAGTGATTTTATAATATATTAATGATTTTTGAATAAAGTTAAAATGTGAAATGAATGATTATTTAAGTTGAAATTTTGAAAATATAACCAAAATGGGAATTTGTGAATTTGGCTGAAAAGTGAATTTTAAGTTAAGTAAATAAAATTGAAATTAAGTTATATTTTGAAATTTTAAACTTAAGTGTTAAGTTGAAATTTAATTCAATGAATTTAAAATTGAATGTTGAAATTTAATAAGTGAATTTTTATTAATTCTTGATTTTGTGAATGGAAATTTAACTTTATAAAATCATGAACTTAAGGAAAATTAAATGATGTTTATAAATGTGAAAATGTATGATTTTATAAGTTAAAAATGTTTAAATAAAAAATATAATTGGTTGTGAAATTATATTGAATATTTGAAGTTAATCAACTGCATTTTTGAAATGCTATTAATTGCAATGTAAATGATATTACAGCATTTGTAAATGCTGTAGTTGATGATAATGAACTAAAAAGCTAAATTGAATTAAAGGCTATTATAGCAATTTATGTAAGTGCTATAATTTTGAATTTAGCTAAGTTTATTTGAAATTTAAGTAAACCCTATTACAGCATTTTTAAAATGTTGTCTTTTGTTTAATTGAACTGTTTTGAATGTAACTTTCCGTAGTGTTTTCTAAATGCCGAGAAAAGTGAATTTTCACTATTTTGATAAACTTAAGTGAATAAACGAACTTTAAAAGTTGAAAATTTTGGAAATTTAATTATTAAACATAATAAAATCATTTTTGATGATTTAAAATGATTTTGGAAATATAAACTGTTTTGAAATGTGAATTGAAATAGTATTTTAAATTGAATGAATTGAATAATGATTTGAAATGAAGTTTTGGAAAGATATGATATTTTGATACATTGAAATGATTGGTAATGAAGTTTCGTAAAGATATGATATTTTGATACATTGAAATGATTGGAAATGAAGTTTTGTAAAGATATGATATTTTGATACATTAAAATGATTGGAAATGAAGTTTTGTAAAGATATGATATTTTGATACATTAAAATGATTGGAAATGAAGTTTTGTAAAGATATGATATTTTGATATATTGAAATGATTTGATGGAAGTTTTGGAAAGATATGATGTTTTTGAAATGGTTTGGAATTAATTTAATCTTTATTTTGATAAAGATTTGGATTTGAAATGATATTCTATTTTGAAGTATAAATATTATTTTAAAAGTTATAACTGTGGGTTATAATAACGATTGGTTGGTAAAGAGACCGGGATCGGATATCTGGCATACTCTATGTCGATACCGAAAACCACTTTGACAACCGTGTACGCGGTGAAGATTCGAGAATGAAGTAGGATGGTGGCGACATTCTTGAGGTATATTACGTGGACCCGACTCCCGTGAGTTGGCTTAAGGTGGCTAAAACAGGAGCAATCTCGGGCCAAAAGGGGTAGCTCCTCTGGTCAGACACATTCCTTCGATACTACACTCTTACTTGTGATTGATTAGATGGCCATCCTCCGATTTTGATATGAGAGTGTGTTCCGAGGTGGGCGTATGTGGCTGCTGCGTTACCACCACCCCGTGTGCGTAATTGGTATATCTATCCTGGCATTGCCTTGTGTGCCGTGTCGCCTACCATACCGAGCCTTTACTACGATTTTTTTTCTCCCGTAGCCCGTGTGGTATCCTCTGATAGTTTCTCGATCTGGAGATATCATGATATTGGTTGGACTACTGGGACTATTATGTGTGAAGGGTGATATGGGTAGCCCGGAATGCTATTTAAAAGTAGGTTTATTTTACTGTAGACATTATTATAATAGTGCAATATTACTACATAGTAAATAGTTTAACTTATCCTTAGAGGATGGGCTGTCCCAGGCATCCTTTAAGTTACTTGTACCTTATTACAGTTCACTTGAGTTGGTTTACATTATGTAAGTATATATTGTCCTGACTCGAGTGTTTGTATTTTTATTTACGCTCGGGTCATCCTGAGTTATTCACAGATTTGGATTCCACTTTCTGGAGATTGGAATCGCTGGAGATTATCTGCTTATCTAGTTTTATCTATTCCAGTTCTGTTGTCCTATTCAGCTTGTACTTGGTTATCATCTTGAGACTTCTATTGTACTTTATTCATTCTGTTGTATTTTATTTAACTCTGATATATTTACATAGTAGCTTCATGAACTACTATCTCTTTTACTTCTGCTGCATTTCTTACTCTATGTCTGTGTTCTGTGATTATTATTTGCTGTATGTTATGAGATTTGCCAAATTTAATTTACAACGCGGTATTTTGAGCAATTCGAGTTCGACATGTGCGGATGCGAATGGTTGAAAATACCGGGTTGTCACAGTTGGTATCAGAGCTTTGGCTTTGAGGCAAAACTTAGAATGTATGGTAAATTTAGTTACAGAATCACTTTCATCCAAACTTGAATCTCTTCCTCTTTAGTTCAAATTTCATTTGAATTTTGGAACGTTCCCTGCGGTTCCAAAATTCATTCGAGTCCCTCACTATTCATCTCCTTTTGATTCTGGAGTATCCCATAACTCCACTTTGAATGAGCTTTATAGTGAATTGGCGGTCCCGCCAATCTCAAAAAAAAATTCATTTGTAAAGGGGGAAACTCCTTTACAATTAGCATCGATTCACCAGAGATTTATTTCTATCCTTGGTTTAGATGCTAATATCTTTTGTTATTCCAAACTCTATATCTTGAGATCGAATGTTGATTTACCCTAGAAAATCCACATCGATCTTATTCTTTAAGTCACGGTTGACCCGGTTAAGGTTGCCCGTAATTTATTTAAGCTTATCCACCTCCCTATTTTGTTATTCAATAATCTTATCTTTTGTTTCCAATCTATCTTCCAAACATTTTGAATTGTACTTGTAAATCAATATTAATGTTTTGTTTTATATTGTGTTGTTTGAGTTATTGATGTTGATTTGGGTTTCCGATTGATTCGTCTGATCAACGCTATCGATAGGATTTCTAAAACACTTTGACAGAACAAACTGACATAATATTATTTTAAAATTTGGTTAATAAAATAAATTTTGATATAAGTAAATTTATGGAACTTAACAAATTGATTTAAATTAATCATTTGAATTGATAATAATTGATTTATCATTTATTGTTCTGTAAATGAATTTATAAATAGCTGTTTATAAATTGATGTGGGAACTGAAATGAGTTTAAAACAAGAAATGTGAGAATTTAATTTCCGATGGTTTCAAACCTTGTGTTTAAAGTTTTAAAATGGGTATATTATTTAAAGTGTTTTATAATAGAAATTTGTTTCCAAGAAAATTTAAAGTTTAAAATTAGTGCTCTTCTCTTTGTCGCTAGAAAATAACTTCGGTGATGACCGCGGCATCATCGACATTCATTTTCGAGTTTCGAAGTGAAGGGACCATTCTGTAGTCTGTTACAGCTTTGTTTGGGAAATTTAATTGATTTGAAGTTCTAAAATAAGATTGAATTTATAATATATATATAGATATATGATTTTTGATTTAACATATTATGTATATATATTTATTTATCTCTAAATGGTTTGAAGGAATCGAAAATTTTATTCTTAAATTTTATCTTAAAGAATCGTTTCAATTATAAAAAGAAAATCAAAATTTTGGATAAATGATTCAAGCTTGAGATGAGGGAGTTAGAAAGTTTTATTTGTATAATACTCAATTGCATTTAAATATAACTTACCCAAATTATACAGAAGCTAACAATTGTAATTGGATAATATACAATATAAAAAGATTTTATAAATAAAATTTGTATGGTTAACATAAATGTTATACACTTAAATTTTAGTTATAAAATTATTAAAAGGAGTAAATAGAATAAAAGTTTAATTGAATAATTTACAATGTAAAATGATGTTAATAGAACTAACGATAAATTAAACAGTTATAATAAGAGTAAGTATAAAGGGCATAGATGATAAAATATATTGAGAGGAATAGATTTAACTTTAAGTAGGAATAAAGAAGAATTAAATTTATTAGGTACATTATGAGTATAATGAATGATTATTTTTTTCAAATCCATGATCTTAGAAATTGTTAATTTAAGATGATTAGAAGATAAGATAATAAAACTTGAGATAGTTAAGATTTATTTAACTTGTGTAAAAAAAATTTAGTTATCTATTTAAGTTGAAATTTCCATGGTTTCTAACTTATTATCTTATTTTGTTTTCCAAACTATCTTTTGGTTGTCCTTATTTTCCTTATCTTGCTTCAGGCTGGTGTAGGCATTTTTCTATAATTTTTCTGTTTAGAAATCTTTCTATAATCTTTGATAATCTCCATCTTGTTAAACTTACCTATAACAATAGTTATCAGGTATAATTTCAATCTCCTTGTCATCTTGTCTTAATCTTATTTCACTTTATCTTTTTCTGTGCTTTCCCGTACTCATTCCTTTTCGGGGACGAAAAGTTTTGAGTGGGGGAGAGTGTAACAACCCTAGATTTTTTGCATATAATTTAAATTTGACATTATTTTATTTTGAAATTATTTTAAACTTGTTTTATTTCAAACATTTCATTTTTAAATATAAATTTTTGTTATTATATGAATTATAATTTCAAACTGGTATAAATTGAATATTTTCCTGAAAAATGGAATTGTGGTCAAAACTGGTCAAACTTTGAATTTTAAATTTTAACTTTAAATATTTGAATTCTTGAATTTTATCTTTTATTATGAAAATAAATTTAATATCATGAATATTGCTTTTCGTTTCATTGAAATTGGATTTAAATTGTGAAAGTTATACCCTTTACAATATTGTGTGTATATGGGGTTATTTAACAATATTCTTTGTTTTAATTTATATAAATGATATTTTTACTTGATATATCTTATTATAATTTGTATATTTATGTTATACTATATATATTTTGACTTTTAAATATTTGTAAAGTGATGTTTGAATTTTTCCAAAGCTTATTGAATTTATTTTCTATTTTAAAGCCTAGTTTCTATTTTCTTTGTTATTTTCTTCATTTAAATTATATTTAATTAAAATTTAATTATTTATTTTTGAAGGCATGTTTATTTTTTGTTCTTATCTTTATTTCTAATATTTTTCAAGTCCATATAATTTTTCCAAAATTTATTCTGTTTATTTTCAAATTTGTTTGACTGGTTTGCATTTTCTGAGCTATTTTCTAATTTTTACCTTATATAATTAATAATTATTTATTTATATTTTATATTTTGTTGCATTTTCGAAATTTTTACTGAAATTATTATTTTTCTCAGTAATTTAAACTTATATAAATAACTTAAAGGTAATGTGAAAAGGTTTTGGCTTTTGGTTTCCAATGGCTCTTTATCCCCCACCTTTTCACATTTCAACCTTACTTTTCATTCAATTTGCCACATCTACTCATTTCTTCAGCCGCTTATTTTTTTTCTCATTTACGTAAAACATTTTTCTTCCCATCTGAAAAAAAATTCGGCCTCCATCATCTCCAAGAGTTTGGTAAATTTTATTTCTTTTTCCATTGTTTTTCTTCTTGTTTTCTACTTGTTTATGTTGATTTTTACTTGCCTTCTCTTCTACTTCAGGTTCGGCCCCACCACTCCAGCCACCATGGCTACCTCTTCCACCAACTGAACCACCCACCACCTCCTCTCCAGCCCCAAGCCACTGGCCGTGCCCAATAGTTGATCAAACTCCACCTAAATCTACACAAACTTCACCTATATGCACCATAGCCAACACATATGCCTTCATCACCTTCAACCTTCCTTTGGCCGCCGCCAACTCCACCTCCACCACCCATGGATGACCTGAAACCCTCTGTCACACCATCCTCCGTCCCACTATAGAGATGGCCGTGCTTGGTCTTGCTTGGGCCGAGCCAATGTTGCTTTGAATTCATGATATTTTTCCTTGTAGTTGTAATCCTTGCACATATCACATGCATCATCACTTTTGCTCCATCCCATACATGTTTGGCCGACCTCTTATGAACCCAAACCAGATCCCTGTCCTTGCTTTAGTGGTGCCTTTCTGACCTATATCTAAAGCATTAGTGGTAGAAGGAAAGTGCAAAGACTTTGGAGATGATTTTGCATTTATCTCTAATATTGTTTAATCGTATTTTTAGTTGAAAACTTATGTTGTTTGTATTGTCTTGTTTGAATGTGTTCAAGGCAATTAATCTTTGGCTCTCGCAAATTCGAATCTTTTTCATGCTATCGTGCCTCTGAAGATCTCGGTTTGCGCTTTTGATCGTTGTCTCCAGCTTATACAAGTGAGTTATTTTCACCAGACAATATGTTCCTATATAACTAGTAAATTGACCCCTTTTGAATCTATAAAATACATTATCGTGTTTCACCTGCTATATTATGATCATATGATGTTCACCCATGCTTAAACACCTGTTATATCATATGTTACTGTTATATTATGTTGTTCTGTTATTTATATCAGTTTATCACACTGCAAGTTCCCTTTAGATTAGAATAACTATGGGTTGAAATGATACATACCCGAACGGACTTTAGAATAGGGAAAAATCGTTATGGGTTGAAATGATAGGCCTGAATGATTTTCAATTATTTTCATTTACTTGGGACTGCAGGTTTGAAATGATAAACCCGGATTTTCTTTGTAAATTACGGGTTGAAATGATATATTACCTGTATCACTTTACCTAGCGTAGAAAATTATATACAAGCCCGTAGTTAAAATATGTTTTTCTAAAAAATTTAAAATATTTTAGAAATGTAATTATTATAATATTTTGATTTAAAAATTAATTAAAAATGATTTTTGTAAAGTTGATTTTTTGGAAATTTATAAGTTAAATAAATTATGGAAAAGTTAGAAAATCTGAATGTAAGTTATTTTGGAAATTTTGATTTAATTATAATTTGAAATTAAATTGAATATGAAATTATGATAAATTATGATAATTTGAATTCAAAATGAATTTAAAGTGATTTTATAATATATTAATGATTTTTGAATAAAGTTAAAATGTGAAATGAATGATTATTTAAGTTGAAATTTTGAAAATATAACCAAAATGGAAATTTGTTAATTTGGCTGAAAAGTGAATTTTAAGTTAAGTAAATAAAATTGAAATTAAGTTATAGTTTGAAATTTTAAACTTAAGTGTTAAGTTGAAATTTAATTCAATGAATTTAAAATTGAATGTTGAAATTTAATAAGTGAATTTTTATTAATTCTTGATTTTGTGAATGGAAATTTAACTTTATAAAATCATGAACTTAAGGAAAATTAAATGATGTTTATAAATGTGAAAATGTATGATTTTATAAGTTAAAAATGTTTAAATAAAAAAATATAATTGGTTGTGAAATTATATTGAATATTTGAAGTTAATCAACTGCATTTTTGAAATGCTATTAATTGCAATGTAAATGATATTACAGCATTTGTAAATGCTGTAGTTGATGATAATGAACTAAAAAGCTAAATTGAATTAAAGGCTATCATAGCAATTTATGTAAGTGCTATAATTTTTGAATTTAACTACGTTTATTTGAAATTTAAGTAAACCCTATTACAGCATTTTTAAAATGTTGTCTTTTGTTAAATTGAACTGTTTTGAACGTAACTTTCCTTAGCGTTTTCTAAATGTTGCGAAAAGTGAATTTTTTCTGTTTTGATAAACTTATGTAAATAATTGAACTTTGAATGTTGAAAATTTTGGAAATTTAATAATTTAATTATTAAATATAATAACTTCATTTTCAAAGATTTAAAATGATTTTTGAAATATAAATTGTTTTGAAATGTGAATTGAAATGGTATTTTAAATTGAATGAAATGAATAATGATTTGAAATGAAGTTTTGTAAAGATATGATATTTTGATATATTAAAATGATTGGAAATGAAGTTTTGTAAAGATATGATATTTTTATATATTAAAATGATTGGAAATGAAGTTTTGTAAAGATATGATATTTTGATACATTGAAATGATTGGAAATGAAGTTTTGTAAAGATATGATATTTTGATGCATTGAAATGATTGGAAATGAAGTTTTGTAAAGATATGATATTTTGATGCATTAAAATGATTGGAAATGAAGTTTTGTAAAGATATGATAATTTGATATATTAAAATGATTGGAAATGAAGTTTTGTAAAGATATGATATTTTGATATATTGAAATGATTTGACAGGAAGTTCTGGAAAGATATGATGTTTTTGAAATGGTTTGGAATTAATTTAATCTTTATTTTGATAAAGATTTGGATTTGAAATGATATTCTATTTTGAAGTATATGTAACGACCCAGAATTTTTAGAAATAAAAAATTGAATATTTAATTTATTTTAAATATTTATAAGTGAATTTGTAAGTCAAATAAATTTTAATTTGAATTATTGGATTTAATTGGATTTTTAAATCGACAATTTAATATGTTAAATTATGGAAATAATTGAAAATTGAGTTAAATATGATTGAAAATGATTTGTAAAATTTTATTTTATCATATTGGAGTTAGAACGATATTTTAGAACTTTTAAAATCGAATTAAAAGTTAATTTGTGAAAATTGAATATTTTAATATTTAAATCGACTAGTGAAAATAGTCAATTTTTGAACAGTCTCAGAATTTGAACGAAACCAGTTCCATTGGATCCGTAATAGTTATTTATTACCGGATTTCAAATTTCGTGTCAATCGGAGTTATCGTTTGATCGTGGCAGCTCGAAACGCATCGATTTATTTTTAATTTAAATTTGGCGAGTGAAAATAGCCATTTTTCAAAAAGTCTCGGATTTCGACGAAACCAGTTTCATCGGATCCGTAATGTGATATTATTGTAAGGTTTCAAATTTCAAGTCAATTGGATTTACCGTTTGTCCTGTACGAATTAAAACGCCTAGAAATCGACTTAAATCGGTTTAATTCAAATTGAGCGTTTATAGCCATAACTCGCACGTACTTCCGAATTAGCTTCCGAAACCTATTCCATTGTGTCCGGAACGCGGGATAAACCCTAGGTACGTCAGTTTCGGCGCGTAAATCGGAGTTCGGAATTTCCGGGTGAATAGTGTCGAACGAAACTCTATAAATACACCACCACTCTTCATAATTTGATATAAAAAATAACCCTAACCCTAATTTTTTAACCTAGCCGCCACTTATACAATGCACGGCCAGAAATCACTCTCACTTCTTCATCAATCTCTCTCAATCCGTAAAGAATTACGCGAAGTGTTCAACACGGAAGTCGTAGAGCACGACGAGAGCTTCGATTCCATACGGTGATGATCGAATTTGGAGCGACGATGGAGGAGCTATGGTGGGCCGTTTGCTACAGGTTTGGCACGTTTTCCTAGGCACTAGAGGTGGCCGAGCTCCACCATAGGGGGGCCGAACATGGTGGAGGAGATGAGCATCAATTTGCAACTCCCTGATCAAAGTTTCATGAAGTAAAAATGGTGCAAGATTTAACCCTAATTTCTTGTATTGGGTTCGGTTTTGGAACGTGAGGGCCTGTAGGTTTTGCGTGGGGAAGATGATTGGGGGGGGGGGACGGCCTGATGTGGTTAAGTTTGAGATGGAGGGCTGTGATTCGATTGGGTATGAAATTATATATATAAAGGTTGTAAATTTAGTTATAAAATCGTGTACAATCTTATAAAATTCATAACTTTTTCATACGAGGTCGAAAAAATGCAAACTCAGTTGCGGTGGAATCGTATGGACGAGCACTACGCGATGGAGTTGGTTTGGAGTCGTTTGGAGTTAGTGAGAATTTTGGGTAAAATTAAACGTCCGTTTAATTTTATTCGAAAAAAATCGCTGAAACGAAATTAAAATCAAGGTGAGAACTTCTCACTCAATCGAATCAGTTTCGATTTTATTTTAAATAGTTAGATTTAAAATATTTGAATGCATGTTTGAATGTTGATTAATATCTATTGATTGTTAAAATAGACATTATACGCCGTTAGTAAGCGGATGTTATTTATTAAAAACATATACCGCGAATATTTCATAAACAGTGAAATTGGTATTATATATAATAGCAATATATATATATTGGCATATGTATATATTGGAGTTATTGATTTCCCGTATTTTTTAGCGGATGAGACCCTATTACGCCGTTATTAAGCGGATAATATTTAATAAGAACATATACCGCGATAATTTCGTACTGGAGCGAAATTGGTATTGTGCTAATGTTTTTGGATGCAGGAAACAGGTTGGAGGGATCCAACTGGATTCCTCAACAGTATTTATTTGATTTCAGATATATTAATATTTGTTGGATTATCATATCGATATATGATGGATCGTTGTAGTCGTGATTGACTATTTGGTGTGTAGCATCATTGGACCCAGATTTTGGGATTTTAAAATGATTTTAAAGTGATTTTTGAGAATATACTATATTTTTGGAATTGATCCGTTTTAAATAAATAAACGTTATAATTTTTAAAGTTATAAAAATTATGATTTTGTGAAATATAGTTAAAAGCTGATTTTTGAGAAATATGAACCAATGATTTTATAAAATAGTTTAAACTGGATTTTTGAGTTTATTATTAAAAGTTTGAATATAAGATTTATAAAATTTGATTATTTTATAAATCAGAATGGTGAAATTATAAAGGAATTTAAAGATGTTTTTAAAGAATAATATAAATTGATTTATATTAAGAGATTTATAAATGGACATTTATAAATTTAAATATAGACATTATAAAACGAGTTTTTATAAGTATTTGAATGAAGTGAAGATGAATTTAGTAAATGAATGAAATTTATAAAATTATAAACGGTGAAGTTATAAATAAAATTTATAAATAGTAAGATTTATAAATTTGTGAAGTTAATTGAAGAATAGATTTGGTTAAATAAATGAATCTTATAAGTTATAAGATTTATGATTTGGAAAGTCTTTAAAGGAACGATTTTTGTAAAATAATCGTTTTATAAGTATTTAACTTATAATATGAACTTGTAGTTTATAATTGAGTTATAAACTGGAATAGGTTAATAAAGGAATTTATAAAAAGGAAGTTTTTATAAATAAATAGAAATGGAATTTATAAACGTTGTTTTATAAATCCGCAAACAACTTATTTTGATAAGTTAATTGTCATAACTTATTTAATGGAGTTATATTCACATTTTTGAATAGTGAATAATCCTTTGAATTGAAATGAATAAAAGGATGAAATTTGTTAACGAAGTTTATTCACGTTTTTGAATAGTGAATAACACGTTAAAGAAATTGTTTTAGATTTGGTGTTTTAAACAGAATTAAAACGATCTAACGATGTTTTAAAAGATGTTGAGATTCGAAACCATAGATTTCAACATTTATTGTTGAAATAGACGTTTTCGAGAAATAAAAGGAAATGATGGACTATAACACTGTTGTTATAGTAAATAATTTCCGAAAGGAAATGTTTTGTATAGTATTGGGATTTAAATATCTATTTTAATTTCGAATCCCTATACTAGTGATTTTGGGTTGTCGTAACGATGTTTTACGTAACATTCGTTTTGGCCCAAATAAATATGTTAAAGTGAATGACTTTCCTTAAAGAATGAAATATATACTTAATTTCGATTTAAGTATATTGAATATTTTCTAAGTGTTGAAAATAAATAAAGTTTGTGAATTACTTATGAATAAGTAAGTATGGAAATGTTTTCCGATATAAAGTGAATATCTTAAGAATTTATCTTTTTGAAGATAAATTGAAATGAATAATTGAAATCGAATATTCATAGATATTTTGGATTATAAATTCACTAAGGAATTTATAAAGGAAAGGAGAATTTGTTTAAAAATAAATATTGATTTATTTTTGAAGTGTGAAATTATATATCTTGTAAAGATATTTTGGAAAATAAATAATTTGGAAAATTATTTGGAATCTGGTGATGTGTGCATATCAATTGATAGTTCAATAACCGACTATCAATATTTCCCTTTGAATGGGTATTTGATGTGATTTGTTTGAATGTGAATGCTACACTTATTTTGAATAAGCGCTCACTATTCGGGTTAACCGGGAAAGGACCATGGGGTCGTATAACCCATTCCGAATATGTGATACGTCGTTATGAATTGCATTGAAGACCGGTGTTGAAGACCGAGTATTTGCAAAAACGATAGGATGACCTGTCGATTGACTCTGCACCGAGTTGCTCCGGTATAGAGTTCTCCATATGTGATGGTGAATCCGATCAGGATTGTGGATATCCGGATTGCAAGGACTTCTTTGTAAGTGCCTTCGGTTCTGTTCGAGCTCGGAACAGACTTGTATGGATTGTATGTCTGACATTACAAGTTGAGATATAAAGCCGATTTCTTTCAAATATATTTCTGTTGGTGGCGAAGAATTTATTCTTTTAGCTTAACACCCTTCTCTGAGACGTACGTGCTTAGAGGTTATGTAGTTGAATGTTATCAGCGATGTATTCCCAATTTGGTAATGTGACATGCTGAGTGATGCTGAAATGATCATTGTGTTGATTATTTGTGATGGGATCGTTTATTTGATCGTCTATCCTTGTGATCATTGTGTTGATCATTTGTTGACCCAAAGCATGGCTTTTTTATAAGGTATGTTTTTTTGGACGAAACTTCGTCGAGCCTCACATCTCGGAATGGTCAAAACAGGAAAGATGCGGCAAGGTTATGAGGGGTAGCTCCCTTTAGGGTATGTGCATTTCCTTCTGGAAAGGGTGGTATCATGGTATGGAGCCCAGATACTTACTCATGTTGATACACTATATTTATTACTGTGTGGTGTTGTTGGTGACGAGCGCTCGGTTAAAAGGTCCAATGGGACCGGGGGATGCCATATTCGTGTAGTAGTTACCTAGTGATAAAGGTAACCCGGCCTTGTGTTGGCAGAGAGCTGGTTAAGTTCTCGGGGACGTCCAGCCAGAGGCGTTTCCATGTGGCAATGGGAAGTTCCTTGGCCTGACCATTTGTTGGAAATCCAAAGAAACAATACGTGACTTGTACGGTTTTAGTTGTATAACCTGCTATGGAATGTGGCGGTAACCTGCTATTGAACATAGTAGCTATAGTAGGCATAAGTGCGGAATGTCTATGCTGGCTAAGATTTATATCTTTATTTTTGAAATGATTTTCCTATACTATGCACTAATAATAATATCAAATGTTATTTTAAATGCGTATCAAGCATCTTTGGCTATCATAAGGAGAAATCTCCTCCGATTCTGCGTTTGCATGTGTGTGTGTGCGGGAGGCCTTATGGTAGTCTCATTTTTAAAAGCATTGCGAATTGAATTTAAAATATTCTTCCATTTTGATTTTAAAGTAAATAAACTGTTTTGAGTTCTCACACCAGTCACATGACTGACTTGGAGTTTATTGTTTTCCTTCCTAAACTCTGGGTGCCCACCAAATTTCCACACGGGCAGTTAAGAGTTAGGTTTATCAGGATATTCTGGAGTTGCTGGAGGCAAGCTGGATGGCATGGCATATTACTTATATAGTATTTCTTTTCCGCTGCACTATTTGTTGTTGTTGTACACTCTGATGATATGATGTAATGAAATGTGATGTAATGTAATAACTGATATAGTTCTTGTTTAAAGATTATTCATTTATTATTATATGTTGTTCCGCTGCGAATTGTGAGATTCTGATGTTGTTCTGTTGTTTTCTATTCCGTCCTATTTTCTTCTGTTTTTCTTTTTCCTCTATTCTCTCTAATTAAAATTCTCTATCTTCTTTTCCCTATCTAAATTTTCTATCTTCTCTCTTCTTCTCTTTTCTTTTCTTAAATTCTTTTTAAAACCCATAACATTCCGGTTTTTCGGCAACGAAAACCCGCATACGTTACATTTGGTATCAGAGCATATGGTTAAGCGACAACCATGGTTCTGTTGGGTATTACTCATTAGAGATAGAGTCAGTAGTACTCTAGAATGAATTTGAGTGTAATAATAGCTATGAGAGCGTATTTGATAGTGAATATGAAATTGTTTTATATTGTGATGATTGGTTTATTGAGTGGCATATGAACCTTCGTCAGCACGGTATGTACAACTATGCCGAAGGGGTTTCTAAACACTTGAATAAAACAATTCGACACAGTATTGATTTTGAATTTGGGTAAATGAAATAATTTTACCTTGATTATATTTTATATATAAAGGAATAATTTTCAGAATTATTAAAGTGTATATAAGTTGATTGTTTAGTTGTTTGAATAATCTAAATAAAAGAAAAATTGTATAAATAAAAAGAATTACAAGAATTGAATTATAATTAAAGTGATTTACAATTGTGAAATAAACTTATATATAAAAGAAGTGAAACTATATGAATATATTTATGAATGTGAATTGTAAATAAAAAGTGATGTTTCTAAAATGGAATATAACTTAAGTGTTGTTGAATGGAATTGATTTTGGTATCGAAGTAAATAATCAAGTGGATTAAATGAATATGAACTTGAGTTATATAAATAAAAATTCAACTTTGTAATTGAATTGAATGAATGGATTGAATGTAAGTCAATTAAATGTAAATTAAGTTGATATGAAATAATGAATGTAAGTGTTAATTCATTAAAATCTAATGTTATTAGAAAGTTGAATAATTGAATGAAAATCAATTAAATTAAACCAATTGATAAGCAAAGGAATTTGGTTGTAATTATATATACATTGGTTGTTATATGGTTGTTAGTTGGTTTTATATAATTCATTAAGTATTAATGAAAGTGAATTAATGAAATTGAAAGCTATGTAATTGAATTCAAATTGAAAGTAAATAAATTTGAATAGAATTGAACGTGAATTGGATTTAATTAGTGAATGCAAACTAATTGAAATTGACAATGAATGTTGATAAAATCCAATGTAAATAAATCAAATGTGATTTGAATTGAAAACCCTTTCATTGAATATTATTGATTATGAATGGTAGTTGGTTGATGGTTGAATTTATATTGCTGTTGAATGCATTGCTATGTTGGCATATATAGTGATTATGTTGCTATATGTTGTATATTGATACTATTTCCATACATGCATGATTCTCATGTTGTTTGTTGAGTGATTAGTAGGTGCGGATCGCGTTTGCTTCGCATTTGGAGCTCGCTTTAGCGCTATATTAGCCGTATATGCTCGCTAATAAAATATAAGGTACATATCTCGGATTACATACCGTACTTTTACATTTTTTCCCTTCGGGATGCCTCATTTCTTGATGAGATGTATATTTGTGATATATATACTGTCATTTTTTTTCGGATCGAGCCACGCAAAGGAGACTATGGCGAATTTTTCCGAAAATTTAAGGCGTTAGAAAAAATTTAAGAAAATTGGAAAATTTGTGAAAACTTTAACTTTGTTTTGGAATTGAAAGTTAAACATAGTAGTTGTTTTTGAAAAGATAACTAAGTATGATTTCAAAACTTAGTAAAGTATTGTAAAGAAGTTTAAATTTGTTTTGGGAAAATTAATAGATTATATAAATTTTCTTACTTGTAATTTCGAGGACGGAATTCTTTTAAGGGGGGAAGATTGTAACGACCCAGAATTTTTAGAAATAAAAAATTGAATATTTAATTTATTTTAAATATTTATAAGTGAATTTGTAAGTCAAATAAATTTTAATTTGAATTATTGGATTTAATTGGATTTTTAAATCGACAATTTAATATGTTAAATTATGGAAATAATTGAAAATTGAGTTAAATATGATTGAAAATGATTTGTAAAATTTTATTTTATCATATTGGAGTTAGAACGATATTTTAGAACTTTTAAAATCGAATTAAAAGTTAATTTGTGAAAATTGAATATTTTAATATTTAAATCGACTAGTGAAAATAGTCAATTTTTGAACAGTCTCAGAATTTGAACGAAACCAGTTCCATTGGATCCGTAATAGTTATTTATTACCAGATTTCAAATTTCGTGTCAATCGGAGTTATCGTTTGATCGTGGCAGCTCGAAACGCATCGATTTATTTTTAATTTAAATTTGGCGAGTGAAAATAGCCATTTTTCAAAAAGTCTCGGATTTCGACGAAACCAGTTTCATCGGATCCGTAATGTGATATTATTGTAAGGTTTCAAATTTCAAGTCAATTGGATTTACCGTTTGTCCTGTACGAATTAAAACGCCTAGAAATCGACTTAAATCGGTTTAATTCAAATTGAGCGTTTATAGCCATAACTCGCACATACTTCCGAATTAGCTTCCGAAACCTGTTCCATTGTGTCCGGAACGCGGGATAAACCCTAGGTACGTCAGTTTCGGCGCGTAAATCGGAGTTCGGAATTTCCGGGTGAATAGTGTCGAACGAAACTCTATAAATACACCACCACTCTTCATAATTTGATAAAAAAAATAACCCTAACCCTAATTTTTTAACCTAGCCGCCACTTATACAATGCACGGCCAGAAATCACTCTCACTTCTTCATCAATCTCTCTCAATCCGTAAAGAATTACGCGAAGTGTTCAACACGGAAGTCGTAGAGCACGACGAGAGCTTCGATTCCATACGGTGATGATCGAATTTGGAGCGACGATGGAGGAGCTATGGTGGGCCGTTTGCTACAGGTTTGGCACGTTTTCCTAGGCACTAGAGGTGGCCAAGCTCCACCATAGGGGGGCCGAACATGGTGGAGGAGATGAGCATCAATTTGCAACTCCCTGATCAAAGTTTCATGAAGTAAAAATGGTGCAAGATTTAACCCTAATTTCTTGTATTGGGTTCGGTTTTGGAACGTGAGGGCCTGTAGGTTTTGCGTGGGGAAGATGATGGGGGGGGACGGCCTGATGTGGTTAAGTTTGAGATGGAGGGCTGTGATTCGATTGGGTATGAAATTATATATATAAAGGTTGTAAATTTAGTTATAAAATCGTGTACAATCTTATAAAATTCATAACTTTTTCATACGAGGTCGAAAAAATGCAAACTCAGTTGCGGTGGAATCGTATGGACGAGCACTACGCGATGGAGTTGGTTTGGAGTCGTTTGGAGTTAGTGAGAATTTTGGGTAAAATTAAACGTCCGTTTAATTTTATTCGAAAAAAATCGCTGAAACGAAATTAAAATCAAGGTGAGAACTTCTCACTCAATCGAATCAGTTTCGATTTTATTTTAAATAGTTAGATTTAAAATATTTGAATGCATGTTTGAATGTTGATTAATATCTATTGATTGTTAAAATAGACATTATACGCCGTTAGTAAGCGGATGTTATTTATTAAAAACATATACCGCGAATATTTCATAAACAGTGAAATTGGTATTATATATAATAGCAATATATATATATTGGCATATGTATATATTGGAGTTATTGATTTCCCGTATTTTTTAGCGGATGAGACCCTATTACGCCGTTATTAAGCGGATAATATTTAATAAGAACATATACCGCGATAATTTCGTACTGGAGCGAAATTGGTATTGTGCTAATGTTTTTGGATGCAGGAAACAGGTTGGAGGGATCCAACTGGATTCCTCAACAGTATTTATTTGATTTCAGATATATTAATATTTGTTGGATTATCATATCGATATATGATGGATCGTTGTAGTCGTGATTGACTATTTGGTGTGTAGCATCATTGGACCCAGATTTTGGGATTTTAAAATGATTTTAAAGTGATTTTTGAGAATATACTATATTTTTGGAATTGATCCGTTTTAAATAAATAAACGTTATAATTTTTAAAGTTATAAAAATTATGATTTTGTGAAATATAGTTAAAAGCTGATTTTTGAGAAATATGAACCAATGATTTTATAAAATAGTTTAAACTGGATTTTTGAGTTTATTATTAAAAGTTTGAATATAAGATTTATAAAATTTGATTATTTTATAAATCAGAATGGTGAAATTATAAAGGAATTTAAAGATGTTTTTAAAGAATAATATAAATTGATTTATATTAAGAGATTTATAAATGGACATTTATAAATTTAAATATAGACATTATAAAACGAGTTTTTATAAGTATTTGAATGAAGTGAAGATGAATTTAGTAAATGAATGAAATTTATAAAATTATAAACGGTGAAGTTATAAATAAAATTTATAAATAGTAAGATTTATAAATTTGTGAAGTTAATTGAAGAATAGATTTGGTTAAATAAATGAATCTTATAAGTTATAAGATTTATGATTTGGAAAGTCTTTAAAGGAACGATTTTTGTAAAATAATCGTTTTATAAGTATTTAACTTATAATATGAACTTGTAGTTTATAATTGAGTTATAAACTGGAATAGGTTAATAAAGGAATTTATAAAAAGGAAGTTTTTATAAATAAATAGAAATGGAATTTATAAACGTTGTTTTATAAATCCGCAAACAACTTATTTTGATAAGTTAATTGTCATAACTTATTTAATGGAGTTATATTCACATTTTTGAATAGTGAATAATCCTTTGAATTGAAATGAATAAAAGGATGAAATTTGTTAACGAAGTTTATTCACGTTTTTGAATAGTGAATAACACGTTAAAGAAATTGTTTTAGATTTGGTGTTTTAAACAGAATTAAAACGATCTAACGATGTTTTAAAAGATGTTGAGATTCGAAACCATAGATTTCAACATTTATTGTTGAAATAGACGTTTTCGAGAAATAAAAGGAAATGATGGACTATAACACTGTTGTTATAGTAAATAATTTCCGAAAGGAAATGTTTTGTATAGTATTGGGATTTAAATATCTATTTTAATTTCGAATCCCTATACTAGTGATTTTGGGTTGTCGTAACGATGTTTTACGTAACATTCGTTTTGGCCCAAATAAATATGTTAAAGTGAATGACTTTCCTTAAAGAATGAAATATATACTTAATTTCGATTTAAGTATATTGAATATTTTCTAAGTGTTGAAAATAAATAAAGTTTGTGAATTACTTATGAATAAGTAAGTATGGAAATGTTTTCCGATATAAAGTGAATATCTTAAGAATTTATCTTTTTGAAGATAAATTGAAATCGAATATTCATAGATATTTTGGATTATAAATTCACTAAGGAATTTATAAAGGAAAGGAGAATTTGTTTAAAAATAAATATTGATTTATTTTTGAAGTGTGAAATTATATATCTTGTAAAGATATTTTGGAAAATAAATAATTTGGAAAATTATTTGGAATCTGGTGATGTGTGCATATCAATTGATAGTTCAATAACCGACTATCAATATTTCCCTTTGAATGGGTATTTGATGTGATTTGTTTGAATGTGAATGCTACACTTATTTTGAATAAGCGCTCACTATTCGGGTTAACCGGGAAAGGACCATGGGGTCGTATAACCCATTCCGAATATGTGATACGTCGTTATGAATTGCATTGAAGACCGGTGTTGAAGACCGAGTATTTGCAAAAACGATAGGATGACCTGTCGATTGACTCTGCACCGAGTTGCTCCGGTATAGAGTTCTCCATATGTGATGGTGAATCCGATCAGGATTGTGGATATCCGGATTGCAAGGACTTCTTTGTAAGTGCCTTCGGTTCTGTTCGAGCCCGGAACAGACTTGTATGGATTGTATGTCTGACATTACAAGTTGAGATATAAAGCCGATTTCTTTCAAATATATTTCTGTTGGTGGCGAAGAATTTATTCTTTTAGCTTAACACCCTTCTCTGAGACGTACGTGCTTAGAGGTTATGTAGTTGAATGTTATCAGCGATATATTCCCAATTTGGTAATGTGACATGCTGAGTGATGCTGAAATGATCATTGTGTTGATTATTTGTGATGGGATCGTTTATTTGATCGTCTATCCTTGTGATCATTGTGTTGATCATTTGTTGACCCAAAGCATGGCTTTTTTATAAGGTATGTTTTTGTGGACGAAACTTCGTCGAGCCTCACATCCCGGAATGGTCAAAACAGGAAAGATGCGGCAAGGTTATGAGGGGTAGCTCCCTTTAGGGTATGTGCATTTCCTTCTGGAAAGGGTGGTATCATGGTATGGAGCCCAGATACTTACTCATGTTGATACACTATATTTATTAGTGTGTGGTGTTGTTGGTGAGAGCGCTCGGTTAAAAGGTCCAATGGGACCGGGGGATGCCATATTCGTGTAGTAGTTACCTAGTGATAAAGGTAACCCGGCCTTGTGTTGGCAGAGAGCTGGTTAAGTTCTCGGGGACGTCCAGCCAGAGGCGTTTCCATGTGGCAATGGGAAGTTCCTTGGCCTGACCATTTGTTGGAAATCCAAAGAAACAATACGTGACTTGTACGGTTTTAGTTGTATAACCTGCTATGGAATGTGGCGGTAACCTGCTATTGAACATAGTAGCTATAGTAGGCATAAGTGCGGAATGTCTATGCTGGCTAAGATTTATATCTTTATTTTTGAAATGATTTTCCTATACTATGCACTAATAATAATATCAAATGTTATTTTAAATGCGTATCAAGCATCTTTGGCTATCATAAGGAGAAATCTCCTCCGATTCTGCGTTTGCATGTGTGTGTGTGCGGGAGGCCTTATGGTAGTCTCATTTTTAAAAGCATTGCGAATTGAATTTAAAATATTCTTCCATTTTGATTTTAAAGTAAATAAACTGTTTTGAGTTCTCACACCAGTCACATGACTGACTTGGAGTTTATTGTTTTCCTTCCTAAACTCTGGGTGCCCACCAAATTTCCACACGGGCAGTTAAGAGTTAGGTTTATCAGGATATTCTGGAGTTGCTGGAGGCAAGCTGGATGGCATGGCATATTACTTATATAGTATTTCTTTTCCGCTGCACTATTTGTTGTTGTTGTACACTCTGATGATATGATGTAATGAAATGTGATGTAATGTAATAACTGATATAGTTCTTGTTTAAAGATTATTCATTTATTATTATATGTTGTTCCGCTGCGAATTGTGAGATTCTGATGTTGTTCTGTTGTTTTCTATTCCGTCCTATTTTCTTCTGTTTTTCTTTTTCCTCTATTCTCTCTAATTAAAATTCTCTATCTTCTTTTCCCTATCTAAATTTTCTATCTTCTCTCTTCTTCTCTTTTCTTTTCTTAAATTCTTTTTAAAACCCATAACATTCCGGTTTTTCGGCAACGAAAATCCGCAAACGTTACAGTATAAATATTATTTTAGAAGTTATAACTGTGGGTTATAATAACGATTGATTGGCAAAGAGACCGGGATCGGATATCTGGCATACTCTCTGTCAATACCGAAAACCACTTTGACAACTGTGTATGCGGTGGAGATTCCAGAATGAAGTAGGATGGTGGCGACGTTCTTGAGGTATATTACGTGGACCGACTCCTGTGAATTGGCTTAAGGTGGCTAAAACAGGAGCGATCTCGGGCCAAAAGGGGTAGCTCCTCTGGTCGGACACATTCCTTCGATACTACACTCTTACTTGTGATTGATTAGATGGCCATCCTCCGATTTTGATATGGGAATGTGTTCCGAGGTGGGCGTATGTGGTTGCCTCGTTACCACCAGCCCATGTGCGTAATTGGTATATCTACCATGGCATTGCCTTGTGTGCCATGTCACCTACCATACCGAGCCTTTACTACGAGTTTGTTTTTCTCCCGTAGCCCGTGTGGTATCCTCTGATAGTTTCCCGATCTGGAGATATCATGATATTGGATGGACTACTGGGACTATTATGTGTGAAGGGTGATATGGGTAGCCCGGAACGCTATTTAAAAGTAAGTTTTTTTTACTGTAGACATTATTATAATAGCGCAATATTACTATATAGTAAATACTTTAACGGATCCTTGGAGAATGGGCGGTCCCAGGCATCCTTTAAGTTACTTGTACCTTATTACAGTTCACTTGAGTTGGTTTACATTATATAAGTATATATTGTCCTGACTCGAGTGTTTGTATTTTTATTTACGCTCGGGTCGGCCTGAGTTATTCACAGATTTGGATTCCACTTTATGGAGATTGGAATCGCTGGAGATTATCTGCTTATCTAGTTTTATCTATTCCAGTTCTGTCGTTCCATTTAGCTTGTACTTGGTTATCATCTTGAGACTTCTGTTGCACTTTATTTATTCTGTTGTATTTTATTTAACTCTGATATATTTACATAGTAGCTTCATGAACTACTATCTCTTTTACTTCCACTGCATTTCTTACTCTATGTCTGTGTTCTGTGATTATTATTTACTGTATGTTATGAGATTTTCCAAATTTAATTTACAACGCGGTATTTTGAGCAATTCGAGTCTGACATGTGCGGATGCGAATGGTTGAAAATATCGGGTTGTTACATTGTTCACTTTAGTTTACTCAAGTTAAATTTTAATTCCAGGACTTAAAATTTACACTTTCCTTCCTTATCTATATCCACCCCGAATTATAAGTTCATTTAAATGGAAATCCTAAAATTCAACCACCTGGTTTTTATTTCAAAACAATTTGAAATCATATTCACTTTTGTATATCAACCATGCTTCCGGATTTTTCAAAACAACTTGGTTTTGCCCAACACAATTCCCCTTTGGAATTTCCTAAAACAAAACTTACTTATCAAACAAGTCCAAAGAAAAAATTCATAGCCAACCACCATGGTAGCAATCCATCGCTTAGAAACTCGAAAATGAATACTAATGATGTGGCCATCATCACCAGGATTAATTTTCACCGACTGAAGTGAGTTCAGTGCTTCCCTACTTCCAAAATTCATTTTAAAACAGTTTCTATTCTAAAAACATGTTCCAAAATAGTATTACTATTACTTCTTCCAAACCACTTTGGAAGACATTTCCAAAAGCTCTAAGATTTAAAAATTTCCAAACATTTTGTTCAAACCCAATTTAAAACATTTTTCAAAATTTTTGGGATTAAAATTCTGGTTTAAACCCAATTTTAGTTATACTCCTCTGTATAAATCGTACTTAATTTCTATTTGGTTATATATATAACCATTTTAAATTTTATAATATTATTTGATTATAATATTAACAACAAACACTCCATGCATATGCACTATAATAATTTCAGAAAGTTATTCCTTTTATATCAAAATATAATTTTGGGTAAAATTATTTCATTTACCCACTTTAGTACAATACTATGTCAGTTTATCTTGTTCAAGAGTTTAAAAACCCCTATCGATATGGTTGTACTTTCCGTACCGACTAGAATTCATAAACACTCAACCGATAAGTCAACCAACATGAAAAAGATTTATATTCACTAAGAAATACACGCTCATATCTACTAAAACACTCAACTCATTCTAGAGTACTTCCGACACTATCCCTAATGAGTAATCCCCACCAAAGCCTAGGTACATTGCCAATCTAAGCTCTGATACAACATGTGATGACCCGCCCTTTCGACCCTCGAAGAACGATATAAATACGCTCATCGTATAACATGTCGAATGATTGAGTGTCGAAAAGACAGATTGTTGAGGGAAAAGAAAGTAAGTAGAAAAAGAAGAAACTAAATAAAATAGAATCTCACAGCAGACTGAATAACATACAATATAAATAGTTCTTTACACAAACCCAAAATTGTGCTCTACATATCTCACATCAGAGTACACAAATCAATAATTACCAACCTAGACAGTTATAACAACCTGCCCTCACAATTGTTGGTAATTTTAAACAAAACACTGTAGCAGAATAAAATAAGTACGAGAATACGTCTTGGTCTCCAACTCATCTCCCGAGCTCCATAGCATCCTAACCTGAACCTAAAATAATCGGTCTGATTCGAGCATTATAATAAAATAACACCTAAGTTAGTTTGAAAATCCAGCATGAGAAAACACACTCAATTCGGATTACTAAAGTTATCAAATCCATTGAAAATCAATGGTATCTAGTAAGACCATGTGACACATAAAACGACGGGTTTTAACCTTACGATAACCAAAATATTTCATATCAAAATCTTCTAATATTATGATAGTGTCTAAACACAATACTTATTCAAATAGCTAAAATGCTTACATCTCACATTTCAACATAATTGGGCACAATCGAAACTGTACGGTGCTTATTGGAGAATGGATTCCATACGAATGACTAGGCACTGGGTATCGCCTATCATAGTACACGTCTAGAACAGCGTACCGAGGACCATGCCAGGATCCCTTGCTACACAAGACTGGTCTACCCCTAACTTGGATAGATCGAGTATGCTATCACCTCAGGTGTTCCCACCCTTTTTCTATCTCCTTCCTTAAATAGTAGTAATAATATTCAAGGGTATCTAGAAAGGTGATAAAGATAACCTACTTGGATGATACCCACTTAGCCTTGCTGCATCTCCCCTGCTTTTCAGTCATTCCCGGTTGATGAGGCTAGAAACTACGATTACTTTTTAAAGGAATTTAACTTAGAATGCTCATTGTCCTCCAATGATAATGTACTGATAGCATTCATCCATACAAGTCTGTTCTGGGTCCGAATGGAACCGAAGGCACTATTCCTAGTACATCCATTTTAGAATCACCCTCAGGATTAGTAGCAATTAGCCCTTGCACTTTGCTGCTCCATCTTCGACTCCATGCTCTTCTCTTTATTTTGAAAACGTCCTCGTCGGATCAAAGTAGTTTTTGGATAACTTACCCGATCCTGGTCTCTTCGAAACAACGTTCGACATTTTTCGGTAAACTCAACCCCGATTCTTTAGGAAATAAACAGACGAAAATAAGTTCGAAGATCACTTCCTAACTGTTAGTGGACGGATATCCTTAGCGTCGTCCTAGAAGAACGAAACAAGTTTACACATACAGTATAGCACCTCGAACGGTAACTGTACCGTATAATTCCTGTATTTCTCCTAGATGTTTCCAAAGTTATATTTATGTCCAAATTTGATAGTAGGTTATTTATTATCAAATAAACATTCAATTCAACCAAATACTTCATTTTCACTGAAAATCCCCAAGTTATATTTAATCTAAATTTTAAATAAATTAAATCTCTTTATCAAAGGTCATGCACTCATCTTATCAAATTAAGTATGTTCACAAAGTATCTTTTTTTCAAAAATATTTGAAAACCCTTTTTAAAATAATATGGAAAGTACCACTGCAATACCAAACCATGGATTCACAGCTCAATGGTTACGTCTCTATCCTAGAGAAATTCAAGATTTAACTACATGCACTCACTGCCTCCGATTACACCATGCTAGTATATACCGTTACTTCCAGAAAACTCTATTTAAAAAGTTTCTCAAAATAATTGCTTATTAGTTCTAAAATAAATTTTCGAGTTTAATCCAAATAAATATGCTTAAATAAAAGTTATGGTATAGATCCATATTAATATTTAATAATTTGTCTTTTAAAACAAAAATGCTGACTAGTTCTTAAAAAATAATAATACCTTAACAACCTTTATAACTATTTAATAATTAAATATGCTTTAAACAATTTAAACTAATTAAATAACTAGTTTCTAGAATATTAACAATTTTAAAGTTACTTAGTTAATATTTGAAATCATTTTTTTTAAAACAAGCCCAATTTTTCGATTCTAATTTCACTTCGTAAATTTTGGAAATCTTACTTGAACTCCAGTATAAACAATTTTATGCTAATTTCCAAATTCACTTCTATTCTTTCGATTTATTAGAACATTGATTTTAAAACCTCCTTTATTTTTAAACAAGTGCTTCTTAAGAATTTATTATTTAAAATCCTTTTATATACTTTATTCCAAAATTCCTGTTCATAATAGCCCGAAATAATTACATTACAATTCCAAAACCATTTACTTTATTCAATGGATTTACCCAAAAACTCTATCTAAACATTTTACTTCAAAATCCCTATGACCTAAAAACTCGACGTCGCTCCTCCCACCATCATCTAATCGTCGATCAGAGACCACCCCTAATGCATACCTACACCCACCGCACCCATGCCATCAACCATGACGAACTCGATCGTCTTCGGACCGAGAAAATCGAGCTTGAACGGAAACGAACGTGGCTTCTTTCCTCCCTTCCTGCTGCGCCAATCACGATCACTGCCGTATGGATGGGAAGTTCCCACCGAGCTCTTTGATTATCGTTAAGGAAGATTTTGATAATGCTTGATGGATTGGGAGAGATTAGAGGTAGAAGATAAACAATTTTCGACCATTCTTTTATTAGAGATGGCTGGCCCTAACATGCTAGGGTTCTACTGTTCCGGTGGGTGTATATATATGGCATATATTATCAGATTATTATTTTTACATATTACGTGCTTTCCCAAACGAACCCCAAACGAGATGTGTCGCCTGGTGTTTATAATATTTTACCCCTATTTCTAACACAATGGAATATTTTTAAGGGCCTAATTCAATCATATAAGGAAGATAGCTTTTTCAGTTGAATTAAAATATTAAATTTTCGAAATTAAATTCAGCTCGTTTCTATCCCGTACAACCAAATGTAACTCCAAATGCTACGAAATTTGAAATCCGATAATAATAAACTATTATGGATCCAATGGAACCTGTTTCGTTGAATTCCAAGACTGTTCCCCAGAAAGCTGTTTTAACTCATCGATTATATCGAGCGACTTCCTAAGTCATCAAAATCGTTTAAAATTTCAATTTTTAAAACTTACTAACTCCATTATAATTCAAATAGAATTTATATCTATATTAGAAATCATTCTGATTTATATTAAATCAAAATCCCATTATTTACACTATTACCGTATATTAATTTCACTATTAAATTAATATATGAGTTTCAAACTGTAAATTTATCGACTTTTAATTCCATTCAAAAGTTTATTACCATCACTCCAATTCAAATAGAGTTTTAAATCAACTTAGAAACCACTTCTATTCATATCTAACTCTAGATTTCCATTTTCACCCAATTTCAATTATTAAATTTATACTTACCAAATCCAATTAATCGCTATATTTGAAACGTTAACATATATCACTGATTCTCCCATATTCAAAGTCGATTAATATTTCAAATTAAACAGTTAAAATAATTTAAATGTTCAAAATTAAATGATCAAAATTCTGGGTCGTTACAAATAAAATGTTCAGAGAGAATTATGAAGAGAGCAGGAAATTTTTAGAATTAATAAGAGAGCTTTAAATTATTCTCCTTTACTACTATTTAATTGATTTACAAAGATTTCAATGCATGAGTATCGTTGGAGTGACCAATATTTCCACAATTTTCATAATAGAAGGGCTAGTTTAGTCTAGATAGGAAATGCATATGATATTTAACGTATTTGTTATTTTTGATACATGTATATAGGTACATATATCCATCCACTTACTTTTGTTTCACTCTCTTTCTTCTGTTTTTTAACGATATCTTCCTATACTGAACATAAGGATGGAGACCAAGACTGGACAAAGGATCATTGAAAACACAAAAGGAAATATGTAATTACCCACACTTTTACATATCAATTGGTAAGTAAAATATGATTTACATAACCAAATGAATTCAAAGTAAGCTAATTCTTTTGGAAATATTGTAATTTGATTATTTCGGACTTTAAAAAAATGTGACATTTTCTGGATTGAAATCTTGTAAAGGCCATAATTTTTGATAGGAACAAAATTTGGACCCGATTCTTGTTCTAAATGAAATACTTAGTAGTTTTCCTTTCTGTAGTGTGATCAATAGTAATTTAACCTAGTCATTTAAGAGTATGAGTACTTTAAGAATTAACATGATTAGGTAAACTTTGTAGTTAGGCCCCAAATTCCATATTTTGGCATGTTATGTTAATTTCGAGATTTAGCGATGATTAGGGATCAGATTTAAAACTATTCTAAAACCACCATTAACATTTTTCTAACAAAAACAACTAAAAACATACTATTTATGGGAGTATAATAAAGAGAGATTTAGGGAATCAAGTTTAGTGATATCATTAGAAGTCAAATTACCATCAATTTGGAAGGAGACTTTTATTTACTTTGCTGCCTAATTTGATTTCATCTTCATTTACGACATAGTTGGTGATATTATCATGTTAGGTGATTGGTTCATAACCCATTACTAATTTACATGTATTTTATATTTTAAAATTACTTTAGAACCATTTTGAACTAGAATATATAATTATTCTTCACTGTACAAAAATTTAAATGCTTTTAATTTAATGTTTTAATGATTTGATATGGATTAGAATAAGTATTAGGATCGTACATGCTTCGATATGCAATTTGTTGTTTGTTGAAATGTTTGAATGATTTGATATGCTTGATTTTTTATTGTTTATATGTTTTATTTCATGTATATACTTGAATATTTGTTTAGGGCTTTGCTACATCCTTGAGGATGTTGTAAAAACTTTGCTCGACATTAAAAAGTTTGATTTGGAGTTGATAATAAAATGAAAAAATTAGGTGGAGTAGTGGAGTGTGTGCAGATTGGGGGGTATGAAGCAGAAGCTAGAAGGAAGTCACACGGTCGAAAAGCTTGAGTTTCTAATTGGATAGTGGTGGATCTGAGGCAAGCCGTGGGTCAAGACCACTCTAATCCAGGGCTTACCTAGGGTCATGCACCAAAGTTCTTCCCAAAGGCTTGGCTCAGGATATGGTTCCCCTAGACTCGGGCAAAGCCCTGAGTCAACCAAAGGGTTTGTGCCTTAGCCATTTTGGCTAAGGCACCAGTCCGGTTCACAATCGAAGTGCAAAATTGGTTCAGTTCTGGACCGAACATTAGTTCAACATTAAATCGAATCAGTGTGGTAATTGGCATGGCCAACCCAAGGCTTGCAAGGGTCAACTCTATGCCTAACCTAGGGCTTTCCTTGGGTATTGAACAGGGATTTAAAAAGCCAAACAAAATTTTTGTAGGCCATATCTTCTTGTCTAAAGTCTGAATTCGACGTGACTAAGACCATTATACTTCAAATTTCAATAGGTACGTCTTTCAAAATTTTGAATATATTTTGAAAATTTTAGTTTTTTGACCCATCAAGTTATGAATGAGCATCTTAGGTACAAAACGAACATCCCTTGAGAAAATTGAGGATATGGTAAGTTGATATGGGTAAATAACAACAATTAGAGGAAATGGGAGCTAGTGTCAACTTAGACAAGGAATTAGAGCGTAAATCAGGAATAATCTGCAACCGAGATGGGTGTGCCATAGAGTTTTTATTAACCGAGGCCATGAGGAGTGTTATAAGGAGATTGTTACCAGATGTGGGGACGCTCACAAAGAGAGCGTCATTGGTGGGATCATTGGTGCGGTCTTCCTCTATGCATAATTTGTTAGCGACAATAAGATCCTGGGAAATGGTGTGTAGGTATCACTTTATGACAAGGTCAAACGCAGAGGTCACCAAATATCTAAGAGTCGCATTGGAGTGTAAGGACAAGTGGGGTTTTGGATGCTACAAATGTCGTATTTGATGTTTTGTATTATTTTTTGTCTTATACCATAACATTATATATCTTATTAATGTAGAGTAGTAAACCCTTGCCCCTTTGATATATTAGACATATCAAGTTTATGTACTACATTTCTAATGTTTATGTGTGTAGGAGAGTGGTATAACACCATATGCAGGTCTGTCCCATGACCATTCTTACATGGAAAGTATGGGTTCTTATACTTGTATAATATATTTATATATATTGAGTTTATATTTTTTTTGAGTATATAAGCCATCTACACTAGTCCACTGTCCAATCAGAAGTTATTTATGTTGCCCCTTCTTTTATAGCTCTTGGATACTCTCACGAGTAGGATGAGAGACAAGTTATTATGACTACACATGGTGGATGATCAACAGAGATGAGGATTAAGCTTAAATATTAACTATTCTATTGGATCTTTAATATATACTATGATATTAGAGACAACTTGTTTATCTGTAATCATTTATGTGTTTGGGAGATAGATTCTACTTCTTGTATTGTCTTTTGGGAGATTCTACACTATGATATTTTAGGATTTATTTCAAGTACTTTTTATTTTGATCATACAGCTATCTCGCATGTTTTATATCTATGTTCTATTATGTTATATATGCATAACATGATATATAGCATGCTATTTGATTTTTAGTCAAATTTCAAAATGGACCTCCTATGAGCTGAGTGCTTAGCAGCGTAGACGACTCATTTATAGGAACTAGACATGGGGGGCATTTCACAATATTAGTGGAGGATCTTCCAATCCTCAAGGTCAATGGTGGTTTATGGGAGTATCTTGACTAGTTGTGTTAACCTAAATTTCAATAAATGAGTAACCAGCACAAAAAAAATTGGAATCAAAGTGCTTGCGCTAAAAAGTGCAACTTTTGATAGGTCTTATATAGAGAATACATGCTGGGATGTTGAGGAAAAATATGTTTTGAAAATTGGAGAAATAGCTTGTGTATAAGATGGTTTATGCCAAAAAGAGAAAGAGCTAGAGAAGCCTAAGGCTGAAAAAATGAGATGTTCAGTCCATATAATAAGGGTAAGAGGAACCGGTCGAAGAAGGGAAGGCCTCAAGGAGGAAGAACCCCGTTCAATGTTGTTGAGATCACATATTATGGTTGTAGACAAAATGGACACCATGCTTCTCCGTGCATGGAGCCGACTAGTAATTTCGGATGCTTTGATTGCAAAATGCTAGGGCATAAGAAGAATGATTGCCCCCATCTAATAAAGATATGGTTTTTGCATTGAAAGGTCCATCTAAGGGGCTAACAACTAAGGAGAATGGAAAGGGGATCGACATTCCAAAGTACAATCTCCATTTTTGATATTACAATTTGCACTTTTTTTGCATTGGTGCTACACATTGCTTTATGTCAAAGAACTTAGTTGATAGACCAAGCTTGTATGTTACCTAACTTGCCATATCCCTTTGTGTGATCAATCTAACTGGGGGTTATGGCACTCTCCAATTGAAATGTGACTGTGTTGATTTTGTTTTGGGTTGGCACACTCTTGCTTGCAATCGTTATGTGCTTGACTTTATTGGACATAGGTAATTTGGGTATTCATTGGTAAGTCCATTATGATGCTAGGATCTTTTATGCTAATACAATAATTGAAATCCGACACCCAAGAAGTGATGAGAGACTTAAGGTCAAGATAGATGAGATGAGGTAGCCAATGTATATATGGTTAACGATTTTCCTAGTAAGTCTAAAATAGTAAGGATATACTACCTAATAGAGCTATAGAATTCTTTATAAATATTATGCCCGGTGCGTAGCTAGTTAGTACACATCCAAGTATAATGCCACCAAAGGAGATGGAGGAGTTAAAGAGGAATTTGATGGACTAGAGCATAAAAGTTTCAATAAACCTAGTAATTCATCATGTGGAGCTTCAGCAGTCTTCGTGAAGAAATCAGATGGATCTCTTCGACTATGCATTGATTATTGGAAGTTGAAAGAAGTGGCCTTTAAGAATTGTTATCAATTACCGAAGATCGATGATTCATTTGATCATTTAAGTTGGGCCATTGTATTCTCACAGTTGGATTTGTCTATAAGTTTTCATCAACCAAGTGTGACAACCCAGGATTTCTAACAATTTAAAATTTGAATAGTTAATTGATTTAAAAATACTTAAAAGTTAATTTTAACCTGAATTCAAGATATCAATCTTTACTTGATAATTAAATTATTGAATTATATAGTTTAAATATTGAATCATATAATTTGAAATTAGGTAAAACGTTGAATCTGGAGTTTTAAGCCTGTTAATAATAATTTGAAGGCTTATAAAATTTATATTGATAGCACTGAAGATAGTGAAAGTGTTGAAATTGAGTTTGGAAGTGTTTTGTTCAGTTTTAATAATATATCGTTTAAATTGACATTTAAAAATAGCCTTCCGAGGCACAGTCTCGGAATTCGACGAAACCAGTTCCATTGGATCCGTAATAGTTAGTTATTATCGGATTTCAATTTTCGTAGCAATCAGGGTTGTCGTTTGACCCTGGCAGCTCAAAACGCTTAGAATTATTTTAATCGATTTAATTTAAAACTGATCGGTTTCTTCTGTAACTCTCGCATTTGATCGAATTAGCTTTCGAAACATGTTCCATTGTGTTTGGAACGTGGGTAAAACCTTATAATCGCCTCGTGGCATTCATTAAGAGGAGTTCAAATTTTAAGTGGCGCTTAATGAGACGTTTTAAAGTTTTATAATATAATTAATTTAATTAGTTAGATATTTTCTTTTACATGTCGTAATCAAGAAGCATTCCGCCCTCCTATATTTCATCCTGTCCCTCTCTTTGTTCTCTAATCATCAAGCAGTTCACAGAGTAAAAGAAAGAAATTCGAGTTCTTCCCATCTACTCTCGTTCATTTATAGACCAATTTTCCTTCTTATGTTCTGTAACATCCATTCAAATCCACAGCAGTCAAAAAAAAATATAAAAAAAAGTAAAATCGAAACCAGAAAATTTCGTAATGGCAGAACTATATCGTGTTCTCCTTTTCGACTCAATGGAGGGGGAAAGTTCATTGGCGCAACGCGACTCAATCGAAACCAAAATTATTTCTCGACCGAGAATCGAGAAGGTTGTATTGTGAAGAGAAGGGTACGCAGCTTCGAGATTGTTGCGACTGTTCGTTCGTGGTTGGTTCGATCACGCATGTCAAATCAACTCGAATCGAGTTCAAAGATCTGGGGGCTGCAAGATGAGGCGCAACGATTAGGTATGGGGATCTTGTGAAGGAGCTCGCGTGACTGTAGGGTTTGAATGATGCTGGGCTCGAGAACGAGAGCTGCGACTAGATTTTGGAGTTGTTTTCAGGGCATGGGTGGACTCGATGGCGGCAATGGAGGACTGCGCGAGGTAAAGGTGCGATTAGGGGTTGGTTGTGATAGTGGAGACGTCGGCAGTAAGGTATATTACCTTATTTTTTTGCTTTAATTGATTAAATGGAGTCTCTATATGCATCAGTACTTAGAGTTTCTGAAGAAAAAAATAAATAAATTTATAAACAAACAAATAAGTGAATAATGTATATAATAGCAAGTTTGTAAATAATTGATTTATATATATGATAGGAAATTATTAATTTATATAACAATTGATGTAACAAAAAAAATTGATTAATCAAATCAATTCAATAAATAATGACTTATGAGAATTTAATTACTGTAAGTAATTAAGCATTAATGTAATTAATACAAATAATTAATTTATGAAATAATTGATTAATTTATAAAGTGATTAAGATTTTTATTCATTTTTGGTTAAGAACAATTAATATCGAGAAATTAACTAAAGATAATTACATAAATTTAAATTAAAAATATAATTAATCCAGGGGATTAAATTAAGATGAAAAATGATGGGTTGACTAATTAATTGATTTGGAATTAATTAATGAAAAAAAATCTAAGTAATTGAGGTTTGAAACTCAATTAGAATCATTTGAATTGATTTGTATGTGATGGATGATTGATTGGTATTGGATGTTTTGAATGTGTTGATATCTCTGATATGAATGTTGTGTATTTCATTTGAATAACTTGGGATAGGATAACATGAGTTTTGAAGAGACCGAGGTCGGGTATTGGGAAATACTCGAATACTACTTCGAATTTTTATAAATTGATTTGTGAAATCAATAGGCAGGAATGGAATGATTTAAGTGGATTGGATTATTTTATCTAAGTTTGGTACTTAGAAATTTATTTGTGAAATAAGTCTTATCTATAGCAAGTTGTGAATTGGATAAATTGAGATAAGTTACCCCGGGTTTTATTTAAGTTGTATGCTTTTGTATTCCTTGTTAGTTGGATTTACTCACGCTGGTTTCCAGCCTGACCCGGGTGTTACTTTGATGTAATGCTTGGGTCAGACCGAGTATTACAGATTTTCAGGTAAGTACGTTCTGGAGCTCAGGAGGCGAGTTGGATGGCAGGAGTGTATAGAGTCTTTTCGCTGTATTTATACTATTGTTACCCTGAGATATGATAATTGAAAATATTCAATGACTGTATATAATGTGAAACTCTGATGTATTAGAATGTAACTGACGGTTATAATATTCTCTTGTAGACTGTTATTATTTATTATTATATTTTATCCGCTGCGATTGTGAGATGTTTGGAGTTTCTATTCTTCTTCTTATATCTCTTTCTTCTTTTTCATAACTATCTGGAATTTTCGGGTTAGAAAATTTCAGGTTGTTGCATTTGGTATCAGAGCTGAAAGGTTAAGCGAGAACCTTGGCTCTGGTGGGGATTATTCATGAAATAGAGTCCAAAGTACTCTAGGATGAGTTGAGTGTGTGTGTTGTGTGTGTGTGTGTGTGTGTGTGTGTGTGTGTGTATGAGCGCGTACTTGTTATTTTCTTATATAAATATTTTAAATGATTTTATATAAAAGTATATTTTAATATATTAAGTAATATTTCCTTCTAATAAGTATTAAGGTGATTGGTTGTTAAATTAATAGAATTAAATTAAGAAGTAATGAAATACAACCAAATAGAAATCTTGAATTGGAATTAAATTAAGTAGAAATAGAAATACAACCAAATTAAAATTTAATTGATTAAAACTGAAATTCTAAATCTGGTCCCAGAATTTGAAAATTTTGTTTCAAAGTAATGAAAAATAATAATAATAAATAAGTATTATTTGAATAAGAGAGACTTGTTGCAAACAATGGGTTGTTTGAAATTTGATTTGAATTTAAAACCAAGGGTGGTTTAAAATTGTAAAACATGGCTGGAAGGGCCAAGAAATAAATATGTATATATGTATGGATATACATGATATCAAAGGTAATTTGAAATAAACTCTAAGAGGTTGAGTTTTGATTTTTTTTTCTGAAGTGTGATGTAAAAACCCAAAGTGATATAAGTTTTGAACTTATAGGAGGGAAAGAATTTTGGGGTTTGAAGCGAGAATTCAATTTGAGTAAGGTTGATTGGATTAAGTAAATTGGAATTTAACTTGGAAAGTTAAATGTTGATTTGAATTGGAAATTTGTGTGATCTCAAAACGGGTTTGAGATTTAAAAATTGAAAATGGATGGACGTTTTAAAATAAATTAGATGGTACCATCCTATTGTTAATAGAAATCTTTAAATTGTGAATGGTATTGTATAAATAAAATAAATTTGAATAATTGAATTGTAAAATAAACTTGTTTAAGAACTGGCTTCAAACTGGAAGATAAAATTTAATAATAAATTAAAATTTTAAAATAAAATTGTATTGAAATCTTATTTGAACCTTGAAATACATAAGTAAAGATAATTTAAAATGGAAATTTGAGAATTGAACTCAGAAATTAAATTGGATTATATTGAAATGATTTGAATTTGGAATGGGTTCAATTGATAATAATTCAGATTGATTGGAATAAAGTGAAATTATAATTAAAGTGAACAGGATTAGAATCAAATGGAATTTGATTTAGATTGGGAAGGAAATCAGGATTGATTCAACTTGAATTGGAAATAAATCAAGTCCAATGAAATTTGGAGTTATTTAAATTGGAATTGGGTCAATTTAAATTGGAGTGGAAATTTAAATTGTATTGTTGGGGAAGTGAACAGTTGGCTCTTGACTATTTTCAATATAAATTGTTTTGATATTAACTTATTTTTCTAAGTTATTAAATATATATAACTTTTCTTTCTTACAGCCAAATTATTTTATATTGGGTTTACAATTATTTTTGGAGTTGTTCAACCATTTTTCAACTGTTTTCTAAATTAATTACTATTTTACAACTATTTCACAAACTAATTTCTATTTTACAACTATTTTGCAATTATTTAAAAATTCCTGAAACTATTCAACTATTTTCAACTATTCTAAAATTAGTTAACTATTTTACAGCTATTTTGCAAACTAAAAATTATTTTTCAACTACTTATCTATTTTAAAATTTTCAAGCTATTTTCCAAAAAAATAAACTGGTCGGAGTTCAAACTGTTATTGATCTAATACCCAACTGAGATAAGAATTGAAGTGAAAATCCAAATGGGGAATAAGGCAATTGTAAATAAGTGAAGGGGAATTTAAGGAAATGAGGATAGAAAGGAAATTGATGTGGCTGATAATCAATGAAAATAAATACGTGGGATGTACGTATATTATTCTATTCGCATAGTGATTTGATCCAGATTCAAGCACAGAATTTCGAGATAGTATGTCGATCCGAGTTGGGATTTTTCACTCGATTTTCGACGGCGAACCTGGATATGGATTGTTGATTGGTTCTGGGTGTTCTCTATCATAGTTATGGCTATGCAAGGAGAATGACGGTTTCTAATCAAGGAACCAGATCAGTGTCCGCGCTAGGAAGTCGGGTGGACGATACTAGTTCGGAAGTGAAATTGTGTGATCGAGCGAGCGATCAGGTTGATATAGCATACGGATGGTATGTGTACATCGTAGGGATTTGAATGGAATTGGTATTGGAAAGAGTAATCAAATTTGAATACTTGATTTTGAATAAACAAAGTTATATATCTTTGTTTTATGAGATAAATCTTTCCTTGTTAAATCTATTGCCGGAAGGAAAAGATTTTTGAAGGTATTTGAAGTATAAAAGGAGTTTTATAACAGTTTGAAAAGATCCAAAGTTTTTAAATTTTATATATCTGAATATATATATACAAAGGATCTTATGAGGAATTTGGAAAAGGTTTTGAGAACCTTTGGATTTGGAAAGGCTTTTGATTTTTGGGTAAAATCAATATTGAATTTGGAAAGCCTAGTTTGAGAATTATTGATTTGGGATAATCGATTTTGTGTAAAGGAGCTTTGTATGATATCATACTAGGTGTATGATTTGAAGATACTATATGTGTATAGTATAAAATGTTTTGATGATGGCTCTGGGGGAAAAAGGCGCTCCCTTGAAATGAACTTCTCAGGAGTGCCACTGAGTGGTGCTGCCTTGAGCCCCAAGGGGAGGTTCTAAAGTTGATCCTGTGAGGAGTCCGGACAAAACTAGTTCCTGAGGATTATTGGGTAGCGAAAGTCGAGGGCGCTGATGGCTACAGGGGCATTTGGATTATGCTGTGACGACAGTGTAACTCGATGTCGCTGCGATCTACTGTAGGGACCATAGCGAAATCGTGTGGAGGATGAGTGCCAACAGTCTACACTTGATTTTTCCGGGAAGGCAACGCAACATCGGTAGACTGCGATCTATGGTCAAGTGGAGTGGAGAAGTTTCATTTTTGGCAGCGAAATTCGATGGCGCTGATGCCTACAGTTATATGGGTTTTTGCTGTGATAGCTACGTAACCCCAGTTGTAGCTACGATCTGTCATGGGTTCCATGGTGTAATCGAGGGGCGCGAAGGCCTACAGTTATCTATGGATTTTGTCGGGATGGCAACGTAACCATCAGGTTAACTGTGACCATGGATGGGAGTGATGATTTCCAGAGCATTCTCACCAAAGATATTTCCTCTATTTTCAAAAACTGTTTTCGATATTTTCAATAAAATTATTTTTCAAGTATTTTCACTGGATGTTGAGGATGAGTCTGCTAAGTACTTATAGATCTTCAGTCTTACGCCTGATCAACGTATGACTGAATTTCTATGAGAACAAGGATGGACTGGTTGAGACATTGAGTTATAAAAAGTATTTTTATAAAGGGCTGTTTTATTAAGTATGATATGAATTTTAAAGCATTTCTAAAAGTTTTAAAAAAAAATAAAGATGTTGGAATTTTGGGGAAATAAAAGGAAATCCAAACTGGAATTTTAATGAAGTGAATTTGTAATTAAAATCGAACATTGATTTAGAAGTCGAAAGTAAACTAATTGGCTAAATAATTATTTGGTTAAGTATATTAATAAAATTTAACTTGGGTAAATAAATGGGTCGTAAGTGATAATGGGTTTGAAAATGAATTCGAATTTTAAATAGAATTCGACTTAGATTTGATAATGAATTAATAAGAGGAGATGTTGTAAAAATAAAAAATTAAATAAAGTTGGATTGAAAATGTGATAGTTTGAACTACAAATAAAGTTCAAGGGTGATTTGAATAATATTTAATGAAATTTGCAAGTAAATTGGATATAAGAGAAGTGATGTTATATGAAATAGAAGTGATTATAATAGATATGGTTTGAGTTGCAAAACAAAACCCAAGTGAATAGAAATCAATTGAGAATAGCCTTGTATTAATAAAATAAATTTGATAACGAATTAAGTAATTGAATTAAAAATTAAAATGGGATAATTGAGTTAAACAATATATGGATGAAGTCTGATAGAATAAAAACTAAATCAAAATTGTGATTAGAATTAGATTATCAGACTGAAATTAAATTTGGTGGTATATTAATTTGAAGCATAAATGAGATAAGTATGTGGTTGGATATTATTTTGATAAATTGAGAAGGCGAATTTTAAATTAAAATTTAAAATTGATGGGCTAACTGAATTTAATGGAAGTTGATTAAATGAGGATCAAATAGAAGTAAACTTAAGTTGATGTTGGAATAAATTAAAGTAAATTAACTTAATTTAAAATTTATGGAAGCTTGGCTTCGAATAAGAGTGGAAACTCGTTAAATAAAAGCTTGGATTAATTTAATTTGGGAATGGCTCGAAGTATACAAGAATGGAATGTGTCGAGCTAAATAAATAAATTGAAAATTAACTTAAAGTAGTTATAAACTAAATAAATACTCTATTAAGCGAATATTGACGAATTGGTATAGAATGAATCGTCGTATGACGTAAATAAAAGTAATTAAAATTCTATGGGCTGATAGAGATTAAATAAATTGATTTTGAAATCAACTAAATTGAATATGAGCTTGTTTGGATTTAAAATCAATTGGATGTAAGAAATTGTGTTGCAAGCCATTAAAATTGAATGAAATGGCACATAAGTTTGGTTGAAACAATTGATTAAGCTTTAAAATCATATGAATCACTTATGGGAAGCGTTTGGCACTTGTTGTGTATGTAATACATGTGTTTAGCTATCGAAAGAAGTGAAATGCTAGTAAATTTATTACATATGGCACTTACATATTTAAATTGAGTAAGTACAGGTATCTGAAGGCCGTTTGGCTAGATTTGGATTGCACTAATTGCTAAAATCAATAAGCTGCTTGCTTAAAATGCTAAATAAGGTACGCCTATGCAATACAAATAGGAAATATGAACTGTTTTTGCTTTTTCCGACCGGGTGGGTCGATGTATATATATTTATATCTCTTGTTAAATTGCAAAAGCTTCTCCGTACAAAGGAGATTCTGCCAAAATTTTCTGAAAATTTTGGGAGTTAGAAAATTTTTGTTAACGGCAAAACAATTTCAAATTGGGAATTAAAGCAAATTAGTATATGAACTAATATGAATCAGATATACTTGAAAGATAAAATTCAACATTCAAGATTTAAAGTAAATTGAATTCGTTTGAAGTGGGGAAAACTAGTTTGGATAGGGAAGGATATGAAAAATTCTGTAAGGCTAAGTATGTAAAGATTTGAAAGGGCTATGATTTGATATCATTGTTAAATAAGAGATGCAGCGATTATAAGGAAAAGGAAATTGGATTTGATATCAGAAGATAAATTTGAATTGCCCGACAAAAAGGTATGTATTTAAAATTTCTGAATGAAATTGGATTGGGTTTTTGATGTAGCCACTTGGCTTTTGTTTTCTTTTGGAATTTGGGAGCCCGTAGAGGCCTTTTGTAGTTGTACCGAGCTAGCCGCGCAAAGGAGACGCTGGCAAAAAAATTCGGAAATTTAGAGAGTTAGAAAAATTTTAAGAAAGTTTTGATAATTCAATATTTGGTTTTAAATTGAAATTTAAATAATTGAGCAGAAGGGTTTTGTTTGAAACCACAGAAGGTTTTGGGAAGTTGATTGATGTGATAATGGTAATGGGTTTTAATAAAGGATAGTTGGCAGCATGTTGATAAAACTGTTGGTTTTAGAGAAAAGTTAAACGGGTATTGGCCCATTCTTCCTAACTAGTAATTTCGGGGACGAAATTCTTTTAAGGGGGAGGAATGTGACGACCAGGATTTCTAACAATTTAAAATTTGAATAGTTAATTGATTTAAAAATACTTAAAAGTTAATTTTAACTTGAATTCAAGATATCAATCCTTACTTGATAATTAAATTATTGAATTATATAGTTTAAATATTGAATCATATAATTTGAAATTGGGTAAAACGCTGAATCTGGAGTTTTAAGCCTGTTAATAATAATTTGAAGGCTTATAAAATTTATATTGATGGCACTGAAGATAGTGAAAGTGTTGAAATTGAGTTTGGAAGTGTTTTGTTCAGTTTTAATAATATATCGTTTAAATTGACATTTAAAAATAGCCTTCCGAGGCACAGTCTCGGAATTCGACGAAACCAGTTCCATTGGATCCGTAATAGTTAGTTATTATCGGATTTCAATTTTCGTAGCAATCAGGGTTGTCGTTTGACCCTGGCAGCTCAAAACGCTTAGAATTATTTTAATCGATTTAATTTAAAACTGATCGTTTTCTTCTGTAACTCTCGCATTTGATCGAATTAGCTTTCGAAACATGTTCCATTGTGTTTGGAACGCGGGTAAAACCTTATAATCGCCTCATGGCATTCCTTAAGAGGAGTTCAAATTTTAAGTGGCGCTTAATGAGATGTTTTGAAGTTTTATAATATAATAATTTAATTAGCTAGATGTTTTCTTTTACATGTCGTAATCAAGAAGCTTTCCACCCTCCTATATTTCATCCCATCCCTTTCTTTGTTCTCTAATCATCAAGCAGTTCACAGAGTAAAAGAAAGAAATTCGAGTTCTTCCCATCTACTCTCGTTCATTTATAGACCAATTTTCCTTCTTCTGTTCTGTAACATCCATTCAAATCCACAGCAGTCAAAAAAAAAGTAAAATCGAAACCAGAAAATTTCGTAATGGCAGAACTATATCGTGTTCTCCTTTTCGACTCAATGGAGGCGGAAAGTTCATTGGCGCAACGCGACTCAATCGAAACCAAAATTGTTTCTCGACCGAGAATCGAGAAGGTTGTATTGTGAAGGGAAGGGTACGCAGCTTCGAGATTGTTGCGACTGTTCGTTCGTGGTTGGTTCGGTCGCGCATGTCAAATCAACTCGAATCGAGTCGAGTTCAAAGATCTGGGGGCTGCAAGATGAGGCGCAACGATTAGGTATGGGGATCTTGTGAAGGAGCTTGCGTGACTGTAGGGTTTGAATGATACTAGGCTCGAGAACGAGAGCTGCGATTAGATTTTGGAGTTGTTTTCAGGGCATGGGTGGACTCGATGGCGGCAATGGAGGACTGCGCCAGGTAAAGGTGCGATTAGGGGTTGGTTGTGATAGTGGAGACGTCGGCAGTAAGGTATATTACCTTTTTTTGCTTTAATTGATTAAATAAAGTCTCTATATGCATCAGTACTTAGAGTTTCTGAAGAAAAAAATAAATAAATTTATAAACAAACAAATAAGTGAATAATATAAATAATAGCAAGTTTGTAAATAATTGATTTATATATATACATATTTTCACTTATTAGCTTAGCTTTAAGATATTGTTTTATGGAGACAGGTCTGTTTAATAAACCGATTCAATTTTTATGATAGCTAAAAATATTTTTTTATTAAAAGGAAAATAGTTTAAATTTCATTTTTGGTTAATTAATTTATTTAGTGGTAATTGATTAGTTCAAATGATAATAAAATGTAAATGTTTTACAAGGTCAAAATTTTGATGAAACCAAAGTCAAGATTGAAGGGGATTGCAATTAGCAGCAAAGGTGAGTAAATCTCACTAGTCTGGTATTATTTAAATTTAAATGGTTAAATTTAAAAAATTAGTTGATTGACTAAGTTGTTTGAATGTGTGCTGATAATCTGTGACTTTGTTTTGTTTGATTCTCGAGTTAATAAGGGTATAATGATTGGTGATGCATTAAATAAGCAGAATAATTTGAATGGATAATGGATTAATTCAATTAATTAATGATTGTGCTAATTAATTTATTAATTAAGGGTTTGAATTAAGTAAGGATTAAGTTAAATTAATTTAGAACAATCAATTGCTGGTTGATGTGTAATTATGTCATGAAATATATATATATATATATATATATAATTACTTTGTGAAATTTATCAAGAGATTAATTAAATAGTTAATTGAGGAATAATTTATTTATTTAATGAAGTAAATAAAAAGGTAGTTAATTACAGATTGAGATTTATCGAGAAAAAATAATATTGTGGTTGAATTAAAGTAATTGATTTGGATTAGAACAAATTAAAATATGATAGGAAATTATTAATTTTAATAACAATTGATGTAATAAAAAAATTGATTAATTAAATCAATTCAATAAATAATGACTTATGAGAATTTAATTACTGTAAGTAATTAAGAATTAATGTAATTAATACAAATAATTAATTTATGAAATAATTGATTAATTTATAAACTGATTAAGATTTTTATTCATTTTTGGTTAAGAACAATTAATATCGAGAAATTAACTAAAGATAATTACATAAATTTAAATTGAAAATATATTTAATCCAGGGGATTAAATTAAGATGAAAAATGATGGGTTGACTAATTAATTGATTTGGAATTAATTAATGAAAAAAAATCTATGTAATTGAGGTTTGAAATTCAATTAGAATCATTTGAATTGATTTGTATGTGATGGATGATTGATTGGTATTGGATGTTTTAAATGTGTTGATATCTCTGATATGAATGTTGTGTATTTCATTTGAATAACTTGGGATAGGATAACATGAGTTTTGAAGAGACCGAGGTCGGGTATTGGGAAATACTCGAATACTACTTCGAATTTTTATAAATTGATTTGTGAAATCAATAGGCAGGAATGAAATGATTTAAGTGGATTGGATTATTTTATCTAAGTTAGGTACTTAGAAATTTATATGTGAAATAAGTCTTATCTATAGCAAGTTGTGAATTGGATAAATTGTGATAAGTTACCCCGGGTTTTATTTAAGTTGTATGCTTTTGTATTCCTTGTTAGTTGGATTTACTCACGCTGGTTTCCAGCCTGACCCGGGTGTTACTTTGATGTAATGCTTGGGTCAGACCGAGTATTACAGATTTTCAGGTAAGTACGTTCTGGAGCTCAGGAGGCGAGTTAGATGGCAGGAGTGTATAGATTATTTTCGCTGTATTTATATTATTGTTACCCTGAGATATGATAATTGAAAATATTCAGTGACTGTATATAATGTGAAACTCTGATGTATTAGAATGTAACTGACGGTTATAATATTCTCTTATAGACTGTTATTATTTATTATTATATTTTATCCGCTGCGATTGTGAGATGTTTGGAGTTTCTATTCTTCTTCTTATATCTCTTTCTTCTTTTTTATAACTATCTGGAATTTTCGGGTAGAAAATTTCGGGTTGTTACACCAAGAGTCGTAGAGGTCAATCTACCATTGATTGTCTTTAGTGCAATGTATGGATTATATGAGTGGTTAGTAATTCCTTTTGGTTTGAAAAATACCCACGTATTCTTTGTAGACTTAACGGATAAGGTATTTCGTGCATAACTGGATAAGTTTATATTAGTCTTTTTCAATGATATTTTAGTATTCTCAAAGATTGAGAAGGAGCACGAAGTCTAACCATGACTTGCGTTGGAGACAATAGGACAACATAAGTTGAAATAAAGTTCTATAAATGTTATTTTTTGGAAAAGAGAAGCAAAATTCATAGGGCATGTGGTATTCGAGAATGTATTAGCAGTAAACCCCCCAATATTGAGATCATCAATAATTGGAAAAGGTCAAAATAGTGACTAAATTAAGAAGCTTTTTGGTATTAACTGGCTGTTATTGGGATTTATCGGGGACTTATCTCAAATAGCCACACCTCTAGTTACATTGACTCGTAAGTGTGATAATTTTATCTGGACCAACAGATGTGAAGAGCCATTTTGGGAACAAAAGTTTCTATTGACAAATGCACCTATGTTAATATTACTTGAAGGAAATCATGATTTGGTCATTTATATTGATGCTAGTGATAATGGGTTGGGAGCAGTGCTTATGCGAAAAGATCATGATAGCCTGTACATCTTGACAGTTGAGACCACATGAGGTAAGATAGACTTGGAATTAGTAATTGTTATCTTTGCTTTGAACATTTGGAGACACTGCTTATTTGGGGAAAGTTTGTGGTTTTCACTAAGCATAAATCTCTTAAATACACATTCTCCCAAAAGAAATTGAATATGAGGTAAGAAAGATGGCTTGAATTCTTAGCAATATATGACTTTGAGATAGAGTACACACCAGGAAAAGGAAAAATAGAAAAACTATGCATTCTTAACATAAGAGATCTAAGGAAAGAGGTGCTCGATGAATGTCATCGATCATCCCTGTGACCTGAAAATATATAAGGATGTGAAGTGCATATTCTTCTGGGAAGGAATGAAGAAGGATGTTGGTGAATGCATAAAGGAATGTATCACATGCTAGCAAGTTAAGGTTAACATATAAACTAAGTGGATTACTTCAACTTTTACAAGTATTGACTTAGAAGTGGGATTCCATAGCAAGGCACTTTATTGACGGACTACCAAGGCCGAGATCAGATAAGTGAGAATATTTGGATCATCGTGGATAGATTGATCAAAGCGCCCATAAGATCCTAATTAAATCGACTTAAACGAGAGATAGCTCAGCAAAGCAAGATGTGAAGAATATTTTAAGGTTTCATGGGATACCAAGCAATATTATAAGTGCCAAAGATCCTCCCTTTTACTAGTGAGTTTTGACAGAGCCTGCCGAGTGCTTTAGGTACGGAGATAAACATTAATACAACTTGTTATCCCCAGACAAACAAACTGAAAGATAACCGTGTTCTTGAAGACTTACTAAGAGCATGTGTTTAAAACTTCAGAGGCTCTTGAGAAGATCATAATTTTTGGAACGTTTACCAGTTAAGCTTCTGTGTGGTACCATTTGAATCACCCAATGAAAACCTTGTAAGTCGCCAGTATGTTGGTTGGAATCTAGAGATAGACTCATTCTTGGGCCTGATCTAGTTTGAGATGCCACTAAATGAATCAAGTAATCGGAGAGAAAATGAAAGTGGACCAATCAAGGAAAAAGAACTATGTTGATAAGAGGTGAAAGGATTTATAGCTCACAGTAATCGACGATGTCTTTGTGAAAATATCGCATGTGAGAGGTGTTGTGCACTTTAGGAAAGCAGGGAAATTGGTTCGTAGATATGTAGAACCAGTTCTTATTGTTGAGAGGATTGGTAAACTCACCTATATAACAGACTTTTTGAAAAGATTATCAGTTATGCATGGTGTTTTAGCACTTCCACATTTGCGGTAGTAGAACCAAGGGCTATAGTCGGTCGAGCCGGATTTGACCTATGTGCGTAAACTTAAGGGTATAATTGGTTGAGATATGAAAGAATTAAGGAATAGAGTGATTAAACTTGTTTGCATCCAATGGAGTGATGACATTGATGACATTGCTTGAGAAGTTGATGCATGATTTGTATTTAGTTGTGTGTTATCTTGACTATAGTGACATAGTATGTTTGATATGTGTTAGTCGATGCACTAGTATGTTATGTAAGTACTACGTTGGTAATTAGCTAATGTATTGGATGTACTTATGTTGTATGTCTTGTAAGTTGATGTGAACCTTTGGTTGCCTTATTCGAATTTCTAGGTTAAAATTCGAGTAAGGAGGGGATTCTGTAACATCCTATGTCTTGGAGTAGGCCCAATGCAGGAATATTATAGTAAATATGAATTTAAATAGTCAGTTGGGTTTAAAAAAATATGAAAGTTAAATGATTGAATGTTAAGAAAATGCAAAATGATATGATTATGAACTATACGACTGGGTATCATTTGTAAATAAGATGCAGGTATATAAGAGCAAGAGCTAATTTGATGCCTTTGGTTTCATAATTAAAACTGGGTTGCCTAATAAAAAGGTACATTTTTATATCGTTGATTGATTTGATGTATGATTGAGCAACTTGGCTTTTCTTTTCTTTTGCTAGCTTAGGCCCGTAGTAGTGACCTATGGTTGTTCTGATCTAGTCGTGCAAGGTAAACCCGGGTGAAATTTTTCAAAAATTTAGTGAGTTAGAAATTTTGAAGAAATTTTTGATAACTAAAATTTGACTTTGGATTATAATTTGAAATGATTGAATGGATAATATTAGTCTGAACCTATGGATGAAATTGGGAACTTAGTAAATGTAATAACAAGGTTTCAACAAACTGATTTTGGGAAGTTGAAGACTTAAATGGATTTGGGAAGTTATTTCGACTGGTTTGTTTAGGAAAGAAATGGGTTTGGGCATTTTCCCTACATTGGCAATTTCAAGGACGAAATTCTTTTAAGGGAGGAAATGTAACGACCTAGAATTTAGTTATTTGAATTGGAATATTTAATTCATTTTAAATATTGAAAAGTAAATTTTATAGGTTAAATAACTTTAATTCCAATTTATTGGATAATTTAAATATTGAATTTAATAATTGAAATTGTGTAAATAATTGAATCTTGGATTTTTAAGTTGGATAAAATGATTTAATATCGTAGTTAAATTTTATTTGATAAGAATGAAGGTAATTAGATATAAAAGTGATTTGCTCGATTTTGAAAATAACTCGTTCTATTAACATATAAAAATAGCCTTCTATGGCACAGTCTCGGATTTTGAAAAAACCAGTATCATTGGGTCCGTAATAATGAATTATAATACATCGTCAAATTTCGTGGCGATCAGACGTATCGTTTGGTCGTACGGGATAAAAATGCGTTGAAATTAAAATCGAAAATTTAAATTCATATTTGGATCTAAAAAGCCATCTTCTCCATACGTTCGAATTAGGGCTCAAGACTAGTTCCATAGCGTTCGAAATAGAGGTATAGCATTAGGAACGCTAGGCAGTACGTCTCGATTGGAGACCGTAATTATACAGCTAGATATTTTGAATTTTTAATATTATATTTTTTTCTGTTTAACTTCTCAATGCCTTAAAACTTCCTATCAGTCGACCTATCCTATACAAGCCCACACCCTCCTTTATGTCATCTCCCATCCCTACTCTGCTATTTGAACATCTCCAGAGAAGGAAAAAAAGTTTGAATTCAAAAAAATCAATTTCTCAAAATTTACTCAACAAAAAAATATATGAAACAAGCGTTAAAAATATGTTTTAGCAAGAGCTTTGATCTGAGATACTTATTGAGGGGTGCAGCAACATTTTTGGAAGATCGACGGTGGCTATGGATTTTTAGGCTAAAACTACGGCTTGGGTTTGTGGCATATGGGAGAAGAGTTTAGCAAATTGGGTGTCATATTTGGATTCGGGGAGACGAAAAGCCCTTGCGGCCGACTTTTGGTGATGTGCATCGCCTGGTGGTGATCGCGTCATGGTAGGAGAGAGTCGCAACTGTGCCAAGTCGGGATGTGGTAGGGTGGTATTCAAGCGATAAGTTTGGGTCGAGCAGGTGCGGTTCGAGTGGAACAAGCCTTTGGCGAAGTCCGTTCATCGAACCATGGTCCGAAGCTCCATATCAATACTCAAGCATGCACGTGAAGATAGGTGGAGTGCCTCTGTACACATTTGAAGCTAGATTGGGAAAGAAGGGTATACTTGTAATTTTGGGAATGATTTATAGTTAGTTTAATTATATTATTAATTTAAAAATCAATAATTTGTAAAATTCATATCTCCTTCATACGAGGTCCGATCGAGACGAAACTTTTTGCATTGCGCTCTGACGATGATTGCTTCGCAATGGAACTGGTTTGGTCGAGTTTGGATAATGACGATAATTTAGGTTAAAATCGAACGTCGTCTAGTTTTAGTTTCATGTTTGGATAATTTATTATACTAATTAGTTGATTTGGATATATTCCGTCGATTGGAGCGGATGAGACACTATGCACCCTGCATAATAGCAGATGACCCTTTTTATTGCGATATACTGCCTCGAAGCAGTGATTATATTTTTGTGATTATATGACATATGTGGTTGCATGGAAACAGGTTAGAGAGATTCAATTGGATTCCTCAAAAATGTTGATTTGAATTTCATATATAGTGGTATATGATGTGTGGGAATAATCTATAATAAATTATGTTATGATTTGACTTATTGGATGTTATAGTAGCACTGGCCTTAATTTTGGTATTATAAATACCATAAATAATATTTTTGAATTAAAAAGAATTTAAAAGGCGATTTTGGAAAAACAATACTTATATTGAGTTTGGATTGTTTAAAAGGGATGAATTTGAATTAAATAAAAGTTTGATTTTGGGAATACTAAAAGTGATATTTTGAGTTTCAATAAAAATTAATTTTTTTTGAAATAATAAGCGTTTCGGTGAAATCTTCGATTATTATAAAGAAACTGATTGTATAAAATCAATGACCTGATTTTTGGATTTTTGCTTAACTATTTCCTAAAGGATTTTAGTAGAGATTTTAAAGTGATGGATAAAGTATATGTATAATGAATTTTAAGTAATATTTCTGAGAATATGGAAAAGGAGTTGAAATCGAGGTTTAAAATAGTTTGAAAAATATAATGGAATATATAAAAGGATGGATTTATAAATGAAATTTTATAAATGAGAATATTTTTATAAACGAGTGGAACTTGACTGAGTTTGTAAATTTATAAGCGATGTTTACAAATAAAATGAAATGATTATCATTTGATAAGTTGGAAATATAAATTCACAGTGTGACTTTATAACGAGAGGTAAAAATTGGTTTTTGAAAGAAATAGTGGATTCTATTTTTGAAATGTGAGAAGGGTTATAAAATTCGAAATGTAATCGATGTGTTATGAATCGAGAGGGATTTATAAATTGAGATTGGTCATATGGGAATTTGAAATTATATTTTTATCAAGAAGTTAGTTTTATTTCAAAAAAGGAATTTTTATTTATTAAATTATGTAATTTAAACTGTTTTTAGTATTGAAATATTTCATATTGGTTATTTAAATATTTAATATTAGTTGAAAGGAATTTTAAATTTTTATAATAAGCTTTGTAAATTGATTAGTTTTATTTGAAAATGAATTGGGAATGAATAATCAATGTTTAGTTAAAAGTGTTTTGATATTTTAAATAATTACTTAAATATGGTTTGAAAATAAATGATTATTCTTTTAAAAAAATACTTATTATATATACAGAGTTTTGGAAATGATTGGGATCCATTTATAAATTCTCTCGAGATTGGTATAAAAGGAATTTGGAAATATTTCTAAGTGTTGGTATGATTTGAGAATATCCTGTTGTGGATATAAGTATTTGAAGTTGTTTTCAAATGTTGAAATACTGAAAGAGATTTATATCTTTGTAAAGATATTTTAAACTAAATGTTTAAAAGATTTACAATATGGGGCTAGTGACTGCTTATGTGTGTAGTTTGATAGTTAAATAACCGACTATCAAATCTGGCCAAATTCGTTGATTGTTTCGAAAAGACTGGGATTAGATTTGATTACCCGAAAACCACTTCAATCCAATTTAAACATTACGAGTTATGAAATCTTAAGGAAAATGAAGACGATGATCTTTGAAGAGATTGGTTTGTTCAGACCCAGAACAACTTGTATGGATGAATGCAATCATTGCATTGTTGCTTGGAAGGCAGTGTTAGCATTCCAAGTTTGGGTCGCTATATAAAAGGTAAATGTAGCCTCAAGCCTCATCAATCGGGAATGACTGAAAATCAGGGGAGATGCAGCAAGGCTAAGTGGGTTGCACTCATTAGGGTATGTTGTCACCTTTCTAGATGCCCTACATCTACATATTTATGGATTGGTTGTGCATGAGATCTCAGTAAAAAGGTTGGGAACAACCAGGGTGATGACATATTCAGTACTATCTAGTAAGGGGTAGGTCGGTCTTGTGTTGGCAAGGATCATTAGGTTCGATCTCCTTACATTTTCTACAGGTGTACTGTGATGGGCGATAACCCAATGCCTAGTTATTGTATAGCAATAAGCGCCATACAGTTTTGATTATGCCCAGCTATGTTGAAATGTGAGATGCAAGCATTCCAGCTATTTTAATATTTTACTTTGAACATCTAGACATTATCATAATATCTCTGGATTTTCTATAAAAGTGTTTTGGTTATCCTAAGGTAAAAACCCATCATGTTTATGGTGGCATGGTCTTATGAGATACCTTTGATTTCAAAAAATAATTTCTTAAAACTTTAAATCCAATTGGGTGTGTTTTCTCACGCTGGTTCCCAAACTGAATCGAGTGTTATTTTATTGTAATGTTCGCGTTAGACCCGAGTATTATAGGTTCAGGTTAGGATGCTATGGAGATCAGGAGGTGAGCTAGAGGATTCCAGGCATATTACACGTACTTGGTTATTTTCCGCTGTGTATGTTAAACCATATATTCAGTACTTGTGAGGATAAGTTATTATAACTATCCAGATTGCTATGATGACTGTTGTACTTTGATGATCGTATGTATAATAACAGTTACATTTCTTTTTATACAAAGATCTATGTTTATCTGTCATATATTGTTCTGCTGCGATTTGTGAGATTCTACGTGTTGTTTTCTATTTCTTCTATCTCTTCTTCTTCCTCTTCACCCCTGGCAATAGGTATTTTCGGCACTTGAATATTCAGCATGCTATATATTGAACGTATTGATGTCAATTTCGAGGGTCGAAAACTCCGATTCTTTACAGAAGAGGTTCAAGACTGATTCGAGATGTTGAAGATGGAGCTCTTTGAAGTGCAAGGCTACGTGCTACTAATCTCGAGGGTGATTTCAAAATGGATATGGTAGAACTAGTGCCTTCGGTTTGTTCATGTCTTGAACAACTTGTATGGACGGATGATGGTATTGCATTATGCTTGGAAGGTAGTTTTAACATCTAAGTGGGATTTGCTAAGAGAGGAAAAAGGTAATCGTGAACTCACAAGCCTCAGAATTTGGTAATGGCTAAAATAAGGGATATTCTTCAGAGCTATGTGGTTCGCTACCATTAGGAGCATCCATTTCTTGATCTATAATTAATATATATGGATATGGTATGTGTACACATGGAAAAAGTGAGATCATGGCTGGTGCACATTGTTTAGTCGCCTTAGTGCTCGAGGAATGATGTAATCCAGTATGCCATGTTAAAGAGGCAGCCAGCTCTGATTCATAGGGGATCCCTATGAGGCCTTCGATACATTTTTCTAGAGGTGTACTATGACAACGGTACCCCAGTAGCCTTGTCGTTAATAAAAATCCATTCTCCAATACATGCCTTTACAGATTCAGTTGTGCCTGACGTTGTTGGAATGTGAGATGCAAGCATTTCGGCTATTTTATGTATTTAGTTTTAATCCCTATACATTATTATAATATCACTTGATTTATAAAATAAAAATGATTTGGTTATTGTAAGGTAAAAGCTTGTCCATGTTGATCTTACGAGATACCATTATTTTTGAAAGTTTTTTATTACATTAGGTAATTATGTTTCTCATGCTGGTTTTACTAGACTGATCCGGGCATTATTTTTCTTTAATGCTTAGGTCGGCTCAAGCATATTTTCCCAATTTAGTAGGATTCTTTGGAGCTTTCAAAAGACGAGCTGGATCCTCTAAGGTGTATTCATGCATTTTATATTCCGCTGTTTTGCTCTTGTCGTATTTGCCAGAAATTATAAGGACAAGTTGTATAGTTGTCCAAGGGATGATAGGATAAATGTACTCTGATTAGTGTACGTATATTAAACTTTATTTTTTCTTTTATAAAGACCGTTGGTATATTATATGTTACTTGTCATGTTGTAATATTTTGTTTTGTCTTTCTTTCACCCCAACGATCGGTCTTCCAGCACTTAGATGTTCAACACATGAATACCATGGATGTATTAGTATTGACTTCTAAGGATCAGAAAGGCGGGTTGTTACAATCTATCACTTATATGGCTATGATTTGTTAAGAAAATTCAAGATCATAATTCAAGGCATGTGAGTCTTAACACTCACTATAGAAATTGAAAGGTTTCTAAATTTATCTTAGAGTTTGGAGAAATATAAAAAGTCTTGTGGGAATCTTATTAGAAAAATGAAATGATAAAATTTAACTATTCTAATATTGTAAGAACATATGCTATATAAAATTAATATAATCTACTTCAATAAATTTTAGCAACTAATATAATCGGTGAAAAAAATTATCAGTTAAAACATACAAATGAACTGAATTAAGATTGACAAAGAATATAAGTATGCTTAGCGGTAAAGCTTTTGGTATGTTGTAACTTCAAGATCAATGCAAGAGCCAAATTATAACCATTAAATATTCGTATATTGGTCACTTAAGGTTTATTTACCTGAGATTATGTTTTTGTGGGTTTTAAACTTCAAAGCAGTACAAAATACATATATTGATCCATATTTGAACACATGTTAATGTTGTTCGGTAAACAACCATACTTCATTATATATATGTAATCTTGATGAAATTGGTTCATTTGAAATAAGAAGCAAACCATAGTGCAAGATCATTCATTCAATACGATTGAATCATGCAAGATTACATATATATTATGAATCATGTTTACCAAACAACATTTACATGTGTTCGAAATGAGAAGTAAACAATAGTGCAAGTTCACTTGTGTAAACGATTGAATCTTGTTGTGTCGAAAACAAAACTAGACCAAGGACTAAAGACCGAATTAATAATTCAATCACCAAAATGTCAGTTTCGATCATTTTACTTAAGTGCGACCTATTCGATATCCTTAAATGTTAAGTATTTCTAAATGCACTTTTGTAAAAAGTTCAGTGCAATCTTGTAATGGTTCGGCCATTTGCAAAGGAATGTGAATTCCCAAGAGTGGACGTAACATAGGATAAAAAGAGTGAACGATCACCTCTTCTTCATGAAGAGACATTGAAAATGAAAATTATATAAAATACCTACAGATACTTAATATGAAATGAGAAATGTGATTTCTATTCCAAATATATTTTTCTTCAATGTCAAAGTCGAAGAATGTCAAAGTCATGAAGGCATGACGACGACAAGAATGTTGAAGTTGAAGGATCTCGTAGACAAAGGAAGTGTTAAATTAAAGAAAAGAAGGCCATCAAAACAATAGTGAAAGCCTACAATAATATCGCATGCCATTGATGCCGCCTATCATCAATAAAGCACTTTACTTCATTAAGACCATGATATCGGAAGATAGCATATTGTAAGCCATCAATGTGATAGACGTGTGATATATCATTAATGTAGCTTCTCATCAATGCGATCGCTTATTAATGCCACTTCTCTTCGATGCCGCCTCTTATTAATGCCGCCTCTCTTTGATGCCGCCTCTTATCAATGCCGCTTCTCTTTGATGTTACCTTTTCTCAATACCACACTTCATTAGTACGAATGTCGATAATGATGTCGCATACAATCTACCCTGCACTTCACTAATGTGATAAAGAATGTCGCATCCTGCCGCATGCCAACAATATACAAGAGCATATCGCATGTCGCCGGTAATATCAAAGATGTCAAATCCCTTCACCTCCTAGGATGATGTTAAAAGCTATTAAGATGATGATGTCGTAATCCTCCAATACACCAAAGGATGTCGTGAACCATTAAATTGAAGCAATATCCCAAGTGCCATCGAGATGGACCTTAAAATGCCGATGATCAAGCATGTTGTATTGATACATGGCATCCATGATGTACCCCAATAAATATAGACCTAGGGGCATGGAGGAGGAGGCATCAATTCTTTTCTCATTTCTTACATTTTGAACTTCGCAACCCTAAATCAATTTGGGATTTTAGTGCCAAATGTAACCTTGCAAACCTTATTACAAATAAGGTCTTGTGCATGTACAATCGCATAATATATTGAATAAAGAGACAAGATTATTGGTTTATGATTCTTAAGCATATATTACTTCAACATGATCATTGGCTTCACTATTGAACATTTCAAACGCTTGTGACTTTGACAAATAAGGCCTTCGATATTCAACAACTTCATAGCATACCAAGGAAGACTTCCAAAATTGTGATTTGTTTCGAATTCCGACACACTTGTTATTTGATCATAACTTTTTCGAATTCCTAAACATTCATATTTCAAAGTTAATATGGATGTAACCAAGGACTACTAAAGATTCTACTCCACCAAGTTTCATTTTCCTTACACTTTCTTTGTGTTAGTGAAGAATTCATTGACATTTTGGCACTAGAATGAGGGTTCAAACCTCTGTCTCCGCTTAACCCATGAGTGGACTACCCTTAACCTACATATATAGGGCTTAAAGGATTTATCCCTACCGAGCATATCCTATTAAGGAGCTACTCCAAATTCCATCCAACCTCGTTTGGATAATTACTATCTCTAAACAAGGATCTTCCAAGCCTAGAGTAGCTAGGCCAACCTACAAAATCACTAGAGATCCTCGCTTTCATAAAGAGCAAGTACTAAGGATGTTTAGCACTACAAATCATGGAAGATGAGAGAAGGCAGGCAACACTTTATAGTCTAAATAAATGGAGTTTAAACCTATTTCCCATAAAACCTACACCGATCTTTGCTTTCGATAAGAAAGATAATGTCTTTATAGAAATGAGAAAGAGAATTCAACTCTAAGCAAGGGGAACCATTTTTAAAAGAGAAATAACAAAGACCTTGATCAGTTCACCAAAAAATGGAAGAATGTGCATAATCATTCCAATAAATTGAAAGAGACTAAGAGCTCTTTAATCATAAAATTTTCTATAGCGGGTAAAGAGTCCGTCACATACAAAAGAGCTAAATGAAAATCAAGGGAATCATGGTCCAGAAGTTTACGACTTTCTAGGAACTGCTCTCTTACCAGAACTTTTGATGAGGATACTTACCTGCTAACCAAGGAAAGGCTAAAATATTAGCTTTCTCAAAAGAAATGAACAAAGAATGAACGAAATATTAGAGGACAATATTGTCATTATCACCGCTAAAATGGCCATGACATTAAGCAAAGTCAAAGCTTAGAAGGGATAATCAACAAATTTCTAGGATAAGGAAAGCTTAAATAATTTGTAAAAGGATGTTGAACAATTCAACAATGAAGAAAGATTCTTGAAATGAAACAAATATATCTACCAAATCAATCATAGAAAGGAGTACGAATCTCCTAAAATAAAAGAAATGCCTAAATCATTACCTATAAGGTAATATAGGGCGAATAAAGTCTTTGATCCTACCGCAAGGGCTTGGTCAAAGCACCTCATAGAGTGAGGATAGAGTAAGCCTTTGATCCTGGTAGAAATGGCTTGGCCAAAGCATTTGCAAGCCTTCGGTCCCGCCTACATGGCCTGGCCGGAGCGCCTCTTAGAGGGAGGACAGAGCAAGCCTTTGATCCTGCCTAAGATGGCTTGGCCAAAGTACTGAACCGGCATTTAGTACCACCCATAAGGCCTGATGAAGCGCCTCCTATAAGGAGGTCGAGTAAATCTTTGGTTCTACACAAGATAGCTAACCATATGCATCACACATAACCTAAATCATCACCTAACAAGGTAATAAGGGGTGCGATCTAAGTTGAGATCATTACCTAAAGATGGTAATAATGAAATCGATCTAAACCTAAATTACTACCTGAAGAGTAGTAAGAGGCAGTCTTCTAGAGGAAGATCAAATACAAAAGCAAATCAAACTCAATCCTAAAGAAGGATTGAGGCATTCTTCTAGAGGAAGATCAAATACAGAAGCAAATCAAACTCAATCCTAAAGAAGGAGTGGGGCAATCTTCTAAAGGAAGATTGATTGAAAATGAGTCATTCTTGCTCCAAAGAAAAAGTAATCTTTTAGAGAAAGATCGATAAAAAAATGAGCCATCTGTGCTCCAAAGCAGAAACCAAGTATTCTTCTAGAGGAAGATAGATCAAATACGAGCTGTTATGGTTCAAAGAAAGCGGGAATTCTCTGTTAATGCAAAAGAAAATATTATTGCCAGAGGGATTTTCTGGTCATCCAATCATATTATTCTTAGACGAATTTTCTCATCTATTATTCAGATTATCATTGCAAGATAATTTATGTTCTTCTATTCAGATTATGATTATTGCTAGATAATTTTTTAGGCTTCAATTCAAGTGCCATTATTTCTAGATGATTTTTCGGTCTTTTATTCATATTATTATGCCAGTTGGTTCTTTGATCTTCCATTCATAATCGAATCAAAATTATTACCTATTATGGTAATCAAATCGATTTTAGTGCCTATTATGATTAGAATGCAACTTTCTTACTAAATAATAGGAATCTCCATTGTTAAGCAAAATATTGGATGTCCACTAATGAAGAAGCATACTCTAACATAAAGATCAAAATTTATGGTCTTCATACCAACAAAGATTTTGAATGCTTAATCAGTAAGGCTTCTGGTTCATTTAACAAATAGATTATTGGCTTATTTATCAAAAGCATGAAATATAAGAAAGCAAGTTTATGATCAAAATAATAGCTACAAAGTAGCAGGAAAAACTGAGAAGTTAATTGCAAGTCTCAGGCAAAGACAAAGAATAGAATTCAAAATATCAACTATTTAGGTATGAGTTTATTTACCACTATGTACTCAATGATGGGAACAAAAGATTAAACAAAAAGTAAGTCCAATTAAAAAGTTTAAAAAGGATTCTCAATTAAGAGCTAAAATCTTGGGCTAATTTCCTTAAATCTTAAACAACCGAAGATGAATCAGTTATATGACGAATTGCTACATTCAAATTTTGTTTAAGCTTTTTTTTCTTGCGAATAGTGTTCACATTATCAATTGAATCGATTTGAATTTTCAGTGCATGCTCGAGCGCCCTGTTGGCTCCTTCGAGAAGTTGAATCTTGCTTTTTTATTTCTCAACCTCCTGCTCAAAAGTGTGTTTTCTACACTTAAGTCTCTCAAGTTTATCCTCGTAAGTATATAGATGGGTAGAAACCTTATCACTCCACTACTTGTTCGAAAATAAAATGCATTCAAATCTAACTCTTTGGCACAATCTGGCGATTTCTCCTTCATCCAAGCCTAAAGGAGGTTTTAACAAATCAAAGGATTAGGAGTAGGAAGGAAGGATTTTCCTCCACTCATGGTAAGTTCTAAAGATTGGCAATACGTTTGACTTTTCAATAACTCCCCTCGAGATATCACGCAATTTCCGTGTCAGCTTCGACACTTTGGACAGAAGGTCCAGATTGACAAATTATGTCTATCTTCCCTTTTAGATCCTGGATTCTCCCGTCCCTCTCTTTAATTTTATTTTCTAAATCAAAAGTCGTCTCTTTAAAAATACAAAGCATTGATCTTATTTTGAAATATTTTTCATGCTATCCTTACACATCTGGATTATTCGGAAATCGTAAAGCCAGAGTGCCTTGAGAAGATATTTTCTTCTCATGTTCAGTCCTAAGCCTATCTTTGATAGAATTAAGTCTAGCAAGGATATCTGAGCCGCTGGACGCAAGTGTTAATTATTTTTCCTAGGAAGGAAAGAAATCGATACATAAAAAGTATTTTCCTTATTAAATGGCAAAGGTTTACACCTTGCAAATTCAAATTTACATAATACTATATATAATTAACTCTAAAAGTTTCTAAATAACAGTTTTGGCCTTTTTGAATTAACCAATAGATAAGGTAAGTGTAGAAACAAAAGAAGCTTTAATCCTTTTTGTGGTATTAACTGAAAGGAATTAATGATAGTCCCATTTCTGAGTGGAGGGATGGTGTGACCAAATAGCATTTTAGCATGATAAATTCGAATTTCACTAGGTATTTTATCCTTCTTATCACCTAAGAAGCCAAAATGAAAGTAGGAATTGTATATAATCTTCTTGAAGATCTCTAAGAAAGTAATATTTTGTAACTGAGATGTTCTGAGAGTTAAGGACTTCTCTTTAAAATCCCTCTTTAACTTGATAAATTTACTCAAGAGTTCCATGGGAACAAGACTACTTAATGATTCCTTAATCTGTATAACAAATGAAAATAAACTAAGAACAAAGAAATAAAGGTGATAAAGGTTATAAGCCACTTGATTGACACATTACAGTCATTAAATCATTTGGGTTCGTACAATATTGATCCCTTATAAACTCAAAAATAAATCACTCCTTACTGTACTTTATCTTTTTCTAAGGAAGAGTACAAGTAGAAAGGGGAATGGTAGTAATTCTAGGAAGATTCCAACAAGCCCCAGGATGAAGGTCGTTTTTATGACCATCTAAGTATCTTTTATTAAGATGTCTAATCAAGCCCCTGCCTTTTTCCCCCAAGAAAGAAAAGTCGGTGAAGATATTCCTAGAATAGATTTCATAGAGGAACTCTACTAAGGCCTCCCTATCATCAATAAGCATCCAGATTAGAGTTATTTACTCTGCATTCTCTCTCATAATTATGTCCTAGTAAAGAAGATCTCTTTTCAAATGAAGGGCAGCTTGCTTTTCTTTAAAGAACTTTAACCTCGCAGCACTAGAAGAGAGGTGCTTGTACTTGTTAGAAAGCTTGTTAAGTTCATCAACTAATCTATCAACTTTTCTGTGCAATCGACACACCTCCCTTTGACTTTATCTTGTAATAATACTTGGCCTTTCTCCATAACTAAGATAATAAGTTTATTAACTAAAGACCACTTGGCAACTTTAAATATTTAAATAGCGAATTCTATACCTAAGAGATGGGAACTTAGGAAGTTGAAACTTGAATTTTTCCTCTGGGATGATAACTCAGGGAGTGTTATATTTTGAAGGGGTATCCTTCCTTATATCACCTTAAGGATCAAGAAATTCAGCAAAGCTTGCATCATCTACAGAAAAGTCTAAGTTAGGATCACCTGATCCATTTCACCCGTCTTTTGGTCCTAAAGGACCTTTTCTGTTACCATCACCACCATCACCGTCATTGTGGCCATCATCATTGTCATTGTCATAGTTATTGTCTTCATCCTCCTTTAAACTATCTCCTCTTCTGGCGGGGGTCATCAAATATTAATAACTTTTTGGCATCAACCTTCTCTTCGGTGGGAAATTCTTCTTGAAGTGACCCCTAAGCTCTACTCACTATAAGGCTAAACTTCCTTTTGAATCTTTCATTCCAATCTAGGAGGGAAGGAAAGTCTAATCTATATACTTTTGGATTGTATCGCCATATGCCATGAACAAAGCATTCTCTAGCACTTTTCGATAATCTTAGTAAGAACTTTATCAAGGAAAAAACGACCTTCTTCTTGGTGTCCCTGATAATGTTGTTCCAATAAATTAGGATACCACTCTTTATTTTTAGCCTATCCTTTAAAGATTTATTCTTTTCAGCTAGCTCAACTTCTCTTTGGTGGCCTTATCAAGATCTTCCTTCATTGCTTTCACTTCTTTATCCAATAACTATTTAGCTTTCTTTTCCTCCTTAAGGGAGAAAGTCTTTTTTAAATAACCTAGTCCCTTATTGTAGTGATATCAATTATACTATTGTTAAGTAAGGAGATTTTTCCCTTAAGCTCGGCCACTTCATTAGAGGGCTCTTGAGAAGCCTCTTGGAAGAAGAATATATGTTCGGCCACCTGTAATAAATAACAAGGCTAAGTCAGAACAGGATATATAGAGCTAAAAGGCACGTTCAGTAAAACAGAAGGAAATGCATACTGATAAGAGCTGTTTAATAATGATGAAAAAATGATCCTTAGAATAGATAGAAGACTGCGATGGCCTGAGAGAAACCAACGAAGGAGATTGGGCGGCCAATCAAAGAATATCATCAAAACTTGTCATAGGAATTTAAGCCTGAGCCTTCGAAGGAAGAGAATCATTTGGAGAAGGAAGCAGATGAGCTCATCACATATACAGCAAAAGGCCATTGGAGAATCAGGAAGATAAATGCTAAGAAGGGTATCCGAAGAGTGAGCCACCTTAGTTTATTTTTGAACTATATGCCCAGAAGACTCTAGATTTGCAAAATCAGGGCTTGAATTAATATTCACATGTTCCTTATAATCCACAACAACCGGGGTACTATCACCTACGAGCTTAGGTCTTTTACTCAAGGGAGGACGTGAAGTATCAACAAGAGCGTTAGTGCTTGCTTTTCTTTTAAGTGCTTCAACCGCCGTGGCAACAGAATCTTCAATAAGGGAAAATTTACTCGATCTGATTAAGCCGAGACACCATCCTTGATCTCCTTTTTCTTAGAAGCAATACGAGTGTAGAATATCCTAAATCAAAGAAAGAAGCTTGTGATATAATAACATAAGAAATACCATAAAAATAGTAATTAAAACTTACTAGAAGAATCGAGTTGAACTGGAGAAGAAGTAGAAAAGGTATTCTGATTACTGATGAGGAATAATCGTTTCCCTTGGGCAATTCCCCTTCATCATTGTAGGTTCTCTAAATATTATGCAGTTATCCAATATCAGGGAGTATTTACAGAGATTCACTTCCATCGAAAGGGTAAGCCTGTCGCCCATAGTCTTAGAAGCTTTAGTCAGAGACTAGATAGTATTATAAACATTAGAACTTGATTGTTTAAAATTAGGACATGAAGGAAAACATTTATTATAAGAGAATGACAAATGTAACATAAATGATAGAAAATGGAAGCTTATTGAAAAAGGAGAAAGTTCCCTTAATCTTAGGGGAATAACTTCTAGCATAGAAGAATTGGTTCTCCTATTCCTTCGTATTTTCAATAGTATTAGCGGTTAAGCTCTTCGGAAATGGTCGAATGCGATATGGCAGGTTATCCAGCCATTCACTAAATCTCATAGGGCTTGCTAAGATATGGAAAACTTTAGCACTCAAAGAGGGAAGTTTGGCTTCTCGAACAAGTAGCTCAAATAGGTGTATGCATTGGGAGTTGGTTGAATTAGAGCAATATTTAGGTGCCCCAAGAAGCGCAAAAGAAAATCAGGAAAAGACAGGTACCCTGAGTGCCAGATATGGATTGGTGTGAGGTAAAGAATCCTTCTGAAGGGTTGTCAATTCTACCGATAGGACAGGCGGGAATGGCTTCTATGTTTATAATCTCAAATTGCTTGAGGATGGTGTCAACTTCTTCTTGAGTGGTAATATATGATTGGTTGAGATGATAACCCCTTTCTTGATAGAAAGAGAAGGTTTAGAACTCTTACTAGCTTTCTTGTCTATTCGCCTACTAGGTGATACTATACCAAATCAGTAAAGAATTAAATATTTTGTGCAATTTGGAATACTTATGATATAAAATAGGCAATTATATCCTAAAACAAAAGGATAACAAGCATTAATAGAGAAGTGCTGAAGTACAAGTTAACTATTATACTTACAACAAGATTTTTACCATTAAACATTACATTTCGAATTCATGAAGTGCTTAAGTTTTAAGGCAGTCAAAAACATGTATATAATTGTTAGATCCATGGTGAAAAGGTGAATTTATAGTTACACAAAATGTAAGGACCCGATTCTTCGACTTTCGAAAATTCAACATCGATACTCACTTTATCGACTGCCGAGCAATCGAACGCCGGAAAACCGAACACTTAGGGTTTTAAGAAAAAGAAAAGAGGTAGAAGAAGAGATAAGAAGATAGAAAATAGAGAGAAAAGAAAATAGAAAATAGAACGGAATAGAAAACAACAGAACAACATCAGAATCTCACAATTCGCAGCGGAACAACATATAATGATAAATGAATAATCTTTAAACAAAGAACTATATCAGTTATTACATTTTATACATTACATTACATCATCATCAGAGTGTACAACAACAACAACAAACAGCGGAAAAGAAAGTACTATATACTAGTAATACGCCATGCCATCTAGCTTGCCTCCGGCAACTCCAGAATATCCAGAATATCCTGATAAACCTAACTCTTGACTGCCCGTGTGGAAATTGGTGGGCACCCAGAGTTTAGGAAGGAAAACAATAAACTCCGAGTCAGTCATGTGACTGGTGTGAGAACTCAAAACAGTTTATTTATCCTTGAAATCGAAATAGAGGAATATTTTTAAAGTCAATTCGCAATGCTTTTAAAAATGAGACTACCATAAGGCCTCCCGCACACACACACAATGCAAACGCAGAATCGGAGGAGATTTCTCCTTATGATAGTCAAAGATGCTTGATACGCATTTAAAAAGAACATTTGATATTATTATTAGTGCATAGTGTAGGAAAATTTTATTTCGAAAGTAGAATATAAATCTTAGCCAACATAGACATTCCGAACTATGCCTACTATAGCTACCATCCAAACAGTGGGGCGCCACCATAAGTGAATGATAGGTTCTACAACTAATACCGTACAAGATCGTAGTGTTTCTTTGGATTTCCAACGAATGATCAGGCCAAGGAACTTCCCATTGCCACATGAGAATGCCTCTGGATGGACATCCCCGAGAACCAAACCGGATCTCTACCAACACAAGGCCGGGTTACCCCTAACTGAGTAACAACTGACCGAATATGCCATCCCCCGGTCCTTTGGGACCTTTCAACCGAGCGCTCGCAATCAATTCACACAATCATAAAGTGTTTTCAACATGAGTAAGTATCTGGGATCCATACCATGACACCACCCTTTTCCAGAAGGAAATGCACACATCCTAAAGGGCGCTACCCCTCATAACCTTGCTGCATCTTTCCTGTTTTGACCATTCACGGGGTGTGAGGCTCGACGAAGTCACGTCCACAAAAACATACTTTATACAAAAGCCATGCTTTGGGTCAACAAATGATCATAGAAATGATCACCAGGATAGACGATCAAATAAACGATCCTATCACAAATAATCAACACAATGATCATTTCACAGCAACACTCAGCATGTCACATTACCAAATTGGGAATATATCGCTGATAACATTCAACTACATAACCTCTGAGCTCGTACGTCTCAGAGAAGGGTGTTAAGCTAAAAGAATAAATTCTCCGCCACCAACAGAAATATATTTGAAAGAAATCGGCTTTATATCTCAATTTGTAATGTCAGACATACAATCCATACAAGTCTGTTCCGGGCTCGAACATAACCGAAGGCACTTCTCACGAAGCCCTTGAAATCCGGGTATTCACAATCCCGATCGAATTTCCCATCACTTAGGAAATCTCTATACCAGGAGCTACCCAGTGCAGAGACAATCGATAGGTCATCCTATCGCTTTCGCAAATACCCGGTCTTCAACACCGGTCATCAAATGCAATTCATAACGACGTATCACATATTCGGAATGGGTTATACGACCACATGGTCCTTTCCCGGTTAACCCGAATAGTGAGCGCTTATTCAAAAATAAGTGTGGCATTCAAATTCAAACAAATCACATCAATTACCCATTCAAAGGGAAATATTGATAGTCGGTTATTAAACTATCAATGGATATGCACACATCACCAGTTTCCAAATAATTTTACAAATCATTTTCAATCATATTTAACTAAATTTTCAATTATTTCCATAATTTAACATATTAAATTATCGATTTAATTATCCAATTAAATCCAATTATTCGAAATAAAATTTATTTGACTTATAAATTTCACTTCTTAATATTTAAAATTAATTAAATATTCAAATTTTAATAAATTAAAATTCTGGGTCGTTACACAAAAGAAGTCTGATTGAATGTCAAATCATTATACGAATGTCACAATAATGACCTAATGTCGGAATGACAAGTAACCGAATCAATGATTGAAGTCAAAATGCTCTAAAAATATATTTATAAATAATATCAACTATATGAGTAGTTCATGAATTTACCATATGATAACTACAATAAAAATTATTGATGTCGCATAAAATTTACACCACAATATTGTAAATAATGTTCAGAAAAGAATAATGACACACAATGTAAGGTTATCGGCTTCATATGATAACCCCTTAATTTGATGTCGCATTCATGAATGAATGACGCACCTTTGTTTAGTTACTAACATTATAAGGATCTCACACAATAAAATTTTCTTAAGTTTCAAATTAGTTTTCGAAACATAATAAAAAAGGAAAAACTATTTGACGTCAAGCATCAGTTTTGATGCCGCAAGGTAATAATTTCGAAATCAAACAAGTTAATATCGAGTTTTGGGTTTAATAAAGCTATTCACTTCATAAAAAATTAGAAGCTCCCAGGATTGATGTTGCCTGACTCTAATTAACCCAATAAATCCTCTACCAACATAAAAATTCAAAATTAATTCCATCCGTAAGCATTATAAATCATTATTTCAATTAGTATTATGAAAATTAGCATCTAAACCCAAATGTTGATTCGAATCTAAGAATCCCCAAATAAAACCCAAATAATGATTCCAATATAAAATTTCTTAATTCAGGTTATCGATGTAATTAAAAATGAAAATCGTACCTTGATATTAGCTCGGATGCTTAAAGTTGAAAGTTTTGAATGATTTTGAGAATTTTGAAAATTTATTTTTGCTTGAGCTCTGAATCATAGGTAAAAAAGGAAATGAATTAGAATTTTGTTATTTATAGTGTAAAAAAAGATAAAAAGTCACCATAGGATTATATTTAAATGAGCAGTCAGATCTGAAGGAGAAGATCAATGAGTAACAAGTGCCATTATCAAGATATTGACTTGAAAAGTCAATACTTCCTACATACTAGGGTGCAAATGTTACTAGCATTGTATTTCAAAGGCATGATGACAACAAGAATGTCTAAGTTGAAGGATCTCGTAGATAAAGGAAGTTTTAAACTAAAGAAAAGCAGGTCATCAAAGCTAATGGCTAAGGCCTACAATGATGCTACATACCATTGATGCCGCCCATCACTGATAAAGCACTATACTTCATCAAGGATGTTATATCGAAAGAAAACATATCGTAAGTCATCAGTGCGATAGAGGCATGATATATCATCAATGTCGCTTCTCACCGATGCCACCTCTTATCAATATCGCTTCTCTTCGATCTCTACTCTTATCAATGCCACCTCTCTTCTATGCCGCTTCTCTTCAATGCCATCTCTTATCAATGTCGCACTTCACCAGTATGAAAGCCCACAATGATGTCGCATACCATCTACTCCGCCTTCGCCAATGTGATAAAGAATGTCGCATCCCATCGATTTAAAGCAAAGAAGATTGTTGCATGCCTACAATACACAAGAGCATATCACATGTCACCAGTATGTAAAGGATGTCGAATGCCTTCATTTTCTGGGGATGATGTCAGAAGCCATCAAGCTACATGCAATCAGAATGATGATTACGTAATCCTTCAATACACCAAAGGATGCCGTGAATCATCAAATTAAAGCAATATCCCAAGTGCCATCGAAATGTACCTTGATGCTGAAGATCAAGCAAACCGCATTGACAAACGGCATTCATGCCGTACCTTTCTACCCCTATAAATATGGACCTAGGAGCATGGAGGAAGAGGAAGTCAATTTTTTTATCGTTTCTAATTTTTAAACTTCATAACCCTAAATCAATTTGGGATTTTAGTGCCAATTTTAACCTTGCAATAAAAATAAGGGCTTGTACACGTGCAATCGCATAGTCATTGAATAAAGAGACAAGATTATTGGATTATGATTCTCAAGCATATATAACTTTAACGTGATTATTGGCTTTACTATTAAACATTTCAATCTCTTATGAATTTGGTAAATAAGTCCTTGGATATTTAATAACTACATAGCATATTGAGAAAGACTTCCTAAATTGTGATTTTTTTTGAATTTTGAAGCACTTGTGATTTGATTATAACTTGTTTCAAATTCCTAAACATTCATAATTTCGAAGTTAATATGGATTCAACATGGAGCCATGCCTTCCTAACAAGTTAACCTAGGACTACTAAGGATTCTACTCTACAAGTTTCATTTTCTTTCACTTTTTGGGTGTTAGCGAAGAAATTCATTAATAATACTAGAATTTATATCTATTGTATGTACATATATATCATTTTACATATACATGTGATAAATTCATATGTATATTAGAAATATAAATGCCTGAGTATATACATATGTTTGACTATACTATAATATATGTGTATGGTTTGTAAACTCATGTTGATAAGTATCGCATATGTATAAGATATATGTGTGTGTGTGATTATGTGTAATATACATATATATGCTATGTTATTATGAAATTAAGCTTATGTAAAGAATATAAATGAGTTATTTAGAGAGACGGTTCTCATTAATTGCCTTTTAAATGCCAACTAAAACCATAACTCCCGCTTAACGACTCTTTAACGCCAAATCAAAATCATTTCAATTCCCATTTAAATCCATGATAGGTCTAAATTATTTGTATTCCATATTTGTATTGTTTATATCAAGCCATCTAAGGATATATATAAACACACACGTGTGTGTGTAATTTACATTAAATCATAACAAAAAAAATGATTGTTTTTGCAAATAAGTTAATTAAAATTCAGCAAACTAGATATATACATTTAGCTCTAATTTCATGTTATGTATATATGTGTGTATGTATATGTATCCATATTTTTTGAAATGTATACATGACCAAAATGATTAAAATCAATATCTTTTTGGGTTAGTGGACAAAAAAACCTATTTTTTTGTTACACATATATAAACAATCTTAGATATACAAATCTTGCACTAAATTATGAACAAAATGAAAATTGATTATTTACATATTTGTATATTTAAAACTAAACATCAAACAAAGTAATCTATATATCATGATTAAGATGACTAACGTAAATCAACACAAAATTAAATAACAAATTTTATTGCATGTAAATATTTTTACTTGAATTCATTTGTAAACAATGCATATATCAAATTAAATTTAGTGCCAATACAGTATATTACATACAGCTACATGGGTAAACGGTGAACATATGTGAAATAAAATAAGATTAGTACCTATTCAAATCTAGCCCATTATGACACCTCGGTTGGAGAATTGACTCCTAGATTACTTGAATCAGCACTCGATGTTGCAATGATTGAATGAACCACCTTTGATTTTAATTTGTTTAATGTTATTTTGGGTAAAATTTCGGCCATGGGAAGTGGATAAAGGAGGTGTGGTCAGCCATTGAAGAGAATAGGAAGGAAGAGCAAAAATCAAATGAAATTAATGTGGAAGATATGCTTTTATTGTGAGAATGAAAACCTTTCCCATTATTCACCTTAAAACCTGATAGAGTTAGGGGTATGCTCGAGGGGCAATTATGTAATTTGTTACATATATCTAACTCGTTGAATAATCTTATTCATAATTATACACTGGATATAATATGGTTATACTAATTAGTTAATTTAATTAAAAGTATATTTAATAGAAGACCCATAAGTGGTAGATTTTGTGTTAGTAGCTACAAATTGTTGTAACCGTGAGTAATTTATCACAATAAAACAAATATATCATTTTAAATGTTCCTAGTCAAAATGCGTCTAGACTAGATATCGATGTATCCATTGAGACTAGAGTATGTAACGCTCTCCAAATGTTGGATAGTGTATTACTCATGGCTGCTTGGGCATTTAGGAGTTACGTATTGATAGTTATTGGAAAACTATAAAATGATTCACTCGATAGTTTTCAATTGGTTACTATAACTAAGATCAAACAGAAAATATCGATGTGACTGATTTGAACAGTTCTCTCGACTTGAGAATACTGTGGATCTTCAATATGAAAGCTCCACTTTAATTATAGTCAAATCATGGCATGGCATGGCATTCCCTGGAGTGACTATAGTTGGGTGAGTGGAAGTATTGGAAGTGAAGCACTATTCAAGATAGGATTCGTCTCCTCGGTTATATGGAGTTAATATTATGGTCAAGTTAAGCTAACTCACAGTCAAAGTCTTTGGCCAGAGCATTTTGGTTAATAATTATTATTGAACCAAGGACTTTATTGAATGTGGAGATACTAGAATTTTGACCATTACCAAATTCCATAAGTCCAAGTATGATATAGTTTTGACGATTAGAATTGGTGTAAATTATTGTCACTATCAGGTACCGCTTATAATAAGTAAAATTTGATTTTACCGAAAAGACCTATAAGCGATGAATTCAGCCAAACTACCATACCACCTACTAGACGTGTGAACATTAATATTTGAATTGTTCAATGTTAATGGCTGATTGAATTCACACATTTGAGTCGCAAAACCGCATTTATGATTTCTCTGAAAACCACACAATTTAACTAGTTTGTAAAATGTTGCAAACTGATTAGATTAATTAATATTTATGAAATACTAATTATTGTTAATTAATTTGATGTTTTGAATGTTTTTGGTAATTATTTTAGTGCAATTATAAAAGTTATATTTGCATATATCGATATGCAATAATGGTATAATTTTAAACATGTTTTTAAATAATAAAATAATTACATTAAAGTTGTTTTCTTTTATTTGGAAAAGTTACATATTTGGAACGTGCTTGGATCAGCCATATAATGGTAAGAGGAGGAAATCAATTAATGAGATTATCTGATAAAAAGAGGAAATAAAGAAGGAAGTTTTAATAGGATAATAGGAAAAGGTTCTTTTAATTCTATTAGAAACAAAACCTCCTCATTTTTAAAAGTATAGAGAACAGAATGCGACTTTCATTTTTGTTCTCTTTTCTTCCTCTTTTCTATCATTCATTCATGGTTGAAACTTCGCCCAAAAAAACCATCAAAACAAAATTAAATCAACATGAAACTAAATTAAAATGGTGATTCATTCTCCTCCTCCAAAGTGAGATGGTGATTTGCTTGAATCTAAGGAGAAGCCATGAATCAAGGTATAATGAAGGGCAAGGTCTATTGGATCTAGAGAGTGATCAATCAGATCTAGGTATTGTTCTATCATTCAACGTGTTTCACACGCTTTATCCTAAGGTAATTATATATGTGTATGATTCTATATTTACATATCTTATAATTTGTTCATATTCCCTTCATCTCTATCTTTCCCTTCTGTTCATACTTGTGAATTTGAATCTTGATTTGAATATCTCCATTCGCTTGAATCGATTATTCTATCATGTTAAAATATAGAATATTTTCTTCTGTTCACTACTATTTTGTTATGAATTATAACATCTCATTTGTCTCATGTATGATTGTTTAATTAATTAATTTAACTTAGATCTAGACCTTCTTAATTTTTTTTCTATACTCTATGTGATTGTTTAGAAAGTTTGTTTAATCTAGAACTAGACCTGCTTATCTCAAATATTTATATGCCTATGTCATTTGATTTTGTTATTTAAAAAAGAACATAATTGGACTTTGAATTTTTTTCATAATTTAGTTTTTCATATCAAAGGTTTACACTTGAATATTTAGATATGGGTTGCTATGTAATTAAAACTTGGTAATAATCGCATTAATTAATCTTTATTATCCAATTAATATGATATTTCGATTGTCATGTTTCAAATCATTATAATATAAACTCTTCCTTTTAAAAGAAAAAAGAAACGTTAAATTAATGATATATTCTATGATTTGCAATTCCATATAATTAAAATTTATATCTTTGCTTAAAAAGGAAGGATTCTTTCACAACTGTTTCAAACCATTTTCATTAATCTTAGTATTCTTTGATTTACAGCTTGTAATTGAAATGAAATCTATTTTATTTGAACTGTTATGCTAAGCATTAATTGCATATGTATATATATACACACACTTTTACAGTATGTGTGTTGTTAACCATAAAATATTCAGAAGAACAAAGGTACGAAAGAAGGGTCACGAGAGCATGAGGAAAGATCAGATGGCACCAAGATGTTCTGGATAATCATACCTTCCGACAAGGAGCTTGCGGCCAAGTCCAAGGCTATATTTCAAAATCCATAGACATAATGATGCGCCAAAAATCCACCTTTCGACTAGGATGAGAGGTCGTTCAACAAAGACAAAGGAGAAGGAGCTCAAACCAAATCTTTTGAAGGAGTCGAGAGGATGCAGCCATCAGGATTTAATAGCTTTAAACCTTCCAAAGTAGTCAAAAGGTTCCGTTTAGGGAGTTCTTACCTTTCAAAGAAGATGGAGAAATCAAAGCAAGCACGTGCAACTCCATAACAACCTTTTTGAAAGCATAGCAAGCCTTTCGAACCGGTTGAAGCACATCCAGAATACCTTTCGACAAGGTCGAAAGGTTTTCATGAAGAAAGCAATACTCAAAAGTCGAAAAATAATGGAAGATAATCTTTTGAAAAAAATTAAAGGGTGCACAGCACTCGACAACAAACATGTAAAGAGAAACCTTCCAATAAGAATGAAAGGTCCACAACAGTTAGGAGGAGAGTTACCTTCAGACAAGGTCGAAGGGAACACAACAGTGGGAACAAGGAAAGCCTTTCGACAACATTGAAAAGTCCATGAAAGCTTCAGAAAGGCAACCTTCCGATAGATTCGAAAGGTTCATGAAGACATCAGAAAAGCAACCTTTCATCGAAGCCAAAAGGTCCATGAAGGCATCGAAAAGACTAACCTTCCAACAGCGTCGAAAGGTTCATTATGGAATGTATGGAGCAAACCTTTTGAAAAAGAAGGAAGGTTTGTAGTTGCATATAAAAGGGAAACCTTCTGACCCAGTCGATGTCATGTAGTCGAAAGGGAGGCCGCCTGTGTTTATAAATGGGACCCGAGGGTCCATGTTCTGAGGATCCGATTTCTCTCATTCTAATCTCGTAACTTCTTAATAAAAGCATTGTAACCCTAATTGGGTGTTGATTTGAAAATTTTAATAAAATGAAGCTCTTTATTGGATACGGAGAGAAATCTTAAGCCTTGTTAATTACTTTACTGTTTGCTTAAACATTTGTTGGCTAAATTCCTATTTTTCAGGTTCAATCTCATCGAAAGGTTCTTGTCGACAAGGTCGACGACACTTCTGTTACAAATAACTACTGCGATTCTTTGAAGCTTTCAACTCTACAATCTAAACCCTTCGACCAGGACGACAGCTTAATTGGCTTAGCATTCACTAAAACCTTACGAAACATTGACTCTACAGTTTAAACCATTCGACAAAGTCGAAATCTACTTAATACAAGTGATCAAACCTTTCGACAAGGTCGAAAGCCACTACCTTTTTCACCAAAGTAATTAATTTCCTGCCCTAATTCAAGGAAGGCTATCTCCTTAATCTTTCGATAAGATTGAAACCTACCTTTTGAGGACTTAATTTAGGAAAACCTTATCAAATAAAAAGAAAAGACTTTGTGGAAGACTTCAAACAAATTCAACAAAGCCGAAAGGTCACTTAGCCCAAGTTCTAAACCTTTCGACGACGTCGAAAGGTCTGATTCTTAAGATACTACAGGGTGAATACAAAAGCAATCCTTAACGCTATCACACCCTCCATTAAATCAGACTAACCATACTGCTAGAAATTGCTTTGGGGTGTTGACCATAAATTTGGTTAATATTTTTGGCGCTAGAAAGAGGGCTCAAACTCCGACTCCTAATCACTTTTACCAAAGGTTAATAGAGTGCTTCATTCAAAATAAATAAGATTGAAGGAGTTGTGAATAATATTGATATTTCAAACGAAGAAGTTAAGCCACAATCAATTTTAGAAAATAATATAGTCCCAAATTTCGACTTGGAGAATATGGAAATTGGCAACCTTTGACCTTAATGAGGTTGGAAAACAACGAAATTAAAGTCCAACATCTACAACAACAAATGATAGCCATGTGAAAATTTCTTAAAAAAACACCGTCTTAAGGGCCGTTAAACATTATGCAAGGAGAACGTGAGGCACAACGTTCAAATGAAGATCAATATGAAGATCAAGTAAGTCGGCCTGAAAGAACCGTTGAGCGTTTAAATGGTTTAGAAAAAAGTGAAGGTCATCATGACAACATTCATCACTAAGTCATAGGAGATACAATAAAAAATGTACTCTATGAATTAAGAAAATATGTTATCCTGCAAAATGCTCCTTATTCAGAGGAAAATGTGCCAGTTAGCTTTCCCCTCCCATTCAAATTCCCCCACTAAAGTATTGTTGAACTACTGATCCAAATGATCACCTTGCAGCTTTTGAAAATTGGATCGACTTATATGATGCTCCTCAACCAATTCGATGCAGACCTTTCCTGCTTACTTTCTATGGAGCGGCTATTAAGTGGCACAGGAATTATCAAGGGAAGATTTGTTCTTGGGAACAATTCTCCTATGAGTTCAAAGCGCAATTCCATATATATAGAGGTTCAATGATAGAATCCTACATGTTAGCTAATATTAAGCAAAGGCCAAATGAATTGCTTGGTCAATATACTAATAAATTTAACATAGAAGCATTGAAGGCCGAAAATGCAACTGATCAAGAAAAACTAATGGTAGTTCACTCGGGGTTAATCGAACAAACTCCATTTTGGAAAGAACTTCATGTTCATGGGTGTAAGGATCTACAACATTTCTATCTCCAAATTGATAAGTTTATTCAAATGAACGAAATGCATCATGCTATGAAGAAATCTCGGCAAAAACTGAATATAGAAAAACTTGACTTCAATTGTCCCAACAAAAGATCTAAATGGAAGGAAATAGAAAGGACATCCAAATGGTGACATCTAAATCTAGAACGGTGAAGTTAAACAAATCTCTCTCCTATATCTTTTCCGTAACCAAAGATGATGATAATTTCTCTGTCTCCTGTAAGACAAGAACTCCTGCTGAGCCCAAAAGAGGAAGGAATTACTGCGATCATCATAAAGTAAATGGACATGAAACTGACAACTGCAATGCTTTGGCAAAAATAGTTTAGAATATAATCAAGTCTGGATTTCTAAAGGATTTTGTCAAAAAGGATTAGAAGATTTCCTACCTTAGAAAGAGCGACTCAATCACCGAAAAGTCCTAATAGAAAATCAGAATAACTACTCTCTTTTAGACATTAATCCAACTTTGAAGCCTTGCAACATTTATTTATTATAAATTCTCTTTTATTATAATTTCTTCAAATTGAGTTGTACTTAGAACGGGTCATATATTAATACAAAATTCGAGTGTCATTACATGTGGAAAACAAATCCATTCCATGGAATTCAATATACTCCTGGAACACAACAAATCTCTAGCAACTTGAGAAAGACAACTCAAATGCCTGATGTAAAGTGGCTATCAAAGGAGGATCCAATGCAATATAAAGATCTACCCTCATGAAATCTTAAACAACTATCAGTCCTTCACTAATGCAGGAGAGAAAACTTACAAATAGACCATTCTATTGCAGAGAAATACTCACTAAGGTACGGTAGCCTATCTAAAGGAAAAAACAATACATTTCAATTCAATCTTTGACAAACTATTTTTACTAAAGAGAGATTTCTCAAACCTATCTTCAAAGAAAAAGTATTTTCAATCACCATGCAACCCGGCGAAGATCAAATATGTACCTATTCTAGGAACTAATTTGAATAATCTTCCAAAGGTATTATGTAACACTAGTAAATGCCCACAAAGAATTTCCAGCTAAGCAATCTCAATATTTCAAATTTTCTAGAACCATTGGCAGGGAAAAGCCTATTCATACTTTTTAAAGAAAAGTTTTAGAAACTATCAAAAGCTTATTGACAAAAACTCAGATAGAGAACCTTACTCTCAACTAAAAGACTATTGGTTCATGAATCATGACCTTCCACTCTACTATTTTGAGATTTGTGTATCTGTAATGAGATTGATTTTAAAACCTTTATAGAGGGTAGCACAAAGAAAAGATGGTCTATCCAAGTTCTTATTCAAAAAATAATCCCTTCATATATTAGAAGGGTTCATTTATAAAAAAAATTCTCTCGAGAAAAACCGACATTCAAAAAAATATTTTCAAAAAGCATTTCAATTGGCCAAAATTGTTTTTCAGATATAAAATTTTAGCTACGGCCAATCTGTAACACCTCCTAGAGGGGAGGGGGTCCGGTACCCATCAAAATCCTATGGCCAATCCATAGCATCTTCTAGAGGGAGGGGGTCCTATACCCATCAAAAGCCTACGGCCAATTCATAGCTCCTCTTAGGGGGTGGAATAAAACCCCTAACGTCCAGTCACCTCTTAAGGGAAGAGTCAAGATAAGCACCCATCAGTAACCTTCTAGAGGAAGGAGAGTTTAACATACACAATATCCCTATAAAACAAAGGAAGCCCAAAGAGGGGCTCACCAAAGAATGGACTAAGATGTCCAAGCCCAAAGAGTGGCTCATCAAAGAATGGACTAAGTTGTTTAAGCCTAGTGGGGGCTCCAAACAAAAGAATAAAGACAGAGGTGTCCACAACTCAAGACTAAAGGTTAAAACCCAAGAGAATAAAGGGTTACATAAAGGAATCTATCTATCAACTGGGAAAAAATTGAAATTCGGAAGAAGGATACATAAGGGACAACATGACAAAGATGTCCAACACAACAGTAAAAAATAAAGAGTCTAGAATCATATCCAAAAGAGATAAGATATGAATTAGCAAATCTTAGAACATCTACTACTTGAGAAATAATTATATATCAACGGACTAAGGAATATGCATACTAAGAGATGACATGAGATAAGAAAAGGGATAAAAGGAATCCCTAACATAGAATCAAAGACCATAATTGTGACATCCCGGAAATTTGGGGCAATATCAATTTAATAATCTGCATTAAAATTAAATTGATTTGATAATATTTGTTAATAATATTGATAATCTTCTTTTAAACAAATATTTAACTGACAATTTATCTTTTAAAAGCTAATTTAATTTGTTCTCTATTTATAATGTGTGTATATATATATATGTATATATATATTGTAAATAGTAAGCTTTGTTTTAATTTAACAAGTAAAACATATTTTCTTATTTTAATATTTTTGGGAAATTATAATTTGGAAATTTGATACTAAATAACAATTTGGTTTTAGAATATACTCAAGATAAAGTTAGGATTTGTTTAAACAATTTTAACTTAATTTTGAATTTAACAAAGGTTGTTTTGTTCTTGTTTTAAATATAGATTGACAAAGTAAGTAATTTATTTATATGGTGATAATTTCTTTTATAAATTATTTTAATTTAATAATATGTTATATTTAACAATATTAACAATGTAATGTTTTACAAATGGTTTTTAAATAGAAATTGTTACATATGTTTTGGAAGAAGTTATGATTTGTAAATTAAAAATAAAATAAAATAAATCTTATAAATATTAGCATAAGTATGAAATAAACAATAAGTAAATAAAGTAATAAAACAAATAAGTAAAGCAAAATAAATAAAAGCATAAAGTACTCAAAAGCATATAGGTAATAAAATGAAATATGCAGGCTGTAATAAAACAAATGCAAAGCAAGTAAATTTACAAAGTAAAACAACAACAAAAATATGCAGGCAAGAATAGAAATAAGACAAGTATGAAAACATAAAATAAAATGTTAGTAGCTTGTAGATTAAGATTCATACAAGTATAACATCAAGTATAGATGTATAAAGTACAAAAGCAAATCAGGTAAGCTAAAATGCAAAGCTAAACAAAAAAATATCTTTGTGCATGCTAAACATATAAGATAGTTTGTAGAGCAAGCTAAAGCAAAGTTAAGAAATGATAAATCTAGCTAAGTAGGGAACACAAGTACTTACACATTAAATGCCAGCACAACTTAAGTCAATTCAAATTTGCTTAAAAATCATTTCAGCCTCCCAATTAAAATATCTTGCCTAATACAAACAAGAGTCTAATTGTACTAGCATATGCATAACCCAGTTAGTACCTACCCCTGTAACTTCTATATATGCATACCTTCTTCTTTAGTTCGTTCAACATAACATATCCAACCTGAAACAATAGCAAACATTTCCACTTTTATAAACTGAAACTTTGCAACAACAAAGGCAATATAAATCAAAGGGGAATCAAGCAACTACTTCTCAGTTTTTAAAATTCAAAGCTTATTCACTGGCCTCTGTTCATCTCTGAAGCTTATTTTCAACTTAAAACAAATATGGAGATCAAAATAAAAAGGAGTTCCCAGTTAGCATCTTGCAAAGCCTGTTTTCAAATAAAAGGCCATGTTCTTCATTTTCAAAACACTGTGAGTAACTTTTGTTTTATAACTTAAAGGTTTGAATCTGTTGAATACTTATCTGTGAGTAACATTTTTCTTAAAATAACTTAAGTTTAAACTTGTTACATGTTAGTATTTAAATACTTAAATATATGTGTGTGAATATCTCTGTGTTCATTTCTCTGTGTAATTGTAAGGTGAAATACTTCCATATTGTATACCCTGTAGGCATCTCTATAGTAGAAATTTAAACCCAGATTAAATGCAAAAATCATTTCTGTTTGGACCAATGGTTGTTTGGACCTAGTATCTAAACAAGTTTGGTTTGTTGGATCATAAAGCAAATTTTAAAATTTGTATTTTTGTTGCTAGTTTGAAATACTCTGTAGAAAAACTTAAAGAAAAGGGAAATGTTGATATTAGTGAAATTTTCGAACATCATAAATTATTAATTCGGGATTATAACTTGAATAATTATCTGAAATTAGGAATTTTAAAAGTAAATTCACATTTTATAGTTGAGTATTGAGTTGGCATTTCTGGGTTGAGCATTTTGGGAAGTTTGGGTTGTCTCGGCCAGTATACTTGATTGGAGTGGTTGTGGTTCTTCATGGAGGTGGAGAAGTGACTGGAGAGGCCGAGAAAATTAGTGAATGATGATGAAGATCATCAGAGAAGTTGCGGTGGTGGGTTTCTTTTCCTAAACCTAATTTTGGTCGTGCTGTGAAACTTGATCGGTTCTTTTTCTCTGGAGCATCGAGTTGCATGCGGTCTTGGGGTTTGGTAGCCTGGTCGAAGACGAGTTCATGGCCGGAGCTGTTGGCCATCGGGTGGTCGGGGTTGGGAGAATGCGACGTTGACAGGTTTCGTGAAGGGGCGCGTGTGTGGTTCCAGGTTTGGGACATGAGAAGTCGATTTTGATTCGAGTTGTGGTGATGGGTCCTGGTGGTTGTGATGTTATCTGGGGATGGTTGCCGATGGATAGCAGTTGTGGTGGGTGACCGGAGATGGCTCGGGCCTCGGTGCACGTGCATCGTGCCATTGCAATGCAGTGAAGTTTTGATGTGAGCAGAGGAACCTGATAGCATGTTGTTTGAGTTTTTAAAATAAATCCAAATGAAACTTTAAATTTGTATTCAAGATTTAAACAAAGTTAAACCAATTAGAAGTGTGAATTCAAATTATTTTGAACTCAAACTGAAATGAAAACAAATGCAAATGTTTAGTGGGTTTTTCAGGTTCTTAAAAACCTGTCAGTTGCTACATTTTGAATTTTATTCTAAAATCTGGAAACATAAATTAGCCACTGGTAAAAATTCAAAAGTTAAGTTCAGTTTCAAATAAACTTTTGCATCATAAGCTTTAAAATGAATTTGGATTATATCAAGAATTAAAAAGCAAAAGCAAGTTAAAAACCCAGGTTTTAAATTCAAGGTTAAACTAATGAATTCAAAGTTTTCTTGAATTCAAATCTGAAATTCAAATCAGTTTTAAATCTGGAACAAGATTAAATCAAATAGTTTTTTTTTTAGGTAATTTGATTCAAATAAACATTTGGATTGATTTTGACACAGATTTTTTTAAAGGAAGTTAAACAAATTGTTTTAATTTGAATTCGTAAGTTAAAATATTAATGTAATTGGAAGTTTAAATTTAAATAAAGATTTAAGTGGTTGGGTTTAAAAGCTTTTCTTATATAAGTTCATATGTAAGTAATAAAGGTTATTTATATTTATAAATTGAATTTAAATTGGGTAAATGTTTAAACAATAACCACTTTGAATCTTGAATTCAAAATGGAATTTGAATTTGAACTTAAAATGTTCTAATACATTTTAATATTAATAAAGTCATTAATAAAGAGATAAATTATCTTAGAAACAATTAAGGTATTTAGTTGAGTAAATGGATAAGTAAATTAGGGAATGACTTATGTATTATATTTCTCTAATTAATAATTTAGATTAATTTATAATTAGAAATTAATTTGGGAATAAATTAAGAAATGTTATTAGTAAATGAAGAAAATTAACTAAGGATTATCATTTAATTAATTAATGTGATTAATTTTATTAATTAATTAGATTAATTAATTTAGATAAATTTATTGTAAATTGTTAAGAGTAATTACTTAATAAAAGTAATTAAGAAATTAATTACTTATTGTAATTAATTTTGATGATATGATTGAATTAAGTTAATTAATTCATTTTAATTAATTTAAGAAAATCATTTGATGGTTTGAGATATGAAATTACTTGATGTAATTAATGGAACAGGATTACTTAGGGAAGTAATTAGATGATAATTACTGAATGTAATTAATACAATATGATTTGTAAGTAAAGTAATTTGGGTAATTACTTTTGAAATTAATCAGGGGATTAATTATGGAGATAATTAATTATGGGATAATTAATTTATTAAATAAGTAATTAAGGGTAGTTAATTACTGGATTATTATTAATCAAAGGGGATTAATAATTGTGTTTAACTTAAATAAAGGAATTTGATTTAAATATAAACTAGAGATCATTAATTAATGTAACTAATGATATAATTAAGAATTGTTTAATTAAGTAATAGTAGATAATGAAGTGATTAATTATTGTAATTAACTAAGAATAAATGTAAGTAATTATATTAAATTAATAAATGAAGGAATTAAATGTCAATTACTATGAATAATTTAGGATAATTAATTTGTGAAATTAATTGAAGACTAATTACTTATTGTAATTAGAGATTGATTAATCAAAGGTGTTTAATCAAGATGAATACTTAGTGGATGATTAATTAATTAGATTTATAATTAATTAATGATTGTATAAGCAGGATTTATAGATGAAGTAACTAATTTAATTTACTTTAAGTTAATTAGAGATAGAAGTAATTAATTTAATTCATTTTAAATTAATTATAAATGGTATGATTATAAATCATTGCTTATGGATGAATGATATTGATATTCATTGAATGGTTGTGAACTTATATATGAAATAAGTAATATCTATATGATATGGATGCTTAGTTAAAGTATGATAATATGGATTATCTGTTTATTATCTGTTTGGATGATAATATGAATTATCTGTTTATGATGATGATGTGATTGTCTATTGTGATATTGTAAATTATCTATCTGTGTGTATATAGATAATTGAATTGAATTGTTTTAAAACTCTAAAACAACTTGGCCTTAAAAGACACGTTTTGGATTTCGATGAGACCGGGATCGGGTTTCCGCATTAGGAACATCCGAAAACCACATCGATTCCAAATTAACGATAGGTCGTGAATCTGAAGTGAAGATGAAGATTCAGAATGCAAGGGTTATCGTTGTTAACTCTGAGGGTGATTCCAAAACAAGTGTAACGAGATAATGCCTTTGGTTTCGTTCGAACCCGGAACGAACTTGTATGGATTGAATGCTTTCAACACATCGTCAGGTGGGCGATGAGCATTCTAAGAAATATGTTCTTTAAAGGTAATCGCAGCCTCAAGCCTCATCAACCGGGAATGGCTAAAACAGGGGAGGTGCAGCAAGGCTAGGTGGGTCATGCCCAAGCAGGACAAGGATATTCCCCTGTCTAGATGTCCCTTTATATTCGGCTTTGTGGGCAGTTGGTTGCAAACAACTACGGGGTGTATCTTGTTCGGGACTGTTCAGTAAGGAATGGTTCCGGCCTTGTGTTGCAGGGGATGAAGGGAGTAATCCTCGGTACGGTGATCTAGGCCCCGTACTGTGACGGGCGGTACCCCAGTAGCCCTGCCATTGTATGGAATCCAAAATCCAATAAGTGTCGTACGAATTAGTTGTGCCCAACTATGTTGGAATGTGAGATGTAAGCATTTCAGCTATTTCTGTATTTTACTTGAAAACCCTAGACACTATTATAATATCACTAGATTTCCTATTAAATGTTTTGGTTAGCGTAAGGTAAAAACTTTTCCATGTTTATGTGTGGTGAAGTCTTGCGTGATACCTTTTGTTTTCAAAAGATTTTTAAAGTTAAGCAACTTTAACCTGTTACTCATACCAGACCCATGTCTGACCCGGAGTTTGTTTTTGTTTTTCATAAACTCTCGGGTACCCAAATTTTTACGGGTAGCCAAGGGATTCAGGGTAGCTTTGACGAATTCTGGAGGAGCAATGGAGCAGGAGGCTTCAGCGTTGTAGATACATATATATAGTTCCGCTGTGTTGGTATCTCTGTATTGTATTGAGTTGTGTTAACTAGACAGGTGATTATAACTGTCTAGTATGTGATGTATTGTCTGTATAACTCTGATTGATGTTGTATATTATGTAAATATTTATGTGATTATTATATTTTATTCGTTCCGCTGTGAGATTCTGATGTTGTTGTTCTTTCTTCTCTATCTTTTCTATTTTCTCATCCCTTTCTTTCTTAAAGACGAAACGTCTTCCTGGGCGTAGGAGGGCGGGTCGTCACAATAATATATAAAATGGTCAAAGGAATGGAATAGATAACAATTTTTTAAGATAAAGTACTTCACTCCAAGAGGAGATTGATAAATCCACTCCTAAATTCTTTGAGATAAAGTGACCGATTGGATAAAAGAGTCTATAATATCTATATGTACATATATACATATACTACTAACTTATAGGCACTTTAAGAGAGATACATTATTTAATAGGAAACTTTCCTGTTAATAGCCTTAGAATTAAGGTTAGATAAATTTAGCTATCTTTTATTTGAAATCTACTAAATACGCTATTATTAGAAATATCCATTGCTTCGTACTTATATTGAATGGAGTTCTAAATAATTAATTCGTCAGATGAGATCCTAATGAGACTTTGGATAAATTTTTGATTTCGTGAATTTTGAGTTTCACCATTTCTATCGATGCAATTTCATTCTGGATTTCATGAATTCTGAATTTCCATATCGCTTTCTATGATGATTTATAGATTTCATACTCATGATTTCCTTATAGAATATTCATGATAACTTTTAAATTGAATTTCTGATTTCACGAATTTTGAATTTCCCTATTGGTCGCTTATGATGGTTTGTGAATTCTAGATATTGAGTTTCTTCCCATTGAATTTTCGTGATGATTTCTTATTAGTTGCTTGGTTTAATGAGTTCTTGATTATGAGTTTTATGATGAGTCGAAGATTTCCCATTTCTAATTTCCTTATTGGATTTCTGATTTTCGGTTTTGTGAATTTTGGATTCCCCTATCGATTCTTATATTGATTCAGGAATTTTGTATTTTCGGTTTCCTTATTAAATTTTTGATGATCTTATTGGTTTTTAGTTTAGTGAATTTTTAACTCATTTGTGGAGATTTTATGATAATTTATGAATTTTCCACTGATCTTCTGATTTTGAATAAGAATGAACGGGTTTCAGATCACATTTTTATTTTTGGATGTTTAATTCCTTGATTTAATGGAATTTAAGTTTCCTTACTAATTTTTGTGATGATTAATGAATTTCGTATTTTTAATTTTCTACTGGAATTTTTGGATGATCTTTATTGGGGTTTGAATTGATGAATTCTTTACTTGATGATTTATGAATTTCTGATTTCCTTGTTGGGTGTTTGATAATCCTTTATAATATTTCCAATTTAATGAATTTCGAGATTTCCTTGTGGATCTTTATGGTGATTTTTGAATTTTGCGTTCTTAAGATTCGTGATTTTCATATTCTAATGCCCTTATTGAGGTTTTTGGTGATCACTATTTGGATTTTTGATCGAATGAATTCTGCAATTTCCTTGACGGTTTCCCAGATGATTTATGAACTTTCTATGCTTGATTTTCTCATTGAATTTTAAATGATCTTTATCAATTGACCAATTTCACGGATTTTAAAATTTCTTTATGGATTTTGATGAGAATTTATGAATTTCACATCTATGTTCCTTATGGGACCTTTACTTGATTCCTAACTTTATAAATTCTATATCCTGCTATTGAATTTTATGATGAATTGTGAATTTTCCATTGAATTTAAGATTTGATTTCAATACGAGATCTTCATAACACCAAATAGATACATTACTAAACTACATTCTACTTTTTCACTAAATGAGAATTACCAACCAATGGTTTAACTTCGAAAATGAAGGAAACTTAGAGGGATAAGGAAAATCCCCCGATAGCATGAAATTGATTTCCACAAGTTGAAAAGTTTAACTCGAGAAAGAAATATCAAGAGTCTGTAATAGATTTTCCCCAAAGGTTCATATATTTGAATCGATATCTGCAAATCAGGTGATATTACTCCACATTCTTAAGGAACTGTAATTATGGTCATCACAGGGCAACTTATCTGAAAAATATTACTTTATTGGAGCCTTACACATTTGCTTCGTAAATTAAAGATTGCTCATTAAGGACTCATAAAAAAGTTATAACTTTAATAGGAGTTATTATCTATTTTATAGGAAGTAAAGAAGAGAATCTGTTTGAGTTTGTCCTAAAGAACAAAAGATTCTTTCATACAAGGGGGCTAAAAGCTAACCATAAAATATTCAAAAGAACGAAGGTATGAAGAAGGGTTACGAGTGCATGAGGAAAGATCAGAAGGCATTAAGATGTTCTGGATAATCATACCTTCCATAAGGAGCTTCCGGCCAAGTCTAAGGCTATCTTTCAAAGTCCATAGATAGGATGATGCTCTAAGAACCCACCTTTCAACTAGGACGAGAGGTCTTTCAACAAGGATAAAGAAGAAGGGGCTCAAATCAAACCTTTCGATGGAGTCGAGAGGATGCAGCCATCATGATTTAATAGCTTCAAATCTTCTGAAGTAGTCGAAAGGTTCCGTTCAGGGAGTTCTTACCTTTCAAAGAAGATGGAGAAATCAAAGCAAGCAGGTGCAACTCCATAACAACCTTTTCAAAAGCATAGCAAGCCCTTCGAACTAGTTCAAAAGGTTTTCATGAAGAAAGCAATACTCAAAAATTAGTAAAGCATGGTAGACAATCTTTCGAAAACGTTGAAGGGAAACATGAAGAGCAACCTTCCAGCAAGGTTGAAAGGTTCACGATAGTTAAGAGGAGAGTTACCTTCAGACAAGGTCAAAGGAAACACAACAGTAGGAACAAGGCAAGCATTTTAACAACATCGAAAGGTTCATGAAAGCTTCAGGAAGGAAACTTCCAATAGATTCGAAAGGTTCGTGAAGACATCAGAAAAGCAACCTTTCATCGAAGCTGAATGGTTCATGAAGGCATCGGAAAGACAAACCTTCTAACGGCGTCTAAAGGTTCATTATGGCATATAAGGGACAAACTTTTCAACAAAGAAGAAAGGTTTTTAGTTGCATATAAAAGGGAAACCTTCTGACCTAGTCAAGAGCATAGAGTCGAAAGGGAGGTCGCCTACGTCTATAAATAGGACCCGACGGGTTATGTTATAGGGATCCAATTTCTCTCATTCTAATCCTGCAACTTCTTAATAAAAGCATTTTAACCCTAATTCGGTGTTGATTTGGGAAATTTAATAAAATGAAGCTCTTTATTGGATACGGAGAGAAGTCTTAAGCTTTGTTAATTACTTTACTGTTTGCTTAAACCTTTGTTGGCTAAACTCCTATTTTACAAGTTTAATCTCATCGAAAGGTTCTTGTTGACAAGGTCAACAACACTTCTGTTACAAATAACTACTGCAACCCTTCGAAGCTTTCAACTTTACAATCTAAACCCTTCGACCAGGCTAATAGCTAAATTGGCTTAGCATCCATAAAACCTTCTAAAACCATTGACTTTACCGTTTAAACCTTTCGGCAAGGTTGAAATCTACTTAACATAAGTGATCAAACCTTTCGACAAGGTCGAAAGCCACTACATTTCCACCAAAGTAATTGATTTCTTTCCCTAATTCAAGGAAGTATGTCTCCCTAACCTTTCGATAAGATTGAATCCTACCTTTTGGGGACTCGATGTTGGAAATACCTAATCTAATCAAAAGAAAATTCTTTGTGGAAGACTTCAAACAAGTTCAAAAAAGCTGGAAGGTCACTTAGCCAAGTTCTAAACCTTTCGACGACGTCGAAAGGTCCAATTCACAAGATACTACAAGTGTGAATACAAAAGCAATTCTTAAGGGTATCACATCCTCCATTAAATCGGACTAACCATACTACTTGAAGTTGCTTTGGGGTGTCGACCATAAATTTGGTTAACATGTATATTTATGTATGTATTTATATATTAATAAATAAATATAACCATTCATGTTTAGGACGACAATGGCATATATAGATGGAAAATGTGTCCATTATGGTGTAAATCCCAAAACTTAAGCAATGATTACATTAGCTTTGTACACTGTTATATGCTGCACGTACACTATACACATAAGCACATGTAATGTGCTCATAATCATTTGCAATTAATCAAATTAAATTGAATTAATGCTTTCTAAATAAAACATTCAATTGAAATATTAACATGTTTATTCAATATATTATCAATCTAGTTAGAGATAGAGAAATACGATGTTTCTCTCTCTACAATTAATGTTGTTACTTTATTAATTAATTGCATAATTATTAGAGAAGGAAACTAAATGTTACTTTCTCATATTTATTTTAATAAGTAACTTCTACGCACGTGGTTGTATTTAATAAATTCATTCATATAAATTTATATAATATTCAAATCCTTTTGATTTTTTTATCAAATTAAATAAAATATTGATTTTATTTGAAAGAAAATTTAGATAAGATCAAAACACATTTAGATTTTATAGACCCATTAATGATACAAAATGGTAAAATTTTTGAAATTCATCCATTTCTTCCACTATGAGCTGGCACGATACAAACAATGCTATCTAAGCCTAATAACTTATGCTGTCTAAATTAGTCATGTTAGGGTTAACTAATTAAGCATGCATACTTAGAACGATGTCTAGAAAGGTGATGTCTAGGATTGGAATTGGACAATCAAGTACCACATCCTACCTAGTTACCTGCTTGGCCTGAAAGGTGGGGTAAGCCTAAAGGTTATTTGTAACGACCCGCCAATTTATCACTTTGATAAACTAAATTTATTTTTAATTAAAGATCATAATACAAAGGATATCATTTCAAGTAATGATGAGTAATAGTAAACTAATTTTGAATAAATATTTATCATTTAGTGGCATTGTATTTAAACGTAGTTTTATTAATGATTTAATAAATATTTTAATCATTCAAATACTTATTTTAAATAATAATAATTAATTTTAAATAGTTATAATGTAATAATGAATCATTTATAATAGTTTTATAAAGAGATATTTTTAATTTGAGAATATAAGGAAAAGTCAACATCGCTTTATCGGTATAATAACGATTTTTGTAAATAATTTTGAATATGAATTTGTATGGTTCTATAAATAAAATATGATCATTTTAATTCATTTAAAATGATAAGAAATTTATTTGAAATTTTGAAATATATGTACGTTAAAATATAAATGAAAATGTGACCGATAATCGATTCTCCGGATTTCAACGATTTAACGAACAAAAGTTGTTCAAGTCTTTTGAAGTGTTTTGCACCTACATGTACATACATTTATATGTTACATACACATGATAACATATATACAAATATACATATATGAATATAATTAAATATAAGAAAGTAATATAAAATAAATAATGTATTTTAAAGATTTCTTACTCCTTAAGCTTAAATAAGTCAACATATGTATACATAAGATAATGGAAGTGATGGGCACATGTGGAGAGGTTCTAGCCGTGCATAAGGGGGGAGAAGTGTATGGGAGAAGCTTTGAAATTGTGATAAAGTGATGATGTATGTATGGATACTTTTACACTCTTCCTTTCCCGAAAATACCATACCAACTTCTTTCTTTTTCCATTCATCTTCTTCTTCATAGTTTTCAATCTTTTACCTCCACTTTAATGGCTTCCATTATAAAATAAAATTACGTACAAATTTATTTCAAAATGAAACAAAATTTATAAAATATAGTTATAAATAGTTAAACACTTCAAAACATGCTCAAATCTCCATCTCTCCACCTTCAAACCCAAGACACCACCATCCACCACCCTTGGCCATAAGATCTACCTCCTTACCACCCTAGGCTATGAGCAACAAGGCTTGGCCGAGCCTTATCAAGGATCCAACCTCAATTTTGTGAAGTTTCATTTCGAGATAGCGGAGCTATAGCCGTTTTTAAACTAGTTCGAGCGGAAATGGAAGTGAGAACTCCTAATTTGTTATAGTACATGTTGGATGATGATATGATGTTTCAAATTGATGTTGAATATGATTTGATCATCATATTTGGTTGTTTTCATACGAATGTTGAAATAAATATAATGTAAGTCACGATTATACACGTCGACAAACACAAAAGGAAATCACTTTCCTTAGATTAATGAAATGGCACATATGAAAGTGTTAAACAACTTATAAATGGTTTAAAATGTATGTGAAATGTTTTATAAACATTCAAAAGTGTTTGGTGAAGTTTTAAAAGAAATGGAAAGTTTAGTTAAAAATAAGCGCGCTGCGTAACGGCGGTTCTCTATTTCACGCTATAAAAATCAAACTAGTGCAAAAGTTGGAATATAGATTGGAAGTATTCAAGATAATAATTTTCCAAACTATTATATCCATAGTTTTCAACAAAGAAAGTAAATCGAAATTTTGAGGAGTATATTTTGAAATATGAATAAAACTAGTTTTTGAAAAACGTTGAATTTGCAGTTCGGAATCCAAAACTGTATTTCTTTGAAAATAGTATTTTAAATTGTTTAAAAATATGGAATAAATTTTATAAATCATTTAAAATATTTTAAAATTAATTTGATTAAAAAATGAATTTTCAAATAATAAAAGTCATTTTGATCAATATAGCTTAAAAAACACTTTTTATAGCGCTTTTCCACGACACTTTTCTATAACTTTTGAAATGTAGTTTTAAACGCAACTATTCTTTTCCAAATCTTTTGAAAATGGTTTCAAATGATTAATAAAGTTTCTTAAAGATGATTCGAAGGATTTATGAGATGATTAAATGTTTTAAGGACTTAGAGTCGATCAAATAACTTGACCGCCTTATGGGTGTTAAAGAGATATGTCTAGGCTTGAGTTTGGAATACCATATTCCTACTCTCCTTGGCTATCCAGACAAGCCCATGGATGAGATAGTGAATTTTAATTACTCGGAATGAAATTTTCTAAAGAATAAAGAAAAAAAATTCAAGCATTAGTACGAATTGGAGTTTATGAAGATGATGTACTTGTATTAATGTTAAAGCCCAAAGAGGGAACTCATACTATTCGTGAAATTTAAAAGGCAATTTCACCGTTATTCCTCCCATGGTGTTTGTTGAATATTGGGATTGATATTGATTAGAATTAGATGATTTCTATAGATTCTGCTCACTTAATATATACTTGTTTTTGGATTAACATCCTAAATAATGTAGTTTTAACTCAATCGAAATTGGGAGTTTAAAATTAAGAAATCTTTGTTAAGATTTAAATGGAATGATTTTGGGGATATTTCCTTATGTATAAAAGAAATAATTTTGGATTAGTCCAAGTTTAAAAAGGGGTTTTAATAGTTAAAGATTTGATAAGAGGTTTGATAATTTCGCATATACTGAAAAGTACGTTTTAGAAATATATATTCCTCCGAAGTAGATTTTTGATAAAAAGAACTTAATCAATTAAAGAATGATTCTCTATTCACAAAACCTTTTTTTATCGATGATTGGATTCGAAGGAACCGGGGTCGGATCTGGGGAAATACCTGTCCGAAAGCCACTTCGAACCAATGTATGCATTGGAAAATTGAAGGCCTGGTAGAAAGAATGAAGGATGAAGGCCAGGAATTTTCGGGATGAAAGGACTGCTTGTTGATAATTTTGGTTAGCTCCCAAGTACTAAGTAACAGTGGTCTTTTCATTTCTGAAATTCTTTGGGTTGATAATTCTGGTTTGCTCCTAGAGACGTACAAGCTCGGAGGTTGTATATTTATGGAAGTCAATAAGTGATTGATAGAATGGTAGTATGGCATTCAAAGAAATATGATGTGCTATATGAAAAGGTAATTGTTACCTTAGGTCTCACACCCTAGAAATGATCAAAATAGGGATGGATGCAGCAAGGCTATGTGGTTCGCAACCATTAGGGTATGATCATCCCCTTTTAGATGTATTTCTTCCCTCTATGACATTCAGAATGTAAATTATTGTGGATGTATGCTATGAGGATCCTCCGATAGGTTGGTAATGACAGGGGTGATGACATATTTGGTACTATCTAAGGAAAGGTAGGTCAGTTTTGTATTGGTAGAGGACCATCTATTGGGCCTTGTTACATTCTTCTAGAGATGACAGGCGGAAGGTAGTCCCTTCGCCTAGTTATTTGTATGGAAACCCTTTCTCCAATAAGAGCCCATAAGATTTTGAATGTAGAAAGCCTTCTATTTCAAGGTGGTATGCTAGAATTTAATAATGTAACAATTTCGGCTAAGATTAATAAATTTGCTTCTAAATGTTTTCAAGGATTTGGCACTAAAAACAATATCAATTATTTTGACGTAAAATTTTTTGGTTATCATAAGGTAAAAACCTTGTCCATGTTTATGTGTGGCATGGTCTTATGAGATACCTTTTTGTTTTCAAAAGACGTATTTTTAGTTCTCACACCAGTCCCATGACTGATCCGGAGTTTATTTTCCCTTTCCCTTAAAATATGGGTGCCCTAATTTTCTCCGGGCAGCCTAGCAGTCAAGTTTTGTTTAGAACAAAGTTGGATGGAGCTCGAAGCACGGAGTTAGAATATTTTTTGAAGATTTGTTATCTATTTTCACAACACTTGAGTAGTATTGTATTACGCCTTTGTGAGGATAGATATTTATAACCATCCATGTTTAACTCTGATAAATGTATTTTAATTTCTACTATAAAGATTATTTGTTGAAATAACATATGTGAGATTCTATTCTGTCTTTACTTTTTTACCCTCAATGATCCACTCTTCGGCACTTAGATCTATGGTACGTGAATACTGACGATGTATTAGTGCCAATTTTTGGGAGTCGAAGAAACGGGCCGTTACAACGTGGTATCAAAGCTTAGGCTGAGCGAACACCTGAGCCTGATAGGGGTAAAAGACTCATTAGGGATAGGTATAGTAATCCATATGATGAGCAACTCATTAGAGATGGGGTTAGTAACCCCCTAGAAATGAGTTTGAGAGTATCATACATGAGCGCGTATTTGTTAATAAAATAGACAAATGAATTCAGTTTTATATGAAATCATTTTACCTAAATATATGTATGTATGTATGTATGTATGTATGCATGTATGTGTTTGAAAGGGAAAGAATATTTTGGTAAAATTTTCATAGAGTTCTCAAAATAAACAAAACATCTTATATAAAGAATTTTAAAAGCCGTCTTTTGAGAATGAATATCAAAACGTCTTTCTAAGTATTAACCCAACCTGTCTACTTAAGAGTACGCTAGCAACTACCTACTACCTATATCTAAAAATAAAATTTGTTTGTCTTGTAGAAACCATATGGGGGAGTTATTAGAATGGGAAATCCTCTAGAGAGAATTGGGGTGAGAAGAACAGCCTTATAGCTCTCTCTAATGATGAGGAAGAACAGCCAGAAAGTCTGCCTAGCAATGGTGGATCTCCTATTAGAGAAGATTATGCCCCATATACTTGTATGGATGAAGATGGGTACCCTATTGCAGGAATGATTATGCCACCCTCGGCTCCTGAAATTATTATGATCTCGAGCGACGATGAACCCGAGCAGGCTTTGGAGGGAAATTGGGTAGCGGACCCACTAGTTCCATTCTGGAATCAATTGAGGAAGAGGAGCCAATGAAAGAAAACCGAAACCCAAAGAGGATGAGGAACCAATGAAGGAGGAATCTAAGCCCATGGAAGACCTGAACGCTATCATGTCAAGCGAATGTAGCAATGTGATATAGGAGATGAGCGGGGAAAATGTTATCTGACAGGAGGCATCGTTTAGTTCATACATCAACTGGAGCACAATGGGAAGACATAATGAGGAGACTGCTGAAGAGGAAGAAGTGGAAAGAGTAGAAGTATTTGAAAATCCGTGGGAAGAAAATGTGCCTGGATTAGAAGAGTTGGAAGAAGGAGGAGTCATACCAGGAGTACCAGTAGGCGTAGGACATGTCCCATGGAATCAGCCATGGTTGGCCTAGGGTATTAAAGAGCACAAGAGGAAGATGGCAACGAGGGAGATGATGAGTTGGATAGAAAGGAAGAAGGGGAAGGAGAGGTAATGATTGATCTGGGATGTTGGAGTCCATCTTTGTCATCGGACTCAGAAGAGTAGGGATTGGATCTGGTTAAGTAAGTATGTAAGAATAGTATGTTTTGTTTCGATGTAGTATTTTGAGATGTAATGGTTGAAGGAACGGGGAGGGAATCTTCTTTTGGACCCCATAGTTGACGGATTTAATGATGCAATAGTAAAAGGTTTATAAAATTATAATTGTCTCCATTTTGGTACCACTCTTTAAAATTAAGTATTTAAAGTAAGGTGATTTTGGCTTTGAAAATGGATAAACAAAATAATTTCACCGACGATCATATTTTGAATACAAAGAACATTTTTCGAGTAATTTGATTAAGGAAAGAATAATGCTCGGCTATTATCGTAAATGGATCAGTTGTTTAATTTCAAAAGTTAAGTATGAACACGTCGTGAATTTAATATCACAATTTGACTATGAGGTATTTAATAAATGGTTATTAAAGGAATTTATTTAAGGTAAATAAATCTTATGAATATGTTTCATGTACGTAATTGTATAGATTGGACTTATAAAACATGTTTTATAAAGGAATTTTTTAGAACTTAAATTTTGGTATTTTCGAAAGGAATTTCAAACGATTTTTGGAAAAGAAATAACAGTATTATTTCTAAAAAAGGGATTTTGGAAACGAAAAATAATCTTACGAATTATTGATTCAAGTGGCTCGAAAGTAACTAAAAAACGGGCAGGAGATGTGTCTGGACGGTAAACGCTTCTCTTAAGTATTCCCTTTTTTGTTAAGGAAATATGCGAAACTATTGGTAGTACCCAGTTCCTTAGTATCATTTCTGAGTTACTCGATTAATATAATTTTCCAATATTAAAAGGAATAATGTGAAGCAATAATTGACAAATTAATGGATGGCAATTTATACCAAAGTGTAATATCTTAATTAATAAGTATGGGTACGCTTTGATCTTTAGAAAAGAAATGTCTAAAGTTAATAATGAATAGTTTTGGGTTTGTTGTAAACATTTTTTAGCAACCTTTGTTTTTAATACCCTTGAATGACACTTTGGAAGAAATCTTATGGGTATATTTAGATCATTAGTAATGGGATCTTAAAGATAATAACAAGTATTGGAGTTTTTTTAAAAAGATGGAAAATATTATAATCAACAAGTTATAAAAGAGAAGTTCATTTTAATACTGTTCTGGTGGTAGTTGTTTTAATCTCTTTGATTATATTTTAAAGTAAGTAAAACTTGTTAAGTAAATTATAAATATATTTAAAGCTGACTAAGTATATGAATACTTTTATATATTTAAACTTCAATAGTAAAGAGAATAAATATGTATAAAAGGAGTTTAATTGATAAGGGAGTGTTAATTGATGAAGTAAGTTTTAACTAAATGAAGAATGTTATCACATTTGATATTAGCTAAAAAAATTATGGTAGTTTATAAATTTAATATATTATTTTGAAAATAAGTTCTCTGGAAACCATTAAGATATGTTTAGAAGTGTATGATAATAAATGATTATGTAATATAAAGAAGTGTCTTTAAAAAAGTGTTTAAATAAAGAAAATACTTAAGAACATATTTTATAAAAGTATATTTTTTTAAATTAAAGTGTAATTAGCAAAAACAAAATGATGTTTGAGAAAGATGGACATCAAATGTTTTGAATAAAAATTATAAATGGGAAAGTTTTGTAATATAAAATAAGTTTAGAATTAAATTTATAAGGATATTTATTAACAAAGAAATTTCAAAAGAATTTGGAAATAATAATTATAATGTCATTATTCCAAATAAAAGACAATCAATTTCTTTTGGGGAAAAAAATATAGAAATATTTTTGTGAATAAATATTTGAAAAAAGGGGTAAAACGGTTATGTATAAAGAAGTATCTTTATAAAAGTTTGAATAAAGATGAAAGATTTATGAAATATTTTCATAAGAATTCTAGGTATATGGATTATTTCGTCGCATGATTTAATCTAAGGTTCGAGCGTAGAACTTTGACAAGTTTTGACACTTATCCGAAAGGGCATTTATCACTCGATTCTTGACGATGAACATTGATGAGGATTTGTAATTGGTGCTTGAGTTTTCTATCATAGTTGAGAACTATGCAAGGGGAACAAAAGTTCTGATCAGAAGCCTGGTCAGAGTCCACATTAAAGGATCGAAGGATCAAATACTAGTTCGAAAGTAAAGTTATGGATTCAAAAAGTAGATCAAATCAGATATTGCATACGGATGATCTATATACATCGTACGGTAATAAGTTAAAAATAAATATTTTGGGCAAAACCTTTAGGTTTCTGTTTTGGGTAATTTTGGGACAAAATTCTTTTAAGAGGGGGAGTCTGTAACGACCTGCCAATTTATCACTTTGATAAATTGAATTTATTTTTAATTAAAGGCAGTAATACAAATGATATCATTTCAATTAATGATGAGTAATCGTATACTTATTTTGAATAAATATTTATTAATTAGTCGCATCATATTTAAATGTAGATTTATTAATGATTTAATAATTATTTTAATTATTCAAATACTTATTTTAAATAATAATAATTAATTTTAAATAGTTATAAAGTAATAGTGAACCATTAATAATAGTTTTATAAAGAGATATATTTAATTTGAGAATATAAGGAAAACACAATATCGCTTTATTGATATAATAGTTGTAAATAATTTTTAATATGAATATATATGGTTTTATAAATAAAATATGATCATTTTAATTAATTTAAAATGATAAGAAATTTATTTTGAATTTTTTAAAAAATATACGTACGTTAAAATATAAGTGAAAATGTGGCTGATGATTCATTCTCCTGATTTCAACGATTTAACGAACAAAAGTTGTTCAAAGTCTTCTGAAGTGTTTTGCGCCTACATATACATACATTTATATGTTACATACACATGATAACATATATATAAACATATATATAGGAATATAATTAAATATAAGAAAGTGATATAAAATAAATAATGTATTTTCAAGATTTCTTACTCCTTAGGCTTAAATAAGTCAATATATGCATACATGAGATGATGGAAGTGATGGGCACATGGGGAGAGGTTCTAGCCATGCATAAGGTGGGAGAAGTGTGTTGGAGAAGCTTTGAAGTGGTGATAAAGTGATGATGTATGTATGGATACTTTTACACTCTTCCTTTCCTATAAATCTCCTACGCTCTTCTCTCTTTTTCCATTCATCTTCTTCTTCATAATTTTCAATCTTTTACCATCACTTTAATGGCTTCCATTATAAAATAACTTATGTCTAAATTTATTTCAAAAAGAACGAAAATTTATAAAATATAGTTATAAATAGCTAAACGCTTCAAAACAAGCTCAAATCTCCATCTCTTCACCTCCTAAACCCAAGACACCACCATCCACCACCTTTGGCCATGAGCTCCACCTCTTTACCACCCTAGGCCATGAGTTACAAGGCTTGGCCAAGCTTTATCAAGGACCCAAGCTCAATTTTGTGAAGTTTCATTTCCAAATAGCGGATCTATAGCCGTTCTTAAACCTTGTTCGGGTGGAAATGAAAGTGAGAACTCCTAATTTATTATAGTATATGTTGGATGATGATATGATGTTGCAAATGGATGTTTAATATGCTTTGATCATCAAGTTCGCTTATTTTCATATGAATGTTGAATATATATGTAAGTCACGATTATACACGTTGAGAAACACAAAAGGAAATCACTTTCTTTAGATTAATATAATGTCATATATGGAAGTGTTAAAACTCTTATAAATGGTTTAAAATGTATTTGAAATGTTTTGCAAACATTTCAAAGTTTTTTGGTGAAGCGCGTTGCGCAACAGGAGTTCGCGATTTCACGCTATAAAAGTCAAACTAGTGCAGAAGTTGGAATATAGCACGACATTCTTCGAGATAAGAATTTTTCGAACTATTATATCCATAGTTTTCCCATGAAGAAAGAAAATTGAGATTTCGATGTATATTTTGAAATATGAGTAAAACAAGTTTTTGAAAAATCATAAATTTGTAGTTCAGAATCCAAAATTGGATTTCTTTGAAAATAATGTTTTAAATTGTTTAAAACTATGGAATAAATTTTATAAAACTTTTAAAAAATTTTAAAAGTGATTTGAGTAATAAAAATGAATTTTCAAATAATAAAAGTCTTGTTGATCAATATAGCGTAAAAAGCACTTTCCACGGCACTTTTCCATAGCTCTTTTCTGTAACTTTTGAAATATAGTTTCAAGCGAAACTATTCCTTTCCAAACCTTTTGAAAATGGTTCCAAATGATTAATAAAGTGTTTTTATGTTGATTTGAAGGATTTATGAGACAATTAAATGGTTTAATGATTTAGAGTCGATCGAATAACTTGATTGCCTTATAGGTGTCATAGAGATAATGTCTAGACTTGAGTTCGGAAAACCAGTTTCCTTCTCTCCCTGGCTATCCGGACTGGCCCGACGGATGGGATAGTTAATTGGTTTACTTGGATTGAAATTTTCTAAAGAATGAAGAATAAAGTTTTCCAGCATTTGTACGAATTGGATTTTATGGAGATAATCTTCTTGTACTCGGTGTTAAAGCCTGAAGAGGAAACTCGTACTATTCATGGAATTTAAAAGGTGTTTTCACTGATATTCCACTCATAGTATTTGTTGAATACGGGGATTGATATAGAGTAGAATTAGATGATTTCTTTAGATTTTTCTCACTTAACAACTACTGGTTTCTGGATTAACATCCTAAATAACGTGGTTTTAACTCAATCGAAATTGAGAGTTTTAAATTAAGAAATATTTGTTAATATTTAAATGAAATCATTTGGGGATATTTCCCTAAGTATAAAAGAAATGATTTTGGATTAGTCCATGTTTAAAAAGAGGTTTTTAGTAATCAAAAATTTGATAAGAGAGGTTTGATAATTTCGTATATACCAAAAAATATGTTTTAGAAATATATATTTCTCCGAGGGAGATTTTTGATAAAAAGAACTTAAGCAATTTAAGAATGATTCCCTATTCACAAAACCTCCTTTTATCGATGATGGGATTTGAAGGAACCGAGGTTGGATATGAGGGAATTCCTGTCCGAAAACCACTTCGAACTAATGTATGCGCTCGAAAAATGAGGACCTGATAGAGAGAATACGAAGATCAAGAATCTTTGAGATGAAAGGGCTGCTTGTTGATAATTCTGGTTAGCTCCCAAATACTAAGTAACAACGAACTTTTCATTTCTGAAATTCTTTGGGTTGCAAGGACTTCTCGCTACTAATCTTGGGGGAAATTCCAGATAGGATGTGGTAGAAGAGTGCCTACGGTTTATTCAGCCCTAGAACGGACTTGTATGGATGAATGTCTGACATTACATTCTGAAATTTATGTCGTTGACTTTTATAAACGTACATCTGTTTGGTGGCGGAGAAGGGAACTTCTCTTAGCTTAACACCCTTATCTAAGACGTACAAGCTCGGAGGTTGTATGTTTGTAGAAGTCAATAAGTGATCGATAGTATGGTAAAGTGGCATTCAAAGAAAGATGATGTGCTATGTGAAAAAGTAATCGTTACCTCAGGCCTCACACCCCAGAACTGATCGAAACAGAGTTGCATGCGACAAGGCTATGTGCTTCGCAACCATTAGGGTATAATCATCCCCTTCTAGATGTATTTCTTCCCGCTATGACATTCGGGATGTAAATTATTGTGGATGTATGCTATGAGGATCCTGTCAATAACGATCGGGGTGATGACATATTTGGTACTATCTAAGGAAAGGTAGGCCTACCTTGTGTTGGTAGAGGACCATCTGTTGGGCCTCAGTACATTCTTTTAGAGATGTACTACCGGAAGGTAGTCCCTTCACCTATTCACTTGTATGGAAACTCATTCTCCAATAAGAGTTCATAAGATTTTGAATGTAGAAATCCATCTATTACAAGGTGGTATGTGGGAATTTAATAATGTAACATTTTCGGCTAAGATTAACAAATTTACTTGCAAAGGTTTTCAAAGATATGTCATTAAAAATAATATCAATTATTTTGAAGTAGAATGTTTTGGTTATCATAAGGTAATAACCCGTTCCGTGTTTATGTGCGGCGTGGTCTTATGAGACACCTTTTTTTTTCAAAAGATGCATTTTGAGTTCCCACACCACTCCCATAACCGACCCAGAGTTTGTTTTCCCTTTCCCTCAAACTCTGGGTGCCCTAATTTTCCTCGGACAATAGAAGAAAGTTGGATGGAGCTTGAAGCATGGAGTCAGAAGATTTTCTGAAGATTTGGTATCCATTTCCACAACACTTGAGCAGTATTGTATTCCGCCTTTGTAAGGATAGATATTTATAAACGTCCGTGTTTAATTATGATAAATGTATTTTAATTTATGTTGTAAAGATTATGTGTTGAAATAACGTATGTGAGATTCTATTTTGTCTTTATTTTTCTTTCTTACCCTTAATGATCGGCTTCTCCGGGGCTTGGATCTACGGCACTGAATACCAAGGATGTATTAGTGTTGATTTCTAGGAGTCGAAGAAATGGGTCGTTACATTATCCCTAATAAAAAGGGCCCAATTTAATTGGGCCTTGGGATAATTTTTAAAATATTTTTGAAAATTAAGACAATATTTTGAATTTAAGATAAAAACATGTTTATCATAAAAGATTATAATATAACATAGTTTTCAAAATGCTTGAAAATGTAATGAAAAGTTCAAAATGTTTGAAACAATGTAAATATTAATTCCAAATTTTAAAATTACTAATAAGATTAATAAAATGAATTAATTAAATGAGTTAATTAATTAACACTTATATGCATGTATATTATATGTTGATATATGTTATGTTATTTTAAAATGTTTAAGATAACATAAGCATACATATATGTATATAAGATAATTTCAAAATTAATATAATTAATAAAGTAATTAAAAGTCAGTTAATTAACTAAAAATAAGCATATATCATATATATGTGTCTTGCTATAAAGGTTACAGTAGATATGTCCAATATAAAAGTTGTATTGAAATTAATTAAAATTAAGCAAATAAGATTTAGTTAATAAAATGTTATACATAAGATTATTGTATAAGTTAATTAAAATATAAAATTTATGTAATAATGAAACTTATATAAATGAGTGTATAAATTAAAGGTGGAACATTTAAGAAACCCAAGTAGACTTAAGGAATAAGTACATATGTAAATGTACGTTTACTGTGATTTCTGATGTGTCTGGCACTTGAATCACGATGGTATTTCATTAGAAATACATTGTTCCATAAGTCGATATCACTCAATATAATATATTGAAGATTATGAATCTTCAATATAACGTTGCCGTCTACCATATATATTAATAAATTACTTGCATACTCCTTAGTTGTTGAGCAAACTCAAGCTAGGGATGTTATGCGTAGTATTGTTAATATATTGAACATATGAGGTAAGGTAACTATATGTATTTGTTGAGCAAACTCAAGGTATATATAATATACTTAGGCCATCATGATATGGTAAGTACAAGTGAATAATCTCTTTCAATTTATTGAGCAAACTCAAGGTCGAAATGAGATTAGGACAAAGGAAAATAGGTTAGGAGTTGTATGTGATACAGCCGATAAGGAGTCTATCCATCATTTATGGGGCTATGATTTGTTTAGAGAACTCAATGTCAGAATATCAAGATAGACGAGTCCTAACACCCACTAATGAACTTAAAAGAATTCTATGTTTCATCTTAGGGTTTAAAGAAACATAAAAGTCTAGTGAAAGCTTTATTAGAAAAATGAAATGGTAACATTTAACATTTCTCATATTTTAAGAACATATGCAGACTAATTTAATAATTATCTACAATAATAAATTTGTGGATTAAATATGATTGATAAAATGGTTATCAATTAACATATACAAATAAAGTGAATTAAAAGTTGGTGAATAGAAATGTAATTCCCACTATTGAATTCCAATTGCATGTTAACGTTTCAACACCCATGCAAGTGCCTGATTTTACAACTACTGAAGACACTCCTGGTTTGGCCACTTACGCATTTATTTGGTAAAGACCATGTGTTGCATTTTACGAGTTTAAAACTCTAAAATTATTACAAGACTATGGATATTTGATCCATATACAATTGCATATAATGTTATATGATGAACTATCGAAGTTTGCAATATACAATATTTCGATAAAACCAAATAAACCTTACTGCAAGATGGAGTATTCAATCCGATTGATTACAAAGGGGATTATATTTTGTTAATGTAACACAAGGCCAAAAATTACAAGATAGATCTAAGAACTCAATCGCTGAAATCTCATTTTGATCGGTTTACGTAAAGTCAACATATTTGATGTCCTTAAATGTTAAGGATAGTTGAATGCGCTTTTTTAAAGAGTTTATTTTGATATTGTAGTAAGGTTTTCTTTTGAATAGTTGAACCATTTGAAAGGAAAACGAATATATAAGAATAGATGTAATTTAAGGTACAGTTGGGATGAAAAGAATGAATAGTCACTTCTGCTTCATAGAGAAACATTGGAAATGAGAATTGTAATAATAGATACTTAATATTGGAATAAGAAATATAATTTATATTTCGAAATGTATTTTCATATAGAAAATTGTTTTTTATGAGTTTTATTTCTTTGAGCTCAAGATATTTGATCAGCGAACACTTCACTGTAAATAGTTGTAATGTATGAAATAAACAAATTGTATTAAGTGAATGATGAACCTTCGAATTTAGTATACTAATATTGTAATGGTGGAAATAGTGGGAGCATGTCATATAGCACTTGTTAATTGCATTACTATAACAATTGTTTTCATAAAACTTACATACACTATTTTTGGAATAACGATTATTTGTTGGTACCGACCGAAAGAAAATTAGACATAGCTATATTTCAATATGAATATTCTTTGTGAAATAAAACTAATACGTGGTAATTTTTTTACAATAAAAGTGATGCATTGGAAAATAAAAAAGTATCTAATATTATTTATAGTAGTTTTGGAATTATAGACTAAGCCGTAGTTTTGAGAAATAATTTTATTGTATGATTTTGAATCGTATGATACTTGTTAATTATGTCTCAAACAATAAAGGGATTTGCACCCATTTAGTGGGAGTATCATAAGAGTTGATTAACTATTCAAATTGATATATATGAATGTATGCAATCGTAATTCTATAAATACTAAAATGGTTCCACATACTTCGTTATATTCACCGATGAGTTATCGTCGATATGGACATATGCATTTGATACGCATATAGTATGTCTATGGTAAACTTACAGAATACAAAATAGAAGTTAATAAAATAACACGCGATAGCAATGATTTGATTTGATCGAATAAGTGAGTATATTGGAACATGTTCTGAACGTACCTAAAATGAATAAAGATTCAATCTCGAAATTACTCCTCCATGTGATACATAGTGATGCATCGATATGGAGTAATCGAACTTTGTTGAATAATGCACGATTAATTGTAGTGAACTTGAGTTAGTATCTTTTTATAAGTAATGTACTTAAGCGTAGTACACAAGATTAATATTATCCATCTAACAGTTTACAAAATTTGATAAGATATGGGTTTATAAGAAACTCCAACATATCCTAGGCGAAGAAGTTGGAAGGTTGTGCGAGTCAAAATATTGCTCGTAATAATTGTTCATGAGGGATCTTGTATGAATCTCCCTAAAGAATTTTGAAAAGACTGTCATTGGATGACATATTTATGTTTTGAACATAATTTTTGTAAACTAAAACCTAGTCTGTTTCATAAATAAAGAAATTCATAAATCGTTTATGAATACCTATTCTATTGCACCAAGAAACAATAGTTGTTTCAAGATATACCAACTTCATTATGAAGAAATTTCTTTGAAGAATTATTGGTAGTAAAATGGAATTGGGTACGATCCATAGATAGAACTGATCATATGAGATGAAATGAAATTAACTAACCTAAACGAACACATAACATTAGAATGTCTAATAAGTTTTCTCGCACATCGAAGAGAAACTATGAGTCGAAAAATATATAATCCTAGATTGTTCAAATAAACCATTAAGAGTGTTGACTCTATATGGTATGATGTGCAAATCCAAATGAATTCCAAATATGCTATCAAAATATAGATTTTGGTGGTCGTAACTGAAGGGATATGATCCATCGACTACAATTGTGTCTTTAGAGTAATACTAATGCAGTTGGAATGAAATGAGTAATGTCAATAAGAATAATATCGCAAATTTCAATTGTTGAAATTAGCGTAATAGATTCAATATTCAACATGTTTAAGGCAATTCGGATTTACTCACAAAATTATCGCATGATAAGTCCTAGTATTTTCACACATATGTATTGAAACAGAAAATTCTAAATAATGATACTGTAAGCAGTTTACACATACTAACCAAAAACGTCTCAAAGCCAGTGAGAGCGATATTGAGTTTGTGAGTCTTTGGATATGATCCAAGAAACGATATGAAAGTACCATTTTATAAGCATCAAGGCCGAATAAGTATTTTGATAAAAATATCAAATAGTTTGATTTTCAATCAAAGTGCAAATGAAACGTGTGTTCATAAGAAAGAACGTTAAAAGGTACATTGATATTTCTAAACTATAAGCAAATAATACGTTGTTGATTTTAATGTTGTATTTGTGTTAAAATCAGTCTTAGTTGTTTCAATACCCAACTTTGGATTAATAAATGATATGTTTTATAGTAAGTATAAAAGGTGTCGGGAATGTCCCAAATGATATGCAAAGGATACCTTATTAAAATGTTTAATATGGAACCTGTAAGATTGATTCCTTTGCATTGGTAAGAGGAAGTATCATACATGTTATGTTGCCTACGATATCAAGATTCGTTTATGTATTTGATATATGAATCAAATATCAAATCCAAACACTAAATGGTTGTTTGAACTCATACTTCATAAGTCATATTGGGTATAATATGTCAATAATAAATTTAAGTTAAGAATCTTTGAGTTGGGAATGTTCCAAATAAAAGACCATAGCTTATTTAATGAAAAAGGCTACGTACATCGCCTTGAATATTGCTACAGTAAAAAATAATGTGTATAAAATTATAAATGCACAAATTTATAACTGAGGTGATTCCAAATGTAGAGAATTTCATAGTTATATGATAACAAAGTTCGTAATAGAACATAGAGCTCACTAGAGGTCGAGAGACATACTCCGAATTATTCTACGTGATAGAGCAGCTTATCATCGTCGAAGAGAGTTGATTGATAAAGTAGACAATTGAAACATGATAGCATACCTATTCACAAAAGGACTGACCCAACTGGTTTTGAGAAAACGATTGGAGAAGTTGGAAAAAGATTCCATAACTGACCTCAAGTGCAAGTGGGAGATTGATAGAGTTAGGGGTATACCCTAAGGGAAATTATGTAATTTGTTGCATATATCTAACTCGTTGAACAATCTTGTTCACAATAAAGGTGTTTCTTTTTATTATATACTTGATATAATGTGAATATACTAATTAACTAATTTAACTAAAATTATATTTAATAGAAAATCCATAATGGTATATATTGTGATATCAGTTACAAAGTGTTGTAACCGTGAGTAATTTATCATAATAAAACAAACGTACAATTTTATATGTTCCAAGTCAAGATGCATCGAGACTAGATATCGATGTACTGTTGAGGCTGGAGCATGTAACGCTCTCTAAATGTTGGGCAGTGTATTACCATGACTGTTGGAGGCCCCTAGGTGTTATGTACTGATAGTTAGTGGGTAACTATATATTGAACGACTCGCTCGACAATTTTCTATTAGTTAATATAACTGAGGTCAAATAGAATATATCAATGTGACTGATTTGCATAGTTCTCTTGACTCAAGAATATTGTGGATCTTCAAAATGAAAGCTCCGCTTTGATTATAGTCAAATCGTGGCATGGCATTCCATCGAGCGATTATAGTTGGGTCGAGTGGAAGTATTGGAAGTGGAGCACTATTCAAGAGAGGATTTGTCTCCTCAATTTTATGTGGTAACTATCATGGTCAAGTCATGTCAACTCAAAGTCAAAGTCTCTGGCCAGAGCATTTTGGTTAATAATAATTTTTATTAGTGAACCAAGGACTTAATGTTTGGCCTATAAAGTTGAATGCAGACGATATTGGAATTTTGATCATTACCAAATTCCATAGACCCTAATATGATATTGTTTTGACGAAGAGAATTGGTGTAAATAATTGTCACTATCAGATACCGCTTATAATAAGTAAAATTTGATTTTACCAAAAAGACCTACTAAATAACATGTGAACATTAATATTTAAGTTGTTCATTATTAATCGCTAACTGAATTCACACCTTTGAGTCGCACAATCGCATTTGTGATTTCTCTAAAAAACCATACAATTTAATTAGTTTGTAAAATGTTGCAAAATGATTAAATTAATTAATATTTATGAAATATTAATTATTGTTAATTAGTTTGATGTTTTAATGTTGTTGGTAATTATTTTAATGCATACATAAAAGTTACACTTGCATATATCGATATGCGATATCAATATAATTTTAAACATGTTTTTAAACAATAAAATAATTATATAAAAGTTGTTTTCTTTTATTTGGAAAAGTTGCATCTTTGGAATGTGTTTGGATCAGCCATATAATGGTAAGAGGAGGAAATTAACTAATAAGATTAATTTAAAAACAGGAATTAAAGAAAAAAAATTAATAGGAGAATAGGAAAAGGTTCCTTTAATTCCATTAAAACAAAAACCTCTTCATGTTTTAAAGGTATAGAAAGCAGAACTGGGCTTCCATTTTTGCTCTCTTTTCTTCCTCTTCTCTATCATTCATCCATAGCTGAAACTCCATCCAAAAAACCAGAAAAACAAATTCAAATCAACGTCAAACTAAATTAAAAAGGTAGTTCATTCTTCTCTTGCAAAGCGGGATGGTGATTTGCTGGAAATCTGAGGAGAAGTATAAATCAAGGTGTGATGAAGGGCAAGGTCTATCAGATCTAGATAGTGACCAATCAGATCTAGGTATTGTTCTATCATTCAATGTGCATGCTTCATCCTAAGGTAATTATATATGTGTATAATTCTATATTTATATATCTTATAATATGTTCCTGTCCCTTTAACCTCCATCTTTCCCTTTTGTTCATACTTGTGAATTTGAATCTTGAATCGAATATCTCCATTCCCTTGCTTGAATCGATTACCATGTTAAAATATAGAATGTTTTCATTTGTTCACTACTGCTTTGTTATGAATTATAACACCTCATTTTCTGTCTCATGTATGATTGTTTGATTAATTAATTTAACCTGGATCTAGACCTTCTTAATTTTATTTACTGTACTCTATGTGATTGTATACAAAGTTTGTCTAATGTAGATCAAGATCATTATCTCAAATCTATATATGCCTATGTCGTTTGTTTTTGTTGTTTAAAAAAATGAACATAATTGTTCTCTGAATTTTATTTTTTTAATAATTCATTTTTTCATATCAGAAGGGTTACACTTGAATATATAGACATGAGTTGCTATATAATTAAAACTTGGTAATAATCGCATTAATTAATCTTTGTTATCCAATTAATATGATATTTTAATTTTCGTGTTTCAAATCATTCTAATATAAACTCTTCCTTTTAAAAGAAAAAAGGAAACATTAAATTAATGATACATTCTATGATTTGCAATTCCATCTAATTAAAATTTATATCTTTGCTTAAAAAGGTAGGATTTTTTCACAACCTTTGAAACCATTTTCATTAATCTTAATGTTCTTTGATTTACCGCATGTAATTGAAATGAAATCTATTTTATTTGAACCATTATGCTAAACATTAATTTTATATGTATATGTGTATATATATAGTGTGTGTGTTTTTATATATTAATAAATATATAAAACCGTTCATGTTTAGGATGACAAAGCATATATATAAACGGGAAGTGTGTCCATTATGGTGTAATCCCAACACTTAAGCAATGTTTACATTAACGTTGTACATTATTATATGGTGCACTTACACTATACACATAAGCGCATATGATATGCTCATAATCATATGTAATTAATCAAATTAAATTGAATACATTCAATTGAAATGTTAACATGTTTATTCAACATATTATCAATCTAATCAGAGACACAGAAATATGATGTTTTTCTTTCTCCAATTAATGTTGTTTAATTTCTTAATTAACTGCATAACTATTAGAGAAGGAAACTAATGGTTACTTTCTCATATTTATTTTAATAAGTAACGACTATAAAAATGGGTGTATTTGATACACTCATTCATATAAATTTGTATAATATTCAAACCCATTTGAAATTGTTTTACCAAATTAAATAAAATATTGATTTTATTTAAAAGAAAATTTAGATAAGATCTAAATGCATTTAGACATCATAGGCTCGTTAATGATTCAAAATGGTAAATTTTTTGAAATTCACCATTTCTTCCATTATAGGCTGACCCAGTTCCAACAAAATCGTCCCTTACTAATTCCAAATTACACTTAAATCAACATTCTAGAATAATTTTTGACTCTTATTACCAGAATACATGGCTTCTTTATTCGACAGAAAAATCCAAATAAAATCCAAAAGCCTATTGAGCGGTTGAATATATTCAAAACCTATTTAAATTTATATAGACATCATATATCGATATGTCCATACATAAGTTTTATATATACATCCAAATAACTACTAACAGTACCCAGAATATTTCAAGGAGCTACCTATTTACTATTAACACTCCAAAACATCAAATGTAGTAATAATTAATATTTCAAATATTACTTGATTTAATTATTTTATAATACATAAATTAATTAAATCGTGTGGTTTTTGGGAAAATCCACAAATACGATTGTGAGACTCAGAGGTGTGGATTCAGTCGTCAGTTAATATTCAACAATTCAAACATTAATGTTAGCACGTCACTTAGCTAATGGTGCAACAGTTTGGTCAGATTCATTGCTTACAGATGTTTTGGTAAAAATCATATTTTATATTATCTTAAGTGATACCAATAGCGATTATATTTACACACGTTCTCTTTGCCAAAACTATATCACATTAGGATGTACGGAATCTGATGTTAGTTAAAACTCCAATATTGTCCACATTTAACTTGATTAGTCCATAAATAAAGCCCTTGGCTTAATACTAACACACATTATTCACCGTTCTACTCCAACTAGAGATTTTGACTTTGAGTTGAGCACAGTTCACCACCATACTGATCCCATAACACCGAGGAGATGAATTCTTTATTGAATAGTGCTTCACTTAAAATGCTTCATTTAAAATATAGCTATAGTTGCTTGATGAAAAGCCATGCCATAATTTAATTATAATCAAATTGGAGTATTCACATTGAAATTCCATAGCATTCTCTAGTCAAGGGATTCTCATAGCATCGTCACATTAAGATTTCCTCTTTGACCTAACTATTACCAACCAACCAATAGGAAACTCTTGGACGAGTCATCCCATAGCCGTCCATTAGATATGAGTATGTAACTATTTGGTGTTCCTAATAACCATAGGTAATACACTGCCCAACATTTAGAGAGTGTTATGTACGCTAGTCTCAACGGATGTATTGATATTCTTTCTTGAAATAACTTAACAAGGAATATTTAAACAATATTTTATTTTGTGATTAATTTGTAACAATCCAAAATTTAACCCGTAATAATTAATTCGTTAACTAACTAAATAATAAAATAACTTTGTAAAATTATCAGAATTGAGCCACGAGAGTTGCACCATTGTGTCTGTGGTAATTTTCCGGTCAATTTCCATATATAGAACGTCAGAATCCAAGTTAATATGAGCAAGGAACAAAATAATCAAAGAATATATATATATAAGCCAGGTCGACTGGCTGGTCGACCTGGGCACAAGGACGGTCGACCCACCTGCTAATTTACGTGAACGAACGAACGTTCATTCGAAAGTTGAACACGCAATTTGCGTTGTTTAAACTAATTCGGTCCTTCTATTCTTGCATCCTATGGCTCCTATTCAGCCTATAATGTAGTGCATCCAATTCAATCCCTAAATCCAACGGTTTGAGATCCACTTCTACCCCTATAAATAGAACCCTAGGCCTAACACTTTTTCTAATTCTAAGATTTTCTCAAATTGGATTCACCTATTCAGGAAGAACCCTAAGCAGAATAATTTTCCAATGAGAAAATCATTTTAAATAAAAATATTTAACAACCCCAAGTGGATCCGTGAAGTCCCAAAGGGAAGTGCTAAGGACCAGAGCTGAGCGATTGTAATTATTTTAAATTCTCTAAGTAATTTAAAATAATAGGGTTTTCAATAGTTGGAGTTTAACTACAATTTTTGGAGTAACCTTTTTAGTAATTTATTTCTAATTTTTAGAATTATTTTCATTCTATTCCTTCTAGCTATTCTTTTTAGTTAATTTTAGTTTATTTCTATTAATTATAGATTTTTCCATTTAATTACAGTTTATTTACAGTATTTTAATTTATTTATTGTTAATTACGCATTGTTTACATCTTCGTTCTAATCCTTGGGTTTCCTTTTTTTAGTTTTCTTTTATTTCTCCTTCTTCTTCTTCGCATATGGATTAGAATAGAATTAACGTGAAATTGGATTAAATTACAAGAAGTATGAAATAATGGAGTATGAGATGTAAATCACAAAGACTGTAATATAATTGGAATAGGACAGTGATTATGCCTAATTATGATATTAATTGGACCGAATTAAGAAGCCTAATTATAACTTATAGTTATAACTAAAAAGAATAAAAGAAGAAAGAATCTTATTTTTACACTTAAACCTTGGGTTAAGTAATAAGCATGATTATAACGTAAGTTATAAATTGATAAACTATGGAAACTATGGTAAACTATGAATACTATGGCGCTTAGGATAAATTAATAAGCAATAATAGTAATTGATAAAAATAAAGGCTTATTTAAATAATTTATCTAAGTTAATAAGCAAAGGTAAGAGTTGGACCTGTACCAAATAGCATTCCCCTAATATTTCTATGGTTACGGTGTTTCATATAATCCTGAAGTGAGATAAGTGCTTCACATAATTCTGAAGTGAGGCGAGGGGCGCGCTTATGCTTATAGTGGTAGTAAACGGTCAATCTATGGCAGTTCCAATCAATGGGGTTTGAACAAGAGGTGCACCTAGATTGTTTGATAGGGACCAAAACCAACAGCATTTCCTCTATTTATTTATTGACATGGTGTTTCACATAACCCTGAAGTGAGACGAGGGGCTTCACATAATCCTGAAATGAGGCGTGGGAACGCTTATGCTGGCTAGGGTAATTAAAAGATCAAAAGAGGGAGCAACAGGTAACATAGGCATGGTGGCAGTTACACGTGCGACTTCCATTTTGGTGCTCAGTAATCGCTATGAGTTCCAAGCGTTTAGTAAGTGTGTCTTTCGTAGACACCAAAGTCTACGGTGTAGGGAAACGTTCGGTCCATAATAGAAACTATGCAATAGCAGGTCGATCAAAGGGTAGAATTTTATGGAGAAGATTCTGCTATGTATTTCCCTACTTTTATTTCCGTTTTTCTTTCTTTGCACTGGCACTTGAGAGGGATAATTATACTCTTATTTTTATTGAGACAGCGAGTTTTTATTTCATAGGACATATTAGGTTTTGAAACATGTATGTTGTATTTGGTATTTGACTTATTTGGTTCATGAAGCAATTATGAAGCTTTTGTTTTGAATAAGTTATTATTGTTTTTACCAATTTTTGTATTGTGAATCTTAGTCTTTGTTGGTTTCAGTTTACCTACAATGCACCATGCCTTTTAATGTGTCTTTTGGGTATATTAAGGGGTGTGGAGTGTTTCACTTGGTATGAGAGCCTAAGCTTGCAGGATTTCCAAAATTTTATTTTAAAAGTAAAAGTAGTTTCCAAAATAACTTCTTTTAAAAAGTGTTTTTCAAAAAAGAACTCTTAGAAATAGTTTTTAAGTATAAAAGAGTTTTTATTAAAATCCTCTCCAAGTCCAGTGCAATCTTCTTTCGATTCTTTCGAGCCTAGTTTCCCTTTTCTTTGCATAGAATGGCTAACTGATTTTGTAGAGCTACAGTACCAAAGGTGCAAGGGCAAGTGCCCAATACAACACCAGTAGGTGGAAATCCCTTTAATCCACCCATATTAGCCGCTCTCCTAAGCTATGCAAGGACTTCGCTAGTGTAAGAGGTAGAACGTTTTCTGGCACGAAGGATTCTGAGGAGACACAAGTTAGTTTTGAGAATTTGGAGCAAAGGTTTAGGCGGTTAGGGTTGGAGGACCGATAGAGTGTTCAACCTATATATTGGAAGTTGGAAGAAGAGCTTAAGGGGGTTCCTACAAGCTCTAAGAAGCCAGGGTGGAAGGACAAGAAGGATAAGAGGAAAAGGAAAGGTCCTAAGAAGAGAATCAAGAAGTGAAGTGCCATAGTTGCAGAATGATTGGTCATTATGCAAGAGACTACAAGAAAGAGAAGATAAGGGGAAGGTGTTATAGTTGTTGGCAACTTGGTCACTGGAGTAGGAGTTACCCCCAACAGAGGGGGCAAGGTGTGAGTGTACTAGTAGCGCAGATCCAAACTTTGGATACAACGCCTTCCAGCAGCAGACAAATCAAGGTAGGAAAATTTGATTTCTATTTCTGATTTTTCCATTTGGACTCTTTTCAATTTTGGAGCATCACACTCTTTTATCTCTAGTTCTCATGTGGATTGTTTGCATTTAGACATTTCTTTAGTAGTAGACCCCATCTTTGTTTCAAACCCCATAGGTTTACTCTTATCTATAGTTTGTAGGGGTTTGAAATTTTTTATCATAGGCATAGAATTTGACTACGACGCCTATGTTTTAGGATTTTTGGGGTATGGGATGATTTTGGGAATGGATTGGCTATCCACATATCGAGCTATATTAGATTGCGATAGAAGTGTCGTTAGACTAGAGACATGCATCAGTAGGACTCTCGAGATTTCTTGCGACCTACAAGGGTCAGTTATGATAAGCTTCCTTTATTCTCTCGATTCATCATCATCAGAGTTAGATTCGGTTCCTATCGTGGGTGATTTTCTAGACATCTTTAAGATGGTTAGGGGACTACCTCCCTAAGAGAGAGATTGACTTTTGGATTTATTTTGCTGGCTAGTGGCATTACCCATAGGGCATATGGCACCTAGAGAAAGGAAGGATTGAGCAAGAAGATCGATGAGCTTTTAAGAAAGGTTTCATAAAAAGAAACATATCGGAATAGGAAGCGCCAATCATCTTCGCTACAAAAGCAGGTGGTTCTCTTCGACTTTGCGTTGACTATAGAACTGAATAAGCTCACAAGAAAGACCCATTATCCACTCCTTAAAATAGATGATCTTTTTGACCAGTTAGTTGGCTCTTCATTATTTTCTCAGTCTGGTCTAGCCATTGAATTTCATCAGCTTAAAATAACTAATGACAGCATTACTAAGACCGCATTTAGGACACTCGATGGATTTTTTAAGTGGTCGGTTATGTCTTTTAGGCTAACCAATGTCCCAGCCTATTCAATAGATTTAATGAACCATGTTTTTAGAGATGTCCTAAAATAAAGTTCGTGGTATTCGTGATCGACATTTTGGTGTTTTCTAATAAGTATGGAAAAGCATGCTATTCATCTAAAGGAGGTTCTTCGTATGCTTCGTGTTCATCAGCTGAAGACAAAGTTCTTGAAGTATCACTTTTGGCATAAGGAAGCGTGTTTCTAGGATCATAGCATAGAGAAGATCTACACAAGGAAAGAGTTTGAGAAACGATTTTGTATATTCAGGTTCGGATTGTGAAAATCCAAAGAGAGGTAGGTAAAGATTGGAGATGTACAATAGATTCGGTTGATAAGGAAATAAGAAAGCCCATGTGTAGATAGTTGCAGAAATTATAATTGTTTCATATAAGTGGATTTAAAGGAAGTACCTTAGAGTAAATATGAGTATAGGAACAAAAGACTTTAAGTAAAGAAATGAGATTTCCAAGGTTTAGGAAGGATACTCCTAGGGTAGTAAGTAGAAAAAACCACTTTATGTCTATACCAATAAACTGAAATGATTAGAATTGAAAAAAATCTATATAATTGATAATATTTTTAAACTAAATATTGAGAATATAGTAAGAAATTTAAAATTGTTTTTTATAAAAGGGAAAATTTGTTGAAAAGGTGAAGTTCTTTTTGAAGAATTATAGAGCGTATATAGCTCGCTAGTTTCTTTGTAAGTAAATAGAGACTTTAAATATAAAAATCTAAAATGTATTATATATTGAAAACATATATTACAACATTTAGTATTGTAATAGATGTTTTCATGAAAATAAAGGGAGTATGGACTATAACGCTACCGTTATAGTAAGTGACTCACGAAGGATCTGCTTTTACATAATAGATATGGTTTATTAGTATTTAATTTTAATTAAATTCATACGCTAGTATTTTTGGGTTGTAGTAACAGTGTTTTACGCAACATCTAATTTAAACCTAAATAAAAATGTATTTTTAAAAGATAATTTCTAAGAATAGAAATGAAAGTGATTTGTGAATACAGCTATTAATTAAATAGGTATAAGAAAATGTTTTTGGTTATAAATATATTAAAACAGTTTTGAAGATGAGTTTTTCCTGAAAAGAAAAGGTTAGATATTAGTATATGTCTATCATAAGAAAATATAATTTAAACATACTTTAATCTATTGGGATGATAAGAATAATGGTATAATTTTCTATGAGACAAATAAAAATATTTTGTGCAAGTTACAAGGTATGCATGAAAGATATATACAAGGTATGGGAGCACCATATTTTGTATAGCCTATTTCGAAAAATATAAAATAAGTTCCACGTAATTTCTTATAAACATGAAATCCTCTTTTAAAAGGTTCATAGAAGATTTTAGCGTTAACAATTTCTTATTTGAGAAAGTAGTTCCAATATATTAAGATATGAGACCATAAGGTATAATAAGAAGATGTTTTGGAAGCACATAAAAATAGTTTAAAGATATTTTATAAGAAAATGGTTTGGTGAAAAAGTAAATAAGTTTTTGAAAATAGAAGACTTAATAAAAGTAGAATTTGAAATTTCAAATTTTTATAGAAAATTGAAAAGGTCATTAAAAGAAAATGAGGAATCAGTTTTGGACTTAAAATTTGAAATTCCCCCCCCCCAAGTTGGGAAATAATGTTAAGTAACCAAGTATTTTTGAATTTAATAGAAACTCAAAAATAACACTTTTTAATGACAAAGATTTTGGGATTTGATGTTTTAAAAATTTAGAAACCTTATTTTTTAAAATGTAACTACAAACACCGAACCAAACTCCTAAATGTCAGGTAGATAGGAATCATTTTCTAGATGTAACGGAAAAAGGGATAAAGCTACAAAGGAGACGGTAGTAATTACTTTTGGAAGTGATAATAGAGTTAATAGAGTTTCCATAGAGTGTATATGACCCTAGTGAGAACCTAGGAATGTTGATTCATATGAGCAGACTAAAGAAAAATACTAAAAGGGAGTTTGTAAAATTGTAAGACACACATGGTTGAGAATGGATATCCCTGATTTTGGAAGAACTTGGGTAAAGAATTTTCTTTAGTGGAATTCACATAAGATAGTAGTTCTCAAGCTAGCATTAAAGTGGTACCTTTCGAAGCTCTTTATGAAAGGCCACGCAAGTCGCCTTCGTGTTGGATAGGGTCTACAGAGAGATTGCCTTGGTTCCGCCATAGTTAAGAAGACTTCGGGGAGGATTGATTCGATTGGGAGAAAATTCATATTTCACATCCACATTCCGTTGGTAATAAATTTCTAGAATTTCCTATTTCCATATTGAATAGGTTCTTTCCTTTAATATCCTTTGGAAGGATAGAACTTAGGATCTAACCTATAGATGGTAGGATTTGATGTAAACATGTTATGCATGATGTGTGCTAGTGGTTGTAAGTGTTTTCTAGTGGATGCTAATGGATGCATATAGGTACACTAGGCACTATTATTCTTTAGGGATCAGCCTAACTAGGACACTAGAGCACATGCATATGGATGTGTGTGTATTTTATTCTATTTTTCATGGTTTCTATAAATCATCCATTGATTGTTGCATTTGAATGATATTTGTAGCATGCATATACAACTATTATTTGTCATTAGGAAATTTTTGCATTCATTTGGATAAATGGCACAAACATGATTGCATAAAAGGAGGTCAACTGAATTAGGGGCCTCTTAATCGTTTACATAGATAAGAACATTTACACTGCACTAATTGCATAAGTATCATAAATTGCATTAGAAAAACTTAAGGATAATGGATGAATCGTTGATGATTGAGTAGTTGGTTGCAGAATTGGATAAAAACATTTAGTAAATTCTTTTGTCCTTAGAGATTTCAGGGACGAAATCCCTTAAGGAAGGGAGAATGTAACAACCCGAAATTTAACCCACAATAATTAATTCGTTCATTAATTAAATAATTAAATAACTTTGTGAAATTATCGGAATTGAGCCATGGAGTTGCACCATTGTGTCTGTGGTAATTTTCTGGTCAATTTTTATATATAGAACGTCAGAATCCGAGTTAATATGAGCAATGAACAAAATAATCAAAGAATAAATAAATAAATAAATAAATAAAATATATAGGTCAGGTCGACTGGCCGGTTGACCTGGGCACAAGGGCGGTCAAGCGCCCAATCAACCTGCCTGCGTATTTATGTGAACGAACGTTCATTCGAAAGTTGAACATGTAATTTGCATTGTTTAAACTGATCCGGTCCTTCTATTCTTGCATCCGATGGCTCTTATTCGGCCTATGACGTGGTTGCATCCTATTCAATCCCTAAATACAACGGTCTGAGACCCACTTCTACCACTATAAATAGAACCCTAGGCCTAACACTTTTTCTCTTCTAATTTTTTTTCCAATTGGATTCACTTATTTAGAAAGGACCCTAAGCGGAATAATTTTCCAAGGAGAAAATCATTTTAAATAAAAATATATAACAACCCCCAGTGGATCCGTGAAGGCCCAAAGGGAAGAGCTAAGGACCAGAGGTGAGTGATTGTAATTATTTTAAATTTCTTTAAATAATTTAAAATAATAGGGTTTCCAATAGTTGTAGTTTAACTACGATTTTTGGAGTAACCTTTTTAGTAATTTATTTACAATTTTTAGAACTATCCCTTCTAGCTATTCTTTTCGATTAATTTTAGTTTATTTCTATTAATTATAGCTTTTCCCATTTAATTATAGTTTATTCAATATTTTAATTTATTAACTATTAATTATGCGTTATTTACGTCTTCTTCCCACGCCTTGGATTTCCTTCTATTTTCAGTTTTCTTTTATTTCTCCTTCTTCTTCTTCTTCGCGTATGGATTAGAATAGAACTAACATGAAACTGGATTAAATTATAAGAAGTCTGAAATAATGGAATATGATATGTAAATCACAAAGACAGTAATATAATTGGAATAGGACTGAAATTATGCCTGATTATGACATTAATTGGACTAAATTAAGAAGATTGGCCTAGTTATAACTTAGAATTATAACTAAAAAGAATAAAAGAAGAAAGAAGCTTATTTTCACACTTAGACCATGGGTAAAGTAATAAGCATGATTATAACATAAGTTATAAATTGACAAACTATGGAAACTGTGGTAAATTATGGAAACTACGGTGCTTATTTTAAGACTTATGATAAATTAATAAGAAATAATAATAATTGATAAAAATAAAGACTTATTTAAATAATTTATCTAAGTTAATAAGCAAAGATAAGAGTAGAACCTGCACCAAATAGCATTCCCCTAATATTTCTATGGTTATGGTGTTTCACATAATCCTAAAGTGAGACGAGGTGCTTCACATAATCTTGTAGTGAGGCGAGGGGTACGCTTATTCTTATAGTGGTAGTAAACGGTCAATCTATGGTAGTTAAAATCAAGGGGGTTTGAACAAGGGGCGCAACTAGATTATTGTTTGATAGGGAGCAGTACCAACAGTATTTTCCCTATTTTTCTATGGATACGGCGTTTCACATAACCCTAAAGTGAGACGAGATGCTTCACATAATCCTCAAGTGAGGCGTAGCTAGGGTAAATAAAAGGTCAGAAAAGGAGCAATAGGTAGCATGGGCATGGTGGAAGTTACGCGTGCGACTTTCATTTCGGTGCTCAGTAATCGCTATGAGTTCCAAGCGCTTAGTAAGTGTATCTTTCGTAGACACCAAAGTTTACTGTATAGGGAAACGTCCGGTGCACAGTAGGTTCTATGGAGTAGCAAACCGATCAAATGGTAGAATTAGTAATCCCACCTAATCAAAGCAGCTATCAAGGACAAGTGCAAACAATAAAATTAACATATCTTACTAATTGAGCAATAGTTATTCATATTTATTTTCAGTTTCCCTCTTTTCTATTTCCTTTGTTTTCTTTTATACACTAGAACTGTTGTAAGGTCTTTTACTTTCACTTTGCTTAAAGATTCTAGTAGTTACCATCATTCACCAGAATTTTAGTCTGACCTACTCATCTACTTTCCCCTTTTCCCCCATAGGCAATCAAGGGAGAGGGTAGTAGATTGCAGTTACTCAGAGGTTTCTTAGAGAAGATTCTGCTATGTATTTTCCTACTTTTATATCCATTTTTTTCTTTGTACCGGCACTTGAGAGGGATATTTATAATCTTATTTTTGTTGAGACTACGAGTTTTTATTTCACAGGACATATTGGGTTTTGAGACATGTGTGTTGTATTTGGTAGTTGACTTATTTGGTTTATGAAGCAATTATGAAGTTTTTGTTTTGAATAAGTTATTATTTTAGTTTCCACTATTTTTACCTATTTTTGTCTTGTGAATCATAGTCTCTGTTAGTTTCATTTATACCTACAATGCATCACATCTTTTAATGTGTTCTTTTGGGTATATTAAGGGGTGTGGGGTGTTTCATAATTACTCACGATACAACTATCTGAAACTACAAACACATAACATTTTACTTAAGGATTTTCTTATTAATACATTTCAAATTAATTACTTAATCAATCATATCACAATATAATAAGATATATAACAGAAATCAAACACCTTTATTATGAAAAGATTGACTTCGGAGTTAGATTTATGCAACAAATTACATAATTTCCCATAGGATATAAAACTAACTCTTTCAATCAGCAATAGGGGTTGACTATATATGGTTATGTGAAGGCTTGAGAGAATTTTGAATTGATCTTAGGTTTGAAGTAAAGAGGGCTAGATATTTTCAATTCAACTCTCCCTATAATTACTCTCTTATTTCTTTCAGTCTCTCCACCTTTGTTAAAGCTTGGCTGCCTATAACCCCATGGCTGAATCTAGGACTCCATCCCCTCCAAACTACAGCGCTCCACTAATGATTCGACTCTTCATTTCGTAAGGTTCGAATAGTGGATTCCAAATCCAAGGAGAACAGTGTGTTATAAGTGGTTAGATCTTAAAAGGTAAAAATTCTATTTTATATATAACTCTATGATCATGCCTCTAAAATCAAATATACATTATTACAACATGTATGTAATTAACTTAACATTTTAGGGTAAATAAATATTTAATATAGATCTAATTTAAGTTGACATTTTTTAGTTAGATTTAATAACATATAAACTTATTTATTGTAGGCCCATATAATATAACTTCATATTAAAACTTATTTAAATATTAATACGTATAAACATTTGTTATTTAATATGTGTGTGCGTTTGCATAATTTTTAGTCATAAACACACATACATATTTAACTAGCATAAATTTTATGTATGCATATAATGTAAAAAAACTTTTGACCATCTGTTTTAAATTTCGAAAAAACAATTTTTCCCTCTTCTTATGGCCAAAAATAAAATATTTTAAATATTATTAAATATATATGTACATGTATATACATATGCATTAATAAATAATTATGCATAAATTTTACATAAAATAATTTTGATTGAAAATATGTTAAATAAATTTTATAAAATTAAATTATTTATAGTCAAAATGTTAGATATTTACACTTTAAATTTTAAAGTTATATGGTATTTTAAATTAATCAAAACTGGTTTAAAAATTATAAAATAAATATATTTGACCTTGTCAAATAGATTTTAAATTATGATATTTTAAAATTAAAATTTCAAATTTATATTTAACTTAAAAAATTAACTAGTTTTATCAATAATTTTTCAATTTTAAATATATATGTATGCATATGTGTATAATATTTCAAAGCTACTTACTTAATGCATACGCACACATATGATTTTATATAATATTAAATATAGAAATATTGTGTATGTGTGTGTCTATACTATATTTATATACAGTACTAAGAATACTTGTATGCAAAATCATATACACATATTTTAATATATTCAAATATATGGGTGTTTATATTACCCCTTTATACTTATATGAAATTGTCATATACATATGTAAGTTTATTACACATACACACACAAACACACACAACAAATATAAATCTCAATATATGTATGTATGTATGTATGTATGTATGTATGTATGTATGCACATGTTACAATGTAGTTGTCTTACATTATTATGTTATATATATATATATATATATATGTCCTATCTTAAAGATACAATAAAATATAAATATATTAAAGTAAAATAAAATATTATTTTAAAATGTAGATTCGATTTAAATGTTAACTAGTAGTTTACATAGACCGATTAAGATCATCTTAAGGATTATTTATTATAAAATTTACCTCATTTTACCAGTTGCCAAATGAACTGGTTTCAACAGATGCAGTATAGACTGCAATATGAAACGACTGTTAAGTAAAGGTCGAGGCATGTTCTTCATAATAACAACGTGATAAAATAGATTACCAGCGATAGAAATGCATATTATAAAAGGGGATACAAAGTAATAACATTACGGATCCACTCACTAAGGCCCTTTCTCACTTTAGTGTAGGAGTACTAATCGAGAGTATCATTATGAGATGCTATAATTGACTCCAAGTGCAAGTTCGAGATTGATAAGTCAACGAATACATCAAACATAAATTAACGACAATACTTATAAAGGAAACAAACGATATGTAATAATAGAAAATTAGTGTTAATCGCTTAGGAAAAAAATTGACAAACCTCTCTCATTGTAATTTTTTCATCAAATCAGGAAGATTAGTGGTTGGGAAAAAAATTCATGTTTGATATATCTGTAGAATATAGTAGTCTATGATTTTTGTTTGATGATAATAATCATGTGTGTGCGTTTGTTGTAGTATTATTACAATATCATAGAAAGAAATATTTTTTTTACTAATAGTGCATGCAAGTATAGCACGAGCTTCCATAATATTTTTAATACAATATTTTATATACACTATTGTATACCCCTTCATATAGATCAATCTGCACTCTCTTACTCATAACATTTTCAATATGGTATTAACTCTATATCCCCACTCACCTAAATATGATTTTTATCTTCTCGCTCCATCTTTTGTCCAGACAAAAACTTGCTTTACCTGACAAACAACGAAGTAGTAAAAAGCAAAAAGAAAAAAGTTACATTGCAAAAATAAAAATATATTTGAGCCTGATATTGCCTTAGTTCATTGGTTTTGTTTTCATATTTTAAATAGGCACGAAAAATAAAGAACATGGACTAGTGCAACAGGTACACATAAGAACCAGTATGACATGTTCATATGGGATATGAGTTCAAATCAATAATGTGCACGAGAAACTTAAGACATGCACAATGTATTACTGTACATGCCTTAAGGCCAAACAAATTGAAATAAACATACACATTAAAATCAAGCCTACAATCACAAACCAGCAAGGTCACACCCTAAAGTTCAAAATCAATATAGTGCACAAGCAAAAACAAACCACAATGCATAATAAGGTTCAAGAAATTTAATCACGTGTGCACAAACCAGAAAGGAGTGCACATGTGCACAGCCAAAGAAATAAGCAAATCAAAAATATCAAGAAAGGAAGGTAGTACAAGCTCAGAACAAGCTAAGGAAAGAAAACAACAAGCCCATGCACAAATCGAAAAAGTAGTCCAGGCATAAACACAAAGTGCATAATTAGATGCAAGTATAAAGCAAGCACACCAAGCTAAGGTAGCAACACATAAGCTCATCATAAAGAGGTGCATAACTCAAAGATGCAACAACACAATCAGGTCATACGTACAAGAATGTACATAAAAGGAAATATAGTTCCATAACACAGTAATGCACAGTAATGTGCATAATGGCAGGAAGAAAGACATGATGCATCAATGTACCATGTTGCAAGTTTTTCAAAACATAAAATGCATTCAAGCAAGATACATGAGGAAATGCATACTGCCACAACATAGAACTGGAATAAGTTGCAAGCATAGTGCCACAAAGCAATATAGTAAACGAAGCATAGTTCGGGATTAAAAAGGAATAATAAGTTTTTTTTACACAAACACAAGATACATGAAGCAATATATATGCAAGGAAATAACCATTTTTGAAGTCTGTTGAAAAATTCAAAGTAGGCCAAAAACCAAGTCAAAGTTCGAATAAGAAAATTCTTGGCCAACATTCAAAATCAAAATCGAATCCAAAAGCCCTAATTTGTAGTTTGATTAAATCAAACTTACCGCAAACTTAGGAAAACTCAAGGAGCATTTTTCTAGAATAGATCACTAGAAAACCACTATCATCACTGGCAATTTTATAGTTGAGTTAGAAGTAGCATACAAATCACAAAAAGGAAAGGAGATTGTACCAAATAATTCCAAAATCATCACTTCAAACAACTCGACATAGGAGAATCGAAACCATCAGGCAAAACAATCAACCAATCAAGACGTAAAGTCATGAATTCATCGATCAATTTTTGAATCGTCGTCTTCTGGATCAGAAGAGGAGAAAGCCTAAAAAGGATGAAAGAGAAAAAATAAAGGAAGGAATCAACCTATTAAAATTTAGAAAAGCTTTTTTAATTTGGATCGGTTTGTTCATACTTCATTTTTTTAATCTGTTTTAACTTCAAAACACTAGTTTTAACTAGGATTGAACCACAATGTGTAGTTTGGAAAATTCTCAACTTGGGGACAGAGTTGAGCCAAGGTTTCTAGCCATAAGGTTAGAATAATTAGGTTAGCGATAGTTGCAAGTTTACATGAATTTTGTAAGCGATCAATTGTTTAATCTTAGTAAAGATCTCGGAGGCAGCAGTAGGTTGGTTTTGCCAAAGTTAGGTAAATTTATATGTTGCTTTTATTTTCACATTTACTCTTTATTATCTGTATTGCAATTTTTTATTTTGTGAATTTATAATAAACCCCATTCACCGCCTCTAGGGTTAATTCGATCCTACAAGTGGTATCAGAGAAAGATAGTCAATTCACACCTTTTAAACTATGACTATCTTTAATAATGATTTTTTGAAGGACAATCTATAGCTGGGCCAACCATGTTTAATGGTACTAATTATTCATATTAGAAAACTAGGATGAAAATTTTGTAGGTACTATTGATGCATAAGATATAGATGAAACTGGTTATAGTCTGCCTGCGTAAAAATAGATGATCATGAAGTTCTTAAGCCTAAAGATAAGTGGGATCCAAATGAACTTAGTCTTTATTGTTCAAATGCTAAGCTATGAACTCTATTATTTGTGCTTTAGATAAAATAGAATATAATCACGTTTTTCATTATGTGAATATGTAGAAAATTTGGCGTATGCCTGAGGTGACTCATGAAGGTACATCACATGTCAAGGAATCTCATCTAGCAATGCTCAACAATGAATACGAGAATTTCGTAATGACGAAAGATGAAAATATAAAGGAGATGTATGGACAATTTTCAAATATATTATTCAAATCCAAAATGCTAGGAAATGTTTACATGGAATTGGAGAAGGTCCTAAAAATTATGAGAATCCCTCCAAGAAGTTTTGAAGTAAAAGTGATAGCAATTCAGGAATCCAAATACTTAAAACAGCTTAAGTTGTAAGAACTAATAGGAAATCTCATCACCTATGAGATGGAGCTAAAAGTTAGGGAATAATGTGAAAGTGGAGATTCGAAAAAGAAATTAATAGCCTTAAAAAGTATAACCGATAATGAGGAATAAGATGACGATGTAGCTGAGCTAGCATTATTGATAAAGCGATTCAAAATGTAGACCAAAAACACGGGAATCCAGCAATAAACCCAACAAATAAAAACCAAAATTACCAAAGTACTGGATGATTCTGAGAATGAAATCACATGTCATAGATGCAAGAAGCCAGGTCATATCAAACAAAACTATCCATTGAATCGAACCATTAAAGGAAAGAAGAAGAAGAGAATAAGTTTTGCAGCCACTTAGGACGAGAGTGAAGAAGAAGAGGTGGACACCAACAGCAAGAAAGAAGAGTCACATTTATGGCTGATGGTAGAATCAAGTGACGACGATCATGAACCTAACGAGGTAGCATACTTATCCCGTATTGATTTACTTTTGGTATATCACGAGTTGAACATAAACATTGATAGATTAAAACAAAGATATAATAAACTATAATATGAGAAATACAGTACACTTGGTTTTAATAATGATTTACAACCAATGATTCAAAACATTATAAAATTTAACTTAGAATATGAGAAGTGTCAATCTCTAGAGGAAGAAATAAATAGGTCTAAGACTAAAGTTGAAATTCTAACTCTGAAAAACAAAGAGGACAGAAAAAGAGAAAATTTCATTAAAATATGCATCTCACTCTTGAATGAAAACATTGCTCTTAGATCTAATGTCCAACAGCTTGAATCGACAATAAGAAAATTTTCTAAAGGAGAAAAACCACCAAATATATTATTAGATAGTAAGACTATCATCAAAAATAGAAAACGACTCGGATATGATAGGGTTGAACAAATTAAAAGAAAGAATTGTGATAAGATCAAATTTCACAAAGTATTTTCAAAATGTTCAATTTGTGGAAAAATTGGGCATAGACAAAATAAATGCTGGAATAGGAATAAACACAAAACCATTAAACAAATTTGGATTCCAAAAGGTACAATGTATTTATTAAATTTAAACAAGTTTGGATTTCCAAGGGTAAACTATTCAATACTAACGATTTTCTATATAAACAAATTTAGGTATCAAGGATTCTAAATGCAAAAGAATGTGGTCTGACATCCTTTGCTAGGCCACTCACTTCTTCTAATAGATACAAAAACGGGCTAAGGAATGACTGCGATAGTGACAAACTTAGAGCTATTCTATATATGATTATGAGTAACAACAACAATGTTCCTTAGCCTAGGAAAATGAAATGAAGATATATATACTAATGGTGAATAAGAATACGACTCCAAAGCTAAGTGAAGGTATGATCTCTAAACTCTACTTTTCAACTTACTCTCCTTATTCTAAGATTTGATTTTATGACAATACTATAGTAAAATTGACATAACTTGAGCTCTGAAGCTCCAATTTGCGAAATTCAAGATGTTCTAGAAAATAAACAGAAAATTCTATGAATTTTATATTTTGTGTTTTCCAAGAGTTTGAACTTAAACTAATAGAAAACTACAAATCATTCGGTATATTATTTGAAATTTGTTTAAGAACTTCCTAACATAGCTATAGTATTTTGATAATAATTTCTACTTCGCTATTCCAATTTATATAATTGCAGATGTTTCGAAAACCTTAGAGAAAATTCTACAATTTTCGTTCTTTATATTTTTGAAAATTCATTTCAAGAATCCTTGAAAATTTTCTTTTAAATCGATACCATGGTTGATTATCACTCCAGAATTGTTTTAACACAACTGCTGTAAATCAATCAAAACTTGAACATTATTATTCTAAAATTTGAAATTCCTAAAGTTATGGAAAGCTAAATGATAGCACTACAACTTTAACGTTTTGAGTTTTTGCCGATTCATTTTACAGAACCTTGAAAAACAGTAGTCATGTCAGCACATTACTTAAAAAGTATTTTTGATTTATGCAAACAAATTGTAGTATTTTAAACATAACTTTTGATCGATTTATTATTTTGACTGAAACCAATTTTATTGATTATTAATATTGAATATCTAAATGTTCCAAGTTTAGTGCTAAATCAAATCAGGGCTTAAAGTTTTCAAATAGTGGTTTCAAATGGATTGAATTTTCAAAACAACAACCACCACTTGTTTATGTACGATGATTACTTCCATTTCCTTTAATGACAACTAAAAAACCATTGCTTGGAGAATTTTTGGTTATACATGACTTTATTCGACGTAAATGACTTTGCCTTTGTTTGGCGTAGATGGCTTCACTGATTTTTTTTGAACTTTTGAACCAATTCGATTGATATTGTGGACTATGTAGTGTACTAGTTTGATGGCGCTTATATTTCACACTTAACATTGATATGTGCATCTTTCTCACGCTAAACATATAGACGTAAAACACCACTTCGTTCGAGCTCATATTTGCATTGGATTTATATTTGAACTGATTTTAAAATCATCAGATATTTTCACAAAACTTCTTTTAAAAAATAGATTTTCGCAACTTCGATTGAATTTGGAAATTTTAGAAATGAATTATTTTTTTAATCTCTTTTCAGTTTAGTTTTTATTTTTGATTTTTTAGTAAGGAATTTACTTTAGAAAAGACGATGCATGATTGCTTGAATGTAACGATCCAAAATTTTTAATGATTTAAATAACGTTATTAACTAAATTTTTCATGAAAATAAACAATTAATTTTTTTTCAATGATGATACTTAGTATGCGTCTATTTAAGCATAGTAAGTGACAAATTTTTATTGGAAAATATGAAAGTTTATTCTGTTGTAAAATTTTCAATTTAGAATTTAAATTAGTTAAATTTGATGGGAATAAAATATTTTTGAAATCTGAATATTTTTACGTAAGAAAAATGTAAATCATTTTCTGAGTGAGATGTCATATTTCGTTGTGCCAAATTTGGACTACTCATGCCCCGTTTATTTTATTTTCCGTGGTTTAGCAATAGTCTGGCAGCGAATATCGAGTTTTGATAGGAGGGTCGTGTCGCTCATGTGTACCATTCTGTTCATCTCGTCCTGCTGATCTCCACAGTATATTCATTTGTGTATTTCGACGACCGATGCATGGCGAAATCTATGAAACGGTTAGTTGTATCAGTACCCGTTTTGAGCCTATTTGGTTTCCATATGACCGTTATTTACCCACCATGAGAAAACAAATAGCCATTGCTTTTATAATTCCTGAATTCACGTTCCTTACTATTTCAATTTATTTTTACTGGTTCGGTTTCCCCATTTTCATTCTCTTCTCCCTTTGTGTTTTTCGTGCCGTCGTACTAAATTTTTTTATAACCGAAGCTTATATATTTTTAGCATTGAAGCCTACTCATCTTCCCACGCCCATATTAGCATGTCTTTCCCCTTCATTGCCGATCACCTTCCCCCTCCGACCCGGCTCAACATTCCTCCCTCCGACAGTTGCTTTCGCCTCTAGCCTTGCAGCACTCTTCCTCGAGCACAACCCAATCTGCCTTTCGCCTTCATCCGCAACCCTCGTTCTCTACCTCTAACCACTTCACAACCCGCCGTCCACTTCTGACCCACGTCAAAACTCAGACTCCACCACCATCGTCTCAACCCACCACGCAAATGCCACTCCAGCCACCGTAACCGCCCTCTCCCTCCACCGCCTTCTTTCCACTGCATGTTGCTCCGACCACACCATTACCGAGCCCCCACTTGCACCCAACCAGATCCACCTCTCCCCGTAGCAGCCCTTCCCAGCCTCCCACTCGTCCACCTTCCCCTATGACTTGCCGCCTTCCTAAACTCTAAACACCACCTTGCAGCAGCCGCCACAACATCCTTCAACCCCTCGGCATCAACCTCCCTCTAACCATCTCCTTGAACCCGAACCCATCCACCACCTTGTCGAGCATCCCCTAGCCGATACCCACCCTCTGCCACCTCCTTTCCTCACTCGACAGCCTAATCATCTCCCACCTTCCCATTTCTGTGCAGCCCCTCCATCCTGCAACATCTCACAACGTCGAAATACATCACCCCTTCGACCAAGCACAGCAACAGTCCTATCTCCCCCACAGCCACCTTTATATTTTCCCTCCGAGCAACCATCGCCTGAAAGCATCCTAGCCTCCAGTTGAGCTCGACATTAAGGTGGTTTTCCCGATCCAATATGGGGAGGGGTGGGAAATATTGAAGGTGAGTGACCTATTTTTGTTCTCTGTTACACTATTGATATATATATATATATATATATATATATATATAAGATTTATATTTGCCTGAGATCACTGCTCGTTTGAGTTTTTCATCCCGTTTTGGTCGCAGCCTTATTATTTTGCTCATCTCTATTCTTGTTTCGTTGTCTCGATTGTTGTACACAGTCATTCGCTTTGTTTTCACCGCTGTTAGGAAATTACAACAGCAGTTCTAGCTTTTCGCTATCCCGCTTGTCGATCCGTGCTTATCCATGTCTGTCTGCATCTTATTCTTGTTATTTCTCTAGCCTCGAAAGGTGAGCGATCACTCACAATTGACATTCATATGTTTCGTAAATTGATTTCACATGAAATGACGATTTAAATATGTTGTTAAATTTGAATTTGTTAGTAATTTGATCGTTGAATATGATATGTTATTATTTGCAATTATTTACCCATATTTAATTGACATATGACACCATATCCTGTTGAATATATTATATTTAAGTTGTTAGTTATGATATATGCTTGCTATTGATATGTATGTCATTTTATATTATATTTTATTGTTCTCACATTGCAAGTTTCCTGTTAGTTTAGGAAATTCCTATGGTTTGAAATAATACATAACCGAACGATATATAGATTAGAAAAAATCGTTATGGGTTGAAATGATAAACCCAAGTGATTTTACTGATTTTGATTTTTGGGATTACGGATTGAAATGATATATACCTGTAAATATTAAATTATCACAGTTTGAAATAATAAATATCCGTATCACTTGACCATAGGATAGAAAATTATATACGGACACCGTTGGTCTATTTTTGAAAAATGATTTTCAAACTTTTGGAAGGAAATACATGGGTTCTAATAAAAATTGACTTTTAAAATATAATATAAAGATTATATTTTAATATTTATAAAATATAGATTTAAGCTACATATTTTGGAAATTTTAATTGAAAAGGTAAATTTTTAAGATTTTACTTATATCTTTATTATTTTTAAAATATATAAATTAAGATTTAATATAGATTTAATAATAAGGTCTAATTTAATTTAATATAATAAAAATTTAATTTAACTAATATATATATATATATGACATGTTTAAAATATTTATTTAGATTTATGTTATTATTTTTAAAACAGAATTTTGTAATAACTTTAAATAAATTCAGGTTGGCAAGATGAATTGAAATTGATTTGAAATTTTATTTTTTAAGAATTTTCTTTAAATAAAAATTGATTTGAAATTTTATTTGCTTAAGAATTTATTTAATAAAACTTGATTTGTAATTTAATTTATTTAAGAATTGTATTTAATAGGAATTGATTTTGAACTTGTTAATTTTGAGATTTTAAAGATATGTTTTTTATAACTTGATAACTAGGTTTGGAATGAAGGTGATTAAATGAATATTTTCAAATTTAAATAAAATTGAAATTGAATGTTTAATATTGTTTTAAATTTGTAATTTTAAATTTTATTAAAAACGATTAAGTTAATATTTTCAAATTTAAATAAAATTAGATTTGAATTTTTGAAATATAATTGAAATTTATCAAATTGAGTTATTGTAAATTATTTGAATATTTAAAATTTGAAACCTATTGAATTGGAAGTGGTTTAAATTGGTAGTTCAAATTTGGATTTGAAATCAGTATAAATTAAAATGGTTTTAATGAGAATTTGAATTGAACCTTTAACCTTTTTAATTTGAATCGTTGAACTGAGATTGATTTAAATTAGAACTAAGTTGATTTGAATTGATTTGTGAAATTGAAAGAAACAATTCTAATCTGAAACTATTTCCGATATAAACTCTTTTAAATATATATACTATTTTAATATATATTATTTTAAATTTATAAACAATTTTAAATATATATATTTTTATGTATAAACTATTTTAATATATAGTATTTTAATCTATAACCTATTTTTAAATATAAACTATTTTTAATGTATAACTATTTCAATATATACTACTTTCAATATTCAAACCGTTTAAGTTGGAACTGTTATGATTTAAAGTGAATATTGATTTCAAAAGTGAATATGGTTTCGAAAGATATACGATTTTGAAACGAATATGATATTTTGATATGAAGTATGACTTGTTTGAAATGTAAAATGACCACGATGTGAAATAAGCTTTTTGTTGTTAAAGAGCCCGGGATCAGATATTGTCATACTCTCTGCCAATACCGAAAACTACTTTAACAACTGTGTACGTGGTGGAGAATCCATAATATGTAGGATGGTTTGGCGAACGTGTATATGAGGTATGAACTTAGCCCTGACCCTCTTAGGTCAGCTTGATATGACTAAAACAGGAGCCATGCTAGGGTAAGCGAGGTCGCACCTCTGATCGAACATGCTTTTTCGATACCATATCTGTTACTTTGTGATTTATTTGATGGGAGTGTGTTCCGAGGTAGGCGACAATAGCTGCCATGCGTTACCACCAGTCCGGATCCGCAAAACGGTAGTATCCTATAGCATTGCCTCGCGTGCCTTGTCATATGCCTTATCGTGCCGATTACAAGTTTAGTTTGTGTCATACAACTATGGAGTACCCTTTGATAGTCCTCTATTTTACGGAGGAATTACGGTACTATATAGGCTACGGTATTTATATAAAAATTCGTTAAGGGGGATATGGGTGACGCCTTAACACTATTTTTAATATTTTACTTTACTACAGACGTTATCTATGTAGCATATTGTATTATGTATGTAGATAGTTACACAGATCCTTAGAGGATGAGAATTCCAAACGTCCTTTAAGTTATATTGCATTTCACTTGACATTTCACTTGAGTTGATTTACTTGCATAAAAATGTTAATCCTGACTCGAGTGTTTTGTGTTTTTCTTTATGCTCGGTCAGCCTGAGTGTCACAGCATTTGAGACTCACCTTTGAAGCTTAGAGCTTCGCTTGAAGATCTATCTTTTATCTATTCATCCTATCTGTTATTTTAGTTATTTACAATTATTTACGTTCAGACTTGCCATATGCTTTTGTATTGAGACTTTTATGTATTGGATTTTTGTTGTATTTTACTTTAGGCTCTGATGTTCTACAGCAGCTTCATGAACTACTATTTATCTGTTCCACTGTTTATTGTTGTATTGCTCTATATCTGTGATTCTGTGATTGATTTATTTATTGTATATGCTAAGTTTTGCCAAATATAAAATAACAGTATGTTGTTTTGAGCAATTCAAGTCTGACACGCGTGAATAGTTTTCGATTTGAATGGTTTGAAATAGTATGTCGTTACAATGAATCTTTTTGAAGTTTATCAAAAATTATTGATTGAGGAAGTGATAAGTAATGATTAAATTATACTTCATAACTAGTAGAAGAATATGTTAAAAATTCTAGAAAATCAAACATTTTATAGTATTTTTTAATTAATACATATTCCATGATCATTTCTATTTCTATCATCCTTCTTACAATCCATATACCATAATTTAATATACAGTGTGCAGAAGTTGGTATTTCGAAAAACGAGGAATTATATTTTTTAACTTGATTTAAATAATTTATTCCATCCCAAGTATAAACAATTTATTCTAACCCAAAATATTCGCTCTTATTTAAATGTTTTCACGGTTACGGATGGGTAAATAACTTTTACTTTTAAAATGGGTGCTTTCATTTTCATTTAAAAGTCCTCGTGGTTATGCATGGATGGAGCACTTACATAAGAGAGGGATAAATATTCAAGTAATTTCTAATCTCATTTAAAAGTCCTAACGGTTATGCATGGTTAGAAAATACTTGACATTCTTCCTTTAAGTAACTAATAACCTCATTTAAAAGTTCTATCGGTTAAGCATGGTTAGAAAGTGCTTAATATTCTTTGTTTTCTCTTTTATTAATTTAATCTAAAAAAAATCCCTTTATAAAAAAAATACCAATACTGCTATCACTATATAAAATTCTCACTAAATCACAATATGATCGTTACTTTAAAATGGAATATGTATCTAATTAATAGAATATTATGATTTTTGTTTGACTCATTGAAAATTTTAATACCCTTACCTTTATATTACAATATCAATCAAAATATTTCACTATGTCAATTATTATTTTAACTTTTGATGATAATAAAAAGGGGAGAGAGGTTAAGATTTTGATGGTTGAGTAACAACGTTGCTGATATTCAAGATTTGTTTTATCGTCTCCTTTGGCATCTAGGCTTTCTATTGACATCTAAGTTTTTTCTTTAGCATTTAGACATAAAGCTTTTTTATTTTTGATGCATGCACCTGTGTAGGAGAGCATAGTTTTAGATGGAGTATTTAAATATGGGGAGTTATGATCACGACAAATCAGATATATTTCTTGGTTAGAAAATCTTAATATATGTTTGTTATCATCAGATGTGGGGTTTGTAGAATATATCAATGTGCGTGTGCGTGTATTTGTTGTATTACTATTACAATATTACAGAAAGAAATAAACAAATAAATATTTATTAAAAATTTAAAGTACAAAACGAGCTTCCACAATATTTTTAATACAATATTTTATATACACTATTGTTATCCCTTCATATACATCAATCTGCACTCTCTCACTCACAAAACTTTCAATATAGTACCAATTATACACTTATACCCACTCACTCGAATATAATTTTTAACTTCAATATAGTACTAATTATACATTTATACTCACTCACTCGAATATAACTTTTAACTTCTTGCTCCAGCTTTTGTCCAAACAAAAGCCTGCTTTACCTAATAAACAACGAAGCAGTAAAAAGGCCAAAAAAAAAAAAATAATACTGCAAAAAAAAATTGAACTTGATATTGCCTCAGTTTAAAGGTTTTGTCTTCATATTTTAAACATATTCTAAAAATAACGAATATGAACCAGTGCAAAATGTATACACAAGGAGTAGTACGACATATTCATGTGGGACATAAATTCAAATCAATAATGCGCACGAGCAACTTAAGACATGCGCAATGTATCGTTGTACATGCCTTAAGACCAAACAACTTGAAATAAATAATGCACTTTAAAATCAAGATCATAATCACAATCCAGCAAGGTCAAAACTGAAAATTCAGGCTCAACATAGTGTATAAGCAAAAACAAAGTAGAATGTACAACAAGGTTCAAGAAATGTACACATTATGCACAAACCGGTAAGGAGTGCACATGTGCACAACCAATGCAACAAAGCGAATAAAAAATACCAGGAAAGGAAGGCAACACAAGCTCAGAGCAAGCCAAGGCAAGAAAATAACAAGCATATGCACAAATCAAAAAATAGTCCGGTCATAAACACAAATTGCACGGTCATATGCAAGTACAAAGCAAGCACATCAAGTTAAGGCAACAATGCAAACAAGCTTAATGTAATGAGGTGCACAACTCAAAGATGCAACAACACAGCCAAGTCATGTACACAAGCAAGTACACAAAAGAAAATGCAGTGTCACAACATAGTAATGCATAGTAATGTGCACAACGACAGGAAGAAGGATACGACGCAACAGTGTATCATGCTGCAAGTTTTTCAAAACATAAAATGCATTCAAGCAAGATACACGAGGAAATGCATACCGTCACAACACATAACTAGGATAAGTTGCAAAGCATAATGCCACAAAGCAACAAGTTACATGAAGCACAATTCAGGATTAAAAAGAAATAACAAGTTTTTTTTACACAAACACATGATTCATGAAGCAATATATGCACAATGGAATAATCAGTTTTAAAGTTTGTTGAAAAATTCAAAGTCGAGGGAACTCGGTCAAATAAGAAATCGTAACCATCAGGCAAAACAATCAACCGATCAAGATATAAAGGCATGAATTCGTCGATCAATTTTTAGATTGCTATCTTTTGGATCAGAATAAGAGAAACCCTAAGAAGGATAAAAGAGGGAAAAAACAGAGGGGATCAACTTGTTGAAATTTGGAAAAGCTTTTATTATTTGTGCCAATTTGTTCATGTTTATATAGCTCAGGGTGTCTTTGTTTTTCTAATCTATTTTAATTTCAAAACTCTAGTTTTAACTAGGATTGAACTACATTATGCAGTTTGGGAAATTCTCAACTCGAGAACAGAGTCGAGGCAGAGTTTCTTGGCATATGGTTAGAATAATCAGGTTAAAGATAGCCATAAGTTTACATGAATTTTATAAGCGGTCGACTGTTAAATCTTAGCAGAAATCTTGGGGGCAGTAGTAGGCAGGTTTTGTCAAAGCTGGGTAAATTTTTGTATTGCTTTTATTTTCACACATTTACTCTATTATCCATGTTGCAATTTTTTATTCTATGAATTTATAACAAACCTATTCACCCTCCTCTACGGTTAATTCGATCATATAATATCTGAATTGAAAATCTATTAGTACCATTTTCAGTCTAAATATACAAAATATTAATGTTAATTTGGTCAATAAGAACAAATTACAATCTAAATTAGAGAGATAAGTTCATATCTTATTTTAAACTCGATCAACACATATGATGCTAAACGCTCTTCAAAAACATCATTGGAATCTTGAATAAAAAAACCAATACTCATATCATATTATTTTGATAAAGATTTAGATGGAGATTGAAATGGAGACAGAGACGAACATTGAGATAAACTCTCTTCTATGATCTTAAAATTGGAGAATCAGGGTCTAAAATCGAAGAATTAGAAAGCTAGATTTATGGTTTAGAGACAGGAATATATAGAATAATTGTATTTATATATTAAAAATAGAAAAAAACAATAACAAAGGATGACAATTTAGTTATTTTACGTTATTTTCGTGAGATTCTCTTAACATGAATTTTTAAGAATAAAAAAACCAATTTTTTCATTTTCCTTAATCAAATCATTCTTGTTTGAAAAGGGAATTGTTAAACCGAGAATTAATTTAGATAATGCGAATGAAAAAAATAACATTTTCTTAACTAAATAGTCTGTTAAGGGAAAAATGAAATATTGATTATTCCTTTGTAAAATCAAAATTACTATATTACTCTTTTATAATCAACTTTCTTCATCCTTCCAAATTCTTTATTTAAACCTTAATTCTCAAATTATAAGCCCTAATTCTCTAATTTTAAACTTGTCCTATCTTCATCTAAATTTCTACCAAAATAAGATGATATTATTTTTGTTGTTGAAAATTTTAGTGATGTCTTCGAAGGATTGCTTATGATATTATGTTTTGACAATGTTTCGAAATAAGATATGTAATTATTTATTTAACTAAACCACAAATATAAATATTTGGTCAAGTAAAATTAATATTCACATTTTATATGTATTTAGATTGAATAAAATATAAATGGAAAGAGTTTCAAACAAAATGAAGTATAGTAGTGGAAAAATTAGTACATATTTTATATAGGAATTTGCTGCAAGTCCAATGTTATTCGTATAATTTTAGAGTGGTACTAAAAGTACAATGTTACGGACTATCTTTTGCAAAAAAAAAACGGTGCGTCATTTTACCCATAGAGGGCAGTCGTATACAATCGAATGGTTGTATACCGCCAAACGGTTGTATACATGGAAAAGAAATACATCTCATACGAAAGTACAGAGCTGCATATTATACACTTGCAACAAATATTATACTATGGTATGATTTCTATTCAAAATAAATTTCATTCAGTAGTACAATACTATAGCCAAACCATCTACAAATAATTTCATTTGCCGAATAACTTAAAACATATATACAGGGAATAGTTCGGCAGGATGAATAATGTACGAAAAATATTATGCAAAATTTCATACTACTGAGTAGCGTTTGAGCGTAAAAAAATAGGGTTGTCAAATTTTCAACTTCAAACCATCAACAGAGAATGCGATGAACTCAAAACGAAAAGCAAAATGCAAAATCATACCTTCGCATGATGCCTATGGCCGTGACGGCGTGGATTGGGATGACGTCGACTTCGACTTCTTCTTTGAGACAACTGGTTTCCTTTTAGGATACATGACGTCGCGGTGAAAAATTAGGCTGAAAAGGTGGGTATAAAAGTAGGCCTGTAAACGGATGCAGTCGGATACGGATAGTGCTGTATCCGTATCCGTATCCGAAAATGAAAATCCGTATCCGAATGCGTATCCGATATCCGCGAATATCCGTTAAATATTATCCGTATCCGTTAATATTTTCGGATATCCGAAAATATCCGTATCCGGCTTAGCGAATACGGATATTTTTGGATATCCGACAATATCCGTATTCGTATCCGAAAATATCCGAAAATTAATCAATATAATGCATATTTTATTTTTTTGACTGAAAAAATGGTGAAAAGAACTTGTAATACATAAATTACATCAAATTAGCAATAGGTAATCCAATCACACAAAATGAGTACAATAAATTAGTGTATTTGTATTAAATTTATGGATATAAAATAATATATTAATATATAAATATTTAATTTCAAACCGAACGGATATTTATCGGATACGGATACAGCCATATCCGTATTCGTATCCGAAATATGTTTCGGATATCGGATATCCGCATCCGCTTTTCGGATATCGGATATTTTTCATGTTTTCGGATACGGATGCGGACGGATTGCGGATATTTCGGGTATTCATTGACAGACCTATATAAAAGTGTTACCAACTTGGATAGTGAAAAAAATGTGGATAAAATGAAGGATGTAAAGTTATAAGGTAAAAGGTAGATCATAATATAGAAGAGGGCTATTGAACCAAGGAAAAGGTTTGGGTCATAGTCGTCCATAACACCTAATTTATTATTTCTTCCCTATCGATTTTTTTCCAGACCCACATAATTTTTCCCCAAAAGTCGACCTAGCTTCAGAATTCCTTCTCCCATCACAGAACCCTAATATCAAAAATCAAGTAGACGCATTCCAGTCATGGTTCTAGGTCAACTTGGCGGGAGCATATCCCGGGCGTTGCAGCAGATGAGCAACGCCACAATAATCGACGAGAAAGTATTAAACGATTGCCTAAATGAGATCTCCCGCGCTTTATTGCAATCTGATGTTCAGTTCAAATTGGTTCGGGATATGCAGTCTAATATTAAAAAGATTGTCAATCTGGACGATTTAGCTGCTGGCCATAATAAACGAAGAATTATTCAGAAGGTGTGCCATTTTTATTGAATTTTTTTTTTTTTAATTTGGTAGATCTAGTTGTCATTTTCGTCTTTTGCCTACTGAAGTAGCAGTAAAGTTCTTATCTTTATAGTGACAAATATTTGTTTTTTGTTGATTTCTCAACTTCTCTTGTTTTGATGAAGTTGTCACTTGGTCCAGTAGATAACCTTTTGTGTTCGTCATGAAAGCAGCTGACTACACCACAGCTTGATTTCAATTTCCCAATAGTATTCATACCTTAGCAATTGCACGAGTCAACTTTAAATTCGTTATTGCAATTGATGAGATATTACCTACAATTTACTTACTTTATAGATTTTATACAGTGTTTGTTATTATATTCATTTTAGGATGTAAAAGAGAATTCCTGTAAGTAGTGATAATACTATCTTCCCCGTACGGTTAAACATCCAACATGAGTTTTAAACACCCATATACCATGAGTCATTAGAATGTTCACTAATATACATTAGACGAGTATAACGAGTGAAATAAATAAATAAATGTGTGCATATGGGGGGTGTATCAAGACAAAATTTACAAAAAGTGGATGGATTCCATAGCCGCTATTCATACAATGAGCAGTGTTAACTAAGTTTGGAGACGAACACAGAAGACTAATATGTATTTGATGGTTGCTCCGCACTCGATACACTTGGTTCAAAGTGCAACACCCCAAGGAATAACAGTATCAAATCATGCATACATATGTGCGTGTACACACACACATACATATATGTGTGCATGTATGTATATATCTGTATATTGTTACCTAAGACAAAATCGACAAAAAGTGATGGACTCCATAGCCGCTATTCATACAAGGAGCAGTGCTAACTAAGTTTGGAGGCGAATATATCCAACATAGAAAACTAATATGCATTTGATGGTTGCTCCGTGCTCGATACACTTGGTTCAAAGTGCAACACTCCAAGGAATAATAGTATCAAATCATACAAGTGAACAGTATAATATGTGTGGGAAAATGGTCTGACATCGTGAAAGTTAAAATTACGTACCATGCACCAACTCTTCACTTAAATAGCATCAATGTTAGAAATAAAAACATTCCTTGCTTGCTCTGATGTGGAGGTTGTGGTTAGGTTGGATACAATATTTGTATTGTTTGCATGTGCTAGTCATTAGAAACGGTGTCAAAGTTTTTTCTTGTTGTAATGTGTTGGCTATATGTGTGGATGGATGCAGCGTGTCACGTAGTTCAATCAAGTAACAACATAATATTGAGCTCTTAAGAGTGGAATTCCTATAACCCTAAGGAATAACGGTCATTGTGTGGATAGATAAAGGATGTCTCTAGATCCACTATATTACACTCCTTTGATATATCTCCATCGGTTTTTTTAATATCAAATAGCATTAGATTGAGCTAATTTTTTGTGTATGTATCATTCTTGTAATGTCGATCATCTATAAAATTTTTGGATTTTTTAAACTTTTAACCCCTTCAAATTTACATTATAAACCAACTTTTAAAGGTGGAACCCGATGCGCGAGGCTCCTATACGATAGCGGGCTCAAGGGTGGTCGATGATGTACGTAGTCTTTCTTCCGCATTGCGAAGAGGCTGTTTCCGAACTCGAACCTGAACGCTAGATCACCATGCGGGTGACCTAACTGTTGCGCCAATGCTCCACCTCATAAACCAACGTTTCACATAAATAATTTTTATCAATCACATTCACTTATGATTTCAAAGGGGATACAAATTTTGAAATGATACAAAACTTTATGGTGACGATCTGCATTATATGAAGATCATATCCAAAAAATAGTTCAATTTTTTTTGATATGATAAATAAATGGGGTGCAACGGGGGATTTATGTGATAGGTGAAATGGACTCATCCATATGCACACCAACCATTAATCTCAAAAAACACCAAGCCTTTTGAAGAACAAAAAGCTCACATTGGTTTGGTCCATTGTAACAAACGTGTGTTAAATTAGATGGATATCCATGTCGTACGCTGGTGCAAGTTGTCATAGAAAATCATATTTCAACTATGAATCTTAAATCCATTTTTTCATATAACATTAGAATTTAATTTGTATATGGTTGGATCAACTTAATCAAACCTATGTTTTTTTCACACTTAAAAAATTGACTTTCTTTTCTTATTCAAAACGAATTGGGCTAGTAGATTCGACTATATATTTTTGTATGTGCAACACATGTGCATACAAAAATATCTTTAAATACAAATGCAAAATTATTGAATTCAATTTATATATAGTTTCAATAAACATAAATTGAAAAATACAAAGAAAAAAGAAATAAACTTCATGTGGGGACTAAGACTCGAAATTATGATCTCATTTATATATCAAATCTTGCATTCGAAAATGTCTTCTTTTCCCTTGCAGGGTTTGAACTAAAGGTTCGAGAACTCGGTTTCAGTTTCGGTTTCAGCCATTTGAAATTTTGTTGGTTTTGGATGATTTCGCAAATTTCGAAAGTTTCAGTTTCGTTGCGGTTTCGGTTCAGATTTTAGTTTTCAATAGTTGGTTAATAAACTTGTAATAATGATGTTTGTAAATAAAATATAAAATATTTTAGAATTACACTAAATTCACCTCAAAATAATAATAGACCTAAATAACTACTTTTACCATTATTAGAATTCAGCCCTAACTACTAAGTAGCCCTAAATAAATTAAATACCACCACAAACTGCCCTAAATAATAATTATTAAACATAAAAACAGCTAGCTCAACAATCTCCCCCGTTCAGCCCACAATCCCCCCTCCGAAATTACAATTCATGATTCCCCCCTATTTTTCGACCCTAAATTACAATTCACGTTTCTCCCTTTTCGCATTCGACGGGCGACTATTTCTATGGCACTCGACATCGACATCGACATCGAGGGCTAAAAAAAGAAAGAAGTAATTACCGTCAGAAGATGTCTGAAGAGGAATCAAGCAGTTAGTTTGAGTTTTTCTTTGATATTGTAAGTATTTTATCGAGTTGCTGCTTTTTATAGGCTTTGGAATTGATTTTTAATCATTCAATTTTTCACTATTGATTCACGCTTGGATGATTAAAGCTTTTTATTTGATATGTTATTCAATTTTCTTTCCCATCGCTTTCGATCTTTATTCTCGCTGTTCCTTAACATGTCGGACGATGGATTTAATTTTTTTTTGAGAAAAAACGATTCAGTTTTAAACAGCGATTCGATTTTTTTTTGCCTTCGTCCGGAACCGATTTTCTCTATCAGTTCCGGATTTTTGACAAACGATACCGGTCCGGTACCCTCAAAATTTTGGGGTACCGGCCGAAACCTTGATTTGAACACATGACCTCTTATTCGTATATAAGTGCATTTTGAGAGGTTTATGATCTGACCAAAATATTAATGTTGTATTCCAATTATTAAAAATATTGGACAACATTCTTGATTTATTTCATTATCAAATGTTTACGATATCGGTTGAATAATCTGTTTATATTTTTTTTATAGATTTTTTATTTAAATTACAAAGCATATTATACAACCTAAAATTTAAAATGATTGTTTGTTAATTTTAGTAAGTGGAATATACTAGTATGTATGGTTGTTGGATACGTTTAGTATTTTTGCTTTGCATAAATGGTCAAGGTATCATATGAATTCATGGATTAATATTATTTTTTCATGTCTAAACCAAAAATATGGAAGAAAAGCATCTATTGTCCACAGCTCTAGTGCGGTTGACAAGAGTTCCTAGCTTCCTAACAAAGGGGGAGAAGGTTCGAGTTTTGGCAGCTGCATTTTAACGGCTTGTTATTTGTAGAGGCATGTAATAATACCTTAAAGGAGTAGAAAATCTTGGGATCGAAAAATGTCATTATGAGAGCTTGAGTTAAAAGGGGGTGGGATGTTGGCGAACCTTCTTACATCCCAGCTTACGAAAGTAGGTTTTAAAGAAAGCATCCATTCCGAAGTAGAATAGTTTGAAACTATAATTATGTTTGTTCTGTTTATGACCCAATTTTTTTATATACATCGTCTGCATATCTTGTTTTAAACCTTTCCATACTCCGTACATGTAGTATTGTGGTGTTTTCAAAAAATCATTTATTTCTCTCTTGATGGGTTTGAGTTTTACACACTTTCTTTTATCTTCGACATTCCTTTTTTGCCAACAATTATGTTATGATTTTTATGAGAGGGAGAAAAAAAAAAGATTTTAGTCATCCCTTTTTTATTCCGAAAGATCTATGATCTAGAGTCAGTTTAATACTTTATATTAAAATATATTGTAACTTTGTTTTAGGCTGTATTTGATGAACTATGCAAGATGTTGGATCCAGGAAAGCCTTCATTTACACCGAAGAAAGGAAACCCAAATGTCATAATGTTTGTTGGTTTACAAGGTAATTTAACATTTTGAAAGTTGCATATCGAATGGAGTATGATTCATCTAACTAAAGCTTTCTGATACATTCAATTTTACCCTTTATTCCTTTTAAAGATATGTCAACTCTCTAAATCAGAACTGAATTTAATTATGTAACAAACTAACCTGCAGCATCCTTAGATAAGCATACACCGATCATTTTAATTTTAATCAGTAGAAAATAGAGAAATTTACGTATAAATCCTTACTCATGCTTTACTAATGTATGTCAGAAAGTTCATAACTTGTTTTCAAAAAGTTTATTTTATAATTTTAGTTTATTTAAATTAGCTGTCTTACTCAAAATCATATTCTAAGTTACAAATCTTTTTAAAAGAGCATAATACCAACAAATTTGAAATTATCCGAAAGGAACCATTTTTATTTAGTGTTTATGCATTTTTATAATTTTCGGATTTCACTATTTTCTAAATAAAATAAAAAATGTTTTCAAAATTTTTGTTTTCAAAATAATTGTCAAACTGTCAACTTTAAACGACAATGAATGTCTTATTTACTTTGAGGTGATATGTTCTTTTAAATGTCTTTTAGTACCTTTTCCCCTCTCTTTTTCCCTCTCTTTTACATATTAAACCAAACATTGAAAAAAACTGCCAGTCGGTTTCCACTGTTGCAGTAGTATTAGCTAAAGACCATTTTGTGTTGATTTTTTTAGATAACAGAATGACATTTTTCTCAATTGGTGTGTGAAACATTTTTAGGTTTAATTCAAACTCGTTTGGAAGTTCAAATCTCCATCAGCATCTTACAATTAGCATATGATCTATTTAATTGGTTTTTTATATTGTTATTGGATAATATTATTGCTTGTATTTGTCAATATTGGATTGTGAAGTTGATCTTAAATAATTCATAGTTAAGGTTGAAAGCGCTATGCTGATAGTGTTAAGTGATCATCAGTAGCGAAGTCGCTTGTTTCTTAATGTTTATTTTGATTGCTATGATTTGAAATTTTTAGAAGCCACCTTTTGGTTGTATGGTTTTAATCATATTTTCAGGTTCTGGAAAGACGACAACTTGCACCAAATACGCTTACTATCATCAAAAGAAAGGGTTTAAACCTGCGCTTGTCTGTGCTGATACATTCAGGGCTGGTGCTTTTGATCAATTAAAGCAAAATGCCACCAAAGCCAAGATTCCATTTTATGGAAGGTAATGATTAGCTTAACTAAATATAATTTTTTTGGGTAACGATATGTGTATATTTGTATGAAGAATCTGTAGCATTCTATCTGTTTAGCATTTCTTTGGCTTGTAAATGCTATAAAATTTTGACCATATTCAGTCAACACTAAGATAAACATTTCAAATAAGATCTTTTTACATTTTGTATCTCTTCAAAATAAAGGAATCAATAATAACTGAAACATACATGTTTGTTTGGACGATTTCACCATGAGATTGGGTTTCAAACTTTGATGATTACTTGCAGTACATATTCATAAACCAAAAAAAAGAAAAAAAAAACATGTGTAAAAATAATATATTTACTAAAGTAGAATGTATGCTATATTTTTTGAATAACTATTTATCTATAATAATAAACAATTCCGACTAAGATACAATACAATATGCATCCAGTGGTCTAGGGTCTCCGGGATTTGGGTTCTTTGTATTGAAGTTTAATCATAAGGGGTCAGATATAGTATTATTATATTTCTAGTTCATATTTTTGTTGCTTTTTGAACCATGAAATTGTCTAACTTCCCGATTCAATTTTGACGCAATAAAAATAAGAAAATAATAATGAGGGAAATAGAAGAAAATCTAAAAAATGTACGAATAAAGAAAGTAGGATCGCAAGATTCAGTTATTGAAGCCTGTACCGTTTAGATATGGTTTGCACTTTCTAATTTGGATAATTGGCATGCTATATGTGTGTAGGCTGCTACTTTGGAACTCCTATTGAGTCAAATAGTAAATATTGAATGGCCAAGCAACTAAAGCATCCGAGCTCTTCTAACCAAAACCTGTTCTAAAGGTGTGTATTGGTGCTTGCTCACAATAAGAGACTTTTGATGCGATAAAATATTTCATCTTTTCATGCATTCTTATCATAGTTACCAATTGCTACAAATGAAATTCAACATTAAAATATCATGTATGTTTTAAAATAAATAATATATGAAACAATGTTAATTCAAATTACTTCCAACGAAAGAGAAATTGAATTGTTTTTGACTATAATTGTGATAGATTAGAAATCCCACAATGATTTGATTTTTATTATTTGTTTTTGGGAAAAAACCAAAGATTTAGTTGATTGGAGAAGGATTTTGCATGGTGGAAACATAATTATTAAAGGCGTGCCATATGGCACGGTGATTGCGCCTTTTATTTTCACGGCGTGGTGCACATGGTGCATGTTGCATAAAAAGGACGCATCTTTCTTTTCTTATTTTAATTATTTGAAATGCATAAATCTCCTTCTATTGTTTTTTTTTTGGTTTGAAAACAGAAATATGTAGTAATCGATATGAAAAACCTATTTTTTATGTACTTATTTTCAAAATAAGTTGTACTTTATTTTTTATCTTGTAATTCAATATTGATCGTGTATGAACAAATCAACAAACTAGTGTTGTTACTCGAACATATTATATATCTACTAAAAACTTAAAACAAAATAGACACTCCACAATAATATCACATCAATGGTCAAATATTCATCGAGATGATATAATCAAATTATTATTCATGCTTTTGATTTTTGAGCTTAATAATAAAAATACATTCATTTTGTGCTTTTTACGACAAATATTATCCAATATAAATGACATGATTTTCATTTTGGATAAATTTATTGGAAAATTACTTTTTTTTTCTTTTGGAAAATTGCGGCGATTGAATAATATTGAAATATTCACTTTCAATAACAAGTTATCGTATCATATTTGGTTCAGTAATCAACTTAGAAGGTCTTGGATTAGAAATGTTTTAATTTCTGATGTATGATACATTATCATTTAGAATTTTTGCTTTTGGAGTAACATTTGTTCTTCAAATTCCATGTTTATAACATTATGTTTAATGATGTTTTTTGGAAAATTAGATAAAAGGGCTTTGAAGGGTAACTTTTCGTATCCTATGAATAAAATTTACATCAGTCTTGTTTAACAATTATGATGTATAATGCACATAATTTTCTCAATGCATGCTTAGTAGTTCTAAATGGCGCATAATGTTTTCTGCTTTGTAATCAAGGCTTCAAGAAGGTTTTGCATTTTTGTGCATTGTAAACAACTATGAGTGGAAAGAAAGAAAGAAGAGAACGAAGCAATGTTAGAAGGGAAATTCGATGGTGTCATTCAATTAAGATTTGTGCTACCTAAGATTCCAGCTAAGTTCTATATTTCAGCTTGACGTCTTGATGTCTAGTGGTGTCATAAGCGGCACACGTCGACTAAATAGTAAGGCTTTTTACCTATGTCACCATGGAGGGAGCAAAACATAGCACCCCAAGGTTTTTATAATTTTCAAAGTGCTAACAAACAACACTTTGAATTAAGAATTGAAGTACCATGCTACCGGCAGGTGTATGGATGTCAAAGTTCAATTCTTGTTGCCTCTAGTAATATAACTTATCATAGCCTTGTATTTTTAAAAGTTCAAGCTTGACGTTTCACTTTGTCCGCAATAACGCTAATTATAAGAAAATAAGAAGCAAGATACACAACTTATCATGTGCTATAAACATGGAAATATAAATTTAAGAATATTTTTTGTTGCAACAAGCAATACGTATGAACCAACCATACACAGAAAGTTAACCAAATACTTAAATCATCGATTCTATAATAATGCAAAACTCGACATATGTCAGAATCAAAGTATAAGGATCAGTCGATACATCGAAATCTCAATCGGACTGCCTTTGGTCGAGACCAGGTTGGAATTCGGTGACAATTCATGTTTCGGGCAGTTTAATTAAAAATGTAACATTTTCTTCAGAATCATTAGGAAATTGAATCCAATCATTCTTGAATTGCTAGAACATGAATAAACAATGAATAAAAGAGGAGAATCAAAAGGAAAAGTAATAAAATGTCAAACAAACTCGAATAAATGAAAAAACTAAATAAAAATTGAATACTTATCTTAACCAAATTTGAGTCTCTCTCGGCAAGTTCAAGCCGTTCTCCAATTCAAGCCGTCAACTACTTTCAGGAAGTGATTTTTATTTCTGTAGTGGATACGTGCACTAGTTTTTTTAGCATGATTAACAGCGGTAGCAACGGAGACGATTGGTTGTGGGGGGGGGGGGGGATAGATGAAATATAGTGGGTCGACTTTATTTTATGGTTGAGCTGACCTTATGTTACAATTTGTTGATTGATTGAATTATCAATTAAGGTTTTGGCCAATTGAAGTAGAGTTTGGGTAATTAAGGATTTTGGACTGATTAATTTTAAAATTTCGGTTGTTGCCTTTAAAGTTAGGTTTAGTTTAATTCGAAAACTTAATTTTTTTGAAATTTATCAGAAATTCAAATGGCCGAAACGGGTTTCCTCAAACCTTTTTCAAAACCTCAACTTGTTGTAGCCTTCTTTCTGTTATCTTTCCAACAACACTTTCTTTTCCTTGTATAATTTTTCTTTCATTTTTGATAAAATTCCATAAAACGATTTGAGCTCTCCCTTTATCTTTTGAATTCTTTGGGCTTCTCAAATTTCTTTCTTACTCTACAAATAATAAAAGCCAAAAATAGACAACCGTAAACATCATGTAACTTTGTTTATTTTACTTTTTTGTTTGCTATTAGTTAAGTTTATATCTTTATTTTTTTCTCTCATCAAAGGGCTTTTTTACATACAAAACTATATGCTTGATTCAGGTTTAGATTGAAACCAAAATTTTAAAGGCAATCTTGTCCCCTTGGGTCAACATCCACAAAAATTGATAGTAGATATAGAAACCTCAAGATTTGACTAAAACATCTGACCTTGTTATCTATTTATGATTATGCATCTATTTTTATATATGATAAATACCCACCAGATGTTATTCTTGGTGCGAGATGAAACAAAACAACAAAATTCAACATTTTGCTAAATGATACTTAACATGGTTTATGTATGACTTAGTTTGTACATCTTAGATGCCTACAGTGTACAATTTTATATACAAGAGAATTTTCGACAAATTTCTAATCCTGTTTTTAAGAATGAAGAACAACATTAAACAATCAAATAAATCATCGAGAGTTGAAATAAGAAACCATTTCATACTCCATATCTTAAACTTCAAACATGAAATACATCACAATTGCATATAGTTACCCAGTTGCTGAACCAAAACAACTTGATTATTTTGTACTTTTTAATTAAAAAAATTTAAAATTTAAAATTGGAACCTAAAAGCTCTAAATTGTTGAGTGCATAACATCTGGAAGTCTTTATCAATTTTTCATGGACATAACATTCATCGTTAGAACCTTCTCATTAACTAAGATATACATCATCATTTTTTCTCGGTGTTAGAACCAAAATCAACAAGTTATCTTTTTATCTTTTAGGCTTTGACTTTGTTGTATCCTTCAATTTTGAGTCATTTCACTACTAGAACAATGTATCAACTTTTATATTGGAATATAATACAACAATTTTTAATTTGATCTAATATGCATAATTTATAGCATAAGTTTCGTTTAGGTACCATCGAACATCACTTAAGCCGATGCTTCAGCGTTGATTTCTCTCTCTTCAAATTATTGTTTAGAAAGCGATGATAAATATAGTATTTTTTTTGCTTAAGCATCGCATAAGCGGCATATAGGTACTATGTCTATTTTTTATGAAGGATGCCATTGAATCGTATTAACATAATTATTTTCTTCAGACTTTAGTCTAATTTTAATAGTAAAATAATTTTAAGATTGGTTAAAGGAAAAATGAATACAATACTTCGAGACACCAATATGACTGCTTGGTCTAAATTAAGCATCATTATGTTATCAAAAACAATAATTGTTAAATATACATACGTCACCCAGATCCATCCACTTCATTTAATCATCTGCTAAATAATGTCCATGTAATCAACTGTTAAATATAAGTCCACTAAAAATGAATACAATTCTTGTTAAATATATGTACATTGCTTAGATCCATTCACTTCATTTAATCATCTTTTAAATAACGTCCATATCAAAGGTTGAGAACTCGGTTTCAGTTATTTGAAATTTTGTTAGTTTTGAACGATTTCAGAAGTTTTGGTTTGGTTTTGCTTTTGATTTTGAATTCTGTCTCGGTTTCTGTTTTTGTTGGTTTGCTAATGAAAATGTAATAATTATCTTGGCAAGTAAAATATAAAACATAGTCTCTAACCAAATGCTAGTTAAATTCAATTAAAACTACTTAAAACTAAATACTAATTAAATTATACTATATATACACACAAATTTCAACCCAACACCACACAACCAATGCACAAATTAAAACTTTACCCCAACATAGCTAATGCTACAAATTTCAGCCCAACACCACATCAACCCAACACAATAATATACGAAGTTGAATTATACCAGGGTAAGCAAAAATCACCGACGTCTCAAATAAACGTCGACTCGTGGTCTAATGAAGAAGAAAAAAAATTTCATTGCAAGGTCGATTTGAAGAAGACGAAGGCAAGCCGATGTCGCTTTTTTTGGAAAGCCTTAGCGAAACTGATATTTTCGAATGATCGCGGTTCGCTTATTTACGACACCGTTACAGTACCACCGATATTTCGGGGTATCATCCGATACCTTGAACCATGGTCCATATGAACAATTTGTTTGTTGACACTAATACAATCATTTAGTCCGTTGAAGTTGTCAACAACACACCAAAGGGCTAAAATATTTTTGCTAAAGTACCACCTGTGTAGTTTTCTATGCAACATGTATCAAGTCAGGATAAAGGAAGATGGTTGTGATAGGCTTCGCGAGCCAACGTAAAAACCATAGCTTCTATTATGAAATGGAACCTAATTATATTTCATTGGGGCATAATCCCCTTAGCGACGCGTCATATTGAGGCCCGGATATGGTGAAAAGTGAGCAAGGTTGGGTCGCCACTCCCTTAATGACGCGCCATATCGAGGCCCCGATGTAGTGATAAATGAGTAAGGGTCTTCGCACTTTACTCGGCATGTGCAAAGGGCAAGGAAGCTAATTGATGATAGTAGGATTCAGTTAGGTAGTTGGAATGTAGGATCATTAACAGGAAAGCTAAGAGAGATAATTGATACTATGACTAAGAGACGTGTACATATCTTATGCGTTCAGAAGACCAAATGGATGGACCAGAAGGCGAAGGAGGTGGAGAACACATACTTCAAGTTATGGTACACGAAAAAAGAACGTAACAAGAACGATGTAATCATCTTAATTGACAAGAACCTTGGAAACAGAGTTGTTGACGTTACGAGACAAGGTGACAAGATCATCCCAGTCAAGCTGGTAGTAGGCGGTATGATTCTGAACGTCATAAGTGTCTATGCCCCACAAGTAGGTCTAAGTGAAGCCGTCAAGAGGAATTTCTAGGAAGAGCTATATATTATGGATATGGATGTGCCTAGTATCGAATTTTTTTTCATATGAGAAGATTTCAACGGGCATGTTGGTACAGCTAGTGGTGGGTTCGAGAGAGTGCATGTTGGTTTTGGATATGGCGATAGGAACCAAGAAGGAGAAGAAATATTGAATCTCGCTATTGCTTATGACCTCATGATAGCTGATACCTTCTTTAGAAAGGGACAATCACACTTATTTACTTTTAGTAGTGGTCAACATTTTAGCCATATTGACTTTGTCCTTATTAGAAGAGATGACAACCGAGCCTGTGTAGATTGCAAAGTCATATCTAGAGAATGCGTCGTCTCACAACATCAGCTTTTGATATTCGAGTTTCGTATTCGGATACGTGTTCGACAGGATAAAAGAGCTCGGATTAGTCGGACGAAATGGTGGAAGCTCAAAGGAGCTTCAAGGGTGTTTAAGGATAGGTAGATGGGAGAAGGGCATGAAATTTGAAAGGAGAATCACATATGGGATGAGATGACAACGCGCATTCGAAAAGTGGCTATTGCGGTGTTTAGGGTAACGAAAGGAAATCAAACGAACCTAAAGATTCGTGGTGGTGGAACATTGGTGTGCAAAAGGCTAGAAGGAATGCTATAAGTGCTTGCATCATCACATGAGCGAAGATAACATGCAAAGATACAAAGTGGTAAAGAAGAACGCAAATAGAGCGGTGAGTGAAACAAGAGGTAGGACGTATGAAGACCTATATCATAAGCTAGGTACGAAGAAGGGTGAAAAAGAAATCTATAGGATGGCTAAGCCCCGTGAGAGGAAGACAAGAGACTTCAACCAAGTTAAATGCATCAAAAATGACAATAATAAACTTTGGTGAAGGACGATGAAATAAAAAATAGATGGATAGATTACTTCGACAAATTATTTAATAAAGAAGGTGATAACACTATGATTGAGATAGACGACTCTTTTGATGACACCAGTAGACATTTTGTTTGAAGAATTCAAGAATGCGAGGTAAATGAGACGCTAAAACGGATGAAAGCAGACAATGCATTGGGGCATGACGACATCCCCATTGAGGTGTGGAGATGCCTTTGGAGATGCAGGGATAGCCTGCCTAATTAAGTTGTTCAATAATAATTTCAAATCAAACAAGATGCCAGATGAGCAGAGGAGAAGCATATTAGTTTCAATTTTTAAGAATACATGAGATATTCAAAGTTGCAAAAACTACAGATGAATTAAGCTTATGAGTCATACGATGAAGATTTGGGAGAGAGTCATTGAACATCGATTAAGAAAAATGACAAGCATTTAAAAAACCAATTTGGCTTCATGCCCGGAAGGTTGACCGCAGAGGCGACTTATGGAGAGGTTTAAGAAGATCTACACATGGTATTCATCGATTTGGAAAGAGCTTATGACAAAGTGCCGCGAAAGGTGATGTGGTGGGCTTTGGAAAAGAAGAGAGTTTCAACAAAGTATATTACCATTATCAAGGATACGTACGATGATGTTACAACTAGTGTCAGAGTATGCGATGATGTAACCGGTGATTTTCTCATTAACATAGAATTACATCAAAAGTCAGCTTTGAGCCCCTACATCTTTGCCCTAGTGAAGGACGATGTTACGAAGGGTATACAAGAGGAGATTCCTTACTGCATGCTATTTGCTTAAGATGTTGTGCCAATTGATGAAAGTAGGATTGATGTTGATAGACAACTTGAGCTGTGGAGACAGACTTTAGAATCAAAGAGATTTAGGCTTAGCAGAACTAAAACAGAGTATATGAAGTGCAAGTTCAGCGGTGTCAGGTCAAAGAATGGAGATGTCACTCTAGCCGGACAAATAATTTCTAAGGAATCTTTTCGATATTTAGGATCAATGTTGCAGTGTAATGGTGAGATTGACAAAAATATTAGTTTTATAATTCGAATGGGATGTGTGAAATGGCGACAATCATCTGACATTTTCCGTGACAGGAAAGTCCCACAGAATCTTAAAGGAAAGTTCTACATAACGGCAATCAGACATGTGATGTTGTATGGTGTGGAATGTTGGTCTATTAAAAACCAACACGTCCAGAAGATAAGCGTAGCAGAGATGCGCATGCTGCGATGGAGTTGCGGTCATACAAGAAGAGACTTAATTAGAAATGATGATATACATGAAAAACTTGAAGTAGCATCAACCGAGGTGAAACTAACTCATCATCGCTTAAGATGGTTTGGACACCTCCAACGAAGACTGTCCGAAGCATCTGGGCGCGTTGAAATTATAGGCTGCGTCGTATGCTCAAAGAGAGGTAGAGGTCGACCAAGGTTGACATGGAAGAAAGTAGTAAAAAATGACTTAAAGTATTGGAATATATCCGAAGAGCTGTTAATGGATAAGAGCGTGTGGAAATTAGCGATTCACGTAACAGTATAAGTTTTAGATTATAAGATTAGGGAAAAGGATCCTAAGCCATTACGTTTGGTCTTTGATCAATATACTATCAACACCATTATTACTATTTATGCTATTATCATCATTTTTTTTTAATACATATATATGGATTTTTATCTTTATTTTTACTTAGTTACTATTATTATTAATTTACTTATTTGAATTTATTTTATTATTGCTATTGTTATTGTTATAAACTTAAAATTAGCTTTGTCATTTAGTTTTGGATTCCATCTCTAGCCGACCCTAACTTGTTTGGGAATAATGGTTTTTTTGTTGTTGTAGAAGTACATTTCTTCTACTGGTCTTATTTTTTGGGCATCTATGTGTAATCAATCCTTGAATTTGACTACAACACTGGTTTTTTTAACCCAAAAAAAAAGAAAAAGAGAAAAAAAAAAAGTGAAACCTTGCATTACAAGGAAATTTAGAGGGACTGTACGCAAGCGTAGTATCTTGAATATGTACGATGGCCCCGATTAAATTTAGCCTACACTATTTTTGTTACTTAGGTGTACTTTCATAGTTAGGAGATTCAATGGATAGTCATATGCTTGACTTGTAACTGGTCAGATTACTGCATCTATTGACATGTAGTATATAATATCTTATTTTTTTTTACAAATACCTGCTTATATATGCATTGCTCTAGGGCAAATTTATTACCTACGTTACTGTTCATTGAATCTTGCTGATGGAACATATTGTGCAACAGCTACATGGAATATGATCCTGTAAAAATAGCTATTGAGGGTGTGGAGAGGTTTAAGAAAGAAAACTGTGATCTGATTATTGTTGATACGAGTGGGCGTCACAAACAAGAAGCTGCACTCTTCGAAGAAATGCGCCAAGTTTCAGAAGCCACTGTAATTTTTTTATTATACTGTATATTAATTTTTGGTATATTATTAGGTAAACTCCTCCGATGATGCTTAATTCAGTACTTGCTACTTAACTTCTACCATATGATTTCAATTAATTTTGCTTTTTATGTTTTTAAAAACTGTGATCGCTAACTAAATATTGCGTTTCAAATTGTCGGCAAAGAAGGAGACTAAGGAAATTCTGAGACTGTTTTGATGTTACAATACTGACACATTTAATTTGAAGATTCATTTAAAATATAGACCTTCGTAGAAAAACTTATGCCAATAATCGGCTTCATCTAAAACTTATTATAAAAATTAGCTTATTTTTTGATTTTATACATGTGTTTGTACAAAATCAAAATTTGTACGTGTGCATTTTGAAAATGCGCACGTGTAAAATCAGAAACGAAGCTTATATTTATAATAAGTTTCAGACAAGCCCTGTTATGAAATAAGTTTTGTACTGAGGCTTGGTTTTGCAACTTACTCCTAATTCAATAATTCCCCTTGTTCTTGCAGAAACCCGACCTTGTTATATTTGTCATGGATAGCAGCATAGGTCAAACTGCATTTGATCAAGCACAAGCTTTCAAACAAAGCGTATCAGTCGGAGCTGTGATTATTACTAAAATGGATGGGCATGCAAAAGGAGGTGGTGCACTCAGCGCGTGAGTTTTACCCTTTTTCTAATAATTTTTGTTATGATATTTTTTTTTCCGTATGTAAAATTAGGCGAACTAATGCCACTCACTGTTGCTTTATGTTATATATCCATCATCCTTTTCTTTCCCTTTTCCTACTCACACGAAGCCTCATATTCCAGAAGTTTCTATCTTTGAGTCATATCTTTCATTAAGATTGTTTTTTTCGAACGTTTTTCGTACTTGCTTCCCATATCACTTACTGTTGCTTTACATTATATCCAATGAAATTAAATTTGTAAGCTCTGGATAAAGTTTTTGCTAAGTTTCTTGAATACTGCTTGGCTTCTTTCAAAATATTCTTTGGACTTTTCAGTGGTAATATCCATCCACTTACAGTTATTCTAATGTAACAACTTAATCTGAATTTTTTAGCTGTCAAGTGTCAATGAATCAAGTGTCAATGAAAGTATATCTACTGTCTCTGTATACTTTGCCAGATAATGTTGTTTACAACTTCTTTATCCCTGCGGTCTGGGTTGGAAGTCGATATGTAATATGCATTCAGTTAGATGGAATGAAGTAATCTGTCCAACTAATTTAGCTTTTAAATTCTAGTAGATGTATTTACTTTCTAACATCCAAGCAATTGTTTCTGCTAGCAAGCTGGATGTTGGGAAACTAATTTAATCTACTTTACTTTTTGATATCGTGTAAAATGATACGTCGGTTGGAGCTTTATCTTCTTCGAACTCTTGTGCAATCTTGTTAACTGACATCAAATTTCATTGTTTCTGTTAGATTGTTTATTCATCATTTACCACATGGTATTTTATTTTTTGTTACATACGGTATAGTGAAATTTTTGATAGAAGCAACTCTCCGTGGATGCAAATTTTGAATACAGAGCTGACATGTAATTTTTTAATCCAGGGTTGCTGCAACTAAAAGTCCAGTCATATTTATTGGAACTGGAGAACACATGCATGAATTTGAAGTTTTTGATGTTAAGCCATTTGTGAGCAGACTTTTAGGTATAACAATATTATAGATCACTTTAAACTAATACTGTAATACATAGTACTAATGTTTCTTAGTTCAAATCATCGCTTTGACAATTTCGTGTTGGAAACTTAGTAGGAACATATTTCAATATAGGTAGGAACCCATTTCAGAACACGTGGAAACATGTTTCACTTACGAAAGGACTGGTCACATTGTTATACTGCATTAGATCACTCTAACAAATTTTAATTACCATAGGCAAATGGCGTACAATAATAGCACGTATGCTACTATAGATCGAACTATAGAGAATGACTAAAATTGTAAGAGTATCGACTAACATTCTTGATGTTATCGAATAGAAATCTTTGGCGAGGTATAAAATATTTAGGTTAAGGTTTTCTAAACTAACAGCTACAAAAATAAGTAAATAAGTTGATGCGCTAGGATTTAAAGTTCATGTAGTAACTTTATTAAAAACTATTTGAATCACAACTAAAAATGTCGAGTATTATATCAAATAAAATCAGATCAATTTAAAGCCCTAGATCTAGTAACGTTGTAATACATCAAATCACTGTCCTTCTCAAACACACCTCAGATAAGCAAATCAAATGCGTTGAAATAGATTAAAGAAAAACCAAGGATTACAGGATAATTGAAACATGGAATATAAATTTAACCCTTTAACTCAAAAATAAATTATCAAAGCAAGAAACTAAGGCAAAACCTAAAAGAGAAATAAAATGTTATTAAAGAAGTCTATACGATGGATTAGCCTCTAATGAAACTAACTCAAGTAAAGGAGAATTGGTTTGTAAAAATAAAACATAATCTAAATGCTAAACAGAATTAATTCAAATATAACAGTTGATAGAAGTGGAAACTGTTATGAACTGTTCTAAGTTGAGAGAAATTTCTAAACAGTATGTTATGTATATATAGTTTGTTATGTATGTATAGGTGTTACGTAAACTTTGAGATGCTGTTGAGTATATCAGATGTGATATTTGAGAACAAAATACAAATAGGCCAGTGCAAATATGAAACATACCGTTGATGCTGAATTTTGAAGGATTCTCGCCCTTCATCTTTGAAACAGTTGTTGAACAAGCTAGTTTGGATATTTGTAGATGTTCATTGGTATTTGTGCATGTTCACGTCAGAATCTTCATATTTTTAATATCGAATAAGTGGATGTTTTTTCTTCTTTTTTTTGTCTGAGGCAACAAATGTAATTATAATAATTTGGTTTCTCTGAATTTGACCATTATGCTCTTTTAGACTCTAACATGCCTAAAATCCACTATTCAAATTCTTAGCATGTTATCTGCACATATATATGATAACATCTGTTTAAATTATTTTGTGTAAAAAAAAATATAAATTAAACAAGAAATATCGTTAAATAAATTTGACATCAAAAACATTTTCGATTACATGATGAAAATAAAAGGATAAAAAAGATAGAAAAATCAGAGAATTGTCATACATGTTTGTCAAGTGAAAGATCATATGATTACAATTTCAAGATATTTTAATTATTTGAATGTACTGCCAGCATGGTAAGTTATTATCATATAGTTTTGATATGAATATCATTTTTTTCTCCATTCTATAAGCTTCATTACTAAACAAACTAGCAGCGCTATGAATTCTAACAAATATTACAATGTTTTAAATATTATTATTATTATCGGAGCATATTCTCGTCTCAATTTTAACCATAGGCTTTTCTCAAACGTTTGTCTTTTCTTATTTGTTCCCGTGTCCATTTTCTTTTTAGGTCAGGGTGATTGGTCTGGATTTATGGACAAAATTACCGAAGTGGTGCCTACTAATCAGCAACCTGAACTTCTTCAGAAACTTTCGGAAGGAAGTTTCACTCTTAGACTAATGTACGAGCAGTTCCAAAATATTCTTAAAATGGGGCCTATCGGTCAGGTTTGCTATTTGCGCTCATTTTTTCCATGTATATATTAACAATAAAACTTTACGTATAACACACTATGTTTCTTTCAAGCAGGTAATGTCTATGTTACCAGGATTTGGTGCGGAAGTGATGCCCAAAGGTCATGAAAAGGAGAGCCAAGCCAAGATTAAGAGATACATGACTATGATGGATTCAATGACTAATGAAGGTACGATATTAGGCCGATAGATTGGACAATATTCAAGTTGCTTTGTAAGGATTTATTTTTCTACCGATTTAGAACGCTTTTAAAATCATATAGCACATTTAGATCCTTTCGAAAGCTAATTATGAAAATAAGCAATCTGCTTTCGTGGTACAAATTGATGTATTCCACTGGTAACTTTGAAACTGTGCCAATGTAATTTTTTCGAAAACAAAAATTTGCACTAGTGCATTTGAAATCGTGCTAGAAAAAAAGTGTACCGGGTCTATTTCAAACAGTGCCAACGGATCAAATTGCACCTTTGGGAGGTCGAAAGTGATCTATTGTTGGAACTGTTTTTCAAAGTGATCTAAATGTGCAATTAGTTTTGAAAAGCGACTAAAATGGGAATCGGAGGAAAAACCGCCTGAAAATGTTATGTCTATCACCTGGCATAAAAACCCTAATAATTTTTGATAATGTAACTGCTGGTTTGCTGTAAGGTTTGAACTAGCAATTCTACGAACATAACAATAACTTAGGCTTGAATGTTTTTAGGGAACTTTTGCAAAACACTTTTTAAGTTTCAAATACACAAATCATCCCTTCTCAAAAACATGTCATAGAAAACCTCTTTTTTAGTTTCACCCAGACTCCAAATATTTGCAATTTTGCAATAAAATAAATAAAATAAAATAAATGAAGTTCGTAGAAATCGGCGATTAGGCAGATTTGATTTTCAAGAAAAAGGGAATTTTTTTTATTGAAAATAATTTTATAGGTATAATTTATACATGTTTTTGAGGAGGGTTTTTCGTATATCAAACTTGAAAATAATGGACAGATCCAAATTTCCACTATTTTTTACGTTTCGGTAGAATTTTGGGTAGCCATAATGCAACTAACTACGAAACAATGCAGAGCTCGATACAACAAACCCGAAATTGATAAACGAGTCAAGAATGATGAGGATAGCAAGAGGTTCAGGGAGGCCCTTAAGAGACGTAACAGACATGATGGAAGAGTTCAAGAGGCTTGCAAAAATATGGAAGAATATGAAAGGCATAAAAATACCTAAAAAGGGAGATATGAGTGCCTTATCGAGAAACATGAATGCACAGCAAATGGGTAAAGCTCTTCCACCTCAAATGCTAAAACAAATAGGGGGCATGAGTGGACTTCAGAGCTTGATGAAGCAGATGGGTAGCGGTGGTATGGGTGGTTTAGGCAATATGTTTGGGGGTGGGGGCGATAAGTAGTTTTATAAGTAGTTTCATCTGTTTGATTGAATGTTAGGGAATATGGTTTTTGATATATCTTTTGTTTATTTTCTGTTTAGCTGTGTTCAACTCTAGGCAAAAAGAGCTTGCGTCCATTGTTATGGACATTGTAAGAAATATGTATACAGAGGTGGGGGTGATGATGAATTTCGTGGTAAGAAATGACTTTGGGTTGTTCTTTGTTAGGGTTAATTTGTTGCTTTTGAAAATGAGATTTTATTTCAATTTATGCTTCTACTTTTAAGTCGCTTGTAAATTTAGATGTTCTTATTAGAGATGGCAATGGGGTGGGGTTTTTCATGCCCCAGACCTGATTTCAAACCCTGACACAGATCCGTTCCTTAGACCCTATGCGAGTTTGGATTTTTGTCCCGAATCCAGAACTCATTCGGGTTAGAGTAGGCCCATTCTGCCCCAAGACCCAATGAGACTTTATATATTCATTCATGATTTTGTATTAATGTACATGTATTTATTTTATTTGTAAGAGACGTTATCACTAAATGACATTGAATATAAATCACAATATGTTTACAGTAATAATGAAAAATAATAAAATTGAAGTGTAAAATAATAGTTCAAAACGTACACATATGTTAATATATAATTATCAGTGGCACAATTTAGTATTATAAAAATCTCATAACTTGTTGAATTAACAGTATAATATCCATGATATAACTGGTTATGTGTAAAAGGATCAACAAATCATCATTATAGTAGTAAAATGATTTTATGATATATCAATAGTGCAGGTTTGGACGGGTCAGCCAAGCTTCAACCAGACCCCAGACCCGGAGCTTGCAAGAGCGGGTCATGCGTCTATCCGCCACGACAACCCAATGGGGCGGGTCTTAGCGGATCAAAATAAGGACGAATTTACCGGATTTAGACCTTAGACCTGTCCATTGCCATCTCTAGTTCTTATAACTTTAACTTGGTACATAGAACCAAGTTTTGCTTATAAATTTAAATGCTCTTGTAACATCATAACTTGCTACATAGAAACAAGTTTTTCTATATTTTTCTAAAAGCGAGATGCTAGAGACAGTTTTAAATGAAAGGTCGGCATTCAAATGGTTATTGATATTGTATTTTAGAACGTCTGAATTGATTATGGTTAAGATTTCTTTCTTATTTAAATATTGTTATTCAAAGAATAATAACCACAAGACTATTGACTCATGAAATAAAACATAAATTTAAACAAAATAAACATTGATCTTTCGATATATTTATCTTTGTACGAGAAGTGTGGAAATCAAGAGAAGATGTAATGGTAAAGATTTTTTTTATTTTATGTCATGTCGTCGGTTTATGTTCAAATAAAGTTTCCCAATAAGGACAATAATATGACTACTTTAATAACTACCGAATTCTCCGGAGAAAAGAGGGAAAAAACAATAATATGCATTTGTGTTTGCGTAAGCATACTCAAGAAATCTGTCCATGAGCACATCTTTAGCTTTTGGATTTTACTTTGATTTTAGTTTATAAGATTATGGCTCGGACATAACTACATTTTTGGTGACAAGTGAGATGAATGAATTCAAGAACACGAAGGACGAATGGATTTAATGGTTGTCACAATTCCATCGCAAGTGCAACATAGTAGTTCTAACATATTCAACTGATTTTCTATTTGTTAGGGCGTTTACAAGCAATGAAAGACGTGATTTTTAACTCTTGTAATCTCAATCCTTGAAAGTGCTCTAATAATGACGTGCTTGTTAAATAAGTGTTCAAAGTTAGATATTTAATGAATAAGCGGTTGACCTTGGACGGTTATATATTCAGCTCTTCTGTCATTTTCCCTACTTCCCTCCATTTTTTTCTTAGTTTTATTCAGTAAAATGCTAAAATGCCGTCACGATCATAGAATATTGGAAGATGATCCATGCACAGGCCAATGCCGATATCGGATTGATACATCCTACACCAACACCTGACGCGATGTATCATGATCTGCATGTTCTTCATAAGAGTACAATCGCTGTACAGATCAACATATACTTTTACGTTGTTGCCGTATTATGTTATTATATTATTTACTATATCGTATCAATCGGTGCATAGTTGTTAACTTATCATGTTGTTATAACTGCTATAACAATAAACAGAACAATGCTAATAAATTAATCTATATACTGTACTATTAAAGAGGAGTCATTTACTCTCTTCTCTCATTGCTTCACAAATTTCATTCTATACTTATATCACATGATTTCTTATAGTTCCATCATTTTATTTGAATAACAAATTATTATTGCACAATCTGCCTAAGATATTTGTCTTCGATTGCTGATCTAACATAGCTTTAAAGTATTGAGTAACAACAGCGTTGAGTTCTCTTTATTCACGCATGGACTGCTATGTTTTAGGACGGGTTATATGCTAAATTGGCTTTTGATACATCTTGCTGATTTGGTACTATAAGTACGCGACATACATCATCCCCTATTTCTGAGATTGCCACAAGTGAGCAGAGTCATTCTTCCCCCGGATGAGATGTTGGGAGACTGTCCAGGTTAGACCGCATACGCTGCCATGGGGTTCAACATGAGCTTATGTCACCTCATGTGAAGTTAGAATATGCACCGCTAGGAAATCTTATTCGAACACCGTAGGCTGGATATTGGACCAAAACTGTTCGAGGTGGGTAGTTTTTTGATGCTCAACCTTTGGCCGTTTCATACTATTTGTCCCACATCGTTTGTTTGTGCACATACTTGTATCTTTACTCGTGTAGTAAATAGGAGAGGAGTGCACTTTTCGAATATCGAGTTAGCTAAGCATTCCATTTGACTTGCTACCTTGCTATGACATGTTTAGTTTAGATAGGTGGATTGGATCTATAACCATTGCTTAGCATAATGGGTTAGCTTAATGCTTCTCAATTCTTGATTGATGGAGGTAAGTACGACGTGTATACTAGTCTAAGTATGTAACCTTCCCATTTCTTTATACTGGATTATGCATGAGGCTTAAATTCCGATCATATTGGCCTCATGTTTCATCTTTTAAAATGTCAGTTCCTTGGAGCACATTTGATCCACGACCATTGCAGTGCACCCAATCTCTTCTACCTCATGATTAGAGCAACATTTTTAGGGCTTACGATGTTTATGCTTCACCGTCGAGTACCTCTTGAGCATCCACCTTATGTCGATATACAACGGTTCCTTCCTTCGGTCTATATGTGAAATATGAGGTAATTATTGTCATCTCAATCACTTTAAATTTATTGCGGAAACATATTATGCGAATCTTAGAAAATTATTCGTATGTATAATATTCAACTCTTCTTGACGAGGCTAAATGAGACCTAGCTTCTTTTTCAGTTATGACGTTAGCGCACATTCACACCATCTATGGGATTTTGGGAGATTACCATCAGTAGTTAGGGAATTAGATCACCCAAATTCAGGCTTAGCTGCTTTTCATGCTGCCTTATCCATGTTATGCGGTTGGTGTTTTTTTTTTTGAATTAAGCGATGATGGAGATAATGATGACGATGATGGTGGCAGTGGTGCAATATATTTATAGTGTGGTTGTCGTACATTCAATAATTTTTGTTTGATGCATGTAGACTTATGATGTATATGGATGTTATTATGGACATGCTTGATGTACAGAGTTATTTCTGTTTGATGTTTATGTATCATATTATGAATATTCTTGTAAGACATACTTTTGCCTCATTATACTTATGCGTGATGTTTATGCGTCTAGTTATGGACATGCTTGTAAGATATACTTTGCATCATTATATGTATATGTGATGTTTATGTATTTGATTACGGACAAGCTTATACGATATAATTTCGCCTCGTTACGCATATGTTCGATGTTTATGTATCCAATTATTGACATACTTGTACAATATACCGTTGCCTCGTTATGCTTGTGCGCAATGAATGTATCTGATTATGGATATGCTTTTACGATATATTGTTGTCTCGTTATACATACTTGTGATGATTACATATCTGATTTTGAACATGCTTGTATAATTTACTTTTGTCTTATTATACATACTTCCGATGCTTATGTATCTAATTAAGAACTAGCTTGAACAAACACAGATGTGCTTGTTTACACTGCATGGATGATTGACATGTGTATAAGATATCAGTTGACATAGCATTGACGTGGATTATGGGGTTGTATCTTGAAGAAACACAACTATGTTTATTTATTCAATTTAGATAGCCGACATGTGGACAAATCAACGTTTGTTGCTTATGTTGGAGGATTAATGACATGGATTACTAATAACATGCTTATATATAAATCATTGTTATCGATAGAGTTAGGGTATGCCCTAGGGGGTAATTATGTAATTTGTTAGATATATCTAACTCGTTGACCAATCTTATTCGAAATAAAGATGTTTTCTTGCTATTATATACTTGATATAATGTAGTTATATTACTAAAGTAATTTAATTAAAAGTATATTTTATAGAAAATCGATAAATTGTATGTTTTGTGATAGTAGTTACAAAGTGTTGTGGCCTGAGTAATATATCATAATGAAACAAATATATCATTTTGAATGTTCATAGTCAAGATGCATCGAGACTGAATGTCGATGTATCCGTTGAGAGTATAGTACGTAACACTATCTAAATGTTGGGCAGTATATTACTCATAACTGCTGGAGGCATCTAGTGGTTACATACCAATAGTTATTGGACAATCATGGAACAATTCACTCGGTAGTTTTTGTTTGTTAATATAACTAAGGTCAAACAGAAAATATCAATGTGACTAATTTACACAGTTCTTTCGACTTGAGAATACCGTGAATCTTCAATAAAAGCTCCGCTTTGATTATAGTCAAATCATGGCACAATATCCATCGAGTGACTATAGTTGGGTCGAGTGGAAGTATAGGAAGTGAAGCACTATTCAAGAGATGATTCGTCTCCTCGGTTATATGGGGTTAGTATCATGGTCAACTCAAGTTGAAATTTCTGGCCAGAGTAGTTCGATTGATAATAACTATTATTATTGAACCAAGGACTTTGTGTTTGGATTATAGAGTTGAATGTGGATGATGTTGGAATTTTGACCATTACCAAATTCAGCAAGTCCAAAGTAATATAGTTTTGATAAAGAGAATTGGTGTAAATAATTATCACAACTAGGTAATGCCTATAAAATTAAAATAGGATTTTTCCAAAAATGAGAAAGCAATAAATTGGGCCATAATATCACACTACTTGCTAAGTGAAGTGTGAATTTTAACGTTTGAATAGTTCGACGTTAATGTGCTGACCGAATTTACACCTAAGAGTCATACAACTAAAACGATAAATTCTCTTTAGACCAAACAATTTAGTTAGTTTATAATTGTTATAAATTAATTAAATTAATTAATATTTATGAAATAAAAATTATGAATTTTGAATGTGATTTGAGAAATAAAATTGTTGCATATATTTATAAAAGTTATGAATATACTGATGGATATGAGATATCGATAACAAAATATGTTAAATATGATTGTACATATTTAATTTGGGATAAATGGGCTCACAACCCGTGAGATCTGGAGAGGATAGGCGTTGTTTGGAGAAAGATAGGAGGTGGCTACAACATGTGTGATTAGGGTTTGAGACATGTGGTTGAGATCATTGTTTGCTCTCTTATTCTATCCATATAAAAGATAATCTCAAAACCTTAATTACAAGCTAACTCATTTTTTGAGCCGCCACTTTCCTCTTCCTCTTCCTCATTTTAATGGAAGCAACGTTCCTATAAATTTATCCTATTCTCAAATCCAATTCAAAATTAAAAATACCAATCTGCAGTAAAAGGTCTCCAATTCCGGATTAGCCATCTATTGGATTATTAAGTGCTCTTAGAAGAGAAATCATTATTCAACTTGGACTCAAAGGCTTCATTATAAGGTGCACTTTTATTTATTATCATTTCTTTGATTTATCATATAAAAGTTGATTACATCCAAATCCTCTGTTTGTATTCAGATCTGCTTATTATTTAAATTAGTTGTGGGTACATGTGTTTGTTACTATTAAATTGGTTATGTGCTTGTTAAAATATTTTTTTTATTGATTTATTGTCCAATTAATTTTTTTTAAAAGGTTTTAATTTTGATACATACATACATACATACATACATACATACATACACACACACACACACACAGATATATATATAGATTAGATGTGCACAAATCTACAAATTATGAATATATATAATTGTATATGTTTTTATATATCATATATTTTAATCTTAAAATTTTCTTATGATGATTTTTTCCTATTATGAATCGTAAAATATAAAAATATTTTATTGATTATGTATATACATATATTATTATTTTATGATTCCATGAATTGTTTATTACGAATAAAATAATTAATGATTTAAAATTTCAGTTTTATATTTTTATATTTTTTGCACCATGAATAAGATTACAGTAAAATTTATAGATTTTCTAAACTTAATTTATTATTTTTAAAATAAATTTACTTTTGTCCTGCAATCAATTATTTAATTAAAAATATAATTTCAATTGAGAAATTTTAGACATTTTTTGAAGGCATATATATGTATTTGGAACCTTCAAATTTTTTTCTTTAGATTTCTGTAACATAAATTATTCAAATTTTGAATTCATTTATTTTTGAAATGCAATTAATTATTTAATTAAAAATATAATTTCAGTTGAGAATATTCCAGAAATTTTTCCTAAGCCTAAAATATTTTTCGAATACCTTTATAATTTTTTTAGAAATTTTCAACTTGATTTTCTATTTTTAAGAGTTAATTTGATTATTGACTATCATCAATTATTTAATAATAAATATTATTTTAATTGTAAAATTCCATAAATTAATCTTAAGCCCAAAATGTGTTTTTTAATTTTCTAAAGTTTTAAAAACTTGTATCATTATCCTATAATTATTTAACATTATGGCAGAAATTGTTCTATTCAATAAATTACACACACACACATATTCGTATTTGTTATATTATACAACCACATATTTGGATAAATTACAGTACACACAAAATGATCTAATGTGTCTATTGCAATGTAAATTTAAACATCTATAACCGACACATTATAGGCTTCATAGATTATGATGTTGCACATGCACACACAGAATCAAAAATGCCCGCTCACACTTTGCATCCCAAACAAAGCCTGATTCTTCTTTATCAAATTAGTCAACGGTGCCGCTAGCTTTGAGAAGTCCTTGATGATGAAACGTCTATAGTATTATGTCAATCCTAAGAAACTCCTTACATCCGTAGCATTCCTGGGCTGGTTCCAACCTTTGTAGGATCTGCTGCTATGCCTTGTCTCGAAATGATATGACCCAAGAATCTCACTTATTCCCTCTAGAAGTGACAATTAGAGAACTTTGCTTTCAACTTGTGCATCCTCAATATCTCTAGCATAATCCTTAAGTGCATCTTATGCTCCTCTTCAGTTTTGGAATAGATCAAAATATTATCCATGAACACAAGCACGAACTTGTTTAGCTAGTTTTTGGAAATCTAGTTCATGGGATCCACAAAGTATGCCGGAGCATTGTTAAACCTGAACGGCATTACCAACCACTCATAGATTCCTGATGGCATATGAAACGCAATAATATGCGTACTCTCCTTTGCTACTTTCAATTGGTGAAATCCGATTGCCAATTCCATTTGAGAGAACACCTTCATATCGTGAAGTTGATAAAAGAAGTCATCAATGCATGGGAGCAAATACTTGCTCTTCTTCATTACTTTATTCAGCTCACGATAATCCACACACAACCTCAAAGAGCCATCTACCTTAGTTGCGAATACTATAGGTTCACCCCATTTAGATATGCTTCTTCGAATGTACCCTCTCCTTAACAGGTCATTCACTTGCACCTCTATTCCTTTTGATATCCGGGTGTCATATGCCTCAAATGCATAACTATAGGTCTGGTTTCCTTCACCAAGTCTATCCAAAACTTAATCTCTTTATACGGCGATAATTCAATCACTTCCTCAACGAAATCGAAATACTCTCTAGTGATAGGCATAGATGAGAATGCCTTCTATAGAACCTGTGGTGAATATAGAAAACTAACCATCACCCCATCCTCTGGTATGCAGCTAATCACTACCGTTCCCCCTTTCACATCTTCGATTGTCACTAATAGCTTCTCAGAATCCACTAATGCTGCATACTTTTTAAGCTATCCATTCCTAAGATAATCCTATACCCAATAAAATTCAATATAAATTAATCACAAGAAAGCATCCATGACTCGATAACATTAGATCACGACAAAGCATGCAAAGGCTAGTGGAGCCTTCAACAGGGTTTGTCGCGATCAAGGATCGATCTACTATCTCGGGTCTCAATCCCAGCCTATCTACTAGACCACTACATATGAATGAATGTAAAGCCCTGGTATCAAACAAAACTTGAATAGGAACATCACCAATAGAAAGCATAACTTGAATAATGACTCCCATTCCCTTTTCCTTTGCCGAGTGAGCACTTGACGAAGTCAGGACTGCATCTAAAGCATACACTTTCACAACGTACTCATCCTTTACTGATTTTGGGCGATCCTTCTTTAAATGCTCAGGCTTATTACAATTGTAGAATTTTCTCTTATCGCTTACTTTGCAGTCTTTAATCAGGTGCCCTTCTCCGTGCACCCATAGCAAGTAGGTTCACATTTACTCTTTTTCTAACCATTCTTTCCTCTCCGTTCTACTTCATCTTGTCCCCTTCGTTTTGCGATGGTTTTGGCTCTTCCTTTTAAGTGGAAACAACTATAGCTGTGCTAACCTTAGGATATAGATTCTTATGACGAAGTGCTTTCTCATTAAGCTTCTCAAATGGCTCATCAATATAGTCCACTAGCTTCTCTCCAAGATAATAATCCAGATCAATGATGAACTTCTCTCTAAGATAATCATCCAGGTCAATGATGAACTTCTCATTCTTTATCAATAGAGTGTCAATGAATGACATCCCATACTTCGACAAAGCATCAAATTCTGCAACATACTTAGAAACTGACATCTCCTCTTGCTTAAGATCAATAAACTTCCTAAACAACACCGAGTTCTGAACAGCTGAAATGAACTTCTCTTCAAACCTTGCTTTGAACAGGTCTCGGATAAACTCATCTTCTGGGGTAGAAATGGTAATGGCGTTCCACTAATTCATGGCCCATTCCTAAAGCAACCTGGAAGTCAACTTTCTCTTCATCACATCATCTACTTCTATATCACTAAAGATACGCTCACAAGTATCAATCCAATCTGCACTTCTATAGCCGATTCCATTCCACAGAATGATTTTCCTCCTAGAGTAGAGTAATATTTTCTCAACTTGGAAAAATCAGTCTTGGGTACTTGCACGGGAGCACCTTTACCAACATCCATGCCAGAAAAATTCCTCATCATATTAGCCATCATAGCATTAAACATAGCTTGATACTAATTGTGTTTCTAAATTTTTATTTGAATCATCTGAATACCATTTGTAACACCCCTAATTTTTGATAACATTATTTACAAGATTTAATTAAATAAATTAAATAGAATGACATAAATGTTAAGTTATAAGGGGGTTGCGATTTGAACAAATCTAATTAAGTCCACGCTTAATGAAATAATTAAATGGGCTTAAGAATGGTTTTAGGATAACTAATTTACATAAGGGTATATTAGGAATTTTCCACCCATAACCCTTATACCCTTATATATTCTCATTCCTACCATTACATTCTCATTCACGTCATTTTGAAAAAACACAAACCAAAAGCTTAAAGAAGGGCGAGCAATTAAGAAAGAGGAATTCAATTACAAACTAGAGAATCAAGCTTAGGGGAAATCAATCTCAATCCAATCTCCTTATCTAAATCAAGGTGAATAATAATTCCATCTCTACTTTGTTTTGAATTATATGTTTTCAAATTTAAGGGTAAATTCATTTTTCTGATGAACTGGTTGATGATATGTTTGAATATTAATTTGTTGAATTTAAACAAGATTGTTTAAATGAGATTATAAACGGTTTTAGGGAGAAACCAATCTATGTTAGTGTTTAAAGGCCATGGAAAAGTTTTATGTTATGTAAAACATGATTTTGGAGTTGGTTTCAATTTTGATAATTTTCTAAGCTATGGAAAGATTATTATGAATTTTCAAAGGAAAATATGATAACTTGGGTTTATAAATTTATTTTGAAAAATATATTAAGAATTTAGATCTAGAATTTTGAAATGTTAGATAACATGATTAAAATGGATTTCTGGAATTTTTTGGGATTTTTCCAAAATGATTTTCTATGCAGATTAAATTATTTTAGAAAAGGGACTTCTTTGCAATATTGGTTTTGCTTAATGGAAGGGATTATTTGATTAACTTAACCATGGTTTAGATCAGAAATTAGTAGCAGTTATCTTAGTAAAAAATTTGAAAAAGTTAATGGAAGGTTTTAAAGTATTAGGAAGGCAGGAGCCTAATTTTTTGAAGATAGATTTTAACGCTTTCGAAGAAGGTCATCCTATGAAGTTGAAAGTAAGGTTTGAAAGTTTCGAAAGGTTTTGTAACCCAAATTCATTTTTAAAGGAAAAACTATGTCTAAATTAAAGGAGTTTTGAAATGATTTTAAGAAGAAGCTTTCCTTGATAAAATTACAGGTTAAAGGGATTATCCATATTTTATATGAAAAGTATTTTAAGGACAGTAAACCACAGGAGTGGTATTGTTTTGTAATTATGTTTGCTTCTTCAAATATAATGTATTTACATTATAATGAACCCATAACTGCATTTTGGGGATGATAGGTAGAAAAACCAGCTAGGTTAACCCAGTAGTGAATATAAATTGATTAAACTCCTGGATGAGTAGAATTGCATCCAAGAGGTCAGGGACACCAGAATATAGGATGCCTAAATATGGAATTTGTGAGGGAGATAGGTTCATAATGATCCCATGAACACTATGATTAGGAAGCTATTGGAGTTACCAATTGGTTCACAGTGATCCCATGAAAACTATGTTATAAAGAGTGGTTGGCGGAGGCCAATTGGATTATAATAATCCCATGAAAACTATATTTGGATTTAGCTATTGATAGTTGTTAATAGGTTCCTAGTCAACCCATGAAGATTAGGATAAGAGAGAAGTTATTGGAGTCACTAATAGGTTCATGGGAACCCATGAATTAATAAAGTTAATTGGCAGGGCCAATAGGTTCATAGTGCATCTATGAAAACTATGAGATAGGATAGGGAGTCCGTATAATATGAAAAGGTTATTATAAGCCCATGAAAACTAATAGGTTAATAGTAACCCTAGAAATTATAAATATGACAGAGAGTCAATTAAACAGAGGATGGGAAATCCAATATATTTTAATATGTTTGCATATCATCATAATATTTTGAAATGACTATATTTTGACCATTGTGGATGCAAGAGCGTACTATATGGTTTTATAAAGGTTTTAAGATACCGGTGAGGGGAAAAACCTATTCTGCTAAGCTCCATGGTCTCATTAAATATCTAAATGATTTGAGATGACAGATTATTATCCATACCAGGCTTTATGTCTGACTCGAAGTTTATGATTTCCCCTTAAACTCTCGGGTACTCAATTGATTTTGGGTAGTTTGAGAGTTGAGGTTTTTAGGTACCTCATTAGACGAATAGAGGTTCCAGAGACATGTAGGAGGCATGATAGCTACATAGAGTTTTCTATTATTTGATTCTGTTGTGTTTTTTGTAATGAAAAAATTGTTATATTGCCTATATATACTCTGATCATCCAAGGGGGCATCTTCATATGCCATTCTTAGCGTATGTTGTAATAAATATATTTTCTTTAAACGTGATTTGCGATTGTGGGATTATGTTATGAACTGGAAATGTTTTGAAATGGAATGCGATTTTTTTGATGTTTTAATTTTTTTTTCATATTCATGTGTTTCTGTGTATTAATAAGTCTAACACCGGCATATCTGATCATCGAGGATTAATAAGTATAGATGACTGCAGCATCCATAGCCGTTAGTTTTGAGCCTTCTAGTAGGAGGATCTTACACCATTAGTCTTTATTAAAATGCGTAAACATAAGTTATAAATGTGCACATTGATATACAATATAGATATAATATTTTAATGAATCAAATACTAAATAGGTTTGGAAATTTTTTTAGACCCATTTCCTTCTTGATATGGCTAATAAAAACAGGGGAGGGGAGGAATTTTCAATTTTTAAATGAGGAGGAAAGGAGAAATAAAAGGAAGAAAATGATCCACTGTCTTAAATGATCTTTGATTGCTTCCTTTATACCATTCATTGATTTGGCCTTTTTACCTTCTTACCATGTCATGTGATGGTTGAAAATTCATGGGTGATAGCATAAATATTCCAAAATAAAATACAAAATAAATCAAAAAAAGTGGTACTTATCTTTGAACCCTACAGGATCTGGAGATTGATTCAAAGGAGGATAGGAGCTTTTGGTTTATCCTTTCAAGGTGCTATTTATAGGAAACATCTAAAGCAATTCTTCAATTATTATATTTATATGTCTTATCTGTCATATGCTTGAATTTTGTATGATTCAATATGTGTTTAACTGATTATCTTGTAAATCAAAATCCTCTTCTATTAGAATATATGAGTACTTCACTTTTTTAATTCAGATCTTCTTATGTTCGTCATCCCTTCATACTTTATGCTAATCTCAATGATATGTTTTGATTCTTTCTCACCATTGCTAATTTGTTGGTATTCGATGTATTTTTTAGATCTGTTTGTTCTTATCATGAATTTATGTATGCCTAACTTGTCCAATTTTGTTTCTTTTTCTTTTTTGATAATTTTGTCAAAAAACTTGAAAGCTAATTTAGTTTAGATTTATTCTATACTTTTATAAAAATTACATATATAATTATAAATGAATTTTATATTTCAATTATTCATTATTTCACGAAAGTTGCTTTATACATTTTTATGGCTAAATTTCGGTACTGATACGGTCAAGTTTTCCGTAGTCTTGGAATAGAATCAAATAGTTGGATTGAACTAAAGTGTAGTAAAGGAATGGATCTAGAGACTTGGTTGACATCAAGAATGACAAGGGAAAGAAGCGTAAAAAGTTTGGTGAGGTTTGAAGGAAAGAAATCATGTCGGGGACATGATTTGGTCAGTACCAACATGATAGGGGACCTTGGATGGAAAAGGTTATAGGAAGGGAACTCAAACTATAAAGGAAAAGTTGAAAAAGTTGACAATGAAGCAGGTCTATACCGGGTTGTTTTGGATCTTGGATTTTGTGCCTTATGGCTCAATCTTCGTGCTTGGATATTTGGATCTGGAGATTGAGACTCGTTCAAGCTCAAAGTGACGATGTTAGGAATCATCTATAAATAGCAAAGTGACTTCAACTAGGAAAGGGGTTGGCACTTTGGATCTAAAACTCTACCTTCTTCCTCCCTTAACTCATAAAACTCATATAAAACAAAGATTTACGAGAGTGTAGCTTAGATTTTGATTGTAATCATCGTATTCCATAGAGAAAATTATCAATAACAAGGATTAAGTGGATGTAGGCCATGGTATTTGCCGAACCACTATAAAAATCCATGTGTTTTCATTGGTTTCTTGCCATTTCTTACTAGATCACTTGTTTTTATATATTTTGGTGGTGTTGCGCCGCATTTTGGCCCAACATTTTTTGTGCCTTCATCGAGAAAAACTTTAATCTAATATTTGGAGAAGATTAAGAGGCCCAACACAAGAGCTATTGACGGACTGAGTCAACTAGAGCATGGGGCAGCCAGGAAGTGTCCTCAAATGCAAATCTGCCTTTGTCTATATTAAGTAAGAGGAGATGTAAAAGATAATGATAGAGATGCAGGAAGGATTGATGGCTTGCCAAGACAAGATGCTTAACTGATTTTCTAAGGAATGTAGCAGCAAAGGACAACCGGAGTAGTTAGAACTCAAAACCATAGGTTAGAAGGCAATGCAGGTGCACCAAAGGTCGGAGAAAAACAAGATTGAGCCAACCCCCCACGAACAGAACCACTCGATACCGACCATAATCAGAACCAACATGAACGTCGTAGGGGTGCAATAATTTTGGGCCTTAGACAAGCTGAGATTTTGGGAATAGATGACGCTAGAGCTAGAAATGCAAATCAGAATGTAAAGGTTCACCATTGGAGTTAGGACTAGAAGTTCCCTTCAGTGGGAAGAATAACAATATGGACCAGAGGCTTCCACTGGATGACAACGATAGATTTGGTGAAATGATAAGACAGGTGATGAGAGGTGGACACCTACTTCGAAGTTTAGAGATTGTGAATAGAAATCTATTTCCCCCAATCACCCGGTATGCAAGAAATCCACCAGATTTTAAGCTACTAATGTAGGAGATGTACAACTGAAGGATATATCCAACTATTCACTTAATGAGATATATCCGACATATGGAAGGGTTGGGTGCTTCAGATAAAGTGAGGGAATGGTGTTTCCCATTATACTTGTAAAATTTAACAGCAGTATGGTTTTGCCTGGTAGAGAATGGGTCCATTATTATGTGGATCAAATTAGAGGATAAGTTTATGTAACAATTTAGAGTTCATATTGCCTGACCATAGAACATGATAATGCTATCGAGCATGAAATAGAGGGCCGGTGTGACCCTATGGAGTTATCTTACTAGATTCAATGCAACAACCACTTTAGTGCAGAAACTAGGCCCATCGATAATTCTAATAGCGGTGGTCCCTAGGATTTCTAATAATACTGAATTCAAGATTGCTTTGGAGAGAGATCCGTCAGTGGACCTTGAAGATTTCCATTACTAAGACGATTGGTTTTTACGCCATGAGGAAGCCAACACGAACGCTATGGAGGATGAAGGACCATCTAGGTGGGGTATGAAAAAGATAAAGGAAAGCAAAAAGCTGATAATGGCTTCAAAGGACCGAAGTGACTAAGGTGGGAACCGAAGTTCTCCTCTTACATTGAATTAACAGAGACCCTAGAGGGGATCGATGATAAGGGGCTGATCTCCTACCGGAAGCCAGCTAAGAGAGAACCCACAGATTGGGAGAAGAGGTTTGAAAGTTTTTGCTTATTCCATGAGATGGATGGGCATGAGATTAACAAGTGCTGATACCTACTTGATTTAATAGAAGAGTAAGTTTGGAGCAACCGGCTATGACAATACATAAGGAACTAAACTGAGGTCGTACAGTAGGAGAAAAATCCATCTGTAGTGAATATATCGGGATACCAACATGGATCTAGGTCAAGAATGATTATCCCATGATCAGGATGGATATGAGTCAGATTTGATTCACTTATTTTTCTTTTTTCTTTGAATCAATAAGACATATTATTCTTATACTGCTTACATATGTACGGGACCTTGATTGGTCTTTAAACACACTCTGAGTTGGATGTCTAAGAATATTCGCTGATAGCATGGATGTTTAGAATGTTTGTTATTTACTATGGTTTAGATTTTATGAATGTATACTTGACTTTGAAAATCATTTGAACATGATGACTGATAATGATTACAAAACACCAATGGAGATTGGTATCCCCCAAAGCCGATATATAAAAAGATCGGGGATGGTTTTCTTGACCAGATAGAAGGGGTTATGAACAATAAGGTGCAAGTTCCTTTTTTGGAGAGCAAGTAAATGAGCTTGTATAGGATGTCCGCCCCCCTCATTGGAGAATGAGTAGATGACCTGCTCGAATGTTGGATCCCCTTGCCAAAGAGTGAGTGGATTGGACTCAGTATAGATACAGGATCCAGAGAGATCAAGCCCTAGATTAGACATAGATTGTACGATTCGAAGAAATCTAGACTTAACCTCAGGTTTTAAATGCCTTACGATTATTGATTGATTAGTGATTGTCATTGCCTCAATCCGGTAGACTTATTTATAATGGAATGCTAGGAAATACTAGATGATTTATAAGTAACATTCCAATCAGTAGCAATGCACCCCTATGATTATTGATGCACAATAGCATGATATATGATAACCCCGGGAGAACACGGGACGATATTGATTTATAGTTACATAACCCTGGACGAACACGGGATGACTTAGATAATGATATGATATGATAATCTTGATGTTTGTGATTGATTCATATATAATAATTCTAGGGAAACATGGGTTGTTTATGATTTATGACTAACATTTAAGCAAGAACTTGAATCCTTAGTTATGACGGGTCTCGAACAACCCCTTATTTGTAGGTTAATCAAAATGTGGATGGTCCATTACAATTGTTCCAGTAAATAGCCAGAGAGATGAACCATCAATGATTGATCACTCTTAATACTTGTTCTTGAGTAAAGCACACCTTACATGTTAGTTTCTGAGAAGATGGTTTTGATGACAATAACCTTAGAATAAGATTATAAAATATAAATGCTAACATTATAGTTTAGATATACATGTATATGCAGGATTTAACCATGCAGGTATCAAGAATGAAGACTGTACAATATAGAGATTCAAGACTGAAGATATCAAGATTGAAGACTTATGAGTATCAAGATTATCAAGAGTTCAAGAATAAGTAATCTAGTTAGAATTTTTTTAAAACTCCTAGAAAAGCACTGGCATCTTAAATCCAATTTATTCGTGGAATGGAATCCACTTCGAGCCTGTTAAAGGGATGGAACCCTAAGTAGGATGAAACCTACGAGAAATCTAGTGGAATATTGTTTTGTATCCACTAACTTTTATTCAATGTTTTTACAAAACTATATCTTGTTTCAAAATGATTTCAAAACCTTCCTTTTAAAAAAGAATCAAATACATCTATCCTGGTTTTAAAATACTTTTAGCCTCAAAATAATCTTTATCTTTGAAATCAAATTATCCTTGGTTTTAAATTAATATAATTAACTTTTAAATATTAATTTTTTTTATATATACCAAAATATTATTCTCTATATTTATTTATGTATTTTAACTATAGTTAAGTATATTTATAAAGTTTAAATTAGTTTTAATACAAGATAGAAGTTATTTTCAAAGAAAAATAAATTACCAAAAATACCATAGGCTTGTCGCCAACCCCTAGGTACCCCTGTCGACAAGGTGGCAGTTTGCTTCAAAATTTTGAATTTCAAAAGAAGTGTCTATTCATCATATCCTTTCATGAATGGACATGGCTGTTGTTCTACTATAAATAGGGGCAGTTTTAAACGAATTTATATTCATATTTTCTTTGATTTCACTCCTCTTCTTCTTCCACATTTCTTTATATATATTTTTACCATTACTCTGCTGAAATCACCATTGAATCTAACTAGATCATCTCTGGTTTGATTCTCTATCACTATCTCAACAAGATATCAGTGCTATTCAAAGCTATAGGCTTCTTTGTAATAGATTAAGCGAGAAAAGGTGTGATTGTAGCATGTGAAATCAATCAAGTGAGAAAAGGTGTGATTGTAGCCTGTGAAATCAATTGGGTGAACTTGTTGTCCGTAAAATCAAGTACCTCTACCCAAAGGATTGTGAATCTGGAGTGTTGTACCTCGTGGCCTTGAAATCGAGGGTGTAATTTAAAAATTGCTTTTGAAAGGAAATCCGTACTTGTATGCGGGACTGGATTTAGGGTAACTCCGAACCAATATAAAATCCAGTGTGTTCTTTCCTTTATTGCTTTTACTTTATTTCTGCATCTGTATTTGATTCTGTGATCATATCTCCGTCTGAATATTGCATACATTAATGTTCAAATTAACATAAAACCAAAAAGATTTAGTAATTCCTTAAAACATTATTCACCCCCCTTTAGTATTAATTCTAGCCTTTAGATCCGTAATCCGCATTTCTCACATTACATTCACAAGGCGTACTTTAGGGGGTGAGTGTTATGGCCAAGTTTTCCACAGTCTTGGCACAAACTCAAATGGTTGGATTGACTAAATAATAGTGAAGGAATGGGTCCAGGGACTTGGATGATATCAAAAATGATGAAGGAAAGAAGCGTACAAAGTTTGGTGAACTTTTGAGCAAATAAATCATGTATGTTAAGATTTGGTCGGTACCAACATGATGGTGGGACTTGGATTGGCAAAGCTCAAAGGAAGGAGACTCGAGCTATGAAGGAAGACTTGGAAAAGTTGACAATGAAATAGGTTAATTTACGACTCAGTCTTCGTGCCTGGATTTTTGGATTTGGAGGTTGAGACTCGTTCAAGCCTGAAACAGCGAGATTTTTGTTGGAAATCATCTATAAATAGCAAGGCGACTTCAATTGAAAAGGGGTTGGCACTTTGGATCTATATCTCTTTCTTCCTTCTCCTACATCTTGTAAAACTCATATAAAATAAAGATCTACAAGAGGGTATCTCGGATTTTGATTGTAATCGTGTATCCTATAGAGAAAATTACCAACAAGAGGGGTAATGTGGATATAGGATGGACTATTTACTGAACCACTATAAGAATCCATGTGTTTTCATTGCTTTATTGCTATTTTTTACTGGATCTACCTGTTTTTATATATTTTGGGGCCGTTGTGCTACTTTTTGACCCAATAGGTACAAATATTTTGAATACTGTTTATGTAGGAAGGAAAATTATTTTTGTCTAAACTTTATAAATGGATTTTTTTGCAAATTTTAAATTATTTGCCTCAATTTCTAAGTTTATTGTTTTATAAAAAAATCTTAAGCTCTGGTTTTATTTATAAACAAAAAGTTCAATTCAAATTGTTATTTTTTGAATCCAACTTATTTACATACATATGTATGTACATACATACATATGTGTATGTATATATGTACCATATATTACAATGTTCACAAATATATGTTGATTTAAATCTAAAAAATGTTTAAATGTAATTTATATACAGTGAAATTTACATGTTTAGTTTCATATCAAATTTATAGAATAAATATTGTGAAATAATATATAATATTTAATGTCAATCCTTTCCTTAATTCAAATCAAATTCATTAATGTTAATTTTGGATTTTAAATCTCATAAAATTATTTAATGAGATTTCAATACATATATATTTCTATCTTATATATATAAATCATTATTATGGAAAAAAGGCATATGTAAAGGGGAAATAGGTCTCTTGTGGTGCAAATCCCAACACCTAAATTTGGTGCCATCAACTATGTACACTTTTAATTTGTAGCATGCATATAAATAAGTATATTTGATATACTTGTAAATTAAAACTAATTTTTTTTAAACATATTAAATAAAAAGAAAGTTTTATTTAAAATATTTTAGATTGGATCTAAATCCATTTAGGCTTCATAGACTTAACTACAAAATGGATTTCTTTTAAATTTACCCATTTAATCTGCTTTCTGTTAGTCTAGTTCTTACAATGGTATTAGAACGCAATAGTCTATGCAGTCTAAATTAGCAATGTTAGGGTTAAATGATTAAAGCCTATCCATTTAGCATGGTCTCTACAAAGGTAGTGTTGAATGATTGAGTTTGGACAAGCATTGTCCTACCTAGCTAATAGCCTGGCTTAAAGGATGAAATAAGCCCAAGGGCTATCCCCAACATAAAGGCTAAAAGTTGATTTAGGACCTTGGGCTAATTTTCCAAAATATGTTTTAAAATTTTAAAATTTTAAAAATTATACTCTAAATTTAAAAGTTAAAATTTTAAATATAGCATGTTATAAATGTTATAAACTTTCCAAAATTGGTTTTGAAAGCTAATATGTTGATTTCAAATTTTTATCTTAATCAACTGGATCTTTAAATAAATAAATAATTAAATTAATTATTTAAATTAAAACCTATAATTATATTTTTCTTGACATTTTAAGGTAAATGATGATAAAATTTTGAATTTAAAATATTTTAACTAAAATATTCTTTTAGTAGATTAAATTAATTATAACTTAATGAATAAGTTATATACATATATAATGGTATGTGTGTATAATTACTATAAATGTTATGGTCCATCTTTATCCTTAAATTGTTAAACATAAGTAATTTAAAATTCAATAGTTGAGATCTAAATTGAATTGGTTAAAATGTTAATTAAACAATTAATTAACTTAATTAAATATGATTTAATTAGTAAAGTGAAATTAGGTTAAAATTGACTTAAATTAAATAATTGGAACTATAATAAATCCAAATTAGATTTAATGAAAGAATGCATACATATAACATGTGTACCATGATTTTAAATATGTTTGACACTTGAATCACAAGGATATTTCTTAAAAAATACATTATTCCTATAAATCAATATCACTCTTGAATATAAATATTAAACATTATGACTTTCTAATATATATATAAGTTGTCCTCTACCATTTATATGTTAATATAATACTTGCATAATCTTTAGTTATTGATCTTCCTCAAGCTAGAGATGTTATGTGTTGTACTATTAGTATATTGACAAGACAAGGTAAGATACCTGCTTGTATTTATTGATCTTCCTCATGGTACGTGCATCACATTAGACTATCACGAAATGGTATGTATGAGTGAATAATCTCCTTTGGTTTGTTGATCTTCCTCAAGATAAAAATAAGATTAGGACAAAGACCACGAGTTAGGAGTTGTATACGATACAACTGATAAGGTGTTAACCACCTATGGGCCTATAATGTTGATCTTCCTCATTTCATAATCCAAAGGCATGCAAATCTTAACATCCACTAGTGAAATTATAAGATTTCTATGTTTTTCTTAGGATTTAATAAACATAAAGTCTAGAGGGATCCATATTATAAAAAAGAAATGGAAACATTTGAACTTTGGTAAAATTATAAGAACATTTGCAATAAAAAGTTAAAATAATATACATTGATAAATTTTGCGACAAATAAAATTGATAAATTGCTTATTGGTTAAAGCATACAAATGAATAAAATTAAGATTGGTATAGAAATATAAAACACACTCACCTTAAATCTTTTGGCATATTATCACTTCAAGACCAATGCAAGAGCCTAACTACATAATACAAAATACATTTGTAACTTGGTCACTTAAGTCCTTATTTTTCTGAGACCATGTATTGTGTTTTGCGAGTCTTAAACTCTAATAGCAATACAAGAATGTGGATATTTGATCCAGATTCATTCACATATAAATGTTATATGGTGAATAATCATGGTTCGTAATGTATGAAAATTCAGCGAAATAAGTTCATTAGAGATAAACCTTAATGTGAAGTCATATATCCAATATGATTAACTACAGTAAGGATATCCTTTGAATGGTTCGACCATTTTGAAAAGGAAAGCGAGTGTATGAGAGTAGATGTAACTGAGGACAGTTGGTATAAAGAGAGTGAATTGTCACCTTTACTTTATACAAGGACATCAGAAATGAGAATTGTACAAAGTATTAAAGGATACTTAATATAGAATGGGAAATGTGATTTCTATTGTAACTGTGTTATAATGTAGATTTTTTCCTATAAAGCTGTAACGACCCGTATTTTACGTATCAGAGGATCGTAAAATATCTTTATTTAATTTTTATGAGGTCATATGATTCCAAATTTTGAAAAATAACTTCTGGGGATATTTTCCATATTTATGATTTTTATTGAATTTTTATGTGACCATTTTGATCTTTTATGGGATAAACTTTTGATAGAGTCGAGTTAGGGTCTAAATTCACTTCCATTGCTTTACAATGATGGTTTATTATTTCGTAGAGTGTTCATAATGGTAAATTGGACTTACCATTTGAAAGTTATGACTGTTTTGAGATTTAGATGTCGAGTTTGAATGGGTAATTAGGCTAACCCATACTTAGGCCCACTAACCAATTTTGAGATTGGAGCCTAAAGGGGACTGATGGGACTATTCCAAGTCATTCCATCTTCCCTAAAAAAGTTTCAAACCTCAATAACCATAACCTCTTCAAAATCTATCCTATTTTCTTACTAATCTTACCCTAATCCATCATTAGAAGGATAATTTGGATAGAGAGAGATTGGAGATTATTTTTTGACTGATATGAATTCATCCTTCTTACTATACATTTTGATATTTGGATTAAAAAATGGTAATTGGGTATTAGATGAGTGGTTCTTGAGCTCTCACTATCCTATACCTGTCTATATACCTAATTTGATGTTTTAACACGACTTTGATGATAAAAACATTTTGTAACTTTATTCACACTGTTACACATGTTTATGGTCAAATTTAAAATGGTTTTTAAATGGTTTTGCAATTCCTTTTGGTCATATTGACATGCTAGTATAAAAGTTAGATCCATATTAGGATTTGTATGATTATCATGTTTTGATGAGTTGCATGTGTGTATGGTTGTATATGGATGTATTTTAGTTTGGTATGTTATGCTTTAATTTTGTTTGCTAGTTCTTTTAGGTGGTCAGGAAAGAGGTCGTCAAATTGGGCAAATTGAAGGCAAAAGTGGTCAAAATTGTATGAAACTTCATGGAGAGGCTCCAGAAGCTGCAGTGGGCTTGTACTTTAGATTGTAGGAAGTTTGGGTAGAGTAATTCAACTCGGTGACAAATTGAATTCAAGTCGGTGGAGTTGCTTCAGGTTGAGGTTGAAGGCTTTGGGTTTTTCTTTAGATAAAGTGCTGAATTTCCCGGAGAGTGCTTCGGGCTGGAAATGGGAAGGATTCCAAACGAAGGTAAAGAAAATTCAGGTCATTGTGAGGAGTTACTTTGGGCCAAAAAGGATTATGAGTGGAAAGAAACTTGAAAGTCAAAAGTTCAAATTTTTGCTCTGTATGGTGTGCGGTATCGAACACTTAGGTCGGCATCGACCTCTTTTCTAGGCAAGTGGAAGGGTTTGGTGCCTTAGAAGTTAAGGTATAAAGGAATGAGGCTTAAGGGAAGTTAAAGAACCCAAAGAAGGTTAAGTATTCATATGGGGTATAACCACTTCAGGTCAATGCCGACTTGAATATTTATGTCCAACAGCGGCCAAACTTCCAAGGGATGCTACAGAGACTCTACAGGTCGTGCTAAAGGTTTTTAGTTGTTCGCTTAGGGTTGATGGCGATGCTGTAGCATGAAGATAGCTTTGAGACTTTAATGGTGATAACTCAATAGTGAATGGAATTAGGTTTGGATGATGGCGGCTCGATGTCGAAAGGAGTTGTGAGAAATATTATCCATAAAGGATGGGCTCTAGGAAGGATGACCCGTGGATAGAATTGTGAATGGTTTTATTGTGAAAAGAGCGAATATGGTATGATTCTTTGAGAATAATGGAAACTAGATGGGGCAAGGGAAGGGCTCGGATATGCATGTTAAGGGATCATTTATATCCAAAATATTTTCTGATGTACTCGAAAAAACAGGGTTAGTATGAGTGCACTTATAGGTACTTTGTTTGAATACCTCAGATCGGTGGAATGAGTCTGTATGACCTAGACTTGTGGAATGGGTCTGATATCATCTTCGTGCTAAAGCAAGTACATTGAAAATCGGGATTCATCCATTAATTACTGGCAGAGAAATGGTCATACGAGTTATCATATATCCAAGGAACACTGAGTTATAGTGATGATTATTTGTTGGAATTACGATTGATTTGATTGTTTTCTCCCGTAGTCTATTATGTTAGGGAGGTCACTTGGCATAGGTATTTAGGATGTGGATACCTAGACACCCGACACTATACTTAGGACATAGTACATTTTGATGATGATAGTAGAGTAGCATATTATAGACATTATGTACTAACTCCTTTGATGCAGGGATTGGTCAGGTATGATGCTTGTACCTATTTGTTACTTACCATATCGACTTGTATAGTATTTTTAGATTCTTTTTTTTGCTCAAACCATCTATTGTTCGACTTGAGATTTTATGATTTTCTTCTTATTATCTCACATACTCTTAAATGAGTAAACTAAATAGTAGATCTAGGTATATGCGGTGGCAGTGCAGAGGACGAATACGATGGAGCTTTCTTGTATTATACATGGACATTATGCTTATTCTGTTGTGCAATACTGTAGAGCCTAGATAGTGTTTTCTTTACTATTATGAGATAGTTTATCTAAGTTTATTTTTGCTTTGTATGAACTCTATTACTATGTTGTATAACTTTATGTATCTGTGCTATGATATTTGGTTCACTTTGTTATTACTTCCTCTTTTGTTTTATATCCGCAATGCATATTATATTTATTCCATTTGTATGAGATATATGATAGATTTTATGATGTTTTTACTTCTTTTTACCCTCAACAATCATCCTACATCGATCGAGCATGGCACCAGCGCATTACCTGTTATATTAGATTTTGGTGGTTTAGGGCGGTCGTCGCATTTGATGTCAAAGCTCTAGGTTACGCATTGAATTGAGTTCATACCACGATCAAGTAGAGATAGGAAAGGAGTCATCACCCTAGACTAGATCGAGAGTATATGCATACCCCACATAAGAGAGAAGGTACTTGTTATGTATTTTGGTTTCCAAAACTACATATAGTACATAATTCGTATGCACACGCTAGTACCATTGATGTAGTTTTCTTTATGAGAGACTGATCATTCTTGTTACAGATCAATAATGAGCCGACATAGAAGAAATAATGTGAGGAACTCCATCTCTAGAGTCAAAGAAGGAGCAGGTTAGGGGATGCTAACCATAACTTGCAGGTGATGTTCCATGCGATGATGGTGAATATGCAGCAAAATTCCCAAGCATCTTCTCTCAATGTTGCTGTAGGTGATGGTGCTGAGGTGCAGGTGCCCATAGTTGATTTTGCTAAACCAACTAAGAATATTGACTATCTAAGTGGCAAACCATTCCAAGGAACAAAATCAGCTATGGAAGTGCAGAATTCGCTGGACATCGGCAAAAGGATCTTTAATGAACTCGAATTGGATGATGCTATGACGAGGGGGTTGCTTCCTAATAGCTTTACGGGAGATCCATGAACTGGTGGAATGATATCAAGGTTACTACACTTGAGGATCAGTTTACTTAGGACCAGTTCAAAGCCTAATCTAAGAAGTTCATTTTGGCTGCTCAGAAGTTAGTGCTATTCAGATAGTTTGTTAGTTTGAAGCAGGGAGACATGTCTGTCTTCGAGGATGTTGCTAAGTTTGATGCCTTGTCAAAATACGGGATGTCTTTCATAGACACTCAGTTGAGGAAGAATAAGAAGTTACCGATGGATTTGGACGACTATTTCAGGAAAAAGTTATTGAGTCATATCGATGAGCCATTTGAGATATTAGTTGAGAAAGCTCTTTGCCAGAAGAGTTTATACCCTAAATGCCACAATAAGGTAGTGGAGGCAAGGAAGCTGGAATGGTAAGCGAGAGAAAATTCAGGGAAAGAATGCTCAGAAGAAAGCTTAGTGGGATCCTGTCTGTTATGGGGTGGAGACAAGGCTCACTTGATTAGAGACTACAAAGCCGATGGAAAGAAGAAGTGTTACAACTGTGGCAAGTTTGGACATATGCAGAATAATTGCCCAGAACCAGCACACCAAAAGCATGTTATGAAGGAATATGCTTTAGAAGTTGTCCCGACTTCATTGAGTACTCGGTGAAGGAGAAGGGAAAATGTCGCTATTTAAAGTATGCATTTTGTTTATGATGTTCCAATACGTGTTTTGTTTGATACCGGGATTTCACATTCCTTCATATCCAGTGACCTTGTAGATAGATTAGGATTGAAATCCAAAATAGTCGACCGACCTTTGATTGTGAAAAACCTAGTCAGAGGCTCCACTTGCCTATGTATGGCTTGTAGCGGTTTGTTCTTATTGAGTAATGGATGCTCTTTTGTTTGTGATTACTTTATTTTGAATTTTGTTGGGTTCGGGGTTATCTTGGGAATATACTAGGTTAGGAAGTATGTTGTATCGGTGGATTACGAGAAGCTGAGCTGTGAATGGGTGGACGGTAGTGATTGGCTGCTTTCTAGAGGATTGGGCTATGTTAGTTTCTTATATTCGCTTGAGGTTCCATAGGATGAGTTGTCAACTGTGCCTATCATTAGAGAGTATTTGAACATGTTTGAGGTGGTGGATGAATTACCACCACATTAAGAGATTAAGTTCCACATATACTTAGTAAAGGATGTCAGACCGATAGTTATGTCTTTGAGGCATATGGAACCCAGAGAGCAGAAGAAGTTGGATGTGCAAGTAAATGACCCATTGAAGCGAGGGTTCATTTGTATAAGCATATCTGAGTAGGGTTCACCCATATTATTCCTTACTAAGGTGGATAGCTCTCTAAGGTTGTATGTAGATTACCATAAGATGAATATGATGACAAGGAAGAACAAGTATCCACTCTTTTGTAATGATAATTGTTTAACAACTCTATGGTGCAAATTTCTCTCAGTTGGATCTTGCAATGGGTTTTCTCTAGCTAAGAATAGCAAAGGAGAGTGTGATGATCATCGCGTTCGTACACTTTTGGTTTCTATAGTGATTGATTATGCTGTTTGGGCTAATCAATGCTACGGCATACTTCGTCGGCCTCATGAACCATGTCTTCAGGGATTAGCTAAACAAGTTCATGCTTGTGTTCATAGAGGATATTCTAGTTTATTTTAAGACATAAGAGGAACACAACATGCACTTTAGGATTGTGCTTGAACTATTGAGGAAGCACAAGTTGATAACAAAGTTTTAAAAGTGTCACTTTTGGAGGAAGGAAATGATATTCTTGGATCATATCATCTTTGAGCGGGGAATCATAGTAGATCCTACCAATGTGGCGGCGGTTCAGGTTGGAATCAACCTAAGAACTTTGCTAATGTGAGAATTTTCCTATGATTGATGGGATATTATATATGTTTAATGTAAAGGCCCAAAAATCCGTACTCATTTGAGCTGGCAACATTCCACAACCATCCAACCAAAGGGGAATAAACTTCCGAATCTTTATGGTTTAAGAAGAAGAAAGAGGTAGAAGAAGAGAGAAAAAGAGAGAAGAAGAAAGAAAACAATATCAGAACAGAAAGTAACAACAGAACAATATCAGAATCTCACAATCGCAGCGGAACAACATATAATAGATAAATGAATAATCATTAAAACAAAAGAACTATACATTTTATACATATACATCACATTACATTCATTTCATCATCAGAGTGTACAACAACAAACAACAACAAACAGCGGAAAAGAAATACTATATACAATATAATATACTACGCCATCCAGCTCGCCTCCAGATATCTGTAGCAACACCTGAATCCAGAATGACCTGATAACCTAACTCTAGACTGCCCGTGTCGAAATTGATGGGCACCCAGAGTTTAGGAAGGGAACAATAAACTCCAGGTCAGTCATGTGACTGGTGTGAGAACTAAAACAGTTATTTATCTTTAAAACAAAGAATAAGATAATTTTAAAAGAAAATTCGCAATGCTTTTTGAAAATGAAACTACCATAAGGTCTCCCGTCAAACACACAATGCAAACGCAGACTTGGAGGAGGTTTCTCCTTATGATAGTCAAAGATGCTTGATACGCATTAAAAAGAACATTTGATATTATTACTAGTGCATAGTGTAGGCAAAATTCATTTCGAAAATAGAATATAAATCTTAGCCAACATACGACCATTATCGTATGCCTACTATAGCTACCATCTAAACAGTGGTAACCACCATAAGTAAATGGCAGGTTCTACAACTAAAACCGTACAAGATGCGTATTGGAGTTTGGATTTCCAACAAATGGTCAGGCCAAGGAACTTCCCATTGCCACATGGAAACGCCTCTGGAATGGCGTCCCGAGAACCTAACCGGATCTCTGCCAACACAAGGCCGGGTTACTCCAAACTGGGAAACAACTGACACGAATATGTCATTCCCTGATCGTAACCGATCTATCCGAGGATCCCCGATTTCCAACAACCACAAAGTAATAAATTTCCAGTAACCACATAGGTTAAGTATCTGGGCTCCATACCATGATACCACCTCTATCCAGAAGGAATGACATACACTAAAGGGGCGCTACCCCCTAATAACCTTGCCGCATCTTTCCTGTTTTGACCATTTCCGGGGTGTGAGGCTCGACGAAGTCTCGTCCACAAAGCCACGCTTTATACAAAAGCTGTGCTTTGGGTCAACAAATGATCAAAGCAATGATCATCAAGATAAACGATCAAACAAATGATCCTATCACAAATGATCATTCAACGATCATTTCACAGCATCACTCAGCATGCCACATTACCAATTTGGGAATGTATCACTAGTGACCATCAACTATATAACCTATGAGCTCGTACGTCTCAGAGAAGGGTGTTAAGCTAAGAGAATAAATTCTCCGCCACCAACAGAAATATATTTGATAGAAACCAGCTTTACATCTAAAATCGTATTGTCATACATACAATCCATACAAGTCCGTTCCGGGATCGAACGGAACCGAAGGCACTTCCAAAGAAGCCCTTGCAATCCGGATATTCATTAATCACGTCCGGACAACCCGTCACTAAGGGTGATAAAACCTCTATATCGGAGATCAGCCGATGCAGAGTAACTCGACGGTAATCCATCCGTTTTCACAAATATCCGGTCTTCAACACCGGTCTTCAAATGCAATTCATAACGACGTATCACATATTCGGAGTGGGTTATATGACCCATGGTCCTTTCCCGGTTAACCCGAATAGTGAGCGCTTATTTTTAAAAATAAGTGTGGCATTCAATTTCAAGCAATTCACAACAATTACTCATTCAAGGGTAAATATTGATAGTCAGTTATTTAACTATCAATAGAGATGAGTCACATCACCAGATTCCAAATAATTTTCCAAATTATTTATTTTTCCAAAAATATCTTTACAAGATATATAATTTTCCACACTTCAAAAATAAACAACGTTTATTTTGAAACCAATTTTCCCTTTCCGTTTATAAATTCCATAGTGAATTTATATTTCAAACTATCTATTGATCTACAGTTTTCAATAGGTTTTATTTATTCAATTCCAATTTATCTTCAAGAAGACAAATTCTCAAAAACGTCTCGTTTCATATTGGAAAAGCATTTCCATACTTATTTAATAATAAGTATTTCATAAATCTTATTTATTTTCAACAATTTGAAAATATTCAATATACTTAAATCAAAATTTAGTATATATTTCATTCTTTAAGGAAATCATTCTTTTATTCACATTTATTTGGGTCAAAACGAATGTTGCGTAAAACATCGTTACGACGACCCAAAATCACTAGTATAGGGATTCAAAATTTAAAATAGATATATATAAATCTCAATACTATACGAAGTATTTCCTTTCGGAAATCATTTACTATAACAACAGTGTTATAGTCCACCATTTCCTTCTATTTCTCGAAAACGTCTATTTCAACAATAAATGTTGAAATCTATGTTTTCATTCCCTTTTATTTCCCGAAAACGTCTATTTCAACAATGAATGTTGAAATCTATGTTTTCGATACTTAATGCATTTTAAAACACCTTTAATCGTTTTAAATTCCATTTAAAACATTCCTTTCCCAAAATATATCCATTTTCTTTAATAATATATTCACCGTTCAAAATAGTGAATATAACTCCTTTAACAAATTCTATATTCAATTTATCAAATTTCGTTTATTTCGAATTTATAACAATTTTTATAAATTCCATTCCTATTCATAAACTACAATTTATAAATCTCTTTTACTAATCCAATTCAATTTATAAATCCAATTTCTATACCAAAGGTTCGTATTATAAGTTAAGAGCTTATAATCCATTTATTTACTAAACTGTTCTTTTACAACTTCACAAATTTTTTAAATCTTATCACTGATAAGATTCCTTTATTATTTTTTTTTAACAGTTTTCAACTTATAAAAACCTCCTTTATTAACAATTTCTATAAATATCCCCTTTAGATGGCAAAAATCCATTTTTATAGGTTAATTACTTATAAAACTTTTATTTTCAACATCTATTCATTTTATAACTTTCACGATTTATAAATCTATAAATTTCAATGAAATTCATTTTATACATCAACTTAACACTTAATAGACTCGTTTCATAATTCCAATAAATTTAATTTATAAATATCAATTTATAAAATCTCTCATATAACTATTTATGATAATTATTCAAAACCCAAATTTAACTATTTTATAAATCTATTTATTTTAAAATTTTCCTTTCGGGTTATATTTTATAAAAGTATTAATTTTTATAACATATATGTTTATTTATTTTAAAGTGAATCAATTCAAAAATTAAATAAAACATATACTTTGGAAGAATCACTTTAAAATCCTTTTAAAAATAAAAATCGTTATTTTTAACTTTAAAAATGAATCCGATGATGCAACAGCATCCAACAGTCAATCACGTGAACAACATCATATATCGATATGATAATCAATAATCACACAATATCTATAATCACATAAATATTTGTGAGGAATCCAGTTGGATCCCTCCAACCTGTTTCCCTGCATCCACAGATGTTAGCACAATACCAATTCCACTTCGAGGTGGAATATCGCGGTATATGGGATTTATAAAATATATCATCCGCTTACTAACGGCGCAATAGGGTCTCATCCGCTATATAATGCGGGAAATCAATCAACTGCAATATATACATATGCCAATATATATATATATATATTGCTATATATAGATATATCCTACTATATCTAATATCACAATCAAGCAATTAATCAATCAATCAGCAAATTTTAAATATAACTATTTAAAATTTTAAATACCCTTTTGAGTGAGAAGTTCTCACCTTTGCTTTTATTTTTCCATCCAATCCATCTTGACTTGATTTTTCTTGATTTATACCTTGTATAAACAATTTTATATAATTCGTTAATATTCGGATAAAATCGAACTATTAATTTTCACTTGATAATTTAATTAACCCATGATTTTATTTTGACTAACAAGTTGATTTAACAAAAATTTAAATTCCTTTTCATCCAATTAAATTTCTAACAAATCTTCTTTTACAAAAAATATTTTTCTTTACTGTAACTATTTTTTTTCTGTATATATTCAATTTAATTATACTTACTCCTTACTGTAAAAAAATAACTGATATCTTAAATTAAAAATTTAAACCACCTTAAAATAAATTTTTAAACATATCAATGTTTTGGATTACCTGAAATATACAGGAACTCCAAAATCGCGAGTTCAACCCTCGAACGAAACTGCTGCCCACTCGCGAGCTTCCCCAGATCTGGCCCCCTTTTCGACAACGCGAACCCTAGCTATTCTGCCTTCAACGCGAGCACGAGCGCGCATCATCGTGAGTTTCCCCTCCCCCCTGTTCTCCGCCTTTGCTCGATTTAGCCTCCAACAGCAGTGGCGACTCACGAGCCACGAATACCTCTAGCCGTCTCCCACGCGATTCCACCTCGCGTTTGCCCAAAGTTGCCGCACGCCCATCACCCCTTCTGACCTCGCAACGCCCCTTTGTTTTGTTTTTTTTTTCGAACGAAAGAATTAGGGGAGCGGCCATTGTTTTTCGATTTTGAACCGAGGAAATATGAATTGAAGCTGCGTGATAATTTAAAATGATGGGCAAGTATCGGCATTATAAAATAGAACGACATGATTTTTGAAGTACGTGATTTAACTATTGGTAGGGCAGCGGCTGCAGGAGTAGGGTGGCTGATGTTGACAATTTATATGTTTAAATTCAAATTGAATTTGATTCAAATCCCATTGCATTTACACGTCGTGTGCTCACATAACAGCTCCGAAAAATACGAAACTTGAAATCTGGTAATAATACAATATTACGGACCCAATGGAACTGGTTTCGTCGAATTCCGAGACTGTATGAGAAATGACTATTTTTAAATATCGATTTAAACGATATAAATTCAAAACTGAACAATTCACTATTAATTTCAAATCTGAAGCTTCTTTTATCTTCAATATTATCAATATGAATTTTACAAGCCTTTGAAATATTTTTAATCAGCTTAAAATTGAAGATTCAAATTTTCATTCAACTTTCAATAGATTAAATTTTATAATTTAATCATCAAATTCAAAGCTATATTGAAAATTCAATCCAAACTATTATTCAAATATTTAAAATTAATTAAATATTTTCAATTTAAATTGTTCAAAATTCTGGGTCGTTACAACCTTCCCCCCTTAAAAGAATTTCGTCGCGAAATTGCAAGTTATGGAGAATGATCCTAAACCGTTTATTATTTTTCACAATTCAAATAGTTTTATCAACTTTCTAACACAAATCTTTTATTAAAGATTCATTATCATTTCAATTAGCTTTCCAACTTCAATTATAAATTTCAAAGAACATTGTTCTCTTAATAATCCAAATTTAAATTTCAAAATTTCTCAAAATTTTTCTAACATCCGAAATTTTCGAAAAATTTCGCCAGCGTCTCCTTTGCGCGGCTCGATCGGTACGACTACAAAATGGCACTACGGCCCCTCAGAATCAAAAAAAAAAGAGAAAGCCAAGTGGCTGGAGAAGGAAATCATCAAATCTCATACTAAAATTGAAATACGTACCTTTTTGTCGAGCAATTCAATTTTTATCTTTGAAATCAAAATCCCAATTCCTTTATAACACTTGTATAACCTGCTAGTAGTAGTATACATAATATCCAACTACAATATTCAAACCATTTTGCCAATTCTATTGCAAAATTTTCAATATACACTTCTTATATCATCTTTAGCTTTACTATTGAAGTTATACATTCATTTCCATTCAATTTTGCATTTCATTTCATTTGAATTCAATTTACAATTTCAATTTTTTATTTGAATTCAATTTATAATCTCAATTCTATTTGTTTCTAAGCCAAACGAATTCATATTCATTCTAGTCTGTACTAATTCAAATTGATACCATTTCAATTCATCTTAGTTTTCCAATTGATTATATCAATTTTATTTACATTCCATATACATATTCATTCCATTTGAAATTATTTCACAAATTAATAAATTATCAAGTTAATTTTCTTGAATTCAATCCACTTTATTTTGTTTTATTTCCAAGTTTGGATTTTATTCAACATGATTCAAATCTCATTTCATTTGTTACTTCATTTGTTCATTTACAAACACAATTTAATTTCAATTCACCTTCATTTACTTGAAATTGTAATTTTATTCATTCATTCACAATTTATTTCCATAATTCAATACTCTATTCCAATTCATTTTAATTACTCCAAATTTATTTTCAACTTAATAATATTCCATAAATATTTTTATATAGCATTCGAGAGTCTTTTTAACCTTTCAAAACCATTGTTGAAAACAATTCAAATTATTCTTTGAATTTCAAAACCAAACCCCAAATTTTCCAAACAACTTCCATTTAAAACAATTTGGCAGCAATTCCTCTTTTTGGAAACCCGAAAATGAACACCGATGATGTCGCGATCACCATCGGAATTATTTTCCAGCGACCAAAAGAGTTTAGAGCTTTCCATCCTTCAAACATTTTTCCAAAAACCTTTGAAAATTATTTCCAAACCAAACAGGAATTTAATTCCTAAAATTTCCAAATTCTTTCAAAAACATTCCCAAATATTTCTCTGGATTTCATTTCTAATTATAAATCACATTTATAATTTACGTTCTTCAATTTCATTTGCATATGGATTTTATTTTTCTAACTTTTGATTATGATTCCAATTTCTTATTCAATAATCAATGGTAATAATTTTATTATTATCCACTCCTAACATCCAGGCATCCATATTTACATTATAATAACTCACACAAAATCATTTCTTTTATATACAAAAATAGTTTTGGGCAAAATTATTTCATTTACCCTATTTTTAAAACAATACTATATCGAATTGCTCTACTCAAGTGTTTAGAAACCCTTTCGGCACAGTTTTGCAGACCGCGCTGACGAAGGTTCATATGCCACTCAATAAATGAACCAACACAATATAAAATCATTTTATATTCACTAACAAATACGCGCTCATATCTATTATTACACTCACACTCATTCTAGAGTGCTACAGACTCCATATCTAATGAGTAACACCCAACAGAGCCATGGTTGTCGCTTAACCATATGCTCTGATACCACTTGTAAAGGCCCGAAAATCCATACTCCTTTGAGCTGGCAACATTCCACAACCATCCAACCAAAGGGGAACAAACTTTCGAATCTTTATGGTTTAAGAAGAAGAAAGAGGTAGAAGAAGAGAGAAAAAGAGAGAAGAAGAAAGAAAACAATATCAGAACAGAAAGTAACAACAGAACAATATCAGAATCTCACAATCGCAGCGGAACAACATATAATAGATAAATGAATAATCATTAAAACAAAAGAACTATACATTTTATACATATACATCACATTACATTCATTTCATCATCAGAGTGTACAACAACAAACCACAACAAACAACGGAAAAGAAATACTATATACAATATAATATACTACGCCATCCAGCCCGCCTCCAGATATCTGTAGCAACACCTGAATCCAGAATGACCTGATAACCTAACTCTAGACTGCCCGTGTGGAAATTGGTGGGCACCCAGAGTTTAGGAAGGGAACAATAAACTCCAGGTCAGTCATGTGACTGGTGTGAGAACTAAAACAGTTATTTATCTTTAAAACAAAGAATAAGATAATTTTAAAAGAAAATTCGCAATGCTTTTTGAAAATGAAACTACCATAAGGTCTCCCGCCACACACACAATGCAAACGCAGACTTGGAGGAGGTTTCTCCTTATGATAGTCAAAGATGCTTGATACGCATTAAAAAGAACATTTGATATTATTACTAGTGCATAGTGTAGGCAAAATTCATTTCGAAAATAGAATATAAATCTTAGCCAACATACGACCATTATCGTATGCCTACTATAGCTACCATCTCAACAGTGGTGACCACCATAAGTAAATGGCAGGTTCTACAACTAAAACCGTACAAGATGCGTATTGGAGTTTGGATTTCCAACAAATGGTCAGGCCAAGGAACTTCCCATTGCCACATGGAAACGCCTCTGGAATGACGTCCCGAGAACCTAACCGGATCTCTGCCAACACAAGGCCGGGTTACCCCTAACTGGGTAACAACTGACATGAATATGTCATTCCCCGATCGTAACCGATCTATCCGAGGATCCCCGATTTCCCACAACCACAAAGTAATAAATTTGCAGTAACCACATAGGTTAAGTATCTGGGCTCCATACCATGATACCACCTCTATCCAGAAGGAATGACATACACTAAAGGGGCGCTACCCCCTAATAACCTTGCCGCATCTTTCCTGTTTTGACCATTTCCGGGGTGTGAGGCTCAATGAAGTCTCGTCCACAAAGTCACGCTTTATACAAAAGCTGTGCTTTGGGTCAACAAATGATCAAAGCAATGATCATCAAGATAAACGATCAAACAAATGATCCTATCACAAATGATCGTTCAACAATCATTTCACAGCATCACTCAGCATGCCACATTACCAATTTGGGAATGTATCACTAGTGACCATCAACTATATAACCTCTCGTACGTCTCAGAGAAGGGTGTTAAGCTAAGAGAATAAATTCTCCGCCACCAACAGAAATATATTTGATAGAAACCAGCTTTACATCTAAAATCGTAACGTCATACATACAATCCATACAAGTCCGTTCCGGGATCGAACGGAACCGAAGGCACTTCCAAAGAAGCCCTTGCAATCCGGATATTCATTAATCACGTCCGGACAACCCGTCACTAAGGGTGATAAAACCTCTATATCGGAGATCAGCCGATGCAGAGTAACTCGACGGTAATCCATCCATTTTCACAAATATCCGGTCTTCAACACCGGTCTTCAAATGCAATTCATAACGACGTATCACATATTCGGAGTGGGTTATATGACCCCATGGTCCTTTCCCGGTTAACCCGAATAGTGAGCGCTTATTTTTAAAAATAAGTGTGGCATTCAATTTCAAGCAATTCACAACAATTACTCATTCAAGGGTAAATATTGATAGTCGGTTATTTAACTATCAATAGAGATGAGTCACATCACCAGATTCCAAATAATTTTCCAAATTATTTATTTTTCCAAAAATATCTTTACAAGATATATAATTTTCCACACTTCAAAAATAAACAACGTTTATTTTGAAACCAACTTTCCCTTTCCATTTATAAATTCCATAGTGAATTTATATTTCAAACTATCTATTGATCTATAGTTTTCAATAGGTTTTAATTATTCAATTCCAATTTATCTTCAAGAAGACAAATTCTTAAAAACGTCTCGTTTCATATTGGAAAAGCATTTCCATACTTATTTAATAATAAGTATTTCATAAAACTTATTTATTTTCAACAATTTGAAAATATTCAATATACTTAAATCAAAATTTAGTATATATTTCATTCTTTAAGGAAATCATTCTTTTATTCACATTTATTTGGGTCAAAACGAATGTTGCGTAAAACATCGTTACGACGACCCAAAATCACTAGTATAGGGATTCAAAATTTAAAATAGATATATATAAACCCCAATACTATACGAAGTATTTCCTTTCGGAAATCATTTACTATAACAACAGTGTTATAGTCCACCATTTCCTTCTATTTCTCGAAAACGTCTATTTCAACAATAAATGTTGAAGTCTATGTTTTCATTCCCTTTTATTTTCCGAAAACGTCTATTTCAACAATGAATGTTGAAATCTATGTTTTCAATGCTTAATGCATTTTAAAACACCTTTAATCGTTTTAAATTCCATTTAAAACATTCCTTTCCCAAAATATATCCATTTTCTTTAATAATATATTCACCGTTCAAAATAGTGAATATAACCCCTTTAACAAATTCTATATTCAATTTATCAAATTTCGTTTATTTCGAATTTATAACAATTTTTATAAATTCCATTCCTATTCATAAACTTCAATTTATAAATCTCTTTTACTAATCCAATTCAATTTATAAATCCAATTTCTATACCAAAGGTTCGTATTATAAGTTAAGAGCTTATAATCCATTTATTTACTAAACTGTTCTTTTACAACTTCACAAATTTTTTAAATCTTATCACTGATAAGGTTCCTTTATTTATTTACCTTTTTAACAGTTTTCAACTTATCAAAACCTCCTTTATTAACAATTTCTATAAATATCCCCTTTAAATGGCAAAAATCCATTTTTATAGGTTAATTACTTATAAAACTTTTATTTTCAACATCTATTCATTATAACTTTCACGATTTATAAATCTATAAATTTTAATGAAATTCATTTTATACATCAACTTAACACTTAATAGACTCGTTTCATAATTCCAATAAATTTAATTTATAAATATCAATTTATAAAATCTCTCATATAACTATTTATGATAATTATTCAAAACCCAAATTTAACTATTTTATAAATCTATTTATTTTAAAATTTTCCTTTCGGGTTATATTTTATAAAAGTATTAATTTTTATAACATAAAAACTTATATGTTTATTTATTTTAAAGTGAATCAATTCAAAAATTAAATAAAACATATACTTTGGAAGAATCACTTTAAAATCCTTTTAAAAATAAAAATCGTTATTTTTAACTTTAAAAATGAATCCGATGATGCAGCAACATCCAATAGTCAATCACGTGAACAACATCATATATTGATATGATAATCAATAATCACACAATATCTATAATCACATAAATATTTGTGAGGAATCCAGTTGGATCCCTCCAACCTGTTTTCCTGCATCCACAGATGTTAGCACAATATCAATTCCACTTCGAGGTGGAATATCGCGGTATATGGGATTTATAAAATATATCATCCGCTTACTAACGGCGCAATAGGGTCTCATCCGCTATATAATGCGGGAAATCAATCAACTGCAATTTATACATATGCCAATATATATATATATATATTGCTATATATAGATATATCCTACTATATCTAATATCACAATCAAGCAATTAATCAATCAATCAACAAATTTTAAATATAACTATTTAAAATTTTAAATACCCTTTTGAGTGAGAAGTTCTCACCTTTGCTTTTATTTTTCCATCCAATCCATCTTGACTTGATTTTTCTTGATTTATACCTTGTATAAACAATTTTATATAATTCGTTAATATTCGGATAAAATCGAACTATTAATTTTCACTTGATAATTTAATTAACCCGTGATTTTATTTTGACTAACAATTTGATTTAACAAAAATTTAAATTCCTTTTCATCCAATTAAATTTCTAACAAATCTTCTTTTACAAAAAATATTTTTCTTTGCTGTAACTATTTTTTTTCTGTATATATTCAATTTAATTATACTTATTCCTTACTGTAAAAAAATAACTGATATCTTAAATTAAAAATTTAAACCACCTTAAAATAAATTTTTAAACATATCAATGTTTTGGATTACCTGAAATATACAGGAACTCCAAAATCGCGAGTTCAACCCTCGAACGAAACTGCTGCCCACTCGCGAGCTTCCCCAGATCTGGCCCCCTTTTCGACAACGCGAACCCTAGCTATTCTGCCTTCAACGCGAGCACGAGCGCACATCATCGTGAGTTTCCCCTCCCCCCTGTTCTCCGCCTTTGCTCGATTTAGCCTCCAACAGCAGTGGCGACTCACGAGCCACGAATACCTCTAGCCGTCTCCCACGCGATTCCACCTCGCGTTTGCCCAAAGTTGCCGCACCCCCATCACCCCTTCTGACCTCGCAACGCCCCTTTGTTTTGTTTTTTTTTCGAACGAAAGAATTAGGGGAGCGGCCATTGTTTTTCGATTTTGAACTGAGGAAATATGAATTGAAGCTGCGTGATAATTTAAAATGATGGGCAAGTATCGGCATTATAAAATAGAACGACATGATTTTTGAAGTACGTGATTTAACTATTGGTAGGGCAGCGGCTGCAGGAGTAGGGTGGCTGATGTTGACAATTTATATGTTTAAATTCAAATTGAATTTGATTCAAATCCCATTGCATTTACACGTCGTGTGCTCACATAACAGCTCCGAAAAATATGAAACTTGAAATCTGGTAATAATACAATATTACGGACCCAATGGAACTGGTTTCGTCGAATTCCGAGACTGTATGAAAAATGACTATTTTTAAATATCGATTTAAATGATATAAATTCAAAACTGAACAATTCACTATTAATTTCAAATCTGAAGCTTCTGTTATCTTCAATATTATCAATATGAATTTTACAAGCCTTTGAAATATTTTTAATCAGCTTAAAATTGAAGATTCAAATTTTCATTCAACTTTCAATAGATTAAATTTTATAATTTAATCGTCAAATTCAAAGCTATATTGAAAATTCAATCCAAACTATTATTCAAATATTTAAAATTAATTAAATATTTTCAATTTAAATTGTTCAAAATTCTGGGTCGTTACATTTAATCAAGGATTTCTCTATGGTAGAAGTACCATTAACCAATTTGATGAAGAAGAATCAGAATTTTGTTTGGGATGTGCAGTATGAGCATGCATTCATGAGTCTGAAGGAGAGGTTGATGAGTGCATCAGTATTGACCATTTCGAGCATGAATGAATAGCTGACAATATACACAAATGCCTGTGGTACTTGCGTGGGTGTGATGTTGACACAGAGGGGAAAGTTGTCCCCTATGCTAGTCGACGACTGAAACTTCATGAGAAAAAGCATTCGACTCATGATTTTGAGTTGGTGGTGATATGTTTGCTTTAAAGATTTGTAGGCATTATTTATTAAGGAGGGGTTCAAGCAATTCATAGACCACAAATCCTTGAAATACCTTTTCTTCAAGAAGGATCTCAACCTTTGCCAACAGCGATGGTTGGAATTCTTGGACTCCTATGACTTCAGCATTTCCTGTATGCTTGGTAAGTGGAATGCCGTCGTTGATGCATTGAGTAGAATACATGCTCATTTGGGAGCGATGTTCTTAGTGTGGAAGCAGTTGGTGTATATTGCTGGCTATGACTGTTGATCTCACCGTGAGTTAGAGCCAGAGATGTTAGCGAATTTGACTATCAAACCTACCTTTACTGAGCAGATCAGTACTAGTTAGAGGCGAGATGATAGAGTAGCTGAGATCATGGCAAAAATATAAGAAAGCATAGAGTCTAAGGAGATGAATTAGTATGGACTTGACTGAGATGGTTGGCTCCATAAGGATTGGAGATTTCTTATTCCCGATGTCGATGGATTGTGAGAAGAGGTGTTACGAGAGTGCCACCACACTTGGTGACCTATCATACCCAGTGGTAATAAGATGTACCATGATATGAAGCAAACCTATTATTGGGAGTGGATGAAGAAGGATGTCGTGACTTCCATCTTGAAGTGTATGAATTGCTAGTTGGTGAAGATGGAGAAAAAGCAGCCAAGTGGGATGATGCAACCATTTGAAGTTCTCAAGTGGAAATGGGAGCAAGTATTAATGGATTTCATTGATGGATGCTGAGAATAAGAGCAGGGTATGATAGATTTGAGTTATAGTAGATGGATTGATGAAGAATGCTTGATTCATACCTGTCAAGTGTAGTAGAACGACATCTAATTTATGTGAAATGGGTGGTGCAGTTCTATGGTGTGTTGAAGAGTATTGTCATGACCTAAACCCTTTGCTTTGTTCACTAGTGGGTTTTGGAAGAGTTTACAAGAGAAATTGGGAACAAAATTGTGTCTCAGTACAACTTATCTCTCATAAAAAAATGGGCAGGCCAAGAAAGTGAATCATATATTAGAGGATCTCTTGTGAGCTTGCATACTGGTAATGACCGCCCTGCACCTACGATGTAGAACGATTATCAAAGGAAATAAGAGAAGCAAAGAAGAGAAAATAGAGGAGAAGTGAATGGAAAAAATAAATATAAAAAACCAAATAATCTGCATATATCTCACATCGCATCAGATAAAATATAGTAGTTAACACAAATATAAAATAGTCAAGACGGTAATAACAATGTGAACTAATCGTCAGAGTACAAGATCCACAAAGTTATACAATATAGTAATAGAATTTATACAACTGGAAAATAAACTCAACTGATAAACTATCTCTAATAATACTAAGTCAAACACTATCAAGGCTCCACAGTGTCACACAAGGAAATATACAATAACAAACTCAGATATAAGTATGAGTAAATGTCACCTCCTACTAGTCTATCTGCAAAACTCCGTATGTCAACTACTCTTGCTCTCTGATCTACTAATTTAAGAGTACCCGGGATAATAAGAAGCAAATCATAAAATCTTGGGTCAGACGATAATCTGGGGTGAGCGGTAAATAATCTCAAAATACTATAAAAGTTGATATAGCATACGAAACAAAGGGTATAAGAATCATACCCGACCTTTTCCCTACAGCCAAAGGGCCAATACATAACATAGTTAGTATGCTACCCTATAATGTTATGAAAGGGTACTCTATACTCAGTAAACTATCGGGGTGCCTAGGCATCTTCATACATAATACTTCATACTAAGTAAACAGTCTGGGGTGTCTAGGTATCCCTATACATAATACGTTTCTCGTATAACATTCCTAGGATGACAGGTGGCTAATGAAGCAACCATAACAAACATAGCATTCATCAAACAATACTAACTATAACCCAGTGTGCTTTAGATATATGATAACTTGTATGGCCTCCTTTCTATCGGGGCTAGTGGGAATCCCAGTTCTCCATTGTACTCTCATATATTGCAGCCCAAAGCTGGATACGTGTCTCGTCGCCCAAAGCTGGACACTAGACCTAAAGCTACAGTGCATGGGGTATATGGATCCTTGCTACCAATCCATAGGCATCACTACTACAATACCCCTACTTCGAGCACAACAGAAAACATCCGAGTCATCAACGATCTCTTTGCACATGCATATCCATTCGAGCCCTACTAGCTCAATATAATTCCCACTATCTGGAACCCACCAAATTCCTCCATTCCACGACTCCTACCACAAGCCTCTTTGGTAGCTACTCCCTACTCGAGTCACAAACCGAAGATACAGAGTGTCTGATCTTCGGCATATACTACCCTAATGAGTTACAAAGCGAAGATACAAGGCTTTTCATCATGCTGTACATCAGCATCCTCCAACGATGCGAACGAGTCAACACCTCTAACACGATCTACAGAATACTGACCCATATACCTCGTAACCTACTCCATACACTATTAAGTCATAATCCAAAGTACCAACTCTCATGTCGAAACAACATATCAATGCCTTATCATCTAAATCGCTCGTTATAAAGCAATCACATCAAGACTCTAAATTGGTCACATGAACAAATCATCAAATCGCGCAACACAAAATCTCCTAAAGGTTCAAGCCAAAGATCGGCCAAATGACCAATCAACAATGGTGATGGACATTGAACACTCTACAGTGATCAATACCAACCAACTTGGTCTTGTACTTAACTAAAACGGATAAGTACAAACCAAATGGAAATGCCCGATATCCATCCTGAAGTGTGAAGTCTCATCTTTCACCATAATATCCGTCAGCATGCATCCTAACACTACTCTATAACTTATCTCGTTCGTTGGACTTCATGTGTATGAAATCCCAACACAAAAGATATTACCTAACACTCAATCGCCGCTAAATCGGCGTTGTCAATAAAAACAACCAAACAAGCCAAACAACCAAACAAGCAACAATGCAACCAACAACCATACATACATCCAAAACAGCATACATATAGCATGTATAATACATTCATACCAACCAATAGGGAGATTATATCAAAAATAGCCAAATCTAGCAATTTCCTAAAAATGACACGTTGATGGAAAATATGTGAAATCGAATATAAATCATTTTAAAATACATTTATTTTCTTTTACAAAAGTCTAGTAGTTGTATAAGTAAAGGAAAATCACATTGTAAAATCAAAAATCATTTCAGAACTTCGATCTAATGCTGCATAACCAATCATAGTAGGGTGAAAGACAATATCACTCACCTTAATAAAATCTGTCCAAACTAATGCTAAAGCATAGATCTCTCCATCATCAACAAAATGCAAGAGCCCGCATCCAAAACGGACCTCATATGTAAAAGATATGGCCAATATAAGATTCTAGATTGACTAAATAATTAATTACCTTAATTATCCCTTAGTATCATATTCCCCAATCCATCCTACACACGCATATCACCTACACACCCAAACCGACCTTGCTCCGCACCTTTTTTCTTCTCTATCTCGGACGTTACTAAATAAAAAGACGAATAGTCAATTGCAGCATGCTCCACTATGCACATACTCTGCAACCATGTCCGTCTTGTCAAGCTCGATCTTATGATGCGAGATATAACCTGAAGGTATCGCACGTGGCCTTATACAAATGGATTTTTCAATTCTTGATCGGATCTAGTAAAAGTTGGTGGAAAGGGTATTTCACGAAGAGAAATCCAACGGCAATCTCCATTGCGCCTATCGTTGACCATAGCTCTGTCCATCTCAAACCCTAGATCGACCATAGATGATGAATTTCAGCTAATCATGATCGATCAAAGCTCCGCCATGGTCATCGTGAAGCCCTCGTCCATGTGATCTTAATGGATCCGGTTTCGCAATTTATTGTTGAGTGGATTTCTCGATTTTATTTTTTGAATGAAAAATGAGGAGGTGGGCATGGGTTTCAATGCAACAATAAAGAGGAATAATGAACTAGAGGGAAAGAGGATTTGGTTCGAACTTATATTATTATATTTCACTTATTTATCCTCTCAAATAAACGATCGTACGTTTCGAGTCTATACGATCACATGACGTGTCCGATCACAACGAAACTCATCTACGCACATCACCCCATTTTCTAGATCCAATGGTATAAATCTTGCCGCTATTTAAGACTATACCCCAAAATGCTAATTTGGTGCATTTTGAGATCATTCTGGCCATCAGATCATCCGATTTTTAAATATAGCAATCTTTATACTTATTTTAATTTGCAACGTCAATTTATACACAATGAAAGTGATCTTGAGTCCTGATTCAATCGTATGCAAAAAGTTATATTTTTGGGCCTTTGTTAATTAATGATTAAAATTTTGAATCAACTATTTAAAAATCCCATTATTAAAAAATAAGGGTCGTTACAATATTCAATTTTGGAGGCTCGTGGGATGATCACTTGCATTTGGTAGAGTTAGCATATAACAATAGCTATTAGTTTAGTATCGGTATGATATCGTATGAAGCATTATATGTCCGACCACGTAGCGCTCCTTCATGTTGGTGGGAAGCAGACAAGAAACTCATACCTAGGCCATATATGATTAGAGAAACATTGGAGAAGATTGAGATCATTCGGCATGGAATGGAAGCTGCTTAGAATAGGAAAAAGAGTAATGCTGATAAGAGATGTAGAAATTTGAAGTTCATTGTGAAGATTTCTCCATTGAATAATGTATTAGATTTACTAGTAAAGGAAGTTAACGTTGAGATTCATAGGTCCTTTTCTAATAGTAGATAGGATTAGGAACCTAGCATACATGGAACTTGCCTCAAAAGATGATGGGAGTGCACAACATCTTCCATATCTCTCATTTGTGAATGTTTGTGCATGTCTTAGACATGACGATTGTACCAGATCAACTTTATAATATCAAGATTGAACTAGAAGCTTTGATACCTTGTAGGTCAGTTCGTATTGTCGAATGCGATATGAAACCACTTAGGAGGAAGATGATGGAGTTAGTGAAGGTTCAACGGGGCGAAAGTGAAGGTGGATGCACGTAGGAAATCGAGGAGAGCATGAGGACTGCATGTTCAGAGCTCTTTTCATGGTAAGGCCTACTATTTATCGTATTTACTTTCACCTTTGATTTAGTATAGAATAGTTTAGTGTCTTGCATGTAAGGATAGGTTTATCTATACTATTGATTACACGGTTGCTTGTTTGATATGTGAATGTTTTCATATGACCGTTAGGCATGTGGGCTAACCATGGTTGACTATTCTTTGATTTGTTTAGGGATTTCGAAGGTGAAATTCTTAACCTAAAAAGAGGAGAGTGCAATGACCCCTTATTTTACGTATCGGAAGATCATAAAATATTATTATTTAATTCATATGAGGTCTTATGACTTTGAAATTTTGGAAAATTTCTTCTAGAGACATTTTCCACATCTATGATTTTTATCGAAATCCTATGTGACAATTTTGACCTTAAAATTATTGTGTGGATTATATTTTTTGATAAGAACCGTTTTATGGTTCGAAACCACTTCCTTTTCCTCAAATGATGGTTTCCTATTCCATAGAGTTGTCATAATGGTAAAATGGACTTACCATTTAAAAGTTATTGTTGTCTTAAGACTTTGGTGCTATTGGCCAATTCAAATGGGTAAATAGGCTAACTCGTACTTAGGCCCACTAACCAATTTCAGGGTTGGAGCCTAGGGGAGACTGATGGGACTGTTCAAAGTCTCCATCTTCTCCAAAATAGTTTCCAACCTCCATTAACCATAACCTTCAAAAACCATCCCTTTTTCTTACTTATCTTAGCCTAAACTGTCATTAAGAGGGTAATTAGCATGGAGGAATTAGAGATTATAATTTTTGTCTATTTTGAATTTGTTCTCCTTACTGTCCATTTTCAGGTTTGGATTAAAAAGTGGTAATTAGGTATTAGGTGATTGGCTCTTGACCACTCACCATTTTATGCATATTTACATAGTAAATTTTATGTTTAACATGATTTCGATGATAAAAACATTTTCTAACTTTAATCACACTATTATACATGTTTATGACCAAAATTAAAAAGGTTTAACATGGTTTTTAAATGGTTTTGCAACTCTTTTTGATCATATTGACATGCTAGTCTAAAATTAGATCTAGATTAGGATTCATAGTATTATCATGTTTTGATAAGTTGCATGTGTGTATGGATATATATGGATGATATTTTAGTTTGTTATGCTATGCTTTGATATGGTTTTCTAATGCTTTTTGGTAGTTGGAATGGGGTCATTGAATTGGAAAATTCAAGATAAAAGTGGCCAAAGTTGGAAGAAACTTGGAGGAGAGGCTCTGGAGGATGTATGGAGCTTGTACTTCGTATGGTTAGTGGTTTAGGTGGAAGATTTCAACTTAGTGACTAATTAAATTTAGGTCGATGTAGTTGCTTCAAGTCAGGGTTGAAGGCTTCAGGTCGTGCTTCGGGCAAAGTGCTAAATTTCTTAGAGCGTGCTTCGACCTAGAAATGGAAAAGACTTCGGGTGAAGGTAAAGAAAATTCAGTCAATGAGGAGTTATTTTGGTCCAAAAGGGATAAAGCTTCGAGGCCTACTTTGGGGCGATGAGGGGAAGGAATCTTGTAGGCTAGAAGTTCAAATTTTGGTTAAGCATGGATCTTGATACCGAACAATTGGGTTGATACTGACCTCTTTTCCAAGCAAGTGGAATTATTTGGTTCCTTGGGAGTTGAGGTATGAGGGGAAGGGGTCTTAAGGGAAGTCTAAGGATCCAAAAAAGGTCAAGTATTCAGATGGGTATAGCCACTTTAGGTTGGTACTGACCGGAACATTTGGGTCCAGTTGAGGTAAAACTTATAAGGGATGCTACAAGGGCTCTACAGATCATGCTAAAGGTGTTTGGTTGTTTATTTGGGGTTTGATGGCGGTGTAGTAGCATGAGGATAGCTTTAAGACTTTGCTGATGATAACTCGATGGTGAATGATTAGGTTCCGATTATGACGGCTCGATGTTGAAAGTAGTCATGAGAAAGGTTATCCACAAAGGAAGGGTTCTTGAAAGGGTGATCCATGGATAAAATTGCAAATGTTTCTTCCGTGGAAAGAAGAAACGTGGAATCGTTCCTTGAGAATAATGCAAACTAGATGGAGCAAGGAAAGGGCTCGGATATGCATGCTCAAAGATCATTGTCACATGGATTTTTGTCTAAAGTACTTGAAAGCAGGGGTATTATGAGTGCACTTATGGGTGCTTTATTTGGCAACCCATGATCAGTGGAATGGATCTGTATACCCTAGACCGATGAAACGGGTTTCTTATCAGCTTTGCACTAAAGGAGAGTATGCTAAAAATTGGGATTCATTCATTAATCCTTGGCGAAGGAATGGTCAAATGAGTTATTATATATCCAAGGCACACTGAGTGATAGCGAGGACTGTTTAATGGATGCTATGGTTGCTTTGATTGTTTTCTCTCGTAGTCTATAACTCTAGGAAGGTCACTTGATGTAGGTATTTAGGATGTGGATACCTAGACAACAGACAATGTACTTTGGACATAGTACATTTTGATTATGATAGTAGAGTAGCATATTATAGATGTTATGTGTTAACTCTTTAGATGCAGGAACATGTCAGGTATGATTCTTATACCTTTTTGTTCCATATGATATCGACTTGTATAGTATTTTGAGATTCATTTTTCATTCACATCATGTTATTGTCTGACTCGAGGTTTTATGCTTTGCTTCTTATTATCTCGGGTACTCTTAAATGAGTAGACTCGAGAGCTAGTCCGAGTATATGTGGCGACAATGCAGAAGGTGAGCATGATGGAGCTTTCTCGTATTATACGTGGATATTTTGCTTATTCTGCTATGCAATACTATGGAGATTAGAAAGTGTTTGCTTTATTACTATGGGACAATTTATCTGAGTTTATTTCTGCTTTCTATAAATTCTATTACTATGCTATACAACTCTTTGGATTTGTGCTCTGATATTTGGTTAACTTTTTTATTATTGTCTCTTCTATTTTACATATGTGATGTATATAATATTATATTCCATGCTCCATGAGATATATGATAGGTTCTATGATGTTTTTACTTTCTTTAACCATTGACAATCATCCTACATTGGCCGACATGACAGCAGTGCGCTATTTGTTATATTGGTGTCGATGGTACAGGGCGGTCGTTACAATACGCCACCTCTATTTGAGATATTTGATCAAAAACTCTAGACTTCAAACTAGATATAGTAAAATAAACAAATAGCTTAAAGTCAATAGTTTTGTAGAGCTTTGTATATCATACACTATTATTATAATAATAGTGGAAATAGTGGAAGCATGTCATGTAATATATGTCAATGGATGCAGCAAGATACGAAAAATTATTTTTGTAAATATACAAAAGTTTATTTATGTATTAATGACTGTATTCAATATTGAATGAAAATAAATATAGTTTTATATTGTTAATAATATTTTGAATATTCGTTATCAAATAAATATATATTGGAATAATGATATTTTTTACATTAGCTACATAACACAAAAGTATATAAAATTTTAACATTTTTTTGGAATTATGAACTAAAACCAATTTTGAGGAATATTTCTTTAAATCATATGATTACGCATCATATGGTATTGATGAAATATACCTTAGAAGATTAAAGATGAAGCACCCATTCATTGGGGGCAACAAAAGCGTTGGTGAAATCTTTGAATAGATATATTCATACACAAACATACATACAGACATTGAATACATACATACATACATACATACATACATACATACATATATATATATATATATATATATATATATTTGTCTGTATGTGTTTGTATGGAATTCAAAGTCTAATAGTACCAAAATGGTTCCATGTACTATGTTAAAATTCACTAGTGGATCATTATAGAGAAAAACATACGTCTTTGATGCATAAGCGTGATAAGTTCATAGAATTTAATACAGAAGTAGAAAACATAACATGCAAAGGAAGTAAAATAATTTGATTTGATTGAATAAGTAAGTATACTGGAAAGGGTTCCAAACATTAAAATATGACTCTATCTCAAAACTAACCCTTCTAATGATGCATAATGATGTGTTGATAAGGACTAGTCAGACTTTGTTGGATAAAGAATGATTGATGATGAGCGAAGTTAAGTTAACTTCTTTCTGTCAGGTCATGTACTTAAGACCAAGTACATAAATGTAAATTAATTTAATCTAAAGCCTAGTTTACAAGATTATAAAAGATAAGAGTTTGTTAGAAACTCCTATATATCTTTAGTCAAGGAGTTGACAGGTTGTATGAGTCGAGAGGCTACACATAATGCTTGTTCATAAGGGATCTTATATGGACTACAACCAAATCAGTTTGGGACCAATCAATATTGGTTGACCAATTTATGTAATTCTTGTAAACTAAAAACTAAATCAGTTTATCCTTTTATAAAGATAGCTCATTAAAATTTTTACGAGTACTTATTTCGTTACATCGAGAAACAATTGTTGTTTAAAGAGATGCAAACTTCATGACAGAGGAATTTCTTTTAGAAATTACCGGTAATAAAATGAACTTGGACATGATGCTAAGACAAAACTAATTGCAAGAATGAAATGAAATTGACCAAGCCTATGTGGACACAACTTATTAGAATATCTAATAAGAGCTCTTACACGTTAAAGAGAAACTATTATTTTCTTATCAATGTCGAGAAAGAAATTTCCTTAGTTGTCAATAAACCATAAAGAGTATTGATTCACCATTTGCATGATGTGAAAATCTAGAATGGATTCTAAGTACATTATTAAAATATGATTTTGATGGTTTTACCTAAAGGGACATGATCCATCGGCCACAAAAGTGTCTCAGAGAAGAAGACCAATGCAATTGGAATATTGTAAGCTATGTTGATACAATAACATTGTAAATTTCAGATTTTGAAATTAACAAAACAGATTCATCATTTAATGTACTTAATTTAGTTCAGATTCTATTCACAAAATTACTGCCTAATATGATCTTGGGTTTTGGTATATGTATTTTGAAACAAAAATTCTAAATAATAGTTTAGATTTTGTTGTTTGGCCTACTAACCAAAGTGTCTTGAAGTTAGGGGAAACTATTCTGAGTTTGTGGGTTAGCAAGGAGTGATACAAAAGTATTATTCGATAAGTATCAAAGTTAAGCAAGTATTTTGGTAGAGGTGCCAGTCAACTCTAGATGAAGCATGTGTCTGTAAGAAAAATTTATTAATAGGTGCTAAATTCATTTTAGTTTGGTTGAATTCTCAAAATAAGAGTTGAGAAGTATCTTTTATAAATATTACAAAAGGATGTTGGGAATGTTCCTAAATGATATACGCAGACACCATATAAAATATGTAATATAAAGCATGTAAGATGGATTCCTTATGCATTGGTAGTAGGAATCATTGTACATGTTATATTGTCCACAATATCATAATTAGCTTACGTATTTGATATGTAGAGCAGGTATCAAATCCGAATTAAGATTACTATTTGATAATTGAGAGTGTTATCAAGTATTTGTGAAATTCTAGGGAATGGTTTATAGAAACAACAAACTCCTTACGAATGAGTGGGAAATTTAAACTTCATGTATGGTATGTCAATCCTAGATTCATGTTCAATCTTAACTTATAAACTTTAAGTTGGAAATATTCCAAACAAGTAGCAACTGATTAAACCAAAGGCTAAGTACATCGCCTTGAATAAGCGCGGCGATAAAAGTATAAATAAGTATGAAAATTTATACGATAACAAATCTACAATATAGTTCTTAAAAAGACCTAGAGCTCACTAGAAATTGAGAGAAATATTTTAAATAGTTCCACATAATAAAGGCATTTTATCAGCATCGAAAGAGTTAATTGACATAGTAGATAATTAAAACAAAATTGCATACGCATTCACTAAGGGACCAACCCAATTAGTTTTTGAGAAAATCGATCAAAGAAGTTGGAATAAGATTCCATAATTTACCCTAAGTGCAAGTGGAAGATTGATATAAGGTATGCTATAGGGGCAATTATATAGTTTGTTACATATAACTTACTCAATAACTAATCTTTTTTTATTTAGCAAAGCTAAGACGACTTTATAGTGGGCCATGCCACTATGAATATAATAAGGAACGGGTGTTTTGTACATGCATAGAATAGCTAAAACTCAATAACCAATCTTGTTTATAAATAAAAGGTATTTTTTTTCCAATATATACTTGTTATGTGTGATATAATTAAATAAGTAATTAATTTAAAGTATATTAAATAGAAAATCCTTAAATGATATGTTATGTGATAGAAATTTCAATGTGTTGTAATGATGAGAAAATTATCACATTAAAAATAATATATTATTTTAAATATTCTTAGTCAAGACGTTTTGAGATGGGATATTGAAACATCCTTTGAGATAAGAGTGTGTAACGCTCTCTAAATATTGTGCAGTGTATTACTTATGGCTGTTAGGGGCACCAAGGGTCTGGTAGTTATTGGATAACTATGGAATGACTCACTTTATAAATTTTTTTAGGTTAATAATACTAAGGTCAAACAGAGAATCTCGAAAGTGATGATGTTACATAGTTTCCTTGACTTAAGAATACTGTAGAACTTCAATGTGGACACTGTACTTTGACTATAGTTAAATCATAGCATGACATCCTTTGAACGACTATAGTTGGGTCTGGTTTGAAGCATTGGAAGTGAAACACTATTCTATAGAGAAATTGCCTTTTCAATTATATGGGTTATTCATGGTCAACTGTAGTCAACTCAAAATCAAAACCTTTAGCCAAGATAGTATGTTTAGTGATAAATGTTATTATTGAAACGAAGCTTCATTTATAGACTAACGAAGTTGAATATGGACAATATTAGAATTTTTCCAAAAATCATATTTCATATGTCTTGATGTGATATAATATCGATGAAGAGAATTGGTGTCAATAATCATTACCACCTGGTACCGCTTATAATAAATAAAATTGGATTTTACTATAAAAACGTGTAAGAAATAAATTTTGCCAAAATTCCACAACACTAGTTAAGGTATCGTATGAACATTAATAATCAAATTGCTCGATATTAATCCCTAACCGAATTTATACATTTGAGTTGCACGACCAAATTGATGAATACTCCGAATAAACTGCGCGATTTGATTAATTTATAATCATTGTAAATTTATTAATATTCATGGAACATTTATTATTAATTTTTATTTGATTTTTTAAAACCATTAGTATTAATAAAGTGCGTATATAGAAGTTATAAACGTGTATCGATATACGATGTGGATAGAATAATTAAATTGGATTTAAATAGAATAAATACTAAGTTTTTTTAATTAATTTAAGTAGTTCATATTTACTAAATATTAATTTCTCAAATTTTATTTGTATTGTTTGAATACTATTAATATTTAATAAGGCGTGTACATAAAAGTTATAAACACGCATGTCGACATATGATATCGGTAGATTTTGTTTAAATAAATTTAGTACTAAACAAGTTTATAAATTTTTTAAAGCGCACTCCTCCTTAATATGGCTAGCCAAAATAAGGGAGAGGAAGAGCTTTTAATTCGAAAATGAAGAGGCAAAGGAGAAATAATAGGAAGAAAGTGATCCACTATATTGAATGATATTTGATTGCCGCCTTTATGTCATTCACTGATTCATCCTTTTCTCACCTTCTCCTATAATGTTATGGTTGAAATTTTGTTCGGGAATAGGATAAAAAGAAACTAAAAAATCAAATACAAAATAAAATAATAAAACAATAAGTGGATTCTTATCTTTTGATCCCTACAAGATCTGGAGATTGATTCAATGATGTCTAGGAGCTTTTGATTCATCATCTAAGTTCTCTATGTGTTTATATTTATATATGTATATGTATGTACTTATCATAAATTACAATGTTCATAAATATATGTTTTCATAAATCTAGAAAAGGGTAAACCGTAATTTTATTTAGATGGAAAGTTACATGTGTTGTTTCAGTTCAAATTTATAGAATAGATCTTGCGTAATAACGTATCATTACTGTCAATCCTTTATTTAATTGAAATCAAATTCATTAATGTTAATTTTGGATTTTAAATCATGAAAATTATATAATATGGTTTTAATATATATATATATATATCTATGTATGTATGTGTATATATATTTCTATTATACATAAATCAATATTATGGACAAAATGGCATATATATAAGGGAAATGGGGCCGTAGCGGTGTAAACCCTAGCACCCGCATATGATCCCATTAACTATGCATACTTTAATCTATAACACATGCACTTCACACAAATAAGTGCATTTGATATACTTTTAAACTAAAACTTAAAACAAATTTTTTTAACATATTAAATTAAAAGAAGACTTTATTTGAAATAGTTTAGACTAGATCTAAAATCCATTTAGACTCCATTGATTGAACTAAGATGAAAATGGAACTTACCCCCTTTTTGGTATCAGAGCAAGGTTTATTTGCACCAACGAAAAAAGAGTAACCGAGCTCTCAAAAAAATCGGACCTACCCCTGTTTTGGTATCAGAGCAAGGTTTTTCCTTGAATAGTAAGACAAGTTTGGTATTGCTACTAAATCTAACTCAGGTAGCCAGAAAGAGCGTAAAACCTAATAAGGTTAGATAACGGCTAGTATAAAACTTTGCTTACCCAAAAGGAGATAATCAAGCTCAAAATCAAAACATAGTTAATGACGTATTGTATGATATGTTTTTAAAGTTTAAGTTGTTATTTCTTTTAAATAAAAAACTGAGGAATGAGTAATTAATTTATGAAGTTAAGAAGGTGACCCTTTCAAAATAGATTTTCAACACCTAGCTAAACGCTTGCAATATTTAAATTTAGAATACTCTTTTAAAGAAAGAAATATTTTCAGTATAGACAAATATAAGTTTCCTTGTTACTTTGAACAGCAATTTGGTCATCAGTTACACGGTAATAACATCCAACTAAATAGTATTGTAGACTTTCTAATCAGTCAAGCAGGTAATCTCGAAACCCATAATAACATAATAACTAGGGCAATAAATAACCTAGCAGAAACTACTAAGGAGAAAAACAAATTTTAAAACATATTAGTTCCAATTTAGACTTTCTTAAAGATCAAAACAATACTATTCAAAACCAGCTAGTTCATATAAGAAAAAGTATACCTCCTAAAGACAATATAATCCAACTTAAATTTTTGTTAGAAACTAATAAACCAAAACATTTTGAAATCGAATCAAAAAGAATATTAGAAGATTTACAAAGACAGACAAGTAAATTTGATCATAAAATTAAAAAGGTAGAACAAGCAATAGACGAAATAAAAAAGGTAGTAGCAAGTTAATGAACAAAGAACTAATAGAAGCAAAAAAGAAAGCGGACGAATTCAAAGCAGAAAATAACTTACGACCAGTTCCAGACCAAGGCTTTTCTAGATATTCCGGACATAGTCAACCAGATCAAGAATATCAACATTTATTCAACATTTTAATATGCCTAAATCTTCAGTTAATTGAAAAGGTCAATCAACTAACAGAAAAGGTAAATAGTTTATCAGTAGGAAGAGATTGTCAACATTTACAAATAATAACAAAAAAGCCAGAACAGCTTTACAAATTTTGGAAACCAAGACAATGAATTTACAACCAGAATCAGGATCTAGTAGAGCCTTAACAAGACGTAATTCCACTAGTATGACTAGAGATGAAATATCAAACATCATGTCTATATTTAATAAAAAGAAAGATAAACAAATAATACAACTTGATGAAGAAATAGATGTAGACAAAAATTTAGAAATATACAATAACCATTAGCTAGATGTACTAAATCCAAAGGTGTTATATCAAACAGGAATGATGAACTTAAACACTACTTTAATACGAAGTACTCGTGAAGAAGAACTTAAAATAGTAGATAACGGTGAAATGATTAATATAATTTCCCCAGAAACAATAGAAAAGTTAAAGAATACAGGGAAAAGATTTTTCCATTTAGGTCTAATTGTAATAGGAATAAAAGCATTAACTAGAAAAGGTTTAGGAACCAAGTTGTTAACCTTAATCCTAGATAAATCATGGACTTCCGATATAAAAAAAGCATTAATATCAGGAATGGAAGTAGATTTAAACAATAATTCCGCTCTTATATATTGTGTACCAGACATTATTAAAAGTTTAGATAATCTAGGAAATCTAAAAACGGGATTTCAAGCAGAAGGATTTGAAGGATATATTGGAAAGAATTTTATTATCAGTATAGGGTTATTAGGAAATGCATCATAGATCAGGTATGAAGTTTAAGTTAAATTTAACAGGAATAGTGCAAAACATAGCAAGTAAAGGCATTCAAATGATAGAACCTAGAAGAATTAATCCAGAAGATTTAGCAGGGCTCGAATGGTCTGTAAAAGATTTTGTCACTAATGATAAAACATTACTAGTTCCAAAATCACACATTATATATAAAAATCAATTCAACGAACCAAGTATTAGGTTTAATAATTATAAAACAAAACAGTCTGAAATAGAACAACATAGTGATGAAGAGACAGAATATAATAACTTAAATTGGGAGGAAGGACCGATTTATGATGAATATGATAGCGACATAGAACTAGAATACGATGAACTAGAAGATGTAATCGGATACTTACCAATCGACGAGGAAATAATACAACAAATAGATGAAACTCAAATAGAAGACAATTTTATTAAAGAAATTGAAAAATTGGAAACATGATTTAAAACAGAAACAAAAATATCCCTAATAGAAATAATGAATAAAAAGTTAACAGTTGAAAATATAAGAGAAGAAATTGATAATATGATAATACAGTGTATGATGAATCTCCAAATGGATTATCAAACAGCATTTAACACATTGAGTGAATACTATAATTTTGCATTAGTAGATGACATAAGTATAGGAATAATTCCTTTAAGCGATATATACACTCAAAAAAATGAAACAAATTATCAAGATTCAATGATTACAGAAGCATCATCAAGTAAACGACCAAGAAGTGAGTTCACAAGACCAGGAGTAGGATATGATAAAAAAACATTTGAAAGAGAACCATGGAATCCTCCTAGTATTAGTTATACAGAAGGAAACACCAAAATAGGAAAAGAAGTGAGTCCTCAATTATGGTTTGACGAAATATTAATTTGGGAACAAAATGTCATACGTTACTGGGAAGTTAATAAACGAGGAGATATGGACATGTTTGCAGTACTAGAAACCACTTTAGGCCCAATGGCTCTAGGCATATATCAAATTTTTAAAGCAATAAATCCAGATGAAATAATTAGACAAAAATCATTAGGAGATAATCCATATAATTTTACATCAATGATCCGAACAATAATAATTGGTATAGATCCAGCTAAAGAAAATACAACGTTACAAGATACAGCCATAAGAAATCTAGTACAATTAAGCATTAGTGATTTTAAATATATTAAAGAATTTAGCCAAGATTTTGCAACAATGACAGCACAAACAGGTAAGGCCTTTGATGACGACTTATGTGACAGATATTTCACAAAATTACCAGGAGATCTAGGATGAAGTATACATAAAGAATGGAAAGATAATCATGGAACAGAACATGGATTAGGCATAGGAATCAGAATTACTTTTGTTTTTCGAAAATTAGAAGAACTATGTAAAGAAGCCACTATGCAAGAACAAATCAAAAGACAAGCATGGGCATTTTGTAAAACAGCAATATATACACCACAAGCCTATGGATACAAAAAGAGAAAAAAGTTTTTAAGAAAATCAGTGAAATATGACAAGCATAAGCATAGTAAATATTTTAAAAAACGGAGACCATATACCAAAAAATGTACATGCTACATATGTGGCGATCCAAATCATTTAGCCAACAAATGTCCAAATAGAGAAAATAATCAATATAAAGCTAATCTAGTAGACGAATTAGGAGAATACGATCTACAAAGTATAAACGATAATTCTGACAATGAATCTATTTACAGTATAGTTTCAGAAGAAGATAATAACCATCCTGATCCTATAACCTATACCCTAATGAATAGAGAAAACTGTTCACATGAATGGATACAAAGTAAAGGAAGCGATCACATACCCTGCTACAACTGCAATAGATATCCAGCAATTAATAAACGATTTCAATGTAATGAATGTTACAGAGAAATATGTTTTTTATGTGCTAAACAGATTTTTAACATAGAATTAACCAAAAAAGAAATAGAAGTACCAAAAAATAGTTTCTTACAAAAAGAGTAGACAAGCATGAAGTTCAAGTAAGATTACTCCAATACGAATTAAATGAAATAAAACAAGAATTAGCAAACTTAAAACAAAAAAAGAAAGATATAGGAAAAGAAGTAATAACTGAGGTAAATGAAGAAAACTTCCAAAAAACAACAGAAATAATTCAAGTAAAAGAATTCTCAACAACCCTACTAACCCTAGAATGTAAACTATGGTTTGATAACAAAACTTTTATAACTACACAGCTATAATAGACACCGGTAGTACAAAAAGCCTAATAGCACATAAATTAATTCCCAAAGAATTCCAAGTACCTTTAACATATAAACTATTCTCTAAAACAGCTGAACAACGAATTATGCAATTACAATATAAATTACCTGATCATACGCAAATCCAATTTAAAGACTTTTCTGGTAATTACAGTAGTAAATATGATTTAGGATAAACAAATATTACTCCACCTGAAATAAATAGTTCTGAATTTTTATTAGGTCTCAATTTTATATTAAATCTTAATGGTAGTATTTCCATTAGTAAAAATAGCATTACATTTGATAAAAATACATATACTTTACCCACCAACTTTTACCAAACAAAATCAGAGTTGCTGCAAAAGCGTGGTGGTACCCCTGAATTAGATTTTTACAAACAACCTAGCAACAATTTTTTTTGACAAATGACGAAAAACTAGAAGCATTTAGTCTGTTAGCACAAGAGAAAGCAAAAACATTAGAAAAAGGACCAGATATTTTTGATTCAATTAATTACCCATTAATTCAAAAATTAGAAAAACTAGGCCTTATAGGCGATGACATTACCAAAAGCAAAATACAGTATGTAGCAAAAATAAAAATAAAAAACCCAGATATAACAATAAGAACAGTAAATATAGAATATTCACCTGCAGATGTTACAAAGTTTAAAATCCAAATACAAGAAATGTTAAAACAAAACTTAATCAGAAAATCAGAAAAAATAGCGTCATATGCTAGTGGCACATTCAGTAAAATTGGGCAAAACTGGACCAGTATAGACTTTGAAATACAAGCCCTTATTAATGCATTAGACAAGTTTAAAATACATCTAACTAAAGAATTTACTGTTAGAACAGATCGTGAAGCTATAGTTAAATTCATCAATAATGAAAATTCAAAAAAGATAAACAAAACTAGATGATTAAATTTACAAAATTTAATCCAAGGATGCGGCTATAAAATCATTTTTGAACACATAAAGGGAAAGGACAACCATTTAGCTGATTTACTTTCCAGGCAATTAGCTAAATGTTTTTTGCATTATTTCCAGGTAACAATGATGAATGCAGAAGTAAAAACAGAGATAAAAGAGGCTAACACCTCTCCAGACATTCAAAAGACAGAAAAGGAGGTTAAAACCCCTACAATGCCAGGTAGCTCACAAACAAATATAGCACCAGCTAATGCTTTCAAAATTCCCACAATGACCTTTGGTCAATATAATATAGCTATTTTCCAAGATAATGACCCGAGAAAATTCAGGCCTATAGTTAGAATTACAGACAAATCACAACAATGCCTGTTAGACCATTTATGGAATTTAAAAACAGTAGACACAGACCGTAAACACAAAATGATTTTGGAAAATTGCTTTACAAATTATTTTTCGAAAATACAACAAAAGCCATTATCAAAGAACTTTCCTGCTACGTAGTCTTTGAAGGGCTATATGTTGGCATTTTAAAACACTTTAGTCAGGTTCAGAATTCAGTTCAAAATTATCCTAATCCAAGATTTAGAGGATTTTACTCTTTAAACGAAGCCATAGAAGCAGCCAGACAGCAACTGGGTCTAAACTTCTACATAGATCCATAATGTCAACAATCATATTCCCAAGTTACAACCTCAATACCAAGATCTCCAGAACATATAATGAATGACCAGGCAGCGCAAATCTACGCCCTGCAAGCTCAGTTAAACCAAAGTCAGCAGCAGTCGTTTTTACTCCAGGACAAAATTAAAGAGTTAGAAGACTGTAGAAGAGAGCTAGCCTATATACAACAAACAAATCAGCACTATGAAACCAGAATCTTTACTCTAGCCAGAGAAGTAAAACAGCTAAAGCAGGAAACAAGCATCCATAGTACAACTTTATCCTTTGACCAGCTTCAAGCCATGCTCAAACTCAAACCTAGAAAAGCACTAGAACCATTATATGATAAATGCCCTGATCTAGAGATCAGAATTAATGAACTAGTAGCACAAAGATGGGAAGAGCAAATGCAGAATTTACAAGAAAAGATGAAGGAACGGGCAGAAAATTCGCCAGGAGGATGCAAGGTGGTACATGATTGTAGATCCAATATGCTAAGAGCAAGGATAGATTTTGACCTAACTCCAATAAATTTTGACACTATAATAGCGTTGTTCGACCATGGCATGCTTTCGAGACTTAAACTCAATATAGACTATAATACAGAATACTTAGATATGTTCGGATGGAAGCTAAGCCTAATACTTCACAGCATGCTCTCGTTTGGAAATCCAGTCACATTGTGTATAAATTCTACTTGCCCAAAGTTTTTGTTTGATAACAAAAACACCGAAAGGCCAGCTAAACACAGAATTTCCATTTTTGTTAATAAAAATTCACATCCTTATGCAGTTCCTCAAGGAGCACAGATTTATGAACGAAAGCCAATCTGGTTCCACAGTCATAGACCATGGGAGTTTCACCAGAGGGAAGAATTATTATCACCGCCACCCCATTGGCGTGAACTCTATTTGTATGCTAAACAACCACAAAACAAATATGGGGCTCTACAGGTTTAAAATATTTACTACCATTTTATCCTATTGAGAGTTTTGACCCATAGAGACATGTAATCAGATTTGCAGAAGACAGTGATCTAGAAGCCATGGAAGACATAAGTGACATCATGGATGATGAATCTGACGACTTATCTATACCATCCACCCATAGAGCGGCATAACCACAATAACTCCAGCACATGCAGAACATTCCAGCACTAAAATAAAGTAACACCTGTCAGCCAGCTTTATAATTTATTATGCCAGCGTTGTACTTTTGCAATAATGTATTCTGCCAGCTTTGTACTTTTATGAAATGAAGTGTCCTGTAAAAAGTTAGTAGGTGTAGGTAAATAAATGACCGGACTTACCGGCTAAATGGCCTATATAAGGCAGTTGTGTATGCAGTTGTAAGATACCAAAGTGAATATATAAATCTTTGAGCTTTTGTGCAAATTAATGGCAGCTTAAGCACCTCATGTTCATCTTCTTTGAGCTTTTAATCTACTTCTGACTAGCTCGATTCCTAACAAAATTCCTTAAAACTATAGTAAGTATCTTCCTCTACGAGTTTCCTCTAAGCTATGTAGTTAAATCAACCATCATAAAAGAAAATTATATGGCGATTTTAGGAACAGTTTCGATGTTTATTTTAAATAGTTAGATTTAAAATTGTTGATTGTATGCCTGAATGATAATTTTGTCTGTTATTGACTGTTAAAATAGACATTATACGCCGTTAATAAGCGGAGGTTATTTATTAAAAACATATACCGTGAATATTTCACTGTATGTGAAATTGGTATTATATATAATAGTAACATATATATATATATATATATATATATATATATATATATTGGCATATGTATATATTGCAGTTGTTGATTTCCCGCATTATATAGCGGATGAGACCCTATTGCGCCGTCTATTAAGCGGATAATATTTTTATAAAGCCCATATACCGCGATAATTCCGTACTGGAACAGAATTGGTATTGTGCTAACATCTTTGGATGCAGGAAACAAGTTGGAGGGATCTAACTGGATTCCTCAACTGTATTGATTTATTTACAGATGTTTTGATATTTGTTGATTATCATATCGATATATGATATTTGGATGTCCTGATTGACTATTTGATGCTGTTGCATCATCGGATCCATTTCTGAAGTTTTAAAATAATGATTTTGGTTTTAAAAGGATTTTAAAGTGATTTTTCAAAGTATATGTTTTTATAAAATTTTGAATTGATTCATTTTAAATAATTAAAACGTTATAAATTTTTATGTTATAAAAATTACTGTTTTTGTAAAATATAACCAAATTGAGATTTTCGAAATAAATAGTGATTAATTTATAAAATGGTTTAATTTGGAATTTTGAATCATTATAAAAGATTTTTAAATTTATTTTATAAGTTAAAATTATTGGAATTATAAAACGAGCTTTTATAAGTGTTAAAGGTGAAATAAAGATGGATTTCATAAGTGAACGGAATTTATAGATTTATAAATTGTGAAGTTATAAAAATGAATAGATTTTGTAAAATAGAAGATTTATAAGTAATTATCTTATAAATCGGATTTTGGCATTTAAATGAGATATAAATGTAATTTGTTAATAATGAGATTTATAAATCGAAGCTTATAAATAGAAATGTAATTTATAAACATTGTTTATAAATTCGAAATCAATTTAATTTGAAAAATTGAATATTGAAGTTTATTAAAGGAAATATATTCACGATTTTGGACAGCGAATACATTATTGAATAAAATAGTCATGTTTGGCAAAATGAATATTATAGAATGAAGTTAATTATTTTAAAGATGTTTTAAAATGTATTATGAATCAAAACCACGGATTTCAACATTATTGTTGAAATAGACGTTTTCGAGAAAGAAGGAAATGGTGGACTATCACACTGTTGTTATAGTAAATGGTTTCCGAAAGGAAATGTTTTATATAGTATTGGGATTTATATATCTATTTAAACTTTGAATCCCTATACTAGTAATTTTGGGTCGTCGTAACGATGTTTTACACAACATTCGTTTTTGACCCAAATAAATGTGTTAAGAGAATGATTTCCTTAAGGAATGAAATATATACTAAATTTTGATTTAAGTATATCAAATATTTTCAAATGTTGAAAATAAATAGATTTGTGATGTACTTATTATTAAATAAGTATGGAAATATTTTTCCAATGTGAAATGAACGTTTTAGAATTTATCCTTGTAAGATAAATTGAAAGTGAATATTGAAAATCGATTGAAAATCATACATCAGATATTTTGGGATTATAAATTTACTATAGAATTTGTAAAAGAAAGGGGAATTAGTTTAAAAATAAACGTTGATTTATTTTTAAAGTGTGGGAATAAATTTACGGATTTAGAACGTAAATATAAAGTAAATCGGTAAGGATTTATTTAAATTGGTTTAAATGAACCATTTTGAAATGAAAGTATTTCCGAGTAAGGAAAAGTGATTTGAAAAATTGTTTTCAAATGGTTGAAGTGTGGAAGTTTATATCTAGTAAAGATATTTTTGGGAAATAAATAATTTGGAAAATTATTTGGAGTCTGATGATGTTGAGCATCTTTATTGATAGTTAAATAATCCGACTATCAATATTTACCTTTAAATAGGTATTTGTTGTGATTGCTTGAATTTGAATGCCACACTTATTTTTGAATAAGCGCTCACTATTCGGGTTAGCCGGGAAAGGACCTTGGGGTCGTATAACCCATTCCGAATATGTGATACGTCGTAATGGATTGCATTTGATGACCGGTGTTGAAGACCGAATATTTTTGAAAACGGAAGGATTACCGTTGAGTTACTCTGCATCGGCTGATCTCCGATATAGAGGTTTTATCACCCTTAGTGACGGGAAGTCCGGACGTGATTAGAAATTATCCGGATTGTAAGGACTTCTTTGTAAGTGCCTTCAGTTCTGTTCGATCCCGGAACAGACTTGTATGGATTGTATGTCTGACATTACAAATTGAGATATAAAGCTGATTTCTTTCAAATATATTTCTGTTGGTGGCGGAGAATTTATTCTCTTAGCTTAACACCCTTCTCTGAGACATACGAGCTCAGAGGTTATATAGTTGAAGGTTATTAGTGATATACTCCCAATTTGGTAGCGTGGCATGCTGAGTGTTGCTGTGAAATGATCATTGTTTGATCATTTGTGATATGATCATTTTTTTGATCATTTATCTTGGTGATCATTTCTATGATCATTTGTTGACCCAAAGCACAGCTTTTATATAAAGCGTGGCTTTGTGGACGAGACTTCGTAGGACCTCACACCCCGGAAATCATCAAAACAGGAAGGATGCGGCAAGGTTATTAGGGGGTAGCGCCCCTTTAGTGTATGTCATTCCTTCTGGATAGAGGTGGTATCATGGTATGGAGCCTAGATATTTAACCTATGTTGTTGCTGCAAATTTTGTGGTTGTTGGAAATCGAGGATCCTCGGATAGATCGGTTACGATCGGGGGATGACATATTCGTGTCAGTAGTTACCTAGTTTGAAAGGTAACCCGGCCTTGTGTTGGTAGAGATCTGGTTTGGTTCTCGGGACGTCTTTCCAGAGGCGTTTCCATGTGGCAATGGGAAGTACCTTGGCCTGACCATTTGTTGGAAATCCAAAGATACAATACGAGACTTGTACGGTTTTAGTTGTAGAACCTGCTATGGAATGTGGCGGTAACCTGCTATTGAACATGGTAGCTATAGTAGGCATACGATAATGGTCGTATGTTGGCTAAGATTTATATCTTTACTTTCGAAATGATTTTTCTTACACTATGCACTAGTAATAATATCAAATGTCTCTTTTAATGCGTATCAAGCATCTTTGACTATCATAAGGAGAAATCTCCTCCGATTCTGCGTTTGCATTGTGTGTGTGTGCGGGAGGCCTTATGGTAGTCTCATTTTTAAATGCATTGCGAATTGACTTTAAAAATATCCCTCTATTTTGTTTTAAAGATAAACTGTTTTGAGTTCTCACACTAGTCACATGACTGACTCGGAGTTTATTGTTTCCCTTCCTAGACTCTGGGTGCCCACCAATTTCCACACGGGAAGTCTAGAGTTTGGTTATCAGGTTACTCTGGATTTAGGAGTGCTATGGAGCTCAGGAGGCGAGCTACATATCGAGACGTACCACTTGTATATGATATTATACTATGTATTATTCCGCTGTGTATTCTGTATGAGGACAAGTTTATATAACTGTCCATTGATGTATTGACTCTGTTGTTTATTGTGGTTGTAAACTCTGATAATGATGTAATGTATAAATGTACAGTTCTTTGTTTTAAAGATTATTCATGTATTTATTATATATTGTTCCGCTGCGATTGTGAGATTCTGATTTTGTTCTGCCGTTTTCTGTTCTGTTCTATGTTTTTTTCTCTCTTCTTCTATCTTTTCTTCTTCTTTAGCCCTAACAGTACGATTTTCCGACCTTCGATTGCTCGACAGTTGATACAGTGGACGTATTGATGTCGGCATTCGTGGACGAAAAATCGCAAACGTTACAGCGGCGGTGGATAGGGTCGTGTTATCAGTCCTGCTAATGGAAGACCTAAAAGATACATTGGCAAAAATAACCAAGGAAGAAAGAATTCAAGAGGACATATTCGAGATATTTTCCATGAAAAATATGATGGGCTGACATGAACGGACTCCCCAAATCCATGAAGACTTAGGCATCGATCTACTATCCACAACCGCTCGAGCAATGGCCATCACGTCGTTCGTAGAACCTAGCTTATGGCGATACAACCAATGACTGTCGGCAAGGGAAAATCCAAAGAACGGATGATGTAATAAACAAATCTATCAAGAGATTGCTTTAGAAATTGAACTAGAACTAGAATAATGATAGGGAAACTCTATTTATTCTGAATTCGTTTGCTATGAGATCAAAGTGACTGAGTTCCCAAGGAAGTTTGTAATGTCATCCATCCTGACGTACAATGGACTGATAGACCCTATGAAACACTTGCTTAGGTGCGGTTGGCACAAGGATGATGCAAGAGATGATAAATTCGTGAAGTGCATATGTTTTCCCTTAATTCTATAGGGACTTGCAACAATGTGGTTTTGCAAGCTAGAATCGAGATCTATAAAGTTGTATTATCAATTAGCGAATAAGTTTACGAGTCAATTTAAGATTCTCTCGGTGCAACCCAAGGATGAAATTTCAAAAATCAATGTGAAACCGAGGCAATGGAATCATTAAAAAGTTAAATAATGTAGTTATGAGTAAGGCACGTAACCCGCTGGACAGTCTTATGCCGATGGCTCTGGCTGGGGTGTAGACACTAATTCAGACTGTGGAAAATAGCCAATGACAAAGAAGCCACTATACTGAAGGTTTTTATTAAAAAGCTAATCAATTTTTGCACTAGGATGAGGCAAAAATGGAGGAGATATTAAATGCTGGTAGTGAGCCATATAGTTTGGTAAAGAGCAATGAAGCTATCAAGTAGAATAGTAATAGGAGAAACAATTATAATGATGATAATAATAATAATAAAAGGAAGAACAATAATACTATAAGAAAGAAGGATGACCCCATGAAACAATTTCAATTTTTATGAAATAGTAAATATACGTAGTCGAGTGGCTTCATGATAAATATTTACCATGCGACCCAAAACAAAATTCAGTATTAGAAACATGTCCTAAAGAGACCCCTGAGGAAGAAAAGAAATCAAGAAAGTTTGTCACTTCCATGAAACTCATGGGGACCGTACAAATAAGTGTAGACATATGAAAGACACGACTGAGGAGTTAATTGCGAGAAAGCATCTGTGTAGCATGTGAAAAACCTATTAGACGAGGCTCAAATTGATAACCAACCTCTATGGCAACTACTCGAGGAGATGGGAAAAGAACAAGTAGAGATTGTCCAAGATCATCTAGAGATGGATTGATTGTGAATACGCTTTTTGGAGAACCGCATCCTATCAGAAAAATTGGAATGAGATGGAGCGCTATAGGAGTCGTTGAACCATGTCCCATAAGTAACATGCTATACTGTATGGATGGTGCTCCCGTAAAGCAATTCAAGCATATGGACGATGATATAGTATTTTGAAATAGAGATGCAGATAGGGTCAAAGCACCGAGATTCGATCCAATGGTGATTATGGCCATGAATTGGCTGGCAATTGTTCATTGAGTGTTGGATGACAATAGAAGATTGGTGAACATTTAGTTTAAGAAGGTATTTAGTGAGGTGCAACTTAATTAGAAGGACTTGTTGCCTTGCCATTTATAAGGTTTTATCGAAGAGGCAACATCTCTAGTCGAATGTATAAAGATGACAATGCAATCGAGCGACAAACCCTGTAGATCAAGGTGAGTGCATATTTTTGTTGTAGTAAATGGATATTATGCTTACAATGCATTTTTGGGTCGACCGACCAACAACGACTTTTGGATTGCTCTAGCTCTATAGTGTTTATCATGAAGTTTCCCACGGACAATAGGGTTGGAGTGGTTCAAAGGAACCAAGGAATGTGACAAGAATGGTACATCGTAGAGCCGAGGGAAGTAAGATATAATGAGAAAGGAAAGCATGTAGAGAAAGATCTCTATATTAAAAATCAGAATGCATAGCGTTTACCATCTGAACCTTGGCTTGGGTCCAATAGCTACAAGTATGAAGCTATTAACTCATGGAAAACGCCGAATGAGGCAAGGGCGGGACCAATAGAGTAGATAGTGTTAATACCTCATTTATTGATTTTGATAACCACAACCATGAATAACCATATACAATCTTAGAAAATATAGATGCTAATGTTTTGCAAAGTTATATATTATATATTGTAGAATATTACACAGGTGTTGAATTGTAGATTGTATGGTATAAAGACTTAAAAGACGGATATGAAGACTCGTGAGTACAAAGACCAAGATACGAAGATCGCAAATTTAGTGTACAGAGTCATAACTTAGGTTGTTATAGTCTCTAGTAGAAATCTTTGATCTTTATCTTCTATTTCAATCTTTTATGTTTCCAAATAAAATAAATTTTTAAAATATATTTCAAAATATTTTTTAAAAGTTTTTCAAGGTTCAAAATGTTTATAAACTATGTTCAAACTATTTTACAAAGTAACAAATTAGTTTACAAAGCATAGGATTTTCAAAACAATTTGAAAGAAATAAGTTTTCAAAATATACATGTCTATGTTGACATATAGGCAGATGATATGTCAACATACATGCTGCCAAGTCATTTTTCAAATTTTGAATGGAAGTGTCTATTTGTCATAACTCTTCATGAACAGACATGTCTGTTGATTTACTATATAAAGAGGAGTTCAAACAAATTTTAAAGTATAGATTTACTTATTTTCTTCCCCCACTTACTCTCTTGAAAACTCCATTGAAAATATACTCTAATTCTATTTAAAATCAAATAGAATTAATTCATACTTCTTTGTATTGAGTCAATACTAATTTCTTATTGTTTTGGAAACATCTCCCACTTAATTCAAAGATCAAAGCGTTGTTCAAGTAGCTATAGGATCCATTATATCCAAAGTTCAAGAAATTATCTTTGGGAAAACTATCAAACTGTATTTGTATTTTCTTGGGTGTGCTTGTAGCCTGTTTAAATCCAATCAGTGTTCTTAGTAGCCCAGAAATTTTGTCGGTGTGCTTGTAGCCCATTCAAATCAAGTGGGTGTACCCTAAGCTAGGAAATTTAGGACGGTGTGTCTCGCAGCCTCAGAATCGAGATTGTATATGGATTTTCCTTCGGGTCGTTTAAAGATTGGCATTTGAAAGAAATCTATACAAGCAATTGTACGAGATTGGATGTAGGAGAAATCCAAACCAGTATAAAATCCTTGGTGTCATCTCTCTAACTCTTTAGTTTGCTTTACTGTTTTTATCTGTAATTTCATCTGTGACTGATTTTTGATATAATTATGTTTTGTTAATCTATATTTATATTATTTGAAACAAATTTAAAAAGATTTACATAAGTTAGAAAACACAACTTACCTCCTCTAGTGTTTAATTAGTCTTAAGAGTCATAATTCTGCAATCCACAAATGGATGATATTCAATTAGATGAAGATGACCCGACGAATATTGTCAAAATTAGTTCTCAACTCAGCTTAAGGATGAAGAAGGAACTAATAAGAAGGTGGACCAAAATGCGTTTGCATGGGCTTATTTTAATATGTAGGGAATTTTGCCTGAGGTTGCATGCCATACACTGAATATGTAACGACTTGGAATTACATTACTTTGATTTACGAATATTTAATTAATTTTAAATATTCAAATAATATATATTATAATGAAAATAAAAATATTTTAAATAATAACTATTGATAGTGAAATAGTTTTCAAGTTTTATTTAAAAAATATAGTTCGCTGGAAAACAAAAAATGCGACCAGAACTCGTTTTCCGGATTTTCGACTTTCCGTCAACTAAAAGTTATCAGAAATTTCGTATACATACACCCATATACATTCAATAGAAGAATAATCTAAAACCATGTTGGAGGTACATGAATGTGTATATTCATATGTATTTCAGTTTACAAAAGAAATATGAAAGGAAAACACACACACACACACATATATATATATGTATATTAATACATAAAGATACCTTAAGAAACATAAGGGGACAAGAGTACAACTAAGAATTCAATTGATGTTGGCTTTGATTTGAAGGGGGGAGGCTTAAGGTGGAGGGATTTCATGGTGAGGTGGATGGGATGGTGAGGTGGTAAAGAAAGAATGAAGGGTAAAGGATATATGGGTTTATTGGTAATTCAATTTGTGTCTTGGTATAAATACTAATTTTCATATTTTATTCTCATTTTATTTCCATTTGCAACTTCCTAAGGCTTAAAATTAAAAAAACAAAAACAAATTCTTACTTTAAAACTTTAAAAAAAACTTAGTTTTAAATCACTTGTTTTCATCTCCACTTTCTCATTTTCGTCCTGCTTCATTCGGCCAGAAATTCCTCCATACTACTCCAAATCAAGATTTTTTCTAAACCTTGTAAAATTCCATTGGATACAACTTTCATTCATATCATATTTTCAAATTCAAAATATTTTGGTGTTAAAATTATATTTCTTTCTGACTCATTTTTGAACCCATGTTTTCAAGCCTGAAAATACCACTCCTTCTTTTGGCCATATCTCCCTCAAAATTAATCGAAATTAAGTGATTATTTTTTTTCAAATTGTAGAAAAAATAATTGTATAAAACCTTTCCATATATTACTTGTCCAAATTTTGAGAGTAACATGATTAAAAATATGTGAGAAGATGACCTATTTTCGAGTGGATTTTTGTGATTTCCAAGCTTTCGGTGAGTAAACATTTATTTTAATTTCAATTTTTTTAACTTGATATATGTTGCATAAATTGCTTTATGATTGTGTGAAATATGTTTGAGTTTTTATATGTTTGTTTATTTGTGGATATGGATGATTCGAGGTGGAAAAAGTGGACTTGAAATGAAGTCTACCTTAGTATTATTGTAAATTTGTAAATTTTGGTTATGATATAGTTTATAAACTTGGGATTTAATGTTGGTTGTAAGTTTGGATATGATATAAATGTGAACATGGTTGTGATGTTTGTAAGTTAACATTAGATGTTAAAAGGAGATTTGGATTCTTTGGAAGGAAAGGGTTTAAGTATTTAGGTTTGTAAATCTTTAAAGTTAAACTTTTTTTAGTCCCTATACTTTTCCTTATGGCTTAAATGAAACAAAGTTATTCATGGAGAATTGGAAAGTCAGTAACTTGGAAAAAAACAAACTCAAGAAACTGCATTCGTAGCGATAGTCGCTATGAATGCAGTATCGATAAATAAACAGATTTTTGAAAATTTAGTTTTCATACATAAAAGTGTTTTGAAAATGTTTTATAAACTTAATAATGGTGTTTTAAAAAATTAATTAAGTTTTTAATAATTAATCATTAAATAATAAATTTTGATAATTAATAATTATTTAAGTATTAAACGATGTTTATTTAACTTAACTAATGAGGTTTAGTTTCTAGTTAATTATCTTCTAAAGATAAGATTAATTTTAATAAATTATTAATTAAATATAGGGTTATTTATTTATTTAATCAAGTGTTAAATATTTTTAATTGTTAATTAATTAAGACTTTAATTTAAAATAAATTATTTATTTAAGGTTTAATTTATTAATTAAGTTTAGTTAAAGGATATTTTATTAATTAAATGAGATAAATTAACATTAATTATTAATAAAGGTTTAAATTATTATTTAATAATTAATAAATAATTAATTAGAGTTTAAATTATTTATATAATTGTTTAATTAGTTATTAAAGGTTTAATTATTGCTTAATTTATAATTAAATTAAGTTTAGATTAAATTAAGATTACTTATGATTTATATAAGGGTTCAACTTGCAAATAAACTATTTTAAAATGAACTTTAAGTTTTAAATTCTTTGTCTCCAAGAATCAAATTGTTTTAAAGGTACTTTTTAGAGATGGTTTTGAACTTAAGGAATTCAAATGTTGGTACTATTAACTACACAAATGTCTGTGAATGAGTTATAATGTGATTGTTTGATTGTGTGGATATTTGATAGCAAAAAAACCCCATTCTGTTATAAATTGATTGTTTGATTATGTGGACATTTGATAGCATAATAAATCCCTGTTCTGCTACAAAATAATTGAATTGTTTGGACTTCTATTTAGTAGGACAAATCGCCATCCTACTATTATGTTATTTGGACATGTTTACACTGGTTAGTTTATATTGACATGTTATTCCCTAATTTGGATATGAAGTTTATTAACATATATGTTGACTTATGTAAATAAAATTGTTGAATGACTTGAAAGTGAAATCGAAACTAAACGGTAACTCAAATAGATACCAATGGGATTATTAAGCTTCCTTTTGAAATGATAAAGTATGGTTTTATAATTTACTTTTATTCTTTGATCGGTTTGGGGTTTGAAATTTTATAAATGATTTTCAAGTTATATAATTATTTTATAAAAGTATTTATTAATAATAACTTGTTTATAAAAAGTATTTACTAAATAAAAGGGTTTATTTAAAATGATTTTAAAACGAGATTTTGTAATGCCAAAGATATTTCATAAAGGAAACTTTTAAGAGCTTTATACGTGGAAAAAGATTTGATAAATCATTTTAGAGATTTAAAAAAAGAAATCTAGTTTGAAGATTTATAAGGAGATTTAAAATATGAAATGAGCTTATAAAAAGACATTTTCTAAGGAATAAGTGAATGGGTTTTATGGGTTTTATAGTAAGTAATGTTTTGAAAAGGGAATTTCTTGTCCATTTACTATGGAATTCAAGAAAAGAGAATTTTCCAAATATTTTTGGTAAATACTTATATTTTAAGATACATAAAAACGTTTTATAAGTATAAAAGGAATGTAAAGGGTTTTAGGAATAGTGTTTTAAAATGATCTTTTGATCAAGTTTTGCAAAATGTTTTAATTAATCAAAGATTAATTAGTAAAGGCTTGGTACATCCCATATGGAATTAAATTAATGTTTGAATGTTTATATATTTGATAGTTAAATTATCGACTAGCAAACCTGGACCAAAACGTATCTTGGCAATATCTAGGATAAACACGCGAGTTATATGGCATAGTCATCTTCGATGATGTTGTACTGTGCATATAAATCTCATTTCGTTTTGCTAGGATAGAGGATAAGGAAATCCATCCGCTAATGGTTAGGAGGTGGACTCCGCTATTATCCTTGTCTATTTATTTCCTAAAGAACCGGGGTTGAATTTATCGAAATTTTTCGAAGAGACCGGGATCGGATATGTTATCCAAAAACCACTTTGATCCAACTCAAGCGTTTTGAGCTGAAACATCTTGAAGAGTATGGAATCGAAGACGGGGCTTTTTAAGTGCAAAGGCTATTTGCTACTGACCCTGAGGGTGATTCCAAAATGGGTGTAGTAGAGTTGTGCCTTCGATTTCGTTCAGTCCCAGAATGAACTTGTATAGACGAATGCTAGCATTGCATTGATGCCTAGAGGGCAGTGCAACATTCCAAGTGGGAAGTGCTAAATAAAGGGAAATGTAGCCTCAAGCCTTGTCAACTAGGAAATGACAAAAATCCGGCATGTAGCAAGGCCAAGTGGGTTACTCCCATCAGGGTATGGTCATCCCAAATCCAGATTGGTTACTACTTACTCATTTATGCTTTGGGGCCCAAATGGAAAGGTGATCATATTTAATACTACTAGTCTAGTGGTAGGCCAGTCCTGTGTGGTAGGGGTACAAGGTTTTCTTGTCAGACCCAGGTATATTTTACTAGAGGTGTATCATCAGAAGGTGGTTCCTTATCCTGTAATAATATGAAATCCAACCTCCAATACATGCCTTTACAATTTTGATTGTAGAGCCTAGTATGCTGGAATTTAATAATGTAATAATTTCGGCTAAGATTAAAAAGTAATTGTATTCTAGATACTGCTATAATATCATTGGATTTTCAATAAAAAAATGTTTTATTCATCGTAAAGTAAAAATCCGTCCGTGTTTATGCGCGACATGGTCTTACAAGATAACTTTGATTTTAAAAGAGGTTTTTTAAACATAATAATTCAGTTATTTGAGTTTACTCGCACCAGACCCATGTCTGACTCGGAGTTTTATTTTCCCAAAACTCTTGGGTGCTAAATTTTTTATGGAAGCCAAGTAGTTCAGGTTTTACGATGGATGCATTTTGGAGGAGCTTGGAGTAGGGGACTTCATCGATAGATATTTATTATCTTATTTTCATTGTACTATATGTATCTTGTATCAGCTAGGTAGGGACAGATTGTTATAATTGTCCAAGGGTAGAATTGTTTTAGTATGACTCTGATGTATCGTTTTTTGATATGAATTTGTAAAGTATTATGTTGATTAATATATGTCATTCCATTGCATTGTGAGATTCTGTGATTGTTTAGTTTCTTCTTATCTTCTATCTCCTTTCTTTCCTCTAACAATATGTATTTCTGGCACTTAGTTGTCCAACACGTGAATACTGCGGATATATTAATGTCAACTTCTGAGGTTCAGATTGGTGGGTCATTACGGAATATTAACCTCGCATTTGTTCCTAGGAAGTAGAAGAGAAGCAGTATGAAACCAGAGAGATCCGCTGCATTAAAGTAAGAAATAGGTAAGTTATTGGCGAATAATTTTTTTCGTAAAACGCTCTATGCCGATTGGGTAGCCAGTCCTATGATAGTTAGGATGCCAAATGGAAAGTGGCGGACATGCATTGAGTACTCAAACTTGAATTAGGCTTGCTTAAATGACTGCTTTCTAATTCCATAAATAGACCAATCATGGATAGAATAACCAAACATGGACTATTGCCTCTTATGGATGCTTATGCCAACTACAATTAGACGGCAATGCATGTCCTAAATTAAGAGCATATGAATTTTATCACAAATTTAGGTTTGTATTGCTACAAAGTAATGTTGTTAGATTTGAAAAATGCTAGAGATAATTACCAGTGTTTGGTCAATAAGAAGTTTCCAAAATAAATCGGGTAAAAATGGAGGTCTATATAGATGATATGCTGATAAAGTCCAGGAGATTGATAGACCACATAGACCATCTTCCAGAAATGTTTGATGTTCTCAAAAATTATGGAATGAGATTGAATCCATTAAAATTTTCTTTTAGAGTTGCATTATGTAAGTTTATGCGTTTATTTTGAACTCGAGGGACACAGAGGTTGACTCGAAGCTAATCGAGGCATTGAAATAGGTTCGGAACCTAAGGACTATGAGGGAAATGCAGAGCTTAATTGGTAAGGTTTCCACTTTGAGTAGGTTTATCTTGAACCAATAAGTGTATATCATTATTTGATGCCCATTAGAATGAAAAGAAAAGGTTCTGATGGATAGATGAGCATGAAACTTATTTTTAACAACTATTGGAACATCTCCAAACCACCAAATTTTATCGAAGCCTTTGAAGGAGAAAACCTATACAAATACTTGGCAGCATCAACTCTCCCATTGAGTGCGGCATTGGTGCATGAGGAGTTGAAGATCCAAAGGCTTCTATATTACATCAATATGTGGTTTATAAGTGTAGAATAGCATAATTATAAACTGGAGAAGCTAGCATACTGTTTGTGATAGCATCGAGGAAGTTGCAACCTCACTCCTACGCTTATTCAATAAAGGTGTTGGTGGATCTATCCATCAAAAAAGTTTATATTGCCCCAAGACTTAGGGATGATTATTGAAATGACCTATTGCAATATGTCGGTATGAGATAACTTATATCCCATGAAGATAGTTTATAAACAAGTATTGGCGAACTTCATTGTGCAATTCAATATCTGAGATGTGAAATGGAAGAAGAGACGGTCGAACTTACATAATGGAAATTATATGTATAAGGTGCCTCTAATGACCATGATTCTTGAACAAGAATAATTTTTGTAACCCCCAAGTTGAAGGGTGTGCTATGCATTAAAGGTTGAGTTCTACGCTATGAACAACAAAGTAAATACAAGGCGTTACTTGTAGGGGTCAAAATAGCGAAGGAGTTAGGAGTATGGTCATTACATATTTTTAGTGACTTCGAACCAATGGATTTTTAGCCGAAGAAGGATTTTCTAGCTAAGGGTGCACGAATTTCCCCTTATTATCAAATGTATTAGAACTAATGGATGATATTGAACATTATATAATTAAACACATCTATGGAGAAGAAAATATGAATGTAGATTCTTTAGCCAAACTGGCTATCTCAAGAGATTTGCAACTGTTAGGAACCATCTCGGTTGAAATATTGAAAACTCTAAGAATTGATTAAGTGGATGTAGACTACATCAAGAAGGTTGAGGAAAATGAGTCATAAATGACACCATCAAGGAGAATTTAGTGAAGAGAACTGCTTTGAAAATAAGAATGAAAAATGGAAACTCTTGCACAAGTTAGCAAGTTGTATTATATAAAATGGAGTGTTATTTCAGATGGGATTCTCCGCTCACTTACTAGGCGTATTGATAAAAATGTAGTTAACCAAATCCTTGGGGTTGTTTATCGAGGAATTATGTGAAAATGTACTAAAGGAAAAACCCCGAAAAAGAAGGTACTTAGCTACAAATATTTCTAGCCAACTGTCAACTAGGGTGCGGTGGAATTATATGTGAAATGCGGGAAGTGCCAAAGATTTATGAAGATATGAAGAGCTCTATCCAACTAGCTTACACAATTGGTTACCTTGTGACCATTTTTAATTTGGGGAACTGACGTTATTGGAGTGTTGGCATTGGCATGAGGAAGAGAATAGTATGCAATCATTGCCATGGAATATGTCACAAAATGGGTTGAGTGGATCCACTCACCACATTAACTTTGGCAAAAGCGATTAACTTCATTATTAAGAATTTTTTTTAGATTTTGTGTACCATTAATAATCATCATTAACAATGGAACTCAATTCGAAAGTGTTGAGTTATATGAATTATATGCTCAATATCGAGCTCAATAGAGTTTCTTGATGATAGCACATTTATAGGAAAACAGACAAGTGAAGGTAGGGGACAAGATCATCAAATCTGTAGCAACCCACATATTTATCGATTTTATATTTAAATATTTGATTTAAATATTTTATCGTTCGTCGGATTTTGGTCCGAAAACCTACTTTTTTTGCATACGGTCGAATTAGGACACGAGACCACCTCCATTGAGTTTAAAATGCCATTTGCGACCTTTTTGAGTATAAGCTTCGATATGTTTGGAGAAAGTTGATTTTTGCTACTTTTTCCCGCTTAGGGCTTTGGTTGGGCTGAGCCAATTAGCCACTTAACTCAGTTCCAACACTCTCCTCTTCATTCACTTCTCTTCTATTTTCCTAACACTCAAGCTCAAGCAAAAATGGAGGAAGAGAATGGGAAATAGAAATTCCTAAGCCCTAGCTTGCTTTGCAAATCCATCTCCTTGCTCCAAAGTTCATGAGAACCCATTGGTAAGCTTCCTCTTCTTCTTCTCCAACTCATTCTCTCTTTGAATTTCAAAAATTTCCTAAACCTAACTTAGAAAATGTTCTTCTTTTTAGCTTAGATTCAAGCTTCTAGAGTTGGACTTGAAGAGTGGTTGATTCCTCTTTGCTTTCAAGCTTCATCTTCATAAATTTTAGTTCAAAGGTGAGATTTTTAATCTCACATCTATGCTTATAATTTTCTTCTATTGTTAGGTATGAATTCCTAACACTTATTCATGTGCATTTGATGTTGATTTGGATTGGTTTTGTAAATATTCCAATTTTTGAGTTTTTAAGTCAATTTGTGTGAAAATCCTTTTATGGACGTTTGATCATGCTTTTAGTGATGCACCGAGGAGCATATAGGGCCGGGTTGCCGATTGGCATAAACCCTTAGAGCCAATGTTCGTCCGGTTGCATTTTGGAAGAATTTGCTCTTCATTTGAATAGGCTGAAAAACAGCCCAGGCATGATTCAGTCGACTGAAAAGTCTGTTCAGTCGATTGAACCTGGAACCCGAAAGTTTCTAGGCATGATTCAGTCGACTGAAATCTTCTGCACGGTCGACTGAACCTGCAAACAGAAAGTTTCCTGAACCTGGAAAATTCCCAGGCACAGGGTCAGTCGACTGAATCTTCTGTTCAGTCGATTGAACCTTCTGTTTTAGTCCAATTTGCCTTTTTGGATTGAATATCCAACTTTAATCGATTCGTGTTGTCTCCCTTTTGTTGTTGTCATTTATTATCATCTTTGATGACTTATTTTCTTTGGGAATTTTAGATATATCCACTTCGATGGATCCTTTATCGATTTCATTGGAATTTTATTCACATCTTCGAATGTGATCTTTGTGATTGATTGTTTCTACAATCCCCCTTGTGCTTTGTCACTTTAAAAATATAAAGGTTTTCTATACTAGTAGTAAATATCAAAACTCTTTCTTCAAATGATTTCAACTCTACTTTAATACCAAATTCGTTTATAAAACAGTTTTCCAATCTATTAGTATATACAAACCTTTATCTCACTCGTATGAGAAATCTAATTAAACGACTTAGTAAAACGAGTGGTATGAAACACTTGCGTTTACTTCGTCGGTTAATTCTTGGACTTGTTCGATTGAATCTCTTGTGACAATTTTCTAGTGGAGACCTACAATTTGTTCGTAAATATTTAAGTTAAGCTAGTGGTTATGGGACATGAAGCTAAGCTCATATATTTACTAGCTTATTGTAATCGACACTTCTCTTTGATCGTGACGATCATTTTAGGTTTTAGACTAGCATCGTGCTATGTCTTTGTGATTTGGTTCATCGGACGTCCCGCTGTATGACGTCGTTGTTCCCTTTGATTGTGATTTGGTTCATCGGATGTCCCGCTGTACGACGTCGTTGATCCTTTCCTTGTGATTTCTGGATTTCGTGTGTTGATTTCTGGAATTTATGTTTCACCAACTTTTACGATGGGCATTGATATATATATATATATATGTCATATATTGTGGCTTGGTGAATGAAATTAGGAGTATGACATTCCTTTTTATCTTGAGTAGATTATTGTGATATTGATTAATCTCTTGTTGATTTCCAATTTACTTATTTATCACAGCTTGGCATTGTGATTATTATATGTTTATGTCATATCTCTTATTATATATCACTTCATCTGATATTTATGGCTAGACTGATCCGTTTATTATTTTCTTATTAAATAATACTCGGGTCAGACTGAGATGTTACAGGTGCTTCTGCTTGACTTCTCTCTTGGGATTGATCCCTCTGACTTTTGGCTAACTACTTAGATTAGTAGTTTTTGTTGTATACATTTGAGATATAGACTCCATAATGTATACTTATTCTTTTGTGTAGTTCATGTAACTATTTCTTTTGTGATATGTGGATCTTTTTAGACCACTACTCTGATATACACTTTCATGTGTAATATTCATATCTATTTCCGCCTTTGTGATATGAATTGTCTGTGACTGATTTATGTTATGTTTATTTCTATATTTGTTTCCGAAGAAATTATAGCCACTGTGTAGTAGCTTTGAGTTTGTGTCGGCATGTCGGTTTTCCTCTTGAGATGAAAAGTTATATTTTTATCCGGTATATCGGTACTCGCACAAAGCAATTATACAGATGGTCGCTCCTCAACAGCCTTATTCTCCGTGCTAGTTGACAGCATTCACAGTAATGTTCTTGGCTAGCGTGGGTATAGAGGTGGGGCGTCACAGCTTGGTATCAGAGCCAAACTTCGGAACAATATGGAATATTATAACAAGGATCATCGTCCTAAGTCTTTCTTAGGAGTCATGCTTTAGGATTTAATTCGAGTCTTCGTACCGATTCATCCTATTTTCTTTATGATTCCTTATTTATCAATCAAGTTTGATTGAAATTTATTCTGAGAATAACTTTTTCCTCTTCTTTCTTTCTTTCTTAAAGAAGAGAAATGGTTAGACCTGGCAGTCCTAGCGTTGGTCAATCCAGTAGCCCTTCTCTGGATGGCGCATTCATGTCTGCCCAACAACTTTTGGATCTTGTAAAGAATCAAGAGTTTATCTGTGCTTTGAGTAAGAACCCCGAAATGGTTCTACCTTTGAAACTTGAAGTTTCTTTCAAACAGCTTGTGGATGTTACTCTTCTTCCTGGAGAGGTTGGTAAAGGAAGTGTTTGTGATATTGGGACTTCCAAGAAGAGGCATATTAAGTTCAAGAGCCTTAATCCCAATAAGAGAGTGAAGCAAACTACTTTTGTAGCAAAGACTCCAATCCCTGATTGTGGAGGATGCTACAATTGTAGTTCTAAGGAACACTATGCGAATATGTGTCCAAAACCCCATTCTTGTCGCTATTGCAAGAAACCGAGTCATCTTTTATCTGCATGTCCTAAACTTTTGAATAAGGACATGAGAAAGCTAAATATTGTGCAAGCCCCTAGCAACTCTTTTCTTGGTCAAGGTATTTTTCATTCAATCCTTGATGACATTTGCTTTGTGATTATCTTGTTCATGTTCTTTTTGATATAGTTTCCATCTCACTATTTTATATCAAAAGGACTTGTTAATTCTTTTTCTTTGAAAATATTTTGGGTTTGATGACTTCTCTGAGGATTGCGAATCCGGATGGTAGATCCGCAACACTCAATTTGCTTTTGTTTAGATGTCGAGATTGTTTTATGTAACTTTTCTTTCCGAGCCGATATTTACTTTGGCTTCGGAATTGACTTTTTCTGTAAGGATTGGCTTAAATTGTGAAGCCCATATCCTATTTTTCGAGTGGACTATTCATCTTCGACATTTTCAATCTGTTAAGCAGATTTTTATTTTTTCCTTTATTATTTTGATTCCAACTTGATGGCATCATTTTATTCCTTAAGCCCACTTATAAGGAAAGTGTTATTTCTCTCATCTAAATAGTTTGAGAATTTTCCGGTATATTTGACTTGTCTTAGGATTATCACCTAAGTAATCTTTTGTGTGGTGCTAAGGTCTTTTTAGTTCGACTTTACCACCGTTTTCATTTGCTACAAGTTGCGGAAGTTAGCATTTCACTTATCGCATTCCGCACTTGTTATGATTCCTATGAATGAGTTATTATGTCATTCAATTTGTCCAGCTTGTTTCATCCGTTTTATAAATCCAATATTCTATGAAAATTTCGATGAGACCATTCTTAATTATGGATTTTGGATGGAAATAGAAATTTAAAATTTTGCAAATCTTTTCCATAAGATTTAATTATAAGTGCAATTTGATTTTTGCTCTTAAAACGAGCAAAGAATATTCTTAAAACTTTTTAAGAGATTTACTTATCCTAGAAAAGATGACTTTGGGATTGTATTGCCCGTTGAGTGCTCTAAGAATTTTGGTCGATGCGCTTGATCAACGTTATCGATGGGAATTTCCTAAACGCTTTGATGAGACAATCAGACACAGTATATTAACTTGAAAATAGTAAATTTTTCTAGAAAGATTATTACATAATGATAAATGTAATTTTGAAAGTTTTAACTTTTCAAGAAAGAAGATTAAGAATTCTTTCTTTTCGCTACTCTTATTCTTGTGATTCCTGAAGGGGAACCAAGACTTTGCTATTTGTACCTATTGGTTTGGAATGCCATTCTCTTGCAAAAGAGAACGTGCTATCACTTGTGCTTCTAAATCATTATAGCTTATCGAGACTAGATATGCCACTCATGATCTAGTGTTCGCGGCTATTGTTTTTACTTTTGGAATTTGGCATCATCATATTTGGATGAGAAATTTGTTCTCTATCTCGATCATAAATCTTTGGAATATTTATGTTCTCTTAAGAAACTTCATGTTGACTCGAGTTTCTAGCATCTTATGATCTTGATATTCTTTTATTCCCGAGAAGGGAAATCGTGTTTCCAATGCGCTTTGTCGTAAGCAACAAGTGGTTGATTCTTTGATGTTGTCTGAATGGAATTACTTTTCTATCAAGTTCATCGGACGTTTTGGTATACTTCGTTTTATTGAGCTTTATCTCATTCCTTTTAAGGACTAGCGTCCGATGCCCTTTTATTGTGTTCGGTTCATTGGACGTACCGTTTTTGTACTACGTCGGTGTTCCGAAAATCATTCGGGCTTCGGTTCATTGGACGTACCGTTTTTGTACTGCGTCGGTGTTCCGAATTATTTGACTTTTGATTCATTGGATGTACCGTTTGTACTACATCAATGATTTTGCTATTTGATACATTGGATGTACCGTTGTACTACATCAATGTCTTTGCTTTTGAATTCATCGGATGTACCGTTTGTACTACATCGATGTCTTTGCTTTTGATTCATCGGATGTACCGTTTGTACTACATCGATGTCTATGCTTTTGATTCATTGGATGTACCGTTGTACTACATCAATGTCTTCGCTTTTTGATTCATTGGATGTACCATTTGTACTACATCGATGTCTTTGCTTTTGATTCATCGGATGTACCGTTTGTACTACATCGATGTCTTTGCTTTTGATTCATCGGATGTACCGTTGTACTACATCGATGTCTTTGCTTTTGATTCATCGGATGTACCGTTGTACTACATCGATGTCTTTGCTTTTAATTCATCGGATGTATCGTTTGTACTACATTGATGTCTTTGCTTTTCGATTCATCGGATGTGTTGAGTCAAGATTTTTATAGAGTTTTGATTTCTGACAAAAAGATAAGCCGTGATCGACAAAAAGAAGTTATTTAGACACAAAGAGCTCCATATGATTAGAGGTTGATTATTTGGTATGTTAGTAATGATTATTTATGTTAAAATCTATCCTCAAATAATCTTATGCCTTTAATCTTTGAATATATATATAAATATATATGAGTGCACATTAACTGTGCAGTCTGGACAAAACCGGTCGACCGGTCAAAAATCAGGTGGTCGACCGTTTTTGCCCAGAATGCACAGATAATGTGCACAAGTGAACATAACGTGTATATATATTCAAATTCCTGTCTACCGGTCATTTTTTGACCTGTCGACCGTTTTTAAACATAGAGCAACCTTTTCCAAAAGACACTTCCTTCTTCAATGGTTGCATCTCTTACCTTTCAATCAATGATCATAACTTTTAATGGCAACTGTTCACAAAGAGTTACAACTATTTTTCTCTATATATACTCATCTAAATCATTGATTAAAACACATGAAAAACATAATTATATATGCTTTTTACTCTAATCTCTGATCTTACTTTATATATACTCCTGCATTTTAAAAGCTCTCAATTATTTATTGAATCATTGAAACTATTTCATATCTTTTGATTCAATAAGTTTTCCTTAATCTTTTCAAAACATCATTCGCATACTTTGAGGATAAGATTATAGGAAGGGTGTACTACTAGTGACAAATCCGTGTTTTCAAGAGCACAAGTTATCAACAACAATTGTATTTGTTCTTTTGTTGAAGTCCTCTGTGTTGTAAGAGGCAAGTGTTGAAGTCCTCAGTGTATTAGAGGCGTGAAATCCCGTTCGGTTGCTCGGGTGTTGTAAACCTGTTCCTCCGGGTGAAGCGAGGTAGTTAATAGTGAAAATCCAGATAGAAGTCTGGGACTGGACGTAGGACGGTGCTCCGAACCAGTATAAAAATCTCTGGTGTGATTTTTCTATTTTTATTTACTTTGCTACTATCATCTGTTTCCGCATTTATTTTATATTCCATATTACACGATCCGTGTGTACTATATTAGCACGTGCACTCGTATACACACCGCACTTTCATTTGGTATCAAAGCCTGATTTTCTAGAGATCGTAACAACATCCTAGAATAAATGGCTACAAAGAGATCTAGTCAAGGCAATAAGAAGAGGAAGAGCAATAAAGAACAATCAAAGGAGCAAACAAACAAATGCTTCATGGCAAAAGATAACGAGGTTAGTGATCTAACTTTTGATGATATGATAGAAATAAATTCAGAACTTCTAGACACTTTAAAAAGTCTCAAAAGAAAATATAAGGAAGCTCTGGAAAATCAGAAGAAAGCAGAATTCGAAAGAGATATGCTTAAAGACGAGAAGAGAATATTAGAAGAAGAACTTGAGAAAATTCAAGATTCAGACAATTCTCAACTCGCTCTATTAAGTCAAGAAATAGAAGCTCAAAAAGAAAAGAATAATGCTCTAGCTTCTGAAAATCATGAGTTAAAAACAAAAACTAAAATTGTTGAGTTAGATAACACTAGTCTCAAAACTAAGTTTGATGACATTACTAAAAATATTTCCAATTTTAATAAAGGGAGAGAAAATTTATCCAGGATTATTGAAAATTCTCAACCTGCTTCAAATAAGAAGGGATTAGGTTATGTTAAGAATTCAAAAGCTCACAATGATAGAAGTGGTATAGGCTATAAACAAGCTAAAAGTAAAAATAGTACTAGATATGCATTCATGTATACTAACTCTAGTGCTAGTACTAGTAATCAAGATAGTTTTAAAACCAGTTATAGTCATAATAGTACTTTGTTTAGAAATGATAGAAATTATTCTTCAAGTACTAAGCTAATGACTAATAGTATTAAGATATGGATTCCATCTAATATGATTGATCATGATAAACAACTTTATATTAGCAACTATTATAAGAATGTAATTTGTAATGAAAATTATATTTATAAAGGTTCAACCACACCCAAATGGGTATGGTTTCCAAAGACCTAACCCCCGGACCCTAACATAGTAAGTGGGTACCGAAAATTATTATTATTTTTTGCAGGTACTCAGAGAAACAAAAGGAAAATGATAGATTTTGGAATTTCAAAGAATGTTCCATATGTTTAATAGAATTACGTGCTTACAAATAAATATGGACTTCGGTAAATATGGTAAAATTTATTTTACTTTTCCTTCATAATTAATAATGAGTTTATCTCGTTATATACAAGATATTTTATATAATTTTATATATTTCCTCATTCTTTTTGATAATGACAAAGGGGGAGAAATTCATATGCATATAAAGGGGGATATTATACTTAGGGGGAGATGTTATACTTAGGTGGAGCTTTAAAGACATTATCTGGCACTTGTACTAAATATTGTCGTGTTTTAATTCGTACTAGACTTGTGTGTATTATCATCTTGTGTGAATGTTACTCTTGATCTATGGTAGTAGTTTTATGTTGCTTATAATCTTTTTTACATCCTCCATTTAAACAACTCCTTTTTGTCGATGACAAAGGGGGAGAAAATTGTGCTAACAGTATATATGCAGGACACAATCTCAGGGGGATATCTTATACAGGGGGAGATTCATAAATATGTTGTCATCAATCAAAAAGGGGGAGAATGTTGAGTCAAGATTTTTATAGAGTTTTGATTTCTGACAAAAAGATAAGCCGTGATCGACAAAAAGAAGTTATTTAGACACAAAGAGCTCCATATGATTAGAGGTTGATTATTTGGTATGTTAGTAATGATTATTTATGTTAAAATCTATCCTCAAATAATCTTATGCCTTTAATCTTCGAATATATATATAAATATATATGAGTGCACATTAACTGTGCAGTCTGGACAAAACCGGTCGACCGGTCAAAAATCAGGTGGTCGACCGTTTTTGCCCAGAATGCACAGATAATGTGCACAAGTGAACATAACGTGTATATATATTCAAATTCCTGTCTACCGGTCATTTTTTGACCTGTCGACCGTTTTTAAACATAGAGCAACCTTTTCCAAAAGACACTTCCTTCTTCAATGGTTGCATCTCTTACCTTTCAATCAATGATCATAACTTTTAATGGCAACTGTTCACAAAGAGTTAGAACTATTTTTCTCTATATATACTCATCTAAATCATTGATTAAAACACATGAAAAACATGATTATATATGCTTTTTACTCTAATCTCTGATCTTACTTTATATATACTCCTGCATTTTAAAAGCTCTCAATTATTTATTGAATCATTGAAACTATTTCATATCTTTTGATTCAATAAGTTTTCCTTAATCTTTTCAAAACATCATTCGCATACTTTGAGGATAAGATTATAGGAAGGGTGTACTACTAGTGACAAATCCGTGTTTTCAAGAGCACAAGTTGTCAACAACAATTGTATTTGTTCTTTTGTTGAAGTCCTCTGTGTTGTAAGAGGCAAGTGTTGAAGTCCTCAGTGTATTAGAGGCGTGAAATCCCGTTCGGTTGCTCGGGTGTTGTAAACCTGTTCCTCCGGGTGAAGCGAGGTAGTTAATAGTGAAAATCCAGATAGAAGTCTGGGACTGGACGTAGGACGGTGCTCCGAACCAGTATAAAAATCTCTGGTGTGATTTTTCTATTTTTATTTACTTTGCTACTATCATCTGTTTCCGCATTTATTTTATATTCCATATTACACGATTCGTGTGTACTATATTAGCACGTGCACTCGTATACACACCGCACTTTCAGGATATACCGTTTGTACTACATCGATGTCTTTGCTTTTGATTCATCGTATGTACCGTTTGTACTACATCGATGTCTTTGCTTTTCGATTCATCAGATGTACCGTTTGTACTACATCGATGTCTTTGCTTTTCGATTCATCGGATGTACCGTTGTACTACATCGATGTCTTTGCTTTTGATTCATCGGATGTACCGTTTGTACTACATCGATGTCTTTGCTTTTGATTCATCGGATGTACCGTTGTACTACATCGATGTCTTTGCTTTTGATTCATCGAATGTACCGTTGTACTACATCGATGTCTTTGCTTTTGATTCATCGGATGTACCGTTTGTACTACATCGATGTCTTTGCTTTTGGTTCATCGGATGTACCGTTTGTACTACATCGATGTCTTTGCTTAGGTTCATTGGACGTACCATTTTTGTACTACGCCATTGCACCAGCTCAATTTTCTGCTATTCTTGACGTTCCCCACGTCTTTTATCTACGGGAATGCCTTAGGGATTCCCGTTTTCATTCTTGAGCCCGGTGTTATTGTGGAAATTGAAGTTTCACCAGATTTCTTGCTAACTCTTTTGTGCACTTTATGGTGAACTTCCTATTTCAAATTCTCTTTTGTGTTAATATGCTTCTATGGTTGTTACTTCATATATTTCCTTCTTACTTATTGTGAGGACGCAATTTCTTTAAGGAGGGGAGTCTGTAACAACCCGCATATTTATCGATTTTATATTTAAATATTTTATTTAAATATTTTATCGTTCGTCGGATTTTGGTCCGAAAACCTACTTTTTTTGCATACGGTCGAATTAGGACTCGAGACCACCTCCATTGAGTTCAAAATGCCGTTTGCGACCTTTTTGAATATAAGCTTCGATATGTTTGGAAAAAGTTGATTTTTGCTACTTTTTCCCGCTTAGGGCTTTGGTTGGGCTAAGCCAATTAGCCACTTAACTCAGTTCCAACACTCTCCTCTTCATTCACTTCTCTTCTATTTTCCTAACACTCAAGCTCAAGCAAAAATGGAGGAAGAGAATGGGAAATAGAAATTCCTAAGCCCTAGCTTGCTTTGCAAATCCATCTCCTTGCTCCAAAGTTCATGAGAACCCATTGGTAAGCTTCCTCTTCTTCTTCTCCAACTCATTCTCTCTTTGAATTTCAGAAATTTCCTAAACCTAACTTAGGAAATGTTCTTCTTTTTAGCTTAGATTCAAGCTTCTAGAGTTGGACTTGAAGAGTGGTTGATTCCTCTTTGCTTTCAAGCTTCATCTTCATAAATTTTAGTTCAAAGGTGAGATTTTTAATCTCACATCTATGCTTATAATTCTCTTCTATTGTTAGGTATGAATTCCTAACACTTATTCATGTGCATTTGATGTTGATTTGGATTGGTTTTGTGAATATTCCAATTTTTGAGTTTTTAAGTCAATTTGTGTGAAAATCCTTTTATGGACGTTTGATCATGCTTTTAGTGATGCACCGAGGAGCATATAGGGCCGGGTTGCCAATTGGCATAAACCCTTAGAGCCAATGTTCGTCCGGTTGCATTTTGGAAGAATTTGCTCTTCATTTGAATAGGCTGAAAAATAGCCCAGGCATGATTCAGTCGACTGAAAAGTCTGTTCAGTCGACTGAACCTGGAACCCGAAAGTTTCCAGGCATGATTCAGTCGACTGAAATCTTCTGCACAGTCGACTGAACCTGAAAACAGAAAGTTTCCTGAACCTGTAAAATTCCCAGGCACAGGGTCAGTCGACTGAATCTTCTGTTCAGTCGACTGAACCTGCTGTTTTAGTCTAATTTGCCTTTTTGGATTGAATATCCAACTTCAATCGATTCGTGTTGTCTCCCTTTTGTTGTTGTCATTTATTATCATCTTTGATGACTTATTTTCTTTGGGAATTTTAGATATATCCACTTCGATGGATCCTTTATCGATTTCATTGGAATTTTATTCACATCTTCGAATGTGATCTTTGTGATTGATTGTTTCTACAATCCCCCTTGTGCTTTGTCACTTTAAAAATATAAAGGTTTTCTATACTAGTAGTAAATATCAAAACTCTTTCTTCAAATGATTTCAACTCTACTTTAATACCAAATTCGTTTATAAAACAGTTTTCCAATCTATTAGTATATACAAACCTTTATCTCACTCGTATGAGAAATCTAATTAAACGACTTAGTAAAACGAGTGGTATGTAACGCTTGCGTTTACTTCGTCGGTTAATTTTTGGACTTGTTCGATTGAATCTCTTGTGACAATTTTCTAGTGGAGACCTACAATTTGTTCGTAAATATTTAAGTTAAGCTAGTGGTTATGGGACATGAAGCTAAGCTCTTATATTTACTAGCTTATTGTAATTGACACTTCTCTTTGATCATGACGATCATTTTAGATTTTAGACTAGCATCGTGCTATGTCTTTGTGATTTGGTTCATCGGACGCCCCGCTGTACGACGTCGTTGTTCCCTTTGATTGTGATTTGTTTCATCGGATGTCCCGCTGTACGACGTCGTTGATCCTTTCCTTGTGATTTCTGGACTTCGTGTGTTGATTTCTGGAATTTATGTTTCACCAACTTTTACGATGGGCATTGATATATATGTCATATATTGTGGCTTGGTGAATGAAATTAGGAGTATGACATTCCTTTTTATCTTGAGTAGATTATTGTGATATTGATTAATCTCTTGTTGATTTCCAATTTACTTATTTATCACAGCTTGGCATTGTGATTATTATATGTTTATGTCATATCTCTTATTATATATCACTTCATCTGATATTTATAGCTAGACTGATCCGTTTATTATTTTCTTATTAAATAATACTCGGGTCAGACCGAGATGTTACAGGTGCTTCTGCTTGACTTCTCTCTTGGGAGTGATCCCTCTGACTTTTGGCTAACTACTTAGATTAGTAGTATTTGTTGTATACATTTGAGATATAGACTCCATAATGTATACTTATTCTTTTGTGTAGTTCATGTAACTATTTCTTTTGTGATATGTGGATCTTTTTAGACCACTACTCTGATATACACTTTCATGTGTAATATTCATATCTATTTCCGCCTTTGTGATATGAATTGTCTGTGACTGATTTATGTTATGTTTATTTCTATATTTGTTTTCGAAGAAATTATAGCCACTGTGTAGTAGCTTTGAGTTTGTGTCGGTATGTCGGATTTGCTCTTGAGATGAAAAGTTATATTTTTATCCGGTATATCGGTACTCGCACAAAGCAATTATACAGATGGTCGCTCCTCAACAGCCTTATTCTCCGTGCTAGTTGACAGCATTCACAGTAATGTTTTTGGCTAGCGTGGGTATAGAGGTGGGGCGTCACAAAATCCATCATCAAGAGAAACAACTACAATGAACAAAAGGAAATTGTGTTAATGAGTTACCACCAACTTTGTGAGCTTATCGGATGACCTAGAAATCTATAGGTAGACATATTTTATTTGCACTAGCACATCGAACTGAAACGATGAAACCGATTGAAGCAGAAGTCCATTCTCACCAATGCCCACATTATGACCCAAGATGATCAAGGGGCTATTGTTAGCTTCCCCCAAATTGGTGGAGGGAAAGTAAGAAGATACAAATTTTGAGGGCAGCTTCTGAACAATGAAGATTAACATGACAACTTAATAACAAGGTCCAGAATTGTATACTCAAGGTTGGCGACCAAGTTTTGAAATGGGACCTTCTAAATGTTAGGGAACTTGGTCTAAATAGGGAAGGACCATTCATGATAAGAGATAATCTGGAGACAACTCATTCAAGCTATTAATGGTAGATGGATACCCAATTATATGAACATTGAATAGTGAGCATTCATATAATTCTATGTAGTTATTTCATTTGATTCTTTATACATAGGCATTTTCATTCATAGGATTAAATTTTATGTAATAAAGCAGCATTCGCTATAGAGATTTAAACAAAGTTTGCTTTTTGAATCAATGAAAGAACATTCATTAAATTAAACTTTGTTCTATGGGATCAGTAGCAGAAACATCACATGTTTTAAAAATTGGATGTTCATTGGTACCTAGATATAGAAATCGATGGACACCTCTAAATCATGATCGGTTCCTTAGAGTACTCCGAGTGGGGAAGGTTAAATAATTCAACCCGACATATCACATCGTTGATTAACGCTCAGAAATAGGTGATGTCAGTGATAAATGTAGAAGGTAAGAGTTAATGGACATTGTTGCTCAGAGATAAGTGATGGTGTATAGTCATTATAATGGTGCTCGTGCAGATAGAAGTGGGAAAACATGTAATATTATCAAGATATCAAAATTTTATTTTTCTTTGAACAGATCAAATTCAACTGGCAGTGAGTAAAACTAAGTAAAAGCACAACATAGTGTATAGGTGGTATTTTTTATATTCAAAAATATACAGTAGATAAGTGTGTTACACAGATTAATACATACAGAAAGGTATAGTTTAAAGGTAAAACATTACTAATATTTGTTTTTGAACATTATAGAAATTGTGAATTAAATTTAGGAAAGTATTATAACACAGTTGGACAAAATGAAATTTTATTACTGTTTACCTTTTTGAATATCAAAATCAAAAGCTACGCCCGTACGATATAATGGACTATATACAATGGTAAACAAAAAGCAAGAAGACCATAATAACACAACTAAAGCAATATATCTTAGGATTGCGTTGGATGGTAATTTTCTTATGTGGCTTCTTGAGACTATTGCCACTTTCCAGTAATTATGATTGTCTATTGACGTAATATCATAATAAGATTTATGATGAACATGATTGTCTATTGATGCGTAAATTATTTTGATGAAAAGTTTTATAATGTATGCCTAACTATATTTAGGAAAGAAAAGTATGGAGTTTTATGTTACCTCAAACCATGTTACTCTATCTGGACTATGCTTAGAAAGCGAAGGCATGGTAGAATTAAAGCCTATAATTAGCTAACCTGTTATCGACTGGCTATCACAAAAAATTAATGAGAAATTTTTATTTTTACAAGTATGGTAAGCAAAGAATATCCGATCAAAGCCATCATCAAACCTGTCAATAATCAAAAAAATAAATAAAAATGAATACTAACATCATTATAGCATTATTTAAGTATGAAAGAGAAGAAGTTACTCATTGAAGAAAGGTACACAAATAGCAAGTAATAAAGTTGAAATTTTCAGTGTTGTTCTGATGACAATGGAGTATATTCTCGATTTGAGATATATATAAAATATAATATTGCTTGGCAAATTTATTACTTCATTTTTTGGAAATATATAGGATATTATATTGCTTGGAAAATCAAAGTTAGTACTTACATGATCAAAGTTAGTACTTACTTACAACTTCAAAGTATAAGATAATTTGCAAAGATAAGTAGATAGATGTTAATATAAAAGCTATAAATTAAATTTCTATATCATGGATTGAGAGAAGTAATTTCTTGCTACTTTATATTTCTGACATATGGGACAGTGTGTCTCACCAGGAATGAGTTGTAAAAAAATATTTAAAGTCCGTTTGGTATCATTTTGAATTTTTTGTTTTGCATATTCAATGTAATACCACAAAATAATAAGAGAGCGGAGAAGAAAAATACAAAATTCTTATTTATTAGAATGATGGACAGACAATGGAGAGTATAGATCGTTTTTATTGCTTTTGTTTTTTTAGAACATGAAAAATAATATAAATTTGTTTTTTCGTCTTTTGGAGCACAATAAAAGTATGGAGAACAAACCATTTCCTCTGTCGTCCGTTCATCGTTATTATGACCAAGAATTTTAGTTCATTTCTCTTCATTTCTCATATTTTATAATACATATTGAAAATGCAAAACGAAAAACTTAAAATGATACCAAACAGTCCCTTAATTTTTATGCATGATAAACATGGGTTTTCAATGTAAATGAATGCTCTTACTAAAACTAGTAAGCGATCTTTCAACCCAAAAGTAGCCTGGCCGACATCGGGATAAGTTTCCAATCCAGGTTCACTTTTGAACACTATCGTAGAAGAATTCCAACAAAGTATGCAAATACAGAAAACAGTAACAATATAAATAGACTAACCACCCTACTCTTTTACTGCACTTGGCATCTATAGCAACCCAACTCAACCACCTGCCTCACCGCTTGCTTTCAGTCACCTCCACCTGAATCAAATCACCGCCCAACCTTCTCTTCACTTGTCATAATCGCCAAATCCCCCTTCAATGTTTTTGTTTTTTCTTTATGTTTTAACTGAATTAAAATAGGGAAGTAGGTTTAGAGTTTTATCCTAAAATCAAAGTGGTACGAGTGATTTAGGTTTAAAGGGAAATAGAAATGAGAATATGCCGCCTTAACCTGCCAAATAAAATATTGGAGCCTGCCTTAATCTACCTTTGGTTAAAATTGGTAGGAAATTGGTAAGGTTTAGTTGATAGCATTCCAATTTGTCATTATTATCCTTTCAAAACATTGCTAATAGCAAGTAGACTATCCATGCTACAAGACAATGCTATAAATAACATGTTTTCTTGTAGTGGCCAAGACCTACTCAAAGCTCCTTAGTTTCCTTAGGCCGAGTTCATTTTCTTTTGAAAAGTAAAGAGGGATAAATGAAACATATGGCTAGGTTTTCTCCAAGTTTTGTTGAATGTAATGTGGGGTTACGGGTAGGGTTATACTACCTTATTTACGCGGTTTGTTTTATGGGCTTTGGGCCTGATATATATACCATTTTCAAAAAAACAAAAGAAAAGACCTATTCAAACCTAAGGCCCTTAGTCTTCATAATTTTTCCAACAACAACATTTTCAAAATCCTAGCTAATAGGCTACTCCTAGCCTACAAAGATTATATACCCTTCTCCATTCCAGATTCATCAAAGGCAGGCTTATATTAGAAAACATCCTCTTGGAGTAGGAATTCATTTCAAAAATTTATCATAAATTAGGGGAGTTATATTGTCATAATATGAGATATGGCCAAACCTAATGACTGCATTTCTTTACTTTTTCATCATTAGACTCCTTCGAGGCTTTGATCTCTTTAAAACTTTTCTAGGTATGGTCTGGAGATTGATTTCCAATTGTTGGTACTCTATTCCGATCAACAACATACCTATAGATTTCTTTAAATATAGATGTGGAGTCTGCTTGGGTGATCCCATATCCGCCGTTGTTTTCGTACTTATTTCTGAAACCCTTATTTGTGACATTTAGGCCCTCGGTACTAGTGGGATTATCGATTGCTGCTCCCTGCCTTTATGACCCCTAACATCGCATTGCTCTCATTTACTGACAACATCGTAATTTTCACAGTGTTGACATCAAAAACATTCGTAAGCTGATAAATTTTCTTCGACCTTATGAAAGGACGTCTAGCAAAAAATCAGTCTTGATATAAGCTCATCACCACTATATCTCTCGCCTTAGTGGCATAAAAATCTTTCCTTCGACTTTCTACCGATTTCTCCAAGGTTCTTTGCCTTTCACATACCTTAGGATTCAACTTTAACGAGAGAGCAAAATGAATTTATACCTTTAAAACCTCAAATCCAAAGATCATAGACCTATTGGTAAGTGGAGTTCTATCTTCATTTATCCGATGGCGCCATAGCTTATTGTCAAGTCTGTCCTTCGCTACAAATACCGAAGGCTTAAGTAGAGTAACTATCATAGTTCACCATCCTACACTGGTGAAACATGGAAATGTATGCAAAAACATGAAATTTTAAGCTTATCTTAGAATCCTCATTGACTATTAGATGTTTCCATAGCCATTTCTTTATTAAAGATGCTTGAAACCTCGTTCACACAAGTCGTGAGATTAGGATCTCTCTTTGCTTGATTTGGGATTCTCATATCCAACTAAAAGCATCAATTTTCCTCTCTGTTGGCCATAAGCTCGCTAGTTTAAATATCCCCATTGTGTCCAAATGTAAATGTGATTCTAATAACTCCTCTGGGTCCATCCCTCATCTATTCGGTTCTAGCAATCTTGCTAGGTAGGCCTAGAGACATTTTGAATGTCTTATGGGGCTCTAGTACTTTGGTCACACCCTCTATCATTGCCTCATTTCCTAGTGGTTAAGGGTTAAGAGGTGAACAATTTGTGTATTTTTTATCGCATAATCCTACCTTATATACGCTGAAGGATAGGGTGTGTCAGAAACCAACATGTATTTGACGAAAAGCATATCAGCCTTTGAGGTCATCATAATGATTCACGATGGCGATAAATTAGTTTTTCAGGCCAAGCCCTATAAAGTTCCTAGAAATAAATTCTAGGATTCTTTCATCATCGATTTCTTCATTTGACATATATCATGATGATATAGTTCTCTCCCGTCATCAATACCGGCTATGCACATACGCATGCACGTTGTCATTTTATTCCAGTATGTAGCTTTGTATATTTCCATTAGCTGTTATGTTCTTTGTTTCTTTGTAGGTCTCTCTATCATTGATCTGAAGTTAGCTGCAAGGAGTACGATGCTGTTCTTCTTTTCTACTACTTCATTATGCTTAAGAGGATCATCATACGAGATGTTTATCGTATTCAGTTCTATCGTGAACTTATCATTTATAGGCTCATGGTTATATGAGCCTTTATTTTTGCCTTTTTATTTTTTGTAAGCCACCAAAGGAAGATGTTTTTCCTCCAGCTTTGGAAGTTATATAGTAGGCTTTATTTAGGCTTTTATAATGCACTATCTCAGCTATGCTGCCGCGTAGAAAGTAGTTGATGTGGTTCTTTTCCTTTAGACAGGTCTTTAAAATAAGTGCTTTGAGTAGTCAATACTAATTTGTATTACTAAGGAAGTTTTTTCTATAGTCATCTATACACATGAGAGATATTGAATTAATTATTTTATTACAATCATTCAGGGATTTTTACTTTAGTATTGTGGAACTTATCTCTTGGTACTTTACTCCGATCATACTATTGTCTTGCCTATTTTATATTTGTGTTTTATTATATTATATCCGTGCACTGTAAGATATAAATAGATTATAGAGGGCAGTTTCATTTCTATATGTAAATGGGTTGAAAAGTTAAGTAACATGGGTTAAATAGAATTTATAGGAATTTATATGACATTTTTCCTGTTTGACTAATTAAAGAAAATAAATTTCACCTAAGTAACATTATAAAAGTTTCCATAAATTACTGGAAGTTGACATATGTCATTTATAAAATAAATGAGCATCTTGTGGTTTAATGGATACTGGATTAAATCCATAATAGTTAGGGAATGTCTGTGACAATCCACAATTCTGTACCCTTTGTGCCGACAACATGTCTAACCCAAACTGCGTAGAAGTATCGATTATCAATGGTAATAAGGAAAAATAGACAGAACATAACCTCACACGAATGGAATAACATATAATATTGATCAATAATCTTTACAGTAGAAAATTTTAAAATATTTATACCAGAGTCGAACTTAAATTCAGCTTGGACAGTTATAAACATTTGTCCTTACAATTGCTGACAAACATCAAACAACAAATAAACAAACAGCAGCGGATAAAAGAATATGTCCGTACTTAGATGAATATCTCCAGCTCTCCTCTGGAAACTAACCACCTTCAACTAAACCTAAAACTACTTGGATTTGACCAGAGTATTGAAAATACCCGGATCAGGCTTGATAAACCAGCGTGAGAAAAACTCGATATTAAATGACAGTGTCATATATCAGCCTTGGGAATAAAATCCTTTGAAAAGAAAGAGTATCTCATAAGACCACGTCCTCATATAAATATGGACATGTTTTTACCTTATAATAACTAAAATGCTTTTATATCAAAACATTTGATATTATTTCTAATGACATTCTATGAAAACATTTGCAAATAAACTAATTAATCCTAGCTAAAATTGTTGCATTGATTAAATTCCAACACATTAGCCACAAAGTGGGTTATATAATCAAACTTGTAAAGGCTTCTTGTTGGTGAATGGATTTCTCTACAAATGACCATGTAAAGGTACTACCTTCCGATGGATACACCTCTAGATGGATGTCCCAAGGACCATAAAAGGATCCTCTACCAACGCAAGACCGGCCTACCTCTATAACTAGCTAGTATTGAATATGTCATCCCTCGGTCATTACCGACCTTTATCCAAGCACTCGATTTCCATACACCACATTAATTTACATCCCGAACGTCATGGTGGGAAGAAATATATCTAGAAGGGGATGATCATACCCTAATTGGGAATGACCCACTTAGCCTTGCCGCATTTAACCCTGTTTCGGTCATTCTCGATTGATGAGGCTTGAGGCAACGATTACCTTTTCACATAGCACATATCACATCTCTGAATGTCACATTGCCATTTCCGTTGACTACTAACTGCCTTTCAAAAAAATACAACCCTTGAGCTTGTACGTCTCAATAGGGGTGTTAAGCTAAGAGAAGTTGCCTTCTACGCTACCACAAATGTATGTTTGTAAATACCAATGTACGTAATCTTAGAAAATGCACTATTAGGCATTCATCCATACAAGTTCGTTATGGGACTGAATGAAATCGAAGATACTCTCCTACCACATCTTGTTGGGAATTAATCTTAGGATTAGTAGCGAGAAGTCCTTGCATCCTAAAGAATTTCAGAAACGAAAGCATCACTGCTACTTGGTATTTTGGGGGCTAACCAAAGTTATCAACAAACAGTCCTTTCATCTCAAAAATCCCTGATCTTCATTCTTCATTCTCTCTATGAGGTCTTCATTTTTCGAATACGTAAATTGGTTCGAAGCGGTTTTCGGATAGGAATCACCCAAATCCGACTCTGGTTCCTGCGAAATCCAATCATCGAGTATACAAGATTTATTAAGTCTCTTTTCACTTTAATTCTTTTTGGATGATTACAAAATCTCTTATTTTTGTCTTAGAGTAATTCTAAGTTAATTCATTCTTTTTCTTTGAATAGTATTCCAAATTTCCTTACTCATCATCGATCCAAATTCCTTAACTTTTAAATGGGTCAAAAACAATGTTATTTAAGACATCGTCTACTATGAACCTTAAAATTAAACTTAGCGAACATTATTGAGTAAATAGGATCAGAGAAATCATTCTAATTTTTCTTAATATTAATTTCCGAATTCAACTAATGCTATGGGCAGAATAATGGTGAGATCACCTTTTAAATTCCACGAATAGGATGGGTTTCCTCTTCGAAATTTTATACCAAGTATCTGAAGAATATCTTTAAGCAATCGAAGTTGTAGTTTATTCATTTTGGAGATTAATTTTTTCATACTTAAATTGCTTAACATTTGGGAAATAGTAATTCTCTTTTATTTTGGAAAAAATTAATATAATCTTTTAGAGCATTCGAGCTTTCCTTTCGATCTATTCCACCCCTCACCTAAGAAGAGAAAACATAGACCGGGTATGTTTAGAGCACTGGTTGCTCTATTCCTAACCTTAGTTAAGCATCTTATTTTATCTTTTCAGATCTCACAAGCGGAACAAAGTACTAGTCATTTCCACATACTCGGTTATTAGATTTTATTTTGAAATTGCATAAAAAGATTCCAAATCATCTTTTAAACACTTTATTTTCCTTTTAAAAACACTCATAATTGATTCTAGGAAAAATCGTTAAGTTTAAACTCATATTTCAAAAGTTATAGAATTCACAGTAGGAAAGTAATGCGGAAAGTGCTATATATGGCTTATTTGACTTAATCAAATTTTAATATTTCAAAAATCATATTTTCCAACTCAAATCTCTTTTAAATTATTTAACTAGAATTATCAAATTATTTCATTTTTTCCATAATTAAAAACGTCCATTTAAAATGATTTTCCATTATGGCCACTTAACCGCACAAGCATGGTTTTTCTAGAAAATTGATTTGGACACAATTCAAAATCTACTTAATGAAATCTCAATTTTATTTCTTTGTTTAGAATATATGAATATAATAATCCGGAATTTTCTTGTCTAGAATAATTTTGAGCTATATTCCACTCTGTATGCTTGTTTGAACTTTTCGAAGCGAAATCGCGAACTACTGTTGCGCGAGGTGACTAGTTTTAAATTATTTTTCAACACTTAAAATAATTTATTCAAATTGAACTTTATCACTAATAAAATTATTCATTGTAAATCAACATTTTCATTTTTACGTATATAAAGTGTATTTTCACTATTTCCATATAATAATTTTATTATATTCCTATTATTTTAATATTAAATTTTAGAATCAAGTTTCAATTAAATTTCAATTCTAACTTCAAATTAAACTCAATAAAAACTTAGATTTAAAATTTGATTTCAAATCCATTTTTAGTTTCAACTCAAATTTTAATTTTAATTTCACTTTCACTTTTACTACTCATCTCGAATTCAATTTCTAATTCAGTTTCAATTTTGATTTTACTTTCAATTCCGATTTTAAAAGAGAACTTAGTTTTTCAAAGTATCTCAAATCACCAAAATTGGGTCTTATTTAGCAAAGGTAATAGTTGATTATTTCAGCTAAGTAACACAACGAATTTAACTATGATGATAATATAAACATAGTAATGTGAATTATCAACTATGCATCCATTCAATTAACATATCCAAACATTCAATTCATCCAACTTATTCAAGCAATCATTTAAACGTCCATATAATTAAATGGTGATTATCTAACATAACAGTTAAACTTGATAATCAATAAAATTCAAATAAGGATAAGAATTTCTCACCTTTAACCAAAATTGTTTCACTTCCTACGAACATTCTTATCCAAACAAACACTTCACTAAACATTTCTAAACCTTATCATAACCATGCTTCCAAGTGCTCGACCATCTCCACCTCTACTTGCTTTGCTCACGGCCATTACCTTCCTCCACCACCTTGCTCTCAGCCTAAGCCCTTAAACACCTTCATCCTCATGGCCTATGGCCATTATAGAGAAGAGGAGTAGTCTTAAGAAGCAATTAGAGAGTAATTAGCGGATTGATGCTTAAGCATTCCACTATTTTTAACCCTCCAAATCATTTAAAGAAAAGAAAAGAAAAGAGAGAACTTTATTTTGGAAGAGATTAGATTAGCTTAAAAAAAGCTTTAAGAAAGAAAGAAAAATTTTGGTGTAAAGAAATGAGTGAAAGTGAGGTGGTATTTATAGCAAAAATTTTCTATGTAAATTATCTTTTTATCCTTAGCCAAAATGACTAAAATACCCTTCTACTTTTTGAATTTTTAACTTATTTACTTTCCTTTCCAAGACATGATTTGATGCCTTTTATTGAGAAAAGATTCTTTGATTTGAATGAGTACTTTTATGAAATGATTATGTTACTTTATTACTTAATAAAATGTATAAAATAAGAAATTCTTATTTTCTATGATGACTCGGACTTTCAACCTTCGAAAATCGACATCCAATACATCACCCGTATTCAAATACCGGAGATTCAAACTTCAGAGTCCAGATCGCTGGAGTTATAACACATTAGATAAGAATAACACAATTGAAACAAAATAACTTTCATTCATACACTTCATGGATTACAACATTCTTACAACAAGTGCTCATCATCATCAGAGTCCTATATCTTACACAACAACACAAAAATAACATCAACATGGTCTTCCAAGAGAGTCCAACATACTGCATTTTCATTTTCAAAGTTCCAAAGTCCAAACCAAAAAGCTCAAAACCAAAAGCTTCCAAATCTACATCTACCTCCCAACTTAGCTCCAGAACCTACCGATAACCAAACTCTAGGCTGTCATGTGGAAAATTAAGGGCACCTAGAGTTTAGCAAAGGGAACAATAAACTCCAAGTCAGTCATGGGACTGGTGCGAGAATTTAAAAACAATTATTTGTGCAAAAAAAATCCATTCACGCTTTTGGGAAATGAAATTACCATGAGGTCTCTCGGCACACACTCAAATGCAATCGCATACATGGGGAAGGTTTCTCCTTATAGCAGTCAAATATGCTTGGTACGCGAAAATCTTTTTGATATTAATTTTAGTGCATAGTGTAAAAACATTTTGCAAGTATAATATTAATCTTAGCCAGCATAAGTACCATTATAGCATGCCTACTATAACTACCATGTTAAATGGCAGGTTCTACAACTGAAATCGTAAAGGGCTCGTATTGTTTCGTTTGGGTTTCCAACAAATGGCCAAGGCTAGGAACTTCCTTTATTCTAATGGATATGCCTCTGGAGGGACGTCTCGAGAAACTAACCGGATCTCTGCTAACACAAGACTGGGCTAGCACTGTAACTAGGTACCTAACTGTCATGAGTATGTCATCCCCCGGTCGTAACCAACCTTTATCGAGGTGCCTCAAATTCCAACAACTACATAAGTAAAATATCTGGGCTCCATACCATAATACCACTTTTTATCCAGAAGGAAATGCACATACCTTTAAGGTCGCGAACCCCATAACCTTGCTGCATCCTTCCTGTTTTTGACCATTTCCTAGGGTGTGAGGTTCGATGAAGTCTCGTCCCACAAAGCTATGCTTTACACAAAAGCCATGCTTCAATCAACCAATGCTCAACACTTAGCATGCCACATTACCAAATTTGGAATATATCACTAATAATTATCAGCTACATAACCTTTGGGCTTGTACGTCTCAGAGAAGGGTGTCAAGCTAAGAGAATAAATTCTCCGCCACCAAACAGAAATTTATTTGACCGAAACTAGCTTTGTATCTCAAAGTGTAATGTTAGACATACATCCATACAAGTCGGTCCTAGGTCTGAATGGAATCGAAGGCGCTTCGTCCAATTAAGGAAAGAAGTCCTTGCAAATTCGGATATCCCCAATCTTATTTGGACTCCCCATCACATTGGTTAATCTCTATACCGGAGCAGCTCGGTGCAGAGGCAATCAACAGGAAATCCTTTCGTTTTTGAAAATACCCGGTCTTCAACCACCGTCTTCAAATATAATTCCATTCCATCGTATCATTATTCGAAATGGGTTTTTGACCTAATGCCCTTCCCCGGTCTTTCCGAATAATAAGCGCTTATTTAAAACATATGGATCTTCGTTAAGTCACAACATTTTAGTCTTATTTTCCAAAGCCTTTCCTTTTGAATGGTTTAAACAAGTTTCATTTTTAATCGTTTAGACAAAAGATCCACCTTTTATAATTCGATGCAAAACATTATATTCACATAGCAATTCATCACAAATAAATAACTTACTTTTATCACAACTCAATCCAAAGTAATTCATATCAAAGAATATTACAGATTAACATACGAGAGATATTTAATCAGTCCAAGCATTCAATATAATTAATCATCCATGAGCAAGATTAATTAATCACATAATTTATAATTATTTTAATTTAAACCAAATAAATTAATTACTTATGAATTAATTACCTAACCCTGCTTAATTAACATTAATTAATTACAAACCATTTGTTATTATTTTAATTAATTAAGGAAATTAATTAATCATCCTTAATTACTTACATTAATTAATTATCCTATAATTACCGATTAATTATCCTTTATTTATTAATTAATTATCCTTTAATCATTAATTAATTAACCTTTAATTATTAATTAATTAATTATTCTTTAATTACTTATATTAATTAATTATATTTAATTACTTACATCAATTAATTACATTAAGTAATGTCCTTTAATTACTTACATTAATTAATTATTCTTTAATTAATCACACCAAGTAATTATCCTTTAATTAATTAATTAAGAACTTAATTATTTTAAGATAAACCATTTTTCTTAATTATTTACTCATTTACGATTACTTAAGACCTTAAAAGTTAAACCATTTATATTAAATACCTACTTAATTACATCATTAAATTACATTTGAAAATACTTAGAGATTTAATTAAATAATTGACCTAATATAATTATTTAATTCAAATCAACTTAAATTTAAAACACATTTGACTTTAAATTTTATATTTGAAACTTGTTTGAAAAACTTGATAACACTTATATTTTGAAACCTTGTTTAACAAATTGCATTTAAACTCGCATTTGCTTAGTGCTTTAAAACTTGTTATTTTCTTTTATTTTTAAACTTTGTTATCTTTAAAAAAAGAAACCCGAGCCCATAGCAAAAATACCCGAGCCAAACTACAGAATTCCCGAGTAACAACCCGAGCTACTCTCTCTCTCGACAAACTCGAGTTCGAACTCAAAGCAAACCTCCGCTTTTCCAAGCTCAACTCAACACAGTGACACCTCCAGACACGAAGGACACATGTGAACGTGCACATAAGTTCTGACTAACTCCGATCAATGCTCCGACCATCAACAAGTCGGCAATCTTCCTCTGAGTCGTCCCGACCACTTAGATCAATTACTACGCCTAAGATTCGAAAATGAGCTAGTCGAGAACTACCTGGAACCCTAACCAATCGATGACATCACACCGTGGCACCGCATCCGGCCACCAGAGACCTCGCGATCATGTCTAGAGTTTTCGTCGATGACCCATGCTCCGATCCCCCTTACTCCGATCATCTCTGGTTCAACCACGACCAAGCAATTGCCTTAACCTCATCATCGACCAAAACTGGTCGTTAAACCCTACTTCGCCATCTCCAAGCCGCATCGATGATCTATAAATCCATCCACCATTTTTCCTCTGACCATCAACTCACGAGCAACCTCCAGACCCAAGCATGATGCTCGTCCACCTCCCGATCGTCGGAAATCGACGCAAACAATACCGTTCAACTCACAAATTCTCCACGAATACGAGCTTAAAGTCATGATATCTATATCAAAATTCATCAATTTTAAATACGAATCAGGTTGTGGAAAAAAATGAATTCTAGACATTTGATTTTCTAACTTGAGTTGATTATTACTGTAATTTCCTATTTTTGAAATAATTACTTAATATAAACACCTGAAACCATTTTTAAAAATGAGATCATTTCTTCTTTAGAGATCATAGCCTAAAATTGATTATATGAAGAGCAGTTGAATTTATTTTAGTGGATTTGAGACTGCAATACAACAGAGGCATATATATACATATATACAGACATGCACACGCATTTCATATTTATATACATGCAACTACATCCATTTATCCATACAAACATTAGACAAACCATTTCTATCGTCAATCACCATATGCACAAGTAATAAAAGATTTTTATCTTTGAAAAGTTTAGTTTACTTACAATATTGATGATGAACAGTATGAAAAAAATTTGGAAACTGCTTTGAACTTTGATCTGATCTGTTTGAGATGATCTTGCTTCTTTGATTATGTTGAATCTATGCTTGATTGCTTCAGGTTTTAGATTTTGAAAGAGTTGTTTGCTTTATCCTTTTATCCCTGGTTTTGCTTTATTTTTTTTTAATTTTTGGATATAAAATTGATGAAAAGAGGAGTTAGAGGGATATATATAGCTTGTTTTATATTATTAAAAAAATGAAAAGAAAATTAATGACTTGACACTTATTAATTGCATGTTAAAATGATTACACTTGTTAATTTGCATGCCTTAATGTTTTAATATGTATTTATATTATATTTTGAATTTTTATTAAATATATTTCCTTTTATTAATATTTATATAACTATAAAGAAAATGATTTAAAATCTAATTGTACATAAATAAATAAACATACATACATACATACATATATATATATATATATATTAGTTTTTTTTAAAATATAGAGTTTTTAAATCCAATTTATTTATAAGATATTTATTTTTGAATTTCAAATCAAAATTCTATTTACAATCTACTTATATATATACATAAAACAAACACATATCTTATTTGTTTTGGGAAAATTCAAATTAGTTCACAAATTAATTCTAAAAATTATATTAATTACTAAATTAAATTTGGCTTAAAAATGGAATCGTTACAAATTCTCCCTTAAGAAAATTTCGTCCTCGAAATTTAATAGACAGGGAGACAAACAAAGAACATATGAACACATAAAAATATAGAGAATGGCTTACCAGATCAAGCCGAAATATCCACTCTACATTTGGGATATGGCTTCTACATGTTTTCCTCTATTTCCCAAGTACGATCATTCGAATCTCCACTCCATTGTAATTTCATCAATTTCACCACTTTATTCCTTGACCGCTTTTCATCTCGACCAATAATCTTCAATGGTTCTCTTTTCACTGCCAAGTTAGGCATGATTTCCAAATCCTGTTGAGCGGCCTCCTCAACGATATTATCTGGGTCGTACACATACTTCCGAAGGTGTGAAACTTGGAACACATTATGCACGCCAGCTAACTAATTAGGTAACTACACCTGATACGCCAAAGGACCGATCCTCTCAAGTATAGGAACATGACCTATATGTCGTGGTGCCAGCTTACCAGTCTTTCCAAATCTCAAAACTCCACGTATTGGAGAAATTTTTAAGAAAACTGAATCTCCAACCTGGAACTCTAAAGCCCTCCTCATGTGGTCAGCATAACTTTTCTGTCGATTCTAGGCAGTTTTCAACTTCTTTTGAATGAAATCAACCTTCTCATAAGCTTCCCTTATCATGTCTGGACCAAGAAGAAGCCTATTACCCGACTCAATCCAACACAAAGGTGATCTACAAGGACGACCATACAATGCTTGAAAAGGAGCTATTCCAATACTGGCCTGATAACTATTATTATATAAAAACTTAACCAAATGCAAATGGTCCTCCCATGAACCTCCAAAATCAAGAATACAAGCGCGCAAAATATCTTCCATGATTAGATTTATTCTCTCAATTTCCCCATCAGACTGCGGGTGGTAAGCAGTACTGAAATTCAACTTTGTTCCTAGTGCGGCTTGAAATGCCTCCCAAAATCTGCTAGTGAAGATCGGGTCTCGATCACTCACTATATTACTTAGTATTCCATGGAGTCGAACAATCTCCTTCACATATAACTCAGCCAAACTCGCTGCCGTTCGGATGGATTTAACTGGGATAAAGTGGGAAGCCTTGGTCAGATGATCCACAACAATCCAAATCGCCTCATTACCTTTCCGCGTTCGTGGAAAACCATGTATGAAATCCATAGACACTCAGTCCCATTTCCATTTGGTCACTTCCAGTGGTTGGAGTAAATCTGCCATCTTCATTTGATCACTCTTTATTTGTTGGCAAGTTGCGCATCGACTAACATAAATGGATATATCTCTCTTCATCATTTTCCACCAGAAGGTCCTCTTAATATCTCGATACATTTTGTTAAACCCTGAATGGATACCAAACATGGATTTGTGACATTCGTCCAATATTTCTCGTTTGAGATCTGGGATATCTAGGACACAAATCCCCCCTTTCAACCTTATAATTCTACCATTATCGATTTCAAAGCTGGAATCTTCGCCTCAACGTATTCTCCCATAAATTTCTTGGAGAAACTTGGCTTCTTTTTGCTTACTAGCAATCTTCTCAAGAAGAGTGGGGGTGACAACAAGATAAGCAAGAACAACATGTCCACCACATTGGCTTTACCAGGTGTATACTGAATATCCAGGTCGTACGACGCTAGGAATTCCAACCAACATTGCTATCTTAGATTCATATCCTTCTGGGTAAAGAGGTTTTTCAAAGAATTATGGTCGGTGAACAATTCAAAATTTTCACCCAGAAGATAATGGTGCCAGATTTTCAAAGCGAAGATAACTGCCAGAAACTCAAGATTGTGGGCCGGGTAGTTCTTCTCATGTGCTCGCAATTGCCTACTCGCGTAGGCAATCACTCTACACTCTTGCATTAGAACAGCACCCACTCCTTCACCACGTGCATTTATAAAAATAGATAAACCTTTATTCTCGTCAATAATGGTAAGAAAGAGAGCATTGGTCAACCTTTTCTTTAATCCAGGAATGCTTCCTTGCACTTTCGATTTCAAATAAATTTGGCATTCTTAATAGTCAGCTTAGTTAATGGACTGGCTAACTTAGAGAAATCCTAGTAAAACTTTTGGTAGTATTCGGCTAATCTCAGAAAACTTCTGACCTCCTTTGGGGTTGTGGGTTGCCTCCAATCTAGGATAGCGGAAACCTTACCATGGTCTATAGAAATTCCTTCTTCTGTTACAATATGTCCTAGAAATATAACTTCTTTTACCCAAAAATGACATTTAGAAAACTTGGCAAAAAGAATATTCCTCCTCAATATTTCCAAAAGCTATTTTTAAGTGTTCGGCATGCTCTTCTACAGTTTTGGAGTAAATCAAAATATCATCACGAGAACGAACTTATTCAATACTGAAGCGACCCGCTATTTTGGACCATTCAAATCGACAATAAAACCATACATGTCCGACTTGAATAATTCGAAATACCGAATTGTTAATTAAAATTTGGCAAAACTTAACATATATAGTAAATAAATCATCACAGATCACAGACACAGAGTAATATAATGCAGCGGAATAGATAAAGAGTAGTAGTTCATGAAGCTACTATATACATTGGAGTTAGAAATAAAATACAACTGAATATCTTAGATGTAGTGAAGTCTCCAGTATGCGCAGATGATTTCTCTGAACAAATCAACAGGATGACTGAAAGGATAGATAGCTGGATTGTAATATCCCGGAATTTTTAACAATATCAATTTAATAATCTGTAGTTGAAATTAAATTGATATTGATAATCTGTTAATAATTATTCAGATAAATTTAATAATCCTCTTCAGTAAATATTTAAATTGGTTATTTTTTTAAAAATAATAAATTAATTTTTTATTTCCAATACAAATATATGGTTTATATTTTTAATAGATTATCATTTGTTTTAATTTTAACAAGTAAAGCATATTTTTCAGTTTTATTATTTATAGTAATTTGGAAAATTTGTTTTATTTAATATTTAAGCTTTTCAAAATTAAATAAATGATTTTTGGTTTAAACTTAATAATTGAATCATGCTTTAAAAATTCTAATATATATACATTATAATTTGGGAATCTTGTTTTAAATTAGTATTGAGTTTTCGAAAAAACTATTTCATGATAAATATATGATTTTAAATGTGATAAGAAAAATATTTAAATGTTTAAAATAAATTTGATTTAGTTTTAAATTTAGAATTAATTCAACAAATGGTTTTATGACTTAATAAAATGGGTATTTTATTGATAAAAATATAATCTCTTGTATTGACTTTATAAATAAGTTGAATAGAATTTGTAATTTTAATTTCAAATTGAATTTTATATCCATAACTTGATTTGAAAAATATTTGATTTTGAATTTAGTTGAATTTAAATTTAAAGGTATAAAGTCTTAAATTTGTTTTAATTTTAATATGTATAAGTTTCATTTGTAAACATGGTTTGTTTTCAATTATAAATTTATACACATATTCAAATTTAAATTAACAATTGAAACTAAGCTAATTCATGCATTTATTTTGTAAATTTAAATACTAATTACTTTTAAGGGAAAAACATGTGTTGCATTTTTTTTCATGTGTTTAAAAACTAACATACAATTTGACAAGTGTTGTAATAATAGACAAGTGTTAAAATTTTAGTTTTAAATTTTCTTTTCTTCTGTTAAATCTGAAATACATTTGTATAGTTTGCATCTTCATTTCATATAACATTTTCATTCTTCTTGAATCAAAATCAAGTAAATCTGCATTTCTTAAAAGAATCCACAAATCTGCATTCATAAGTTCATTAAAATCCAAAAATCTACAAAAAATCAAAGTGAAGCCTACATTGCTTCTATCTGCACTCTATTTCAAACCTGGAATGGATAAAGACCTTTGCATTTCTGTTTGAACCTGGGATTCTGCATGCTAGCATTTGGGTCAGGAAATTTAGGCAAACTATATATAATTCCAGACATAAAGTATAAAAGGTCAAGCATGCCTGCATTTTTGTGTCTTCTGCAAATTTTCAAAGGATCAACAGTGGTCTGCATTCTAATAAAGGTGAGCAACATTTAAAACCTTAAACTATATTAGGTTGCTTGATTTAAATGTTGAGATAAAAATTATGTTTGTGTGCTATAAAATGTCTGTGGTAATTATGATTGTTTATGTATGTTGATTGTGTTGAGTAGTGTTCCCAGATTCACACACTGTTAGAAGAGTCTTTTACAAGTTGATTTAGCTTGAGATTTATATCTGCGTTTTAGAACAATAAAAAGGAGTTTGTTTATCAGAGATTAGAATTCAGCTTATAAAGTAATGTGTTTTATTTTCTTAAGATAGATTTAAAAATTTCAGAGAATTAAAATAATGGGAGTTGTCTTTGTAAACATAAGTAACTCTCTTGTATATTGATCTTGATAAAAAAAACAAATCATATTAATTTTTATATCCAGTTTCAGAAATTAAAAGCATTTACTGGGAATTGTTTTTTTTTTGATTCAAGCATTAAAATTTTAGAGTATAGCTTCATATACAGTTTGTTATTGAACAAAATTTGAAATTGAGCTAATTCTTGAAATCTGAAGTATAAGAAAACCCAAATTTCTTTCTGAGTTACAGAGTAAGGATCATTGATCCTCAGAAAAATCAGAGATGAATTTAAAATTGATTAGTGTAAGTGCAGTTTTGAAATTCTTCAGCTAACCCTAGTTTTGAATAATGGTTAGGAAATGTGGACAGTGAGAGGGGAAGAATGAATCGAGTGATTTGGTTTTTGGTGTGTGGGTAGTTGGTGTGAAGAGTAGTTCATGGCCGGAGGGGTCGATCGTCAAGAGGTCGGAGCGGTGGGTTTTGGCCGTTGACAGGTTTTGTGCAGAAGCCTGGAACATATTTTCCAGGTCTTGAATTTAGGGGGAGATGTAGGTAGAAAACTCGAAGTGGATGAGAGGATTACTCGGAGTAATGAGGCATTTGACCCGAAGTAGGAATTGGGTTTTCCCGGGTCACTGTGATTTCCAGGTTACTGTAAAACTGTGTTTTTTTTAAAAAAATCTGAGGTTTTAAAACTTTTAAAAATCTGTAGCTTAAAGTTTAAAGTAAGTTTAGGTTTAAAATTCAATGCAAGTTTGAATTTCTAATTTAAATTCAAATTTCAGTTTTTAAACTAAAATTAAAGTTTCAGAATTTAACTTAATTAGCTGTTCATTTTGGTAAATGGTTGAAACTTTTTAATAATGAAGTTTTTAAAATGTGAGTAAGATTTAAGAATTAATTTTAAATCTAGAAATCTGAGTTTAAAATGAACTTCAGCTTCAAATTTAAAAAGAAGATTTAAATTTGAAGTTGAAACTAAGAATGAATTGAATTTCCAAAATTTTGAAATGAATTTAACTTCAAATTCTTATGATTTCATTTTTAAGTCAAACTTTCGTTTTCACTTGTAATTTTAAATAGGATTTAAATTATTTAAAACTTTGATAAGTTTAAAATTTATTCTATTTTAAACTTGAATTTAAATTGAAATTTAAGGGTAAGTTCAAAAAGTACTTTGTCTTGAATTAAATTGTTTTAAACATAATTACTTATGTTTCATCTTGAAAATTTAAATTAAGATTTATGGTTTAGAATTTAATTAACAAGGTAATTAAGATTAATTAATTAATTGAATTAATTTATTAAATTTGGAATTAATAATTGATTAATGATTAATCAATTTAAAATTAAGATCATTAATAAAGTTATTAATTAATGATAAATGAATATTAATTATGTAATTAAGTTTTTAATTAAGGTTAATTAATTTAATAATTAACTGTAATTAATGAATGATTAAAGATATTTTAGTTTGTAATTAATTGAAGTTAATTACTTTATAAAATAATTAAAGGAAGGTTAATGAAGGTCATTAACCATGATTATTTAACAATTAATTAATATAGTTAATTTTTAAAATTAATTAGATTAATTAATTTAATAATAATCAATTATGAATGATTTGAGTATAATTACTTAGTAAAGTGATTAATTTAATTCATTTTAAATTAATTAGAGTTGAAGATAGTTAATTTAATTCATTTTAAATTAATTATATGGTGATGAGTAAATCATTGCTTATGTATGAATGAATGTCATTGATTGTCTTGGATGATTTGTGATCTCAATAATGAGATAAGAAATGTTGTGTGGTATGGATGTTTGATTGTATTGTGATGATAACATAGGTTATCTATTGTGATGGTGATATATGGAATATCTATTTGATATTGATAATGTGGATTACCTGCTATGTGATAATGTTAATTATCAATTGTGATTTATGAGTTATCTATCTGTGTGTATATAGATACGGTAATTGAAATGTTTTAAAAACTTTAAAACAACTTGGACCTTAAAAGACACGCTTTGGATTTCGATGTGACCGGGATCGGGTTTCCATATTTGGATATCCAAAAACCACATCGATTCCAAATAACGTTAGGTCGTGTATCAAAATGGAGCTTTGTGAAGACTCGAGGTGTAAGGACTATGAGTCAGTATAACTCTGTGGGTGATTCCGTAATGAGTTGACGGAATTAGTCCTTATAGATTCGAGATGGTGATTCAGAGTGCAAGGTTTATTGTCGTTAACTCTGAGGGTGATTCCAAAATGAGTGTAACGAGATAATGCCTTCGGTTTCGTTCGAACCCGGAACGAACTTGTATGGATTGAATGCTTTCAGAACATCATCAAGTGGACGATGAGCATTCTAAGTGATATGTCCTATAAAGGTAATCGTAGCCTCAAGCCTCATCAATCGGGAATGGCTAAAACAGGGGAGGTGCAGCAAAGCTTCGTGGGTCGCCCCCATTGGAGAGCAAGATTGATCCCTGTCTAGAAGTCCCTTTATATTCGGCTGTGTGGGTGGTTGCTAGCTACAACCACGGGGTTGTCTTGTTCGGAACTATTCAGTAAGGAATGGGTCCGGCTTTGTGTTGCAGGGGGTCAGGAGTGATCCTCGGTACGTTGATCTAGGCCACGTACTGTGACGGGCGGTACCCCAGTAGCCCTGCCATTGTATGGAATCCAAAATCCAATAAGTGCCAACGGTTTTGATTATATTACCCACTTTTGTGGCTAGTAGCTGGAATTTAATGAATGTAACAATTTCGGCTATTCCTTATTTATTTGAAAACCCTAGACACTATTATAATATCATCGGATTTCCTATCAAATGTTTTGGTTAGCGTAAGGTAAAAACTTTTCCATGTTTATGTGTGGGAAGTCTTACGTGATACCTTTCTTTTCAAAAGGTTTTTGAAAGTTAAGCAATTTAACATGTTACTCACACCAGACCCATGTCTGACCCGGAGTTTATTTTTGTTTTTCATAAACTCTTGGGTAGTCAAATTTTGATGAGTAGTCAAGGTAATTCAGGTTAGGATTCAGGTTTGCTTTGACGAATTGTGGAGGAGCAATGGAGCAGGAGGCTACCGCGTGTAGATATATATAGTATTCCGCTGTGTGTTCTCTGAGTTGTTCTCTTTGAGTTGTTGTATTGAGTTGTAATAACTAGACAGGTGTTTATAACTGTCTAGTATGTGTTGTATATCTGTGTACTCTGATATGGTTGTAAACTATGTAATATTTATGTTATTAATATAATTTATTCGTTCCGCTGTTAGATTCTGATGTGTTGTTTCTTCTTTCTCTTCTTTCTATTCTCATTTCTATCCCTTTCTTCCTTCTTAACGATGCGACTTCCTGGTATTTGGAAGCCGGGTCGTTACATGGATCTTCAAGCAAGGCTCCAACTTCGAAGGTGAGTCTCAAATGCTGTATCACTCAATCTGACCCGAGCGTAAAGCAAAACAAAAAACACTCGAGTCAGGATTAACATTCTTATATCAATAAATCCAACTCAAGTGAAATATCAACTGAAATACAAATAACTTAAAGGATGTTTGGAATAACCATCCTCTAAGGGTCCATGGAACTATCTACAGGGTAGAAATATACACTATAACACCGTGGTTCTTTCATCTTAATTTATACCTCAAAATCAAATATCATTTCACTTCAAATATAGCTATTTTCCAAAATAGTATTTAGATATATTAAATAATTTATACCGTAAAATATTTTCAATTCCCTCAACTTAACAAATTGTTTCAACATCAACCCGACCTTCCCATTTAAATTAAATTCAATCTCAATTTATCAATTTAAATTCAACTCAATTCCTAAAATAACCACTTCAATTTTATCAATCTCAAATTCGGATTTGTAATCACAAAATACCCCTTTATATTCATTATTTTTAAACCTTTAAGTATTCAACGTTTCAACTAAATTTTTATTCAATTTAGTTTTCTAAATTCAAATTTAGTTCAACCTAAATTTTCATTTTAATTCAATTTAGTTTCTAAATAACAAATTCAACTATATTGATTTCAAATACAGATCCGAATCTCAAATTTATACCATTTAAATTCCAATATAGTTTAAGGCTTAAAAATTTAAATGTTCAATTTAACCGTTTCATATAGATCTTGATTTAACCTCATTATTATTTAGTCTTGAAATACTTACTCATTTGATTCAAGATTATTTAATTAACCTTAAATTCCATTTTTCTAAATATTTTCTTTAATTTACTTAAACGTGAAATATGCATTTAATCGCTTAAATTAAAAATCCAGTTATAAATCCTACCTTTTTAAAATTTCCCATTTAAAATTTTTAGATTGATTTAATTAATAAATCCTTATTTAAATACCATTTAATAAACTCAAATTTATCTCCCCATCTTAATTTATCCCAATTATTTCAAAAATCTATTTGAAATATAATTTACATAAATATTAACATAGTTTATGTATTAAATCAAACTTAATTAAATTAAATATTATTAAATCTATATATATATAGAAATTTAAGAATTAACATTTATTAAGACCATATATTTCTTTCCAAACAAAGAATTTATTTCCAAAATATTTATATATGAACCACGGTGTCTGTATATATTCCTTATCATCTGGTCAAGTGTTACGGATATTTATCATTTAAATCCGTACACTGAATATATATGGGTGGATATCATTCCAATCCGTAATCCCAAATTTAATTAAATGAAAATCGCTTGGGTCTATCGTTTCAACCCATAACGAAATTCTCCTATTCTAAAGTCTGTTCGGGTATGTATCATTTCAACCCATAGTGAATTCTAAACTACAGGGAACTTGCAGAGTGATAACAGATAACAAAAATATAGCACGATATGATAATAATATACAACAGGAATATATCATCAGTAATTAAATAAAGTATAAACAATAGGATATGGTGTCATATCCCGTAGGTGAACAAATACAGGTAATAGCATAAATATAACAATTTAAATAACTACAACAACATATTTCAATTGTCGTTTCAATTGAAATCAAATTTAATAAATAAAAGAATGTAAATCGTGAGTGATTGCTTACCTTTCAAGGTTAGAGAGATAGACAATGAAGTTGAGTTATGAAATGCAAGCACGACTTCCAAAGCAAAGTTAGATGGTACGATTTCGACGGAAAAGCTGATAGATAGAAACTGATGAGAACGGATCAAATTAGCTTGATAAAATTGAAACGAAGATTATATGATTAATTTATTACTTTCTTTCAAAATGAATGTTAAATCAAAACACGCATTTTAAAAATGAAATATATATATATATATATATATATATATATATATATATATATGCACACCCATGAAAACCATATAACTTTAAAACGCTTCCATTTCATATTAATGTTAAATACAAATATATAATTATTCAAAATGTCACATATATAGTATTCATTTTATGGTTGTCGTTTCCGTGTAATAAATATTCATTTTGAACCAATATTAAAATAATATATATGTATAGTTAAAAAAATCAATGTTCTAACATAAAACACATATATTAAAGATCAACACACATATATATAATATCTTTTGAAATGAATACTTATGTATATATACAATTACTATAGTTTATTACTTTCCTTTCCAAAATATCCAGCAGGAAATCAAACAAACTTATGCACATATATGTGCAGATAAACAATATTCTTTATAATACATTGTTAACTTACTCCTTTTTTTATAAAACCTTTATATATAACAAAATATATGTATAAAATAAAATATTTGCATATATAAAAATCAAAACGTTTCAAACATATATTCAAAAACTGGATCATATAAATAACAATGTATTTAGTTAACACATAGTATAAAATTCATTTATATAACACTCTTATATATATATAAATCTTGTATAAGTAAACCTTTATAGCTTCATAACTTATTTACTTTCACATATAACAAGATCTGTACAAAAGAATGCAAACTTTTCTCTAATCCTTTTGAACGTTTATAAGAAAATTATTAAACAATAGATATACCTTCTTATTTAGGAAAGAAAGTAAGCAGGAACTTGTAGGAGAAACGTGAGTGGAGGTTGAGGGTTGTAGGCGGTGGGAAGGGAAGAGGGGCAGAGATAGCTTCAGGCGATGGGTATATACGTCGTGCAAAAAAATTTCTTTTTCTTTTTTTTTATATCTGGCGTAGGCCATGGAAAAATTTGGGAGGATGAAAAGTAAGCAATGGTGGGGAGTGGATCTCGAAAATGAAGAAGGAGCAGGCAATAATGAAATATATGAAGAGAGAGGTAGTGGAAAGCTACAGAGAAAAATATAATATAAAAGGGAATAATAAATGAAATATCAACGTTCATGCGTTGATTCAGTAGAGAAGTTAAAGAAAATAAGAAGAGAATGGATTGATCTAAAGGAAAGACAATGAATGGTTTAGAAGTAAATAAATGTAAAACGTATATGTTTTAATTTCAAAAAGGAAAGAAATAAATACGGGGATGGCAACAGTCAAAATGCACGTTTAGGCTAATAATAGAATATAAAAGTAAGAAACTCAAAAGGATAGGCACAGAGACGTGAAATCAGGGAGACAAAGGAAGCAAGTGATCTTTCAAATTTATAACGTTGGCAATAAATATAAAATAAATGAAAATTAATAGATGGATGCTTGATTGACGCAGTGATTAAAGTAAGGTTGCGTGTCAGTCACGATGAAATTTGAAACAGAAGAAAATGTAAATGAATAAAAGGGGTAAGCCAGATTTTCCGCTTAGATTTAGAGAAGACACATCAAATGCTGAAAAAGGGAATTATAAAACGGCTAGATTCTAGCAAATTATAAATATGGTAAGAAAAGTAAATAGGCAGGTTATAAATCAGATTGGAAAGAAAAGTAGAGAGGTTAATTGATAAAAGAATTAAGATAATGAAAATGCATAATAATATTGTTGGCATCTAATGTTATTTAACGTTAACTAGCATCAATCGTGTCAGACACCCATGTTATAAAAAGAAACGCATATAGGAGCATGCATTTTCTTCTGACTTGCAACATCATTTATCATTTTGGCATTCGTGGCATTCAACAAATTAAGGTGGTGGTCAAAGTCGTGAAATGGTAGCAAATTAACGATGAATAGGATCCAATAATTCTTATTGCAATGCACAAAATTGGAAAAATCAGCATGTGCCCTCTACGCACATGTTAAGATTTGCATAATTTCACTAATAACCTTTATGATTTTGCATTTTTGCGTGATAAATATAGATAGTTTGATTTTTTAACAATTTACACCGTGTATTAGTGATTATTTCGTGTTTGAGCGGTTGTTAGCATATGCCTACTGAATACATAATAACATAATCCCATAAAAATTTATGTGTACTTAAAATGTTCTTCTGATAAAGTTTTTTTTTTCAAGATTATTATTAACATTTAGAATATCATTTGACTTATTCGAAGGTTGATGATTTTCAAATCCTATTAAGATTAAGGTTGCTAATTGATTATTGTTGAAAGCTAAGGATATTAAGAAAATAGTATTATGTAATCCATATCTTGTACACGGAATTTGTTATTAAAATCGTATCATTAGAGTTACATGTATGATTATAAACAATAACATTCATAATTTACAACTACGATGTTGCAGATCCTTTTAATTTATACTATTTATTCTCTACCTATTAATTTATACGTTTCATTCTCTACCTATTAATTTATATGTTTTATTCTCTACCTATTAATTTATACGTTTCATTCTCTACCTATTAATTTATACGTTTTATTCTCTACCTATTAATCTATAAGTTTTATTCTCTACCTATTAATTTATACGTTTTATTCTCTACCTATTAATTTATACGTTTTATTCTCTACCTATTAATTTATACTATTATTCTCAACATATTAATTTATTAAAAATTATTAAAATTTTATGGGTCGTTACACTCTCCCCCACTCAAAACTTTTCATCCCCAAAAAGGAAGGAGGTAGGAGAATAGAACAACCAGAAAAAAGTAGATTGAAAGTCAGGGGTAAATAATTGATTTAACTATATAAATTTTACTTGAGATATTCATACTTTTCAAAACCCATTTGTAAAACTTCTTGCTTCCTTTATAAAGACCATTTATATTTTAAATAACACCTTTATAAGTATATGAAAACTATTTTAAAATAATTATTTACATCATTAGTTATATTTAAAGAAGCTATTTGAAAACATTAAATTCATAACTCATGAAATTTTTAATTTATCTCAAGATACTTTTCAAATATTATCAATAAATTAATAATCATTTTCTTTAAATATGTTTTATTTAATTAATAACTTCAAAAATATTTATACCACTAAAATTTTCTATTAACCAATGTAGTATACAGATAAGCAATCTTTAAAAGATTATATTCAAAAAGGAAAGAAGGTAGATTCAGAAAAACAGAATCAAGGTGAACAACGAAAGCTGAGAAGATAAGGTAGATTTAAAGAATAGAATCAGGCATGAATCGTAAATTTCAAACCATAAGAGTTTCAATTTCAAATATTAACACAAAATTTCTTTGTTGACAAATACCTTTATAATAAAATACCTTTATATCGAAATAAATCTTTCTTTCAAAAATACTTTTATAACTCGATGTTTCAACAAGTTTATCCTCGTTCTTGCAGACTCTGGCCATGCGTTGATCAGGCGCAAAGCTAGAATTCTTCAAGTACTTGGTAGACCCGTTTCAACACCCAGTGAAAATACTTGAAAAACTTAAAAAAAAAACAGATATGGAAAGTACAATCCAAACAAAACAACCAAACCAAAACCTTTGTCCGACCATGGTTCGCAGATACACAATGGTTACGCCTGGATCCCCCAGGAAACAATCCATATCCGTAAGCTTTCTCAGCCCTGCGAGTTACGCCATGATGACTAGTAGAGTGCAGGATACACAATGGTTATGCCTGGATCCCCCAGGAAACAATCCGTACCCCTAGGCAAGACTCAGCCAGGCACTTGCGCTACTATTCGTGACCTACACAGATTGCATGATACACAATGGTTACGCCTGGATCTCCCAGGAAACAAATCCGTACCCTTAGGCAAGACTCAGCCAGGCAATTGTGCTATGCATTCACGAGAGAAAAAAAACCATGGGTTACGCCACGGTGGGAACACTCGAGTATTACATTCGGAAAACCAAAAATCAGAAAGAATAATATCGATAGAATGAATCCACGATGTGGCCACAAAGCGGATATCAAGCAGAAGGCACTTTTCATATCTTTACTTCGAAAATATATATCATATAGTACCTTTTCAAATCACTTTCAAATATCATACTTATATAAAGTCCATTATATATAAGATTCCCTTTTTCCCAAATTGGATACTTTCCAAATCAATAGTAGATCAAATCATACTTATATAGACTTCGATTATATAAAATAGCTTTCCAAATTGAGTGCCTTCAAATCAATGGATTTCAAATCAATTTCATACTTTTACAAAACCAATTTATATAAGTTCGACCACTCCCAAATCAAGTGCTTAATAATATAAGGTTCTCAATTTCAAATCATTCAATATCCATTCAGTTTCCAAATCATATATGATTTCACCAAATTTTCTTCCAAATCAAGTATCTAAATTTCAAAGTTCCCAAAATAATAGGTTTAGAAAATTATCCCAGTTTCTAAATTAAAATAATTCAAGTCAAACAAATTCATTTCCAAAATCTCCATAAGAGTACTGGTTTTTAATTTCAATTTAATTTCAAAACTAAAATTTTTCTCAAAATCAATTATACTCAAATGGTTTCCAAATTTATAATTATCCCTTAAAACTTTTAAACTATCTATTTCTAGTTGAAATATTCAATTTACCTTTCTGAAAACTATTAGTCAAAACTATATATTTTTTTCAAAACATTTCAAACTAAATTTATATTCTTTATCAAACATTTTATACTCTTCGAAATTTCTTAGTTTTAAAATTTTAGACCTTGACTTGGAAGTGTTCGAACCTTCAAAATGATAAGGGGAAATCACATTTTCAATTCAAGAGTTAAAAATCAATAATAAATCAATTTCGATATATAGGTTATACCAAAACAAATTCGAAACTCGAGGACTGAACACCGGTCTCACTTTAAATTGTTTCAAATATATACATATATCTTTCGAAAATATCAAATTATACTTCGGAATTTGAAATCATAACGGTTTTACAAAATCACTCGCATAGCGAGCTATTAAAGTGGCCTCTCCCCCACTCTGAAACTTGAAAATCAATGTCGATGATGCGTGCACTCATCACCCAAATTATTTTCCAGCGACATACGTGAGTTCTGGACTTCTATTTTCTTGAAAACTTCTTTGAAATTTCTTCAAAATGATTGGAACTCATTTGAAACATTTCTTATTTGGAAAAATACCTTTAAATCGTATTATTTTTATATATTTTCCAAAATCTTAAATCCAATATCAAAATACCGGAATTCAATTCTCGAATTTCAAATTTAACCCTCCAGTTGTAAATCATTTTTATATAAATCAATTTCTTACAAGTTTTCAAATTTTCAAATCCTTTCAAAACTTTTATATATATAGAATAACATTTATTATATGTTTTATATATAGGTATATAATCCTTATCGAAAACAATTTCTTTTTATATATAGAATAAAATTATAGTTATCAAAATAATAATTTCGGTACAAAACAATTTCAAAAATACAACATACTCGATTTTTCAAAGGTGATTTAAGAATGATTTCAAAACAAAGGTAGAGATTTAAATTAGAAGACTCTAACCAATAGAATCCTGATTCGAAGATAGACTCGATCGAAGATGATTAAATTACAAAATAGGAGATGGTTATACTTCTATAAATCACGGGCGACCTTAATCGGGTCAATCGTGCATTTAGCAATATGATGGATGCAGAATTCTAAGGCAAATCGACTTTCGATCGCTAGAGATAGAATTTGGAATAACAGGAGATAGTAGCATCTAAACCAAGGATACAAAAATCTTCGGTGAATCGACGCCAACTGTAAAGGAGTTTTCATCCCCCTTTACAAATCATTTAGTGGAGTTATAGGATACTCCAGAATCAAAAGAATATTAATAGAGAGAGACAAGAATGAATTTTGGAACCGAGGGACATTCCAAAATTCAAAGGAAATCGAGTTAGAAAGGAAGAGATTCAACTCGAGCGAAAGTGATTCTGTTAATAAATTTACCATATATGCTAAGTTTTGCCTAGAGCCAAAGCTCTGATACCAACTGAAGCGACCCGCTATTTTGGACCATTCAAATTGACAATAAAACCATACATGTCCGACTTGAATAATTCAAAATACCGAATTGTTAATTAAAATTTGGCAAAACTTAACATATATAGTAAATAAATCATCACAGATCACAGACACAGAGTAATATAATGCAGCGGAATAGATAAAAAATAGTAGTTCATGAAGCTACTATATACATTGGAGTTAGATATAAAATACAACTGAATATCTTAGATGTAGTGAAGTCTCCAGTATGCGCAGATGACTTCTCTGAACAAATCAACAGGATGACCGAAAGGATAGATAGCTGGATCTTCAAGCAAGGCTCCAACTTCGAAGCTGAGTCTCAAATGCTGTATCACTCAGTCTGACCTGAGCGTAAAGCAAAACACAAAACACTCGAGTCAGGATTAACATTCTTATATCAATAAATACAACTCAAGTGAAATATAAACTGAAACACAATAACTTAAAGGATGTTTGGAATAACCATCCTTTAAGGGTCCATGGAACTATCTACAGGGTAGAAATGTACACTATAACACCGTGGTTCTTTCATCTTAATTTATACCTCAGAATCAAATATCATTTCACTTCAAATATAGCTATTTTCCAAAATAGTATTTAGATATATTAAATAATTTATACCGTAAAATATTTTCAATTCCCTCAACTTAACAAATTGTTTCAACATCAACCCGACCTTCCCATTTAAATTAAATTCAATCTCAATTTATCAATTTAAATTCAACTTAATTCCTAAAATAACCACTTCAATTTTATCGATCTCAAATTCGGATTTGTAATCACAAAATACCCCTTTATATTCAATATTTTTAAACCTTTAAGTATTCAACGTTTCAACTAAATTTTTATTCAATTTAGTTTTCTAAATAATAAATTCAAATTTAGTTCAACCTAAATTTTCATTTTAATTCAATTTAGTTTCTAAATAACAAATTCAACTATATTGATTTCAAATACAGATCCGAATCTCAAATTTAAACCATTTAAATTCCAATATAGTTTAAGGCTTAAAAATTTAAATGTTCAATTTAACCTTTTCATATAGATCTCGATTTGACCTCATTATTATTTAGTCTTGAAATACTTACTCATTTGATTCAAGATTATTTAATTAACCTTAAATTCCATTTTTCTCAATATTTTCTTTAATTTACTTAAACGTGAAATATGCATTTAATCGCTTAGATCAAAAATCCAGTTATAAAATCCTACCTTTTTAAAATTTCCCATTTAAAAATTTTAGATTGATTTAATTAAATAAATCCTTATTTAGATACCATTTAATAAACTCAAATTTATCTCCCCATCTTAATATATCCCAATTATTTCAAAAATCTATTTGAAATATAATTTACATAAATATTAACATAGTTTATGTATTAAATCAAACTTAATTAAATTAAATATTATTAAATCTATATATATAGAAATTTAAGAATTAACATTTATTAAGACCATATATTTCTTTCCAAACAAAGAATTTATTTCCAAATTATTTATATATGAACCACGGTGTCTGTATATATTCCTTATCATCGGTCAAGTGTTACGGATATTTATCATTTAAATCCGTACACTAAATATATAGGGGTGGATATCATTCCAATCCGTAATCCCAAATTCAGTTAAATGAAAATCGCTTGGGTCTATCATTTCAACCCATAACGAAATTCTCCTATTCTAAAGTCTGTTCGGGAATGTATCATTTCAACCCATAGTGAATTCTAAACTGTAGGGAACTTGCAGAGTGATAACAGATAACAAAAATATAGCAGGATATGATAATAATATACAACAGGAATATATCATCAGTAATTAAATAAAGTATAAACAATAGGATATGGTGTCATATCCCGTAGGTGAACAGATACAGGTAATAACATAAATATAACAATTTAAATAACTACAGCAACATATTTCAATTGTCGTTTCAATTGAAATCAAATTTAATAAATAAAAGAATGTAAATCGTGAGTCATTGCTCACCTTTCAAGGTTAGAGATATAGAAAATGAAGTTGAGTTATGAAATGCAAGCACGACTTCCAAAGCAAAGTTAGATGGTACGATTTCGACGGAAAAGCTGAAAGATAGAAACTGATGAGAACGGATCAAATTAGCTTGATAAAATTGAAACGAAGATTATATGATTAATTTATTACTTTCTTTCAAAATGAACGTTAAATCAAAACATGCATTTTAAAAATGAAATATATATATATGCACACCCATGAAAACCATATAACTTTAAAACGCTTCCATTTCATATTAATGTTAAATACAAATATATAATTATTCAAAATGTCACATATATAGTATTCATTTTATGGTTGTCGTTTCCGTGTAATAAATATTCATTTTGAACCAATATTAAAATAATATATATGTATAGTTAAAAAAATCAATGTTCTAACATAAAACACATATATTAAAGATCAACACACATATATAATATCTTTTGAAATGAATACTTATGTATATATATAATCATTATAGTTTATTACTTTCCTTTTCAAAATATCCAGCAGGAAATCAAACAAACTTATGCACATATATGTGCAGATAAACAATATTCTTTATAATACATAGTTAACTTACTCCTTTTTTTCTCTTTTTTTTATTTTTTTTATTTTTTATAAAACCTTTATATATAACAAAATATATGTATAAAATAAAATATTTGTATATATAAAAATCAAAACGTTTCAAACATATATTCAAAAACTGGATCATATAAATAACAATGTATTTAGTTAACGCATAGTATAAAATTCATTTATATAACACTCTTATATATATATAAATCTTGTATAAGTAAACCTTTATAGCTTCATAACTTATTTACTTTCACATATAACAAGATCTGTACAAAAGAATGCAAACTTTTCTCAAATCCTTTTGAACGTTTATAAGAAATTTTTTAAACAATAGATATACCTTCTTATTTAGAAAGAAAGTAAGCAAGAACTTGTAGGAGAAACGTGAGTGGAGGTTGAGGGTTGTAGGCGGTGGAAGGGAAGAGGGGCAGAGATAGCTTCAGGCGATGGGTATATACGTCATGCAATTTTTTTTATTTTTTATATCTGGCGTAGGCCATGGAAAATTTGGGAGGATGAAAAGTAAGCAATGGTGGGAAGTGCATCTCGAAAATGAAGAAGGAGAAGGCAACAATGAAATATATGAAGAGAGAGGTAGTGGAAAGCTACAGAGAAAAATATAATATAAAAGGGAATAATAAATGAAATATCAACGTTCATGCGTTGATTCAGCAGAGAAGTTAAAGCAAATAAGAAGAGAATGGATTGATCTAAAGGAAAGGCAATGAATGGTTTAAAAATAAATAAATGTAAAACGTATACGTTTTAATTTCAAAAAGGAAAGAAATAAATACGGGGATGGCAACAGTCAAAATGCACGTTTAGGCTAATAATAGAGTATAAAAGTAAGAAACTCAAAAGGATAGGCATAGAGACGTGAAATCAGGGAGACAAGGGAAGCAAGTGATCTTTCAAATTTATAACGTTGGCAATGAATATAAAATAAATGAAAATTAATAGATGGATGCTTGATTGACGCAGTGATTAAAGTAAGGTTGCGTGTCAGTCACGATGAAATTTGAAATAGAAGAAAATGTAAATGAATAAAAGGGGTAAGCCAGATTTTCCGCTTAGATTTAGGGAAGACACATCAAATGCTGAAAAAGGGAATTATGAAACGGCTAGATTCTAGCAAATAATAAATATGGTAAGAAAAGTAAATAGGCATGTTATAAATCAGATTGGAAAGAAAAGTGGAGAGGTTAATTGATAAAAGAATTAAGATAATGAAAATGCATAATAATATTGTTGGCATCTAATGTCATTTAACGTTAACTAGCATCAATCATGTCAGACACCCATGTTAAAAAAAGAAACGCATATAGGAGCATGCATTTTCTTCTGACTTGCAACATCATTCATCATTTCGGCATTCATGGCATTCAACAAATTAAGGTGGTGGTCAAAGTCGTGAAATGATAGCAAATTAACGATGAATATGATCCAATAATTCTTAGTGCAATGCACAAAATTGGAAAAATCAGCATGTGCCCTCTACGCACATGTTAAGATTTGCATAATTTCACTAATAACCTTTATGGTTTTGCAATTTTGCGTGATAAATATAGATAGTTTGATTTTTTAACAATTTACACTGTGTATTAGTGATTATTTCTTGTTTGAGCGGTTGTTAGCATATGCCTACTGAATACATATTAACATAATCCCATAAAAATTTGTGTGTACTTAAAATGTTCTTCTGATAAAGTTTTTTTTTTCAAGATTATTATTAACATTTAGAATATCATTTGACTTATCCGAAGGTTGATGATTTTCAAATCCTATTAAGATTAAGCTCGCTAATTGATTATTGTTGAAAGCTAAGGATATTAAGAAAATACTATTATGTAATCCATATCTTGTACACAGAATTTGTTATTAAAATCGTATCATTAGAGTTACATGTATGATTATAAACAATAACATTCATAATTTACAACTACGATGTTGCAGATCCTTTTAATTTATACTATTTATTCTCTACCTATTAATTTATACGTTTTATTCTCTACCTATTAATTTATATGTCTTATTCTCTACCTATTAATTTATACGTTTCATTCTCTACCTATTAATTTATACGTTTCATTCTCTACCTATTAATCTATACGTTTTATTCTCTACCTATTAATCTATACGTTCTCTACCTATTAATCTATACGTTTTATTCTCTGCCTATTAATTTGTACGTTTTATTCTGTACCTATTAATTTATACTATTATTCTCTACCTATTAATTTATTAAAAATTATTAAAATTTTATGGGTCGTTACACAATACTTCACGAAATACTCGGATCATCGGGTCTACGAAATATGTAGGGGCATTGGTTAGTTTGAAGGGTATAACTAACCATTCATTGTATGTATCTGTTAGCGCCAAAATTGGTCGTTAACACCCAAATGTAAATGAAAGCACCAAATCACAGTCACAACTCACAGATAGAATATGTGTAGAGAGTAATAATGTGAAGAATAGTCAAAATTAAAAAGAAAGCAGTAAAAACACAGAATTTATAGTGGTTCGGCTGACTCCGGTCTTTGTCCACTCCAGAAATTTCCCTTTTATTGCTGTAACAATCGTTACAGTTACAAGATGGTAGAGTAGCCTCAGACTTAGAAAATAGAAGGTCAGAGAGCCGAAAGACGCTCCCTTTTCTAAACCTCCACATGATATATTTATAGGAAAATCCTAAGTTATTGGGCTTTCCGAACGGTATAGGCCCATCAAGACCTTCCACTGAACCACATACCTCCAAGGCCGAATGACCTTCCACCGAGCACATTCGTCCCTTGCCGAAAGACCTTCCATTGAGCCACATTCGTCCCATGCTGAATGACCTTCCACCATGCCACCTTCGTCCCATGTCAAATGACCTTCCCCAGAACCACATTCGTCCCATGCCGAACGACCCTGACGTTACTATGCCGAGCGGCATAGCCTCACCACAATGCCGAGCGACATGACCTCACCTCAATGCCGGGCGGCATAACCTCACCTCAATGCCGAGCGGCATGGCCTGACCACAATGCCGAGCGGCATAAGCTCACCACAATGTCGAGCGGTATAACCTCACCTCAATGCCAAGCTGCATAGCCTCAACACAATGCCGAGCGACACCACCTCACCTCAACGCCGATCGACATAACCTCACCATAATTCCGAGCGGCATATCCTCACATCAACGCCGAGCGGCATATCTAGGTGAATTCCATCTCTTTAGACCGAATCCATCATATTTCAACCTCGATAATCGTGAAGTCGACTTTGGTAATTCGCCTGTCTGTGGCCTTGCTGAAAGGCTAGTTAACATTTTTCCCCCAAAACATGCCTTGCTGTTGGAAGGTGTGTTTTGAATAGACCTAATTCTGATATTCGAAGTATGTATGTTAATTACATCCATACTTTCCGATTTATAATCCAATCCATTTTATCCAAATGCCATCGCCATATCCTTATCCGAGTCTACGACTACTCTGAGTCGACATCCGATTTCGAATCTAGTAACCAAATCCTTAGCCAAATCCATATCCATCTGAACTCGACAAGAGAGTTCTAATCCACCCATATCCAACAACCAATAACCACGTCCATGGTCTCTCCGGGTCGATGTCCAAATTCTAGACCATTCAGGGTTCATGCCCGAATCCTTAGTTGTTGATAGCTAGTATCCAAATTCATAACCTCTTCGGGTTCTTGCCAAGCGCAATCCACACTTGATGACCTATTTTAAGTAATTCCATGGTGTTTCTGGTTCAGTGTCCCTGAACGCCAAATAATGCCGTAGTTTAAGTCCTAAGCCAAATCCTAATCGCTTCGGACCCTTACTAAGCATAGTCCATACTCGACGACCTATAATAATAACCGATGACATATGGCCTAAATCCTAGGCCGAATCCTGGTGTCTTCGGACCCTTGTCGGGCATAGTCCATACCCGAGGACCTGAAATAATAACAGATAATATATGGCCTAAGTCCTAGGTCGAATCCTGGTCTCTCTGGACCCTTGCCGAGCATAGTGCATGCTCGATGACCTTTTAGCCAAAATCCAAAGGAAAATCTAATCAAAATCCAATTCGAAATCCAAATCCAACCAGAAAACCAGAAATCCATATGAAAAATCCAAACCAAAAAAGAGCAAAACAGGGAGTTCAAACCAAACTCCAAAACCAAACCAGAAAAAGCAAATGTCTAAGTCAAAGGGAAAAACAGATTTCACAAACCGAGGCATTTCGGCAAACCGTCATCTCAGAGCATGCCTGAGGGTTATCTCCGACCCCGTACATGAGTAATTGATTTAGCCGATTTCCCAGAGTTTGCTACTTATTTCAAACATCAAGATTAGTTGATGACCAGTCGGCCACCATTCCTGGGCTTCATGGTCTCGTCGTTCAAGGTAGACGGTGGTTGCTCCTGTTCCGTTGTCGCATTTCGAGTTTCGACATATTGTCGCAACTGACCATTCCTAACATGCTCCTCCATTATGTCCTTCAAATGCTAGCAGCTGTTAATATCTTGCCCATCTAGGTCATGAAAAAGACAGTGCCTTCTCGATGCCCTTTCGCGTTCTGAGGGCCCCTACCTCGCCGGCCTTTGATACGGAAGGCGATCTCGAGTATCCAAGAATATCCGTTCCAATGTTGCGTTCAGTCCGATGTAAGTGGAGAACTTTGGTTCTTCACAACACTTCCTTTTCCCTTTATCCTTGTCCATACCCGAGCTTTCGCCGGGTAGTCCTCCATCCTTAATCAAGTTTACTTCCTTTGACCTTATGTCCAAATATACATCCTCTTGTCAGAGAAATCTCTCAGCTTCATGGAAGAATTCCCTAAGATCCAACTGTGGGTCCCGTATCAATGATACTTTGAAATCCGAATTATCTCTGACTCCTGATACTGCAACTATCAGAGATGGATCCAGCCGATCCACCAAAGCAACTGCTGCATTAAATCGAATTAGGAATGTCCTAAGCGATTCATCCGCCCCCTATTTAACCGACGTCAACGTCATCACATTCTTTGGCCTTTTTATTTGAAGTCGAAACCGACTTAAGAACCTGTCCAATAGTTCCGACCATGTTTCAATGGATCCATCCTCCAGCTGCCTAAACCACATGGCAGCTATATCAGTCAAGTACCGGGGGAAACATCGGGCCATAACCTCCTTTGTTTCCCCCAGCACTTCCGTATGCCTAGTGTACCTCATCAAGTGGTCAGTTGGATCCGTCTTCCCGTTGTACAATTCCAGTGTGGGCAGTTTGAAATCGGGCGGATTCCTAGCTGTCCTGATGTTTCGGGTAAACGGACTTTTGTTGACTTCCTTCGAATCCCTATTTGTTAAACCTTCACAAATAGTCTACCTGAGAATGTCATCCAATCAGCATTTCCAACCAAGGGTTGCCCCCTATCCTTGTTTCCAAACCGCTTTCCAAGTCGCCGAGGAAATTCTGGCACATATTCCTCATCACGTAGTCCTGTATTCCTGTTGGCATCGGGCCGCGTAGCGTCATCTAGTATCCCTCCATGAACTTGTCCAGCATTACCTGGTGGTGTGCCCCCAGTCTTGGTCCATCCAGATTGTTACTTGTTTGTTGCTTATAAGGTACCCCTGCTGAATCACTTCATCCAACTGCTGGTTGAGTTCTTCTGGTCCAGTTCCTATAAATTGAGCACCTGCAGTTCCTTGCTGTCCAATTTCCTTAGAAGAGCCCACATCATCTCCTCTTGCCGTTTCATCATCTGCTCCTGCATAGAATTCATCATAACCTGCATCTCGTCCTGAATTATGTAGACGGAAGCATGATCCTTTCTAGCTCCAGAAGAGGCCGCTTGACTTCCTTCCTGATTGCTCCTTTCCACTGCTTGCTTCCCTGTTGGTGGTCTAGCCATTGCTTACCAAAATCTGAGTTCTTAAGCTTTTCAATCCAAAATCCAATCTCCAAGACTCCCGAGTGCCAGCTTTCTCAGTGAAAGCACCAAAATGTTAGCGCCAAATTTGGTCATTAACACCCAAATGTAAATGAAAGCACCAAATCACAGTCACAACTCATAGATAGAATATATGTAGAGAGTAATAATGTGAAGAACAGTCAAAATTAAAAAGAAAGTAGTAAAAACACAGAATTTATAGTGGTTCGGCTGACTCCGGCCTACGTCCACTCTAGAATTTTCTTTTTATTGTTGTAACAATCAATTACAGTTACAAGATAGTAGAGTAGCCTCAACCTTAGAAAACAGAAAATCAGAGAGCCGAAAGAAGCTCCTTTTTCTGAACCTCCACATGCTGTGTTTATAGAAAAATCCTGAGTTGTTGGGCTTTCCGAATGGTATAGGCCCATTGAGACCTTCCACGGAACCACATACCTCCAAGCCTAATGGCTTTCCACCGAGCCACATTCGTCCCATGCCGAACAACCTTCCACCGAGCCACATTCGTCCCATGCTGAACGACCTTCCACCGAGCCACATTCGTCCCATGCCAAACGACCTTCCATCGAGCCACATTCATCCGACGCCGAACGACCTTGACCTCACCAATGCCGAGCAGCATAGCCTCACCTCAATACCGAGCGGCATAACCTCACCACAATGCCGAGCGGCATGGCCTCACCACAATGCCGAGCGGCATGGCCTCACCACAATGCCGAGCGGCATAGCCTCACCTCAATGCTGAGCGGCATAGCCTCACCATAATGCCAAGCGGCATAACCTTACCTCAATGCCGAGCGACATAACCTCACCTCAATGCGGAGCATCATATCCTCACCTCAATGCCGAGCGACATATCTAGGTGAATTCCATCCCTCTAAACTGAATCCATCATATTTCAACCTCGATAATCGTGAAGTCGACTTTGTTAAATCCGCCTGTCCGTGGCCTTACTTAAAGGCGGGTTAACAGTATCAGGACCCCTAAAAGCAGTCAAACGGATACAATCCTCCGCAATTCTCAGTTGATGGAATCCTTGGGCTAGGTCCATCTTGGAAAAGAATCGACCACCATGCAAATCATCGAACAGGTCATCGATTCGGGGCGAAGGAAGTTTATTCTTAAGGGTTAACTTATTAAGATCACGATAATCTACACACAATCTCAAAGATCCATCGGACTTGGCTACAAATACTACAGCTGAACCCTGGATGGAACGACTAGGTCGTATAAATCCTTTCTCAAGTAAATCTTGGATTTGCTTAACTAGCTCTACTCTTTCCCTTTGTGCCATCCTATGACTTGCATGCACAACTGGACGAGCATTGGGAGCCAAGTCGATTCTAAATTCGATTTCCCTATGCGGAGGTAAAGACTTAACTTCTTCAAATACATCAGGAAATTCTCGAATAATCGGTATGGATTCCAAACTTAGGTCGGGATACCCTAAAGTATAAATTAGCTTGTCCCTCTTCAGACTTGGATCCTTACAAGAAATCACAACAAAATTTCCAAGTTTGTTTTTGACGTTCGTTCTATTGATACAATCTAATTTAGCTTCATATTTTGTTAACCAATTTAATCCAAGTAAAATCTCAAATTCATTAAAGTTAAGAACGAAAACGCTGATAGGAAACTGATGATGAGAATACAAAATAGGAACTTTTCTACAACGTAAACAAAGAATCACAGGGCCTCCTACCGGGTTCTTCACACAAATAGGTTCGTCTACGAATTCGGGTTTAAGATATAACTCTTCTACGGTTTGCTGGGAAATAAAACTATGTGTGACTCCAGTGTCGAATAGAATTCTAACAATTTTATTATAAATAAGAAGATTACCTTCCAAAACTCCTTTCCTTTATCAACTTCTGAGGTTGAAGGTTCATCCTTGATTGCATATACCTTTGCTACTTGGGCCTGCTTCATTATCGGGCATTCTTTAACCATGTGTCCTGGCTTATGGCAATAATAGCATTCCCTGCATTCTTGTCCTGACTTCTTAGGCTGATCCTTCACCCCTTGCTTCTTGGGCTTCTTGCAACTATTTGAGTAATGACCTTTCTCCAAATAGTTGAAGCGGGTAACATTCTTTGCCTTGTTCTTCTGAGTATCCTTCTTTTCTTTACTTTGCCAAGGCTTCTTTCCTCCAAAATTTCTCTTCTTCCAATTTGGATTACTTCCGCATCCTTTCTCTTCTGGAATCTCTTGTTTATCTAAGGTGGCATATCCATATCCCATGTCTACCAAATCAGCAAAAGACTCCATCACATGGCCTATCATCCTTTAATGAAACTTCTTGTTCATCCCTTTAATAAATCTCTCATTCTTCTTAAGAGGGTTATTCACCAATTTAGGTCCAAATCGGGATAACTCATTAAATTTATTTAAGTATTCTTCAAAAGATAGATTTCCTTGCTTCAAATCGGTAAATTCTTGGTACAATCTGGAAATACCAGCGGAAGGCATATAACGCTGGTCAAATACTTCCTTGAATCTATCCCATGTAAACTCATCCTCCGATTCGACCAAAGTAAAGGTCTCCCACCATGCCAAAGCTTCTTCCTAGAGTTGCCAGGAAGCCATCAACCTCCTTTGATCATCATCCAATGTCAATCCTTTATAAATCCTCTCACAAGATCGAATCCAAGCTTGCGCTTCTATAATAGTCTCTGTACCTTTGAATGGTTTCCCTCCAAGTCTTGAGAAATTTCGATATAAATCTGCCAGATTCGGCTAGAGTTGGATGGGAAGAGCCGCTCCTTGCATTACTGTTGTTGCAGGGTCTCGACCATTTGTAGTGGTAACCCCCCTTCCCTACCTCGTCCTCTTCTTGCACTCATTCTCACTATTTGTAAATAGTAAGAAAATTGATTTTAGGCATACGGACGAGATATCTTAGGGAATATACTCATTCTAGAGCATTTATAACCCTATCTTTAGTGAGTCACCTAATGAGTTATACTACAAAGCTAAAGTTATTACTCAATCTTCAGCTCTGATACCAAATGTGACGACCTGGACTTTCAACCTTCAAAAATCAGCATCCAATATATCACCCGTATTCAAATGCCGGAGATTCAAACGTTGGAGTCCAGATCATTGGAGTTATAACACATCAGATAAGGACAACACAATGGAAATAAAATAAATTTCATTCATACGCTTCATGGATTACAGCATTCTTACAACAAGTGCTCATCATCATCAGAGTCCTATATCTTACACAATAGAGGAAAAATAACATCAATATGGTCTTCCAAGAGAGTCCAACAAGCTCCAAAGTCCAAACCAAAAGGCTCAAAACCAAAAGCTTCCAAATCCATATCTACTTCCCAACGTAGCTCCATAACCTACCGATAACCTAACTCTAGGCTGCTATGTGGAAAACCATGGGCACCTACAGTTTAGCAAAGGGAGCAATAAACTCCGAGTCAGTCATGGGACTGGTGTGAGAACTTAAAAATAGTTATTTGTGCAAAAAGTAATCCGTTCATGCTTTTGGAAAATGAAACTACCATAAGGACTCCCAGCACACACTCAAATGCAATAGCACACATAGGAAAGGTTTCTCCTTATAGTAGTCAAACATGCTTGGTACGCGAAAATAATTTTGATATCATTTTTAGTGCATAGTGTGAATTTTTTTGCAAGTATAATATTAATCTTAGCTAGCATACGCACCATTAAAGTATGCCTACTATAGCTACCATGTTAAATGGAAGGTTCTACAACTGAAATCATAATGGGCACGTATTATTTCATTTAGATTTCCAAAAATGGCCAAGGCTAAGGAACTTCCTTTATCCTAATGGGTATGCCTCTGGAGGGATGTCCCGAGAACTTAACCAGATCTCTACCAATACAAGGTCGGGCTACCTCTGTAACTAGGTAACTAACTTCCATGAGTATGACATCCCCCGGTCGTAACCGACCATCATCGAGGCGCCTCAAATTCCAATAACCATATAAGTAAAATATCTGGGCTCCATACCATAATACCATTTTTTATCCAGAAGGAAATGAACATACCCTTAGGGTCGCAAACCCCACAAACTTGCTGCATCCTTCTTGTTTTCGACCATTTCCTAGGGTGTGAGGTTCGATTAAGTCTCATCCCACAAAGCTACGCTTTACACAAAAGCCATGATTCGATCAACCAATGCTCAACACTTAGCATGCCACATTACCAAATTGGGAATATATCACTAATAACTATCAACTACGTAATCTCTAGGCTTGTACATCTCAGAGAAGGGTGTTAAGCTAAGAGAATAAATTTTCCGCCATCAAACAGAAATGTATTTGATAGAAACCAGCTTTATATCTCAAAGTGCAATGTCAGACATACATCCATACAAGTCCATCCTGGGTCTGAAAGGAACCAAAGGCACTTCGTCCAATTAAGGAAAGAAGTCCTTGCAAATCCGGATATCCCCAATCTTGTCTGGACGCCCCATCACATAGGGTAATCTCTATACCGAAGCAACTTGGTGTAGAGACAATCAACAGGCAATCCTTTCGTTTTCGAAAATACCCGGTCTTCAACCACCGTCTTCAAATGTAATTCCATTCCGTCGTATCATTATTCTGAATGGGTTTTCGACTTAATGCCCTTCCCCGGTCTTTCCGAATAATGAGCGCTTATTTAAAACATATGGATTTTAGTTAAGTCACAACTTTTTAGCCCTTATTTCCCAAAACCTTTCCTTTTGAATGGTTTAAAAAATTTTCATTTTAATCTTTTAAACAAAAGATCCACCTTTTATAATTCAATGCAGAACATTATATTCACACAGCAATTCATCGTAGATAAATAACTTACTTTTATCACAACTCAATCCAAAGCAATTCATATCACAGAATATTACATATTAACATACTAGAGATATTTAATCAATCCAAGCTTTCAATAATTAATCATCCACAAGCAAGATTAATTAATCACATAATTTATAATTATTTTAATTTAAACCAAATAAATTAATTACTTATGAATTAATTACCTAATCATGCTTAATTAACATTAATTAATTACAAACCATTTGTTATTATTTTAATAAATTAATGAAATTAATTAATCATCAATTACTTACATTAATTAATTATACTATAATTACTGATTAGTTATCCTTTAATTATTAATTAATTATACTTTAATCATTAATTAACCTTTAATTATTAATTAATTAATTAATTATCCTTTAATTACTTGCATTAATTAATTATCTTTAATTACTTGCATCAATTGATTACATTAATTAATGTCCTTTAATTACATACATTAATTGATTATTCTTTAATTAATCACATTAAGTAATTCGCCTGTAATTAATTAATTAAGACCTTTATTAATTTAAGATAAACCATTTATCTTAATTAATTACTCTACTATCATTTATGATTACTTGAGACCTTAAAAGTTAAACCATTTATCTTAAACACCTACTTAATTACATCATTAAATTACATTTGAAAATACTTAGAGATTTGATTAAATAATTGACCTAATATAATTATTCAATTCAAATTAACTTAAATTAAAACAGATTTGACTTTAAAATTTTAAATTTGAAACCTATTTGAAAAACTTGATAACACTTATATTTGAAACCTTGTTTAACAATTTGCATTTAAACTTGCATTTGCTAAATGCTTTAAAACTTTTTATTTTCTTTTATTTTTAAACTTTGTTATCTTTAAAAAAAAAGAAACCCGAGCCCATAGCAAAAATACCCGAGCTAAACTACAAAATTTCCAAGCAACAACTCGAGCTACTCTCCCTCTCGATAAACTTGAGTTCGAACTCGAAGCAAACCTCCATCTTTCCCGAGCTCAACTCAACACAACTACACCTCCAGACATGAAGTACATATGTGCATGTGCACACAAGTTCTGACCAACTCCGAGCCATGCTCCGACCATCAACAAGTCGGCGATCTTCCCCTGAGTCATCCCGACCACCCAGATCAACGATTACACCTAAGATTCAAGAACGAGCTAGTCGAGAACTACCTGGAACCCAAACCAGTCGAAGACATCACCCCACACCACCGCATCCGGTCACCAGAGACCTCGCGATCACGTCCAGAGTTTCATCGATGACCTACGGGCCGATCCTCCTTACTTCTATCATCTCCAGTTCACCCACGACCACGCAACTACCTCGACTTCATCATCGACCAAAACAGGTCGTTAAACCCTACTTTGCCGTCTCCAAGCGGCACCGATGATCTATAAATCCATCCATCATTTTTCCCCTGACCATCGACTCATGAGTAACCTCTAGACCCAAGCACGACGCTCCTCCACCTCCCAATCGTCGGAAATTGATGCAAACTGAAATACCGTTCAACTCACAAATTCTCCATGATTACGAGCTTAAAAATCATGATATGTACATCAAAATTCATCAATTTTAAATACGAATCAAGTTATAGAATCAAAATATAATTCCAGGCATTTGATTTTCTGACTTGAGTTGATTATTACTGTAATTTCTATTTTTGACATAATTACTTAGTATAAACACTTGAAACCATTTTTAAAAACGATGTTACAGTCTTACAATCAATTCTTCTTTAGAGATCATAGCCTAAAATTGATTATATGAAGAGCAATTGAATTTATTTTATTGGATTTGAGACTGTAATACGACAGAGACACAGATACACACACACACACGCAGAGACATGCATAGGCATTTCATATTTATATACATGCAATTGCATCCATTTATCCATATCAACATTAGACAAACCATTTCTATCATCAATCACCATATGCACAAGTAATAAAAGATTTTTAGCTTTGAAAAGTTTAGTTTACTCAAAGTTTTGATGATGAACGAAGAATATTTTTTATGAAAAAAAACTGGAAACTGCTTTGAACTTTGATCTGATCTATTTGAGGTGATCTTGCTTCTTTGATTGTGTTGAATCTATGCTTCAGGTTTTAGATTTTGAAAGAGTTGTATGCTTTAATTTTTTATCTCTGGTTTTGCTTAAGTTTTTTTAGTTTTGAATATAAAAACGATGAAAAGAGGAGTTAGAGGGATATATATAACTTGTTTTATTATTACTAAAAAAATGAAAAGAAAATTAATAACTTGACACTTGTTAATTGCATGTTAAAATGATTACACTTGTTAATTGCATGCCTTAATGTTTTAATATGTTTTTATATTATATTTTCAATTTTTATTAAATACATTTCCTTTTATTAATATTTATATGACTATAAAGAAAATGATTTAAAATCTAATTATACATAAATAAATAAACATATACATACATACATACATACACACACATATATATTAGTTTTTTTTGAATATAGAGTTTTTAAATCCAATTTATTTTTAAGATATTTATTTTTGAATTTCAAATCAAAATTCTATTTACAATCTACTTATATATATGTATATACATAAAACAAACATATATCTTATTTGTTTTGGGAAAATTCAAATTAGTTCACAAATTAATTTTAAAAATTATTTAGTTACTAAATTAAATCTGGCTTAAAAATGGGATCGTTACATTTTCCATGCTTAGATTTGACATTTTAGTGCTAATGGATTAATAAGAAAAGAGGTGGTAATTCCTTTTTGTAATGATGAGATTTATTAATTTTATTCAAATGGAAAATTGATCACGTTACTTTATGAATTATTTGTTTACTTTGACTTTGCAAAATGAATTTGTATTTAAATGTAAATATAAAGTGTGCATAGTTTGTTGATATGCATTTTATATGTTAATAAAGTGGTTATGTTATCAAAATGTTGTGACAACATTTTTTGGTTAAAAACGGTATTTTTGTTGACATATTTTATATTCAAAATTTGGTGTTTTTGTTAAGCTATATATTAATGTAAACTATACTTAAAATTGAATTTTTTATTTCTTTAAATAAATTTAAACACATCTATTCATATTTTAAATTCATATTTAAATAATATCAAAATCTCCATTTTTACAGTGTATGTAAAATTGACAAAATTCGACAAAATTTGGATATTTTGTAAACCAATTAAAATTATGTTTCACAAACCTTATTAGATTTTAATATCATTACTAAATGATTTTAATATGAATCTCTTTCTTTCTCAAATCGATTTATACTTTTAGAAATACCTTTTTTGTTTGATTTTGTAATTGCATTGACAAAATGTGAACATTTTTGTAAAATGATTTTAAACATATTTTTAAATCCTTAATATACTTATATTATATTTATTAAGTTATTTTAATATAATTTACTTTTCAAATAAATATTTAAACATATTTATTTAAGCATTTTTGTATTTTTGATAAAACTTAAATTTTGCTGATTTGTTATACTATCCAAATTTATATTTCTTTTAATTATTAACAATAGGAATAAATAATTCCTCTATTATTATTTATTATATATAACTTATTAATTTATGTTTTAAACATTTTTAAACTTAAAATAAATAAAATCCCTCCTTATATTCCAAGTAGTGAAATTACGGGTCGTTACAATGTTCATTTAAGCAAAACGCATTTTATGGTAAAATTTACCTAATTCTGTCACATTTCTTATATTTTTCACCTAATTCTATCACATTTCTTGTATTTGTTTGATTACCTTAATACTTGAAACATTTTTGTTGTTATGAAGTGCTTACTTTTCGAAGCATTTACTTTTAGATTTTGACGTTAACTTTTCAAACATTTATCATTAACCTTTCAACTTTGGAAGATATAAAGAGATGTTATTTTATATGATTTAAAACCTCACGGTGAGGATCTACCATAGGTATAATTTCTAAAAGGTAGATCTATTTAGAATTCTACTAGTAAGTTCTACGATATATATTGACCACTAATTTCCAAAATAACCATATTGATTTGACCGGAGAATACCTATTATAAGTTTCAATAAGACATGGATCAAGTTAATACATTAGTAATAAATGAGTTACATTGAGTTGCCCTCTTAAGAAGTGTATAAATGTGCCTAGTTTTAGAATGTTATTCCAAATAGGTCATATAATTATTTAGGATAGCGTGTATGGTATGGATTTTTGTTGTTATACTTGGACATATCAATCAATCAAGATACAATAAATTTTTTGAGTTGTCAATATTTTGTTGATAAATATCTTAATTATGTGTTCTTACATGGATCAACGTATCACCTATTAACATAGGTTTTGGGTTAATTTCGAGTTAGTATGGATAGACAGGTAATTTTAGAGAGTAAAAAAAATCACCATACAGTGAGGTTATTATTAAGGTATAAAAGCCAATTGAATATGACTAAAGAGGGATTGTATATGGATAATGATATGATTCACTACCCATCGAGGTATATTTGGATAGAGATATATTGATTTTTAGCGAAAGTATATATGTTGTATCATCAATTGAGAGTACATTTGTCATATTACCCCTTTTTTAGGGGATAGTCCACCCATATAATATTGAAATCATGTACATAATATTATACTTAGAAAAATAATAAGAATATGTAGGTGTGATCAATTGGTTAGAATTAGTCTACGAATTACATAAAGGCATATATACTTAACTAAGTGAGTAGTAGTTTGAGTAGTGACATGAACTCTTTGAGTTTTATTATACTTACATGGTCTTTATTTACTTTAAACCAATTATGTATTTGTGAGGGGAAAAACCTATTCTATATTTACAATGTGGTCCTATAATGTACTTTGATATATATGAGAATATTTCTTATGTATTATCACACCAGACTCATAGTATGACTTGAGATCTACCTTTTCCCATAAACTCTTATGTACTCGTTTAAGTAGGATGAGAGTAAAATATTCGACTTAACATTCTTGAGCTAACTAGTGTCTAGTGAAGAACATAAGACTTTGAATGTATCTGCTATTTTTATTTCCATTGCATTACTGGAGGTATATATCAGCATTGTAATAATATATTGTTACGAATATCCATTCTAAGGAGAGTATATATGCATACGATGTCAAAACTTCTAGAACTTCATTTTTAAGTAGTCATATATACTCTATGTTTTTGACTATGTTATATTATATTCCATTGATTCGATGTGAACATAGTTTTGTAATTCTAAGTTTTGATGTTTTACTTTTACGCCAACAATTTTGCATTAGATGCTTAATTATCGACACATGGGTAATAAAGGATGACATTAGGTGATGATCTTGGGTATTGTAATGGAGGGTTGTTAAATGTATTATCACATCTAATCCTAGTGAACTCCCAAGTCTGGTTGATGTGAACTCATCAAAGATGGGACAAGTAACTTTTTAGAATTATTTGAGTGTATATTATATAAATGGATGCACATATTTGTATTTATCATATATTTTCCTCTTCGATTCCTTTTATCTCATCCTATTTTCGAGGCATTCTAATGGATTTTTAGTACTTTTAGTTTGTGAAGATGAATACCTAAAGTAAAGTAAGATTTAACACATTGAATAACACTACTACTAATGATAGTGCAGAGAAACATATGGATGTGAATATCAACATTGGAGCTAAAGGACCCGAAAATGGTACCCTTCTACTGTGTATTTCATAATGTTAAGAGAATGCTTTGATCGTAGCTAGTGCAGTGCATAAAAGTAGAGGAACGGAGCAAGTACATGTTCAAGCATTGATGTTACCATTTGAGAATAGACTATGCTAGCTTAGGAAGAAGCCATTCAAAGGAACAAAGAGCATTATTGGACTTTATACATGGCAGTGGGCACCGAAAGGATATCTAGTGGTTTAAGTATTGATGACATGCAGAAGCATCTGATAGCTTCAAGGAAACTGTAAGAGGGAACGCAGACTGGTGGGATTATGTCATCATCACTGTTTTAGTGGATGATCTCACATGCATAGCTTATAGAGCGGTTTGAGTCCAAATTCATTTATAGGGACATATTTTTACTTTGTATGTAGTTTTGTTGCTTTAAAGCAGGGTGATGTGATTATTGTCCCATACGAGAGTAGGTTCAATGCTTTGTTGTAATTTGGTCTTCGTTTGGTAGACATCTAACTAGAAGAGTAAGATGTTTATATTAGGATTGAGGACATATGTTAGTGTAGAGAGTTGTTTAGAAAACCAGACCGGGCCGCAGTTGAACCGCGAGAAACCGTGAACCGTGAGCTGTTCCGGTCCGGAGCTAAGTCAGACCGCCACCGTGTCGGAACCGGCGGTTGAACCAGTGAACCGCGATTGAATCGTGGGTAGAACCGTGAGCCTTGTTTATCTCCTTTTCTTTTTCTAACTTCAGCTCATCATCCCGTAGCTCATTTTTACCCAAAAAATGAAAAACCCTAGTTTCGTGCATAGCCGCATCTAAAGCCGCCGTTGTAGTCGCCGCCTCCGCAGCCACCTTCGCAGTTACCTCCGATCCTAAGCTCCGCAATGAAGCTATGGTGGCCGACCCGCGAGCTCTTTTGTACATTTATATATTTTTGGGGCAGTTTTCTTTTCCTGATGTACTCATTTAATTTTTTTTATTGGATGAAATTGATGAACCAAGCCGCAGCAAGCTTCCTTAGGTTCGATTTTGAGTAGACAATCTAGTTTCCTTACGTTCAATTTTGAGTGGCTAATTGGAAAATTAAATAATTCACTAATGCAGTAGGAAGTAGGAAATTTTTTATTGATTAAACTGCTTGTGTCATAATCTTATTATGCTATGATTTCATTTTGATGTATGATTATTTAGTATTCATGTCAATGGCTTGAACTAAAATTATCGACAAGGTGTTTGTTTTTATGTTTCAGTGGATTATTTTATCACTGATTGAATACCATTGTCAAATTGATCTACTTGCATCAGTAAGAGCTCATACATGCTACAAGTATGATAATTATAGTTAAAATAACCATCATTCATAATTTTTTTTCAAAACAGTATTTTTGATGTTTTGTAAATGTGTTGTTATAAGATGATCTATGCTTTTAGTAATAGCGTGCTTATGGAAATGATATGTTATTCTTTTTATGACATAAGTTAATATCATATATTAAGCAACTCGAGTCTATAATTTACATTTTAAATATAAAAATTGTTGAAAAATAAAAATGCATGGTTCCGAAGGTCTGATCGGTTCGACCTTGAGAATCTTGAACCTTGAGACACCACGGTTCGACTGACGGTTCGGTTCTCAAAATATTGGTGTAGAGAGTCGATAAATCATATGAGGGTCTCTTTCAGATGCTTGATAAATATGACATCGAGGCTTAAGGGACTAGGATCCAAAATTGTGAAAGTAAAGCTAACTAAAGGAAATAATCTCCATTATGATTAGAAGTGGAAGTCGAATTGAATTCTGTTAAGAAGGTTAAGAAATCCTAAAAAGGAAGTGAAAAGGTAGAGGACATAAGATGGTATTTAATAAGGCATACATTGCTTATTATATGTATGGAAAGAAGAGACGTTATCCTAAATAGTGTGAAACTGGTGAGATAAAGCCAAAGATGAAAGGTTTTGATTATAGCCAACCTGTCCATATGAAGCGTAATTATCTAGAGTATACTTTGGTGTCACGGGCTAGAGCTTATGCTATTGAGGCTCACCTTCATCATTTGTTGTCTTTACTTTGGAAAATGTGAAGAAAAAAAATACCGCACTTGTTGGTACTATTTTGATTTTTCGTATACTTATTAGAGTTTTAATTCTACGACGCATCACATATTTTACGTCTGGTGACTTAGTATATAGTTTGAAACTAGAACCATTATTATAAAGAAACATATTAGAGCAAGAAATCTAGTAGGGTGCTCAGTCAACCTCGGCATGATGTGCTAAAAAGGGTAGTTTACTTTTATGGATGCCTCTTTGTGTATAATATGTATGTTTTGGGCCCTCTTAGGCTTAAAATCATATTCATTGTTGATTGGTTGATCCAGTGTGGAGTTATGCTGGATTCTTTTAAGCGATTAATACTACAACAAGATATAAGTAGTGGTGACTTATTGGTGTTATGTGAACAACGTAGCCAGGTGTTGTGCAAATTCCTGTATTATCTTAATATATCTTAAGATGAGTTAGCAACTATCCTGATTTCACTTATGTATACTGATGTTTTTGAGAGGTGACAAATTTACCCCCTTATCCTAAAGTGGAGTTTTGGATAAGTTTAATTCACAATGAAAAATTACTTATGTTATTGATTTGGAAGATGGCTTAAGGGAGAAGTTTTAATTAACATAGAAGACTATGGATTTGTTGTAGAAAGGATTGATCATGCATAGTCGTACAAGTTTGGGGGTACTTGTTTTGCTTTCCATAAAGGTAGATGACTCCTTAGGGTTATGTACAGATTATAAGGAGCTAAGAAAGCATACAATTAGGATCAAGTATCCACTTCCAAAGACAGATGACTTATTCAATTTGCTTAGTGTAGCTTATATATTCTCACAGTTAGATTTGACTATGATGTTTCATCAGATTAGAGTAGTAGAGAAGAGTGCATCGCTTATTGCATCCAAGACTTTAGGTAATTCCTATGAGTGGATGGTCATGCCATTCACACTGATTAACTCTCCAGCTTATTATGTTGACTTAATTAATTGGGCATCCGAAAACATGCTAAACGAATTATTTCTTGTATTTACCGATGATATCTTGGTCTACTCTAAGACCAAGGAATAACACGAATGCCATCTCGAAGTTGTATTGGAGACTTTAAAAGAGTATCACCTTAAGGCTAAGTTTTAAAAGTATCATTTCTAATGATCAGAAGTTAGGTTTCTCTAACATGTTGCATTAGAGAACGGTATTACTGTTGACCCAACAAAGGCAGTCGAAGTCCAGGATTAGAAGAGATTTGAGAGTGCAGCTAATATTTGAAGCATTTTGGGTGTAACGGGTCACCATCGGCGGTTTATTTAGAATTTTCCATGACCAATCCTTATTTGACATGGTTAAATAAGAAGGAAATAGGTTTTGTTAGACTATAAAGTTTGAGGATGCATTCATTTTGTTAAAAGAAAGGGCGACTAGCACTACTATTTAAACCATTCCTGATGGGAGTGAGGTTTTGACCATATATACAAATGTATCGGTACATGTTTAGGTGTAGTTTTAATGCAGCATAAGAAAGTTATTACCTACGAAAGTTAATGGCTTAAGCTGCATGAACGAGGGTACGGGTAACAACCCTTTTATTATAGCAGTTATGCATAGATAATTAAATAAGATTGGTTTTTAGTGTTAACATACATAGTTCCAAATATTTTTACACATAAGTAAACATGCAACGATCCGAAATTTCGGACACTTCGTATTTAAATAATGAATTATCTAAACATTTGAAGGTTAGTTTTAATGTGATTAAATGGATTTAATAACCTTGTTAACTCCCTTTTAAATATTAACTAATGATGGTAAAAAAAAAATTTTGAAATTTTTTTACAAAAATAAATACTTCAAAGAAATGTGGAAAATGTGATCGAAAATCATTTTATCGATAAAAAACTTTTTATTCAATGAAAGTTGTTCAAACTTTTTACATACACTAAATAACATAGGAGATCATTAATAGATAACAAAAATATTTTTCTAGTTTTGTTAACTAAAAAAAGGCGAGGGACAAGGTATTGAAAATATTATGAAAAATGAGCATTTATGGCAAGTTTCAAGTGTTAAGTAAGAAGTGCAAAGGTGGAAAGGAGAAGTGATGTGCATATAAGGTAAGCACATATGGGATGTTTTGACCATAACTAGGAGCGGTAGGAGATATCTTTTGCCTTGGTTAAGTGCATAGAACGTATCTCTCCCATTTCAAAAAATTTATTCCTAAGGTTTTGTGAAAAAACTAAAGCATTCAAGCCTCTTCTCACTTTCCAAACTCATAGTAAGTAAACTTAAATCTCTACCAAAATTTGGCAATTGCTCTAACAAAACATGGCAATATGGTTTATTAGCATCGCAAAGTTGAAGAAAAGAAGAAAAAGTGAGGCATTTGTGGGAGGCCATGAGCAATAAAGGAAGGGGAAAGGAGGTCGAGCACTAAAATGGGTTAAAGGTAGAAGCTTTGGGTGTTTGGTGATGTTATAAAGTTATTCATAGGTTCTTGTGTGCATGAGCTTGCTATTTGCTTGGATATGGTGAGCTAACTCACCATTTGATGTGCATGAAGTATATTCAATGCTTGCCTATATTATAGTATATGTTGTGATATTGGATTTGATTCTTGTTTCAAAAAGCAAATAGCATAAATAATCTATATGCAAAGACTTGAATGGACTTGTATGACTTATATGGCTTGTTGTATAGCCATGTAATAAAGTAAGGTTTAGTCGGAGATTGACTTGAATCGGACTTGATTTGAAAGTGGTTTTATAGCGATAGTCCTTATAAATGCACTTAGGTATTGCCTTATGTTCGGAAATTTCTATAGAAAGTTATAGAGAGATCTTTAAGGATTTCTTGCTGCTGTTATGATATATTTTATGTGTACTAGCCACTGTAAAAATATTGGATAATTAAAAAATTATTTACATATCGAAAATCGATCAAACTTTCAACTATACGAAATGGCTCAGGTTGCGTCCTTTAATCATGCATGACTATAACACAAAAAGACGCTGTCTTTGCCTCAGTAACGCTTTTTGTAGCATTCTTAAAATACTGCCGTATTTGTTTGAGAGTTTAAATTGATTCGAAATGACTTTAAATTTAAGCTTTTTGCTGAATATGCGATTATATGAGTTTTGTTTGATGATAATAAACATATATATATATATATATATATTCATTTAAATGTATTTTTTAATGTATTATTTTATTTTTCATAGATTAAATAAATATTTGCTGCATAAAATAAATAACATAGAATTTGAATTCAAATAGAAATTTTATTCAACCAAATATTTATTATAATTTTTGAATAGTACAAATTTCACGCTCTCACTATATACAATTTCAATTACAATACAAATTTGATTAAATTACAATTCATATTGCACCTCACTACATATCACTCATTCACTCAATTCGTACTGATCTTCAACTTCATTCCAATGTGAATCCAGCATCTGAGCAATCTACAAAAATATACATTGACGCAGTAAAATTGAAAATAAAATATTTTTGTAGTGTAAAATAAAATGTGGATTTTGAAAATAATATTTGCCTCATTTATTTGGGTTGTTCGTCATCATTTAATTTTGAATTCATCATACACGAACAGCTTGTGACATACACAGTGTATCACTCTATATGCCACAAGGCCGTGCACACCGATATATACACTTGATAGAATTACAGGGACAGGTGGGCACAAGTCAAACCCAAAACACCAGGTTCAACTCAAGTGCAATAAAAATAATGTCATAATATTCAGCACAAGGTCAAACCCGAGCTAAAAGCTGGAATCAACTCAGGCGTAATTCGAAAAACAAACCCAAATGCAATAAAATGGCTATCCTCGGGGGCATACGAGGATTCGTTCGCTGTCTGAGGGGTTAATTTACCTATTAAAATATCGCCGGTTTCTATCCAAGATTCCAGCATTACAATTCCATTTCTGTCTAAATTTCGGAGTAAATGAGCCTCTAAATGGGGTATTTCCTTAGTAATTCTTTCGGGACCTTGACTTGCAACCTCTATACACAACAAGTATACCTGAAGGCCAGAGTGTGCAATATACTCAGACTACAAGTGCAAAACAAAGTAAAGCTCCAACCAAGTGAATATGCAATATGTACACAAGTGAATGCAATTCAGTACTCGAGGCAATCAGACATCAAGTATATATGGAGGCTGCAAACACATAAAACAGTGATGAATCATTTCATGTCGAACAAGACAAAGTCAAAGACCAGGCACCAAGTATACATCAAACCAGACCAGCTTATAAATACAAGTCAAACTCAATGAAGTACATCAAACCAGAACAGCAAGTGGAACTGACCATACAAGAAAAGCTTGACCAAGTGGTAAACAAACCACACATGAAAATGAACCAAATCCTTCTGTAGTGAACAGAACAACATCAATGATCAAACACCAAGCAGATTGTACATGAAACATCAATATGCAAGAAATCGAGACTGAGCCAGACCACAAGAATATGAATGTAAGCAATACACTACAGTGAAGACTGTACTCAGGTGGACAGTGCTATTAGGAATAAACACAAATGGCCAGAGGAATTAATATGCCAGAGAAAAGTATATCACATTTGAACATAGCATCAACAATGCAAACAAGTCACAAGGGTCAAGCTAATGATACATGTACAAGACTCAAGACTGCAACACTACGGCAACTTCAATGAACATTACAATGAGATACAACTCTAGCTGCAACAATTGACTCAAATTCATCAAGCAGCCTCAAATAAACATGAAATGGTAATACAGCAAGTTCATGTGGATATGCAAGTAGTGCAACTCGATAACAAGGTAAAACAGCAAAAGAAATGATATGCAGCAGTACAATACAACAGAAAATCAAGAACATGCAAATGAAAATAGTGATGAACAAAACATAAACGTGGTAGCAGTCTCAAAATAACTAGGGTACAAGTTCGAATCAAGCTCAACAGCACAACATCAAGCAACATCAAGTTGAAGCCATGAGCAACTGACCGGAGTCAAAGGAAATAAATATCGAAATCAACGTCAGCACAATTCAAATTAGAAACCATGGTGGCCAAGTAAATTGACCAAGTCAAGAATCAAGACCGTGAGTACCAAGCAACGAAATTATATGAATTGAAGAAGTCAGATAAATCACCATCGTTCAAGAATAATCAAATGATCGAAGACAATTTCAACAAATATATAGGAACGAAAATCAAGGGGTTCGAACCCTATATAAAAACCCAATCATCATCGGCTACAATGGCAGTCGAGTTCAAGCAAACATAACAGTAAAGCAAAAGCAATAAATCACATACCAAATCACCAAACTCGATCGAGAAGGAGCAACTGCGTGCAAAGTGAAAAATACAATCGATCGTCAAGCAATCACGAGAACAACCCACCTGATCGATTAACAAAGTCGGCGCCTTCATTTCTACAAAGCCCTAATTTAGAACGAAGAAGAATAAAAAGGAACGAGCCATTTTTTTAGAGCAAAGCCGGCCGTATAATAGAAAGAAAAAGGAATTAACTTAGCACTTGTTATTGTGTGGGCCGGCCGTGTTTTATTTTAAAGGCTTTAGTTATTAGGGTTTTAGGTTATTTTGTTTTTAAATTTGTATTTTTTCTAAACATTGTAATTTCTAGTCATGTGACTAGGGGACAAATTACGTGGTGTAGTTTGAGAATTCGCAACTCAGTGGCTGAGTTGTGGCAGGGTTTTGAGCGTAGAGTTAGGTTAGTCAGTAGCCGGTGTCGCGAGTTTACGTGTATAAGCATATGAATACTTAATTTCTAGTAGAAACCTTGGGGGCAGCACGTAGGCTGGGTTTTGCCGAAGCTGGGTAAATTCTGTGTCGTTCTATTTCTGCACGTATTATTTTGCCATTATCTGTGCTGTTATAATTTTGATTTATCTGTGTTGAAATAATTTTATAAGCTTCCGTAATAATTTTTATAATTAATAGTATCACCCTATTCACCCCCCCTCTAGGGTGAAATCGATCCTACAAGTGGTATTAGAGCTAGGAATGAAGTCAACTTTTCTTTTTTTTTTAAAATTCGTTTTCAAAAATCAATTTTTTTTAAAAAATTTGAATTTTTAAAATGCTTCTTTTAATAATTCTTTTGCTGAGGGTCAGTCCATAGATAGACCATCAATGTTCAATGGTGAATACGCCTACTGGAAAAATAGAATGAAATTTTTTCTGAAAACCATTGACGCTTGGAATATTGTTGAGACAGGTTATAGAGCACCAACTATAATTGTAGATAATCAGGAAATAGAGAAACCAAAGGATTAATGGACAAAACTAGAAAATAAATTACAAAATGCTAATGCTAAAGCTATGAATTCTATTATTCGTTCATTGGATCAATTTGAATTTAATCATGTCTCACATTGTCTAACTGCGTAGGAAATATGGCACACACTAGAAGTGACTCACGAAGGAACATCTCAAGTCAAAGAATCTCGCCTTGCCATGCTAAGCAGCGAATACAAAAATTTCACAATGGCAAGGAAGAAAATGTCAAAGAGATGTATGGACGACTTGCCAATATTGTATACAAATCAAAAGCTCTTGGAAAATCATACACGGAATTGGAAATAGTCTGAAAAATCCTCAGAGTCCTTCCACGAAGTTTTGAAGCCAAAGTGACTGCCATTCAAGAATCGAAAGATTTAAAACAAATGAAAGCTGAAGAACTCATCGGAAATCTCACCACTTATGAGCTAGAAATAAAATTCAAGGAAGAGCGTGAAGGAGGAGATACTCGAAAGAAATCAATAGCTCTCAAAGGAACAACTGAAAGTGACGACGACGACGACGACAATGGAGCAGCTGAGCTGGCGTTAATAATGAAGAAATTCAAAAGATGGAACCGCAAATAGAGAAATCTAGCTCTAAATCAGAAATTAAAAAGAAGAATAAACAAAATACTAGACGATCCAGAAGAACGGAAGATCGTCTATCACAAGTGCAACCAACCCTAACATATCAAGCCCAATTGTCCTCAAAATCGACGCGACATTGAATAGAAATCAAAAAGAGAAGTTTTGCAGCCACGTGGAATACAAGTGATGAAGATAATCAAAGTACTAGCAGTGAGTGTGAGAAAGCATATATGTGCCTTCAAGGTAATATAACTGATATTGACGACGACGAGCCAAGTGAGGTATCAAAACTCACTCACTCACAACTACTTATATATTTCCACGAAGTAAATGGCTGTTTTGAACGACTTAGGGAGAAATATGCTAAAATTGAATCACAAAGAGATAATTTGATTGAACTAAATGAACAGCTTGAACAATTAGTTAAAAACTATCAAAATAAGTGCCCTAAGTGTGACAAGTGTCCATTGTTTGAAGAATAAATTAAAATATCAGAAATTAATATAAAATCACTTGAAAATGAAATTCTGATTTTGAAAGAGAGTGAAAATACTAGGAGAGAGAACTCTATTAAAAAGTGCACACAATTATTTAACGAAAATGAATCTCTCAAAACACAAGTCCAACAACTGTCAATGACTTTAGATAAATTTTCAAAAAGTGAAAAATCGTTGAATATGCTATTAGGAAAGCAAATTGTTAATACAGTTAGACAAGGACTTGGATATAATCAATCTGAAAATGTTAGAGACAAAATTAATCAAGTCAATTCTATGTACACAATTTGTAGAAAATTCGGACACAATCAAAATATTTGTTGGTATAGACCCAAACACGTAAAAACTATACCAATTTGGGTTCCAAAAGGCACAAATACAAAATCTCTCAAATTAAACAAATCTGGGTGCCGAAAGGAATATATATAAATAGTTTTAGGTCTTCACAAAATTATTTTTCAAAATATTCTGCCACTAACAATCATGGACCTATAAAAACAAATAGGTCACAAAAATCTTTCATCATGTAGGTGTGGTGGCAGGCTAAGGAACGACAATAGTATTACTTGGATTCTGGCTATTCCAATGGCACAACGAGCGACAAAGCGAAGTTCCTTAGCCTAGTGTAAAGGTGACAAAATCACAATGGACAACTACGAAAAATATCGTAAAGGTAAAACAGGTAATGGTATATTTATTTGAACGATATATTAAATGTGATAATCTGCACCGTAATCTGAGTTAAATCAGCCAATAATGTGATGATGAAATAATGACGTTTTTTGATTCTGACTTATTCAAAATTGTTGGCCAATTATATTCTTATGCCAAAAAAACTATAAAAATCTCTAGAGTCTTTGAATTACTTTATATATATTAGTTTGGATTAATAATAGTGTTTTATTGGATGATAATACATTTGGTTATTTTATGGCTGACTCTATATTCATGGTTTTTGATTATTTACACAGTTTCAATTCAAATTCAAGAGAATGTCATTTAAAAAGCTGTTAAAATTGATTTTGAGATATTTTGTTGCACACTTCATGGCCTGGTCTATCAAATTCAATTAATGATAATTTTGAGTGAAAAAGAAATTCAGATGCAGACTACACTGGTAATCTAGTTGATAGAAAAATTACTAGTGGAACATGATTTGTTGAGACATTTAGTAACTGCATCGTTATTTTTCAAATAAAATGTCTGCATATTTTTCATTTCAAATAATTTTCAGATATCAGAAATTTTTCTTATATAACCCTTTCTAGAAAATCATTTTTGACCATGTTTTCAGATCAGTCATTTTGAAAAATTGATTTTATAATTATTTTTGAATTTTATTTTAAATGACTATTTTGACTAATCTGACTCCCTAATAATTATCGAAAAGATAAATAGTGATTGAAAAAGTGAAAGTGTTGATATTTATCATATATTATGACTCGAGATGGTAATTAGTAAATTTCTTTAGAAATTCAAACAAGAGTTATAAAACTTTTTGTTGGTAAAAATTCCATGACCATCTCTATTTCTATCATATTTCTAACGACCATCACTCATCAAAATTCAATATAGTTTGTCAATATGTGGTACTTTAAACAGGAACCATTCGTTTTTCATTTTATATTTAAAATAATAATAATAATAATAAAATAAAATAAAATCCAAAGTATTCACTCTCATTTAAAAGTCCTCACGGTTATGCATGGGTGAATTACTTGGAATTTGTTATGCGCTTCCATGCTCATTTAAAAGTCCTTACGGTTATGCATGTATGGAACGCATATCAAAATTGATTTTTTTTAAATAAACAAGTTGATTCTAATCCCATTTAAAAGTCCTCACGGTTATGCGTGGTTAGAAGATACTTGAATTCATTTTTAAAAATAAAATTAGAATACTACTAATCTCATTTAAAAGTCCTAACGGTTATGCATGGTTGGTAGATATTCAAATTCCTGATATAAATATACCAAAATAGACACAACTGTATGGTTTTATATAACGACATCATTCCCATCATTCTAAAAGTGGAATATGCGCCTAACAAAGTATTTATGTTTTTTATTTTATTTTTTATTGAAATTTAATATTTATATTCAATTGGGTTTTAATGTTGGATTAATATCGATCACTTTATCACTATTTTTTCTAACACTATTACTCTTTTGCTGATAACAAAAGGGGGAGAGAAAAGTTAAGATTTTGTCAAATAAAGGTCAAATATTTTCTATTTGCATCTAGTCTCATTTGCATATTTTTAATTGTATGCATATATGAAGGGGGAGCTTTGTGTAGAGAGGAAGCATTTAAATAGGGGGAGCAATTAGAGTATATCAATGATCAAATACATTTAACATATTCAAAATCTTAAATATATGTTTGTTACCATCAAAAGGGGGAGATTGTTGAATATGCGATTATATAATTTTTGTTTGATGATAATAAACATATATATATATATATATATTCATTTAAATGTATTTGTTAATGTACTATTTTATTATTCATAGATTAAATAATTATTTGCTGAATAAAATAAATAACACAGAATTTGAATTCAAACAGAAATTTTATTCAACCAAATATTTATTACAATTTTTGAATAGTACAAATTTCAAGCTCTCACTATATACAATTTCAATTACAATACAAATTTGATTAAATTACAATTCACATTGCACCTCACTACATATCACTCATTCACTCAATTCGTACTGAACTTCAACTTCATTCCAATATGAATCCAGCATCCGAACAATCTGCAAAAATATACATTGACCCAGTAAAATTGAAAATAAAATATTTTTGCAGTATAAAATAAAATGTGGATTTTGAAAATAATATTTTCCTCAGTTATTTGGGTTGTTCGTCATCATTTAATTTTGAATTCAACATACACGAACAGCTTGTGACATACACAGTGTATCACTGTATCTGCCACAAGGCCGTGCACACCGATATATACACTTGATAGAACTACAGGGACAGGTGAGCACATGTCAAACCCAAAACGCTGGGTTCAACTCAAGTGCAATAAAAATAATGTCATAATATTCAGCACAAGGTCAAACCCGAGCTACAAGCTGGATTCAACTCAGGTGTAATTCGAAAAACAAATCCAAATGCAATAAAATGGTCAGGAGAAACCTCAATGCACAGCAAGTATTCATGATGGCCAGAGTGTGCAATATACTCAGACTACAAGTGCAAAACAAAGTAAAGCTCCAACCAAGTGAATACGCAATATGTACACAAGTGAACGCAATTCAGTACTCGAAGCAATCGGGCATCAAGTATATATGGAGGCTGCAAACACATAAAACAGTGATGAATCATTTCATGTCGAACAAGACAAAGTCAAAAAACAGGCACCAAGTATACATCAAACCAGACTAGCTGATAAATACAAGTCAAACTCAATGAAGTACATCAAACCAGAATAGCAAGTGGAACTGACCACACAAGAAAAACTTGACCAAGTGGTAAACATACAACACATGAAAATGAACCAAATCCTTCTGTAGCGAACAGAACAACATCAATGATCAAACACCAAGCAGATTGTACATGAAACATTTGTATGCAAGAATTCGAGACTGAACCAGACAGCAAGAATATGAATGCAAGCAATACACTACAGTGAAGACTGTACTCAGGTGGACAGTGCTATCAGGAATGAACACAAATGGCCAGAGGAATTAATATGCCAGAGAAAAGTATATCACATTTGAACATAGCATCAACAATGCAAACAAGTCACAAGGGTCAAGCTAATGATACATGTACAAGACTCAAGACTGCAACACTACCGCAACTTCAATGAACATTACAATGAAGTACAACTCTAGCTGAAACAATTGACTCAAATTCATCAAGCAGCCTCAAGTAAACATGAAATGGTAATTAAGCAAGTTCATGTGGATATCAAGTAGTGCAACTCGATAACAAGGTAAAACAGCAAAAGCAGTGATATGCAGCAGTACAGTACAACAGAAAATCAAGTACATGCAAATGAAAACAGTGATGAACAAAACATAAACAAGGTAGCCGTCTCAAAATTACCAGGGTACAAGTTCGAATGAAGCTCAACAGCACAACATCAAGCAACATCAAGTTGAAGCCATGAGCAACTGACCGGAGTCAAAGGAAACAAAGATCGAAATCAACGTCAGCACAGTTCAAATTAGAAACCGTAGTAGCCAAGTAAATTGACCAAGTCACGATTCAAGACTGTGAGTATCAAGCAACGAAATTATATGATTTGAAGAAGTCAGATAAATCACCATCGTTCAAGAACAATCAAATGGCCGAAGACAATTTCAACAAATATATATGAACAAAAATCAAGGGGTTCAAACCCTATATAAAAACCCAATCATCATCGGCTACAATGGCAGTCGAGTTCAAGCAAGCATTACAGTAAAGCAAAAGCAATAAATCACATACCAAATCACCAAACTCGATCAAGAAGGAGCAGCCGCTTGCAAAATGAAAAATACAATCGATCGTCAAGCAATCACGAGAACAACCCACCTGATCGATTAACAAAATCGGCGCCTTCATTTCTACGAAGCCCTAATTTGGAACGAAGAAGAATAAAAAGGACCGAGCCATTTTTTTAGAGCAAAGCCGACCGTATAATAGAAAGAAAAAGGAATTAACTTTATCACTTGTTTATTGTGTGGGCCGGCCGTGTTTTATTTTAAAGGCTTTAGTTATTAGGGTTTTCGGTTATTTTGTTTTTAAATTTGTATTTTTTAAACATTGTAATTTCTAGTCGTGTGACTAGGGGACAAACTACATGGCGTAGTTTGAGAATTCACAACTCAGTGACTGAGTTGTGGTAAGGCTTTGAGCGTAGAGTTAGGTTAGACAGTTGTAACGTCCACTCTTTTCGCACACTTTAAACCGACACTTGTCCCAATTCAAAGCATACGCAAGGGCGGATTGTTATGGGGTAAATAAGAAAAATAGAGAAGAAATAAAACGAAAATAGAATCTCACAGCTGAAGGATAAAATATAATAACAAATATACAGTTTCATAAACAGTTTACAAAAGCTTGATTCTTCTTTTACAATAAATATCAGAGTTACACATACCAATACAAGCAATGCAGCGGAATAGAAAGAGTGTGGTGCAATACTATATGTAAAATAATACTGATTCTTCGTCTTCGTCCTACAATGCTAAAATCTGCTATCCTGAAACGCTCAGACTGACCCGAGCGAATTTGAAAAGACAAAAACACTCGAGTCAGACTAGAAAATCTTATGTGAGTTAAATAAACAGAAATAAATATGAGTACAGTAACTCAAGAGATGCTCGGGATTTACATCTCCTAAGGATCCGTTAAACTATTTACTATGTAGTATATTGCGCTATTATAATAGTGTCTAATTGTAAAATAAACTTACTTTTAAATAGCGTTAAGGCTTTACATTTTCCACCTTAACACGTAAAATGCCAATAGTCTATACAGTACCGTAATACCTCCTGATCGGGAAGCTACCAGAGGATACTCCATAGGTACGACACAAATAGAAACTCGTAGTAAAGGCTCGATATGGTAGGTGACACGGCACAACTAGGCAATGCCAGGGTAGATATACCAATTGCTATCCAGGCTGGTGGAAACGCGTAGCCGCAGTTACCGCCCACCTCGGACTAACTCCCCAAAATCAAAATATAGAAGTGGCCACTGAATCAAATCCAAGTCAAAGTATAATATCGAAGAGGAGCGTCCGATCAGAGGAATGACCTCATTGGCCTGAGAATCGCTCCTGTTTTAGCCACCTTATGCCAACTCACGGGAGTTGGGTCCACGTATTTACCTTACAGGAAACGTCGCCACCACCTACTTCATTCTGGAATCTCCACCGCGTACACGGTTAGTCAAAGTGGTTTTCGGTATCGACAGAGAGTATGTCCATATCCGATCCCGGTCTCTTTGCCAACCAATCGTTATTTTAACACCGCGGTCATTTAAAAATAGTTTATACTTTTAAAACCAAAATAAAATCCATTTCAAAACCATAATATTACGATATCATTTCTTCTTTAAAACTCAAAAAGATTCATTTTGATATTATTTTTATAAACCCAAATCAATGATATCATTTCCCAAATATAAATCTTTTCCAAAAATTATGCCACTTTTAAAATTTATAATTCCTTGTAACCAAATATTTGAACATTAACTTTCAACATAATACTTCGAAATCCATAGTTTTTAAAACCATTACTTTCAAAACTAAATGGTTTGGATATTCAACAATATATAAAATAAGTGATTTAACTTTATGGTTACTTTGTACGGAAAATAATTTACATGGCTTTGTGAATATTTCTTTACTCAATGTTAAAACCATAATCCAAAATATTATTTCAAGTCCCAACCATTCCAATTTTATATATTTTTATATCCATCTTGAGGGTTAATATTTCAACTAAAGTTGGATTTTTATTCTTTCAACAAATCAAATGTTCTATTAATTAGTTTTGAACATTCACATAAAATCCATAAATAATAATTCAGTTTCTAGTAATAAAATATATATTTTCCAATTCAAATTATACTAGAATATTCATTTCAATTTATTTTGGGAAAAATCCAATTGTAAATATACTATCTTAAAATTTCCAACTTAACATTTAAACATAGGATATAAATTATCAAACTCCATTTTCTAAATTTTCTTCCATTTTAATAAAGAGATTTATACACCTTTTTATTTCAAAATTTTCAACTTCATATGTATATAAATATGGAAGAAAACATTTATTCAGTATAAAATTTAAGATTTTTATAAACCGTATTCCATCCAAACCATAGAAATCTCATTAAAAATAGTTATACGTAGACCGCGGTGCCTGTATATAATTTTCTATCCTATGGTCAAGTGATACGGATATTTATCATTTCAATCCGCAATTTAAAAGATATAAAATTTGCGGTTATATATCATTTCAAACCACAATCCCGAATGAAATAAATATGCATGATAATTGGCAATATAATGATATACAAATAAAACATCCATTCAACAACACATCCATCATCTAATCACAAACATCAAGCAATATCAATCAATAACAATATATGTTTGGTAATAGACAACAGGTAATAATTGGCAGTTTTATTTCAAATTATATTTATCAACTATTAATCTAACAGTTTATATTCAGTGATAATTGACATAACTGTTAACTAGCAGTTCATATGCAAACAAAAATTTCTAACAGCCAATTAATACGCAATAAATCAATTAAATTAACAGTTAAATTCAAAAAAATGCAATTCAACAGATATGAATGAAATAACATGCCAAAAGCTCATAAATAAATTTCTATTCATTTCTAAAATTTATTTAACAAACATAAAAGCTTCTAGTAGTTGTGAGTGGGTTAAAACACTCACCTTTTGAATTTAAATCGAATTTAAATTCGATTTAAATCCAAAAATTCGCCCGTCTCGGAATTCGTCCAAACCAGCGTCATCAAGTCCGGAATTAAATTACGATCCTAACAAATGAAATTTCGTGTGAATCCGACTTCGTATGAGAAAGTTATGTCGAAAATTGCACTTGAATTCAAAATTTAAAATAAGCAAAAGTGACACACAACTCACCTAATCATATATGTGCCACGTCATTACCAAAGGAACGTGCAGCCCCCCTCTCTCACGCGTTCAGGTAGCTCCCAAAACCCATGCGCCAGAACAACGCAAGCAAGCCGTTGACCAAGCCCTTTGACCACCTCCCAACCACGTCTCCGGCCATTAAAACATTGCCGACCATACCCAAAGTGCTCCCTCCTCCAGGCCGCCGCCGCTAGGCCCCGTGCGTCCCCTGTTTGCTGCAGCCGCCGTTAGGGCATTTGAAACCTAATCCAATTTTTGCCGCAAATCCCACCGTTGATTCGACCCAAAAACTATACTGATGCAAACCCCTCGGTTATCTCTACAATACCCAGAAACAGTTTTCCGATCGGGCGAGTTTTGTTGCGACGATGATGAACGGTTTTGGGGCTGTTTGAATTTATTCTGGATGAACGACAGCTCCAATTGAAAAACGAATTGCACCATGAGATTACGCGTATCGAAAACATCAACATATATTTTTTTGGGAATTTTAGGAGGACTTTGAATTTTCACTTTTATTTTGCAATTTGAAATTGGATCTGAGATGCATACATTTGGGGAAGAGAGAAGAGTGAAGAAATGAATGTACAGCAAAAGAATAGGGACTAGGGTTTATAGCCATGTATATATAGGTAGGCTATAGATAGGGAGGATGGACTGGATAAGCGAACGTACGGAATAAACTATGGCCCAAAAAGCCCGCTATGCCTCCGGAATCAAATTTGTTAAATCTATATATCCAAATAGGTATTTTAAAATATTCTGAACGCGATGGAAAAAGTTTCGCGACCAAATTCGATCGTATGAAGAAGTTATGCTGAAAACAAGATTTCCAAATTGATTTCAAATTGATTTTAATAAAATTGATTTCAAGGCGTTTCGCGTCCGTACGATCAAACGACATGTCCTATCGATACGAAATTTGAAATCCTATAAAAATTCACCGATACGGATCCGATGAAACTAGTTTCGTCGAAATCCGAGTCCGTGTCCAAAATGGCTATTTTTAATATTTATTAAATAAATTAAAATAAATCATAAAAATCCAAATTTTCTTTCAACTTTAAATATTGGCCAAATTTCATTACTTATATAATCCATTCAATTCCAAATGATTTAGCAAGCTTGGATGTGAATTAAAAACTATAAGTATATCAATTTGCAGTGTTAATCTCTGCACTTCTTATTATTTGGGAATTATAAATTTTATTCTCAAAACCCAATTATTTAATCTTATGCTTTTATACTCTCATCTTAAATCTAATTAAATAAATAACTTGATTTCCATTTCAACTCATTTTTAATTGCAATTAACCTTTTTACCATAAATTAAATCCCAAATTATAAATAAACTTTTATTTCCATTTCCTTTTTCTCAACTGTTTATTAATTCCCATCCAAATGAATTCAACATTATAAATTTGATAAATTTATTATATTCACTTCCTTTCTATTATTCAAAGTTATTGCAGTCAATATGACGAACTAACATTAGTTAAGATTTCACTCAATTGTTCTCTAAGTCAAATGTTTACAACTTTCATTTTAACTTTAATAACGTAATATTTTACGTTTAATTCCATTTTATTATGCATAAATTCCAAATTTTACTGTCCCAAATTATCTTCTTTTCATTCCATATCAATTGTCAATCCCATAAGAAAAATTAACATTTGGTTCATACTTTTTACAAATACTCCCATTTCTTCCAAATAATAATTACATAAAGTATTTAATATTAATCCATTAAATTGCAATAAATTCAATTGATTGCAACCAAATTTGGATTTTTATTTGGTTATACACAAAATTTCCGTTATCACTTGCCTAACAGAGTTATTATCACTTAAGATCTCATTGCATTCACATTTTCACATTTTCATTTCCTAGTTTCTATACTTTATTTTACATAAATTATTATAAATGGGATTTCCCTTGGTTACATCTTATTTGTATTTAACATTACTCAATTACCAATTCATTTCACTTTAACTGCGGTAAATTGACGGATAAATTGAATTTGATTCCCAAAATTTAAATTAACAAGAAACAAGGGTAGGTAACATACAATAGTCATTACTCCAAATTCTAGTCCTAAATAGGCTTTTATTACTTGCAAATAAATGTTACTATTTATTTTCATAGTACAAATCTCAATGATTATTCCATTTTATATTTGCTTAGGCCATTTATAGTCCACTATACATATCTACAAAAATGGGTAATTTATTCAATTCATTAAGTGTCAATTCTATTAAGCCCTGTTTATATCTTTATGCATTCTTCTATTACTTTACAAAAGGGAATAACTTTTAAACTCATACACTTAATAACAAAACCGTTATAAATCCAATAAACTTCCAATCCAAGTTTGTACACATTTTACACAACTATTATGATTTCTCACAAACGTTGAATTTATTAAATGACCATTTATTATAATTTAATTCCCTTAATTGAATCAATGCTTATATTTACATTCTTACCATTCTGCCATTCCTTCCCATTATAAATTCATTAGCGTATTTACACATCTCTATCTTTCAAATATTAATAACCAAACTTGATTACAAACACTGTCCTTATCAATCTTCATAAATTTGTTCAGATCTATACTCTTTTCATATAATTAAAGTTTATGTTTTTTTCTTTTTTTTATATTAGATTTTTCTCTTTCTACAGGCATTAAATTTTATTATCTACACTTATTGCATCTTTGTATAAATGAATACTATTAAAGTTAATATTTATATTAACTTTTACAATTCAACATTTATTTGTTTCTTAAAAATTACTTTAAATCAAGTTGTGACAATTTACATTATCCACATCTATTGTCATAAAATTTTATAGTTACACTAAATTGCAACTACTATACCAAATTTTCTACGTTTACTCCTAAACAAATTAGAAATTATATTAATTCATTTCATTAAATATCATAAATTTAACGGGTCGTTACAACAGTAGCGGGTGTCGCGAGTTTACGTGTGTAAGCGTGCGACTACTTAATTTCTAGTAGAAACCTTGGGGGCAGCACGTTGGCAGGGTTTTGCCGAAGCTGGGTAAATTCTGTGTCGTTCTATTTCTGCACTTATTATTCTGCTATTATCTGTGCTGCTATAATTTTGATTTATCTGTGTTGAAATAATTTTATAATCTTCCGCAATAATTTTCATAATTAACAGTATCACCCTATTCACCCCCCTCTAGGGTGAAATCGATCCTACACTTTTAACTTTAATCTCTTTGGAGGTCTTTTCTAACTTATATTAGAGTATTTCAAAAAAAATTGGAATTTTTATGAGTTTTTAATAATTAACCATGAATTATTAAAGTGGGAGGTTTGTTTTTATAAAAGGGAAAAAAAGGTTTTTTTGAAGTTTTAAATAATTCATAAAATAAGTATTCTAGGTAATAATTTAAATAAAGGGGCATTTCACCAAAAGGACAAACTTTGCAGTCCAATTAGTTTTTAGGACACACATCCACAGAAATTAATTTCAAGACCAAAGTCAGCAGAATAATTATTTTTAAGGACAAAGTCAGCAGTCCAATTACTTTCAAGGACATAATCTCGTAAGTTTTTTGGCCTTAAAAACTAATTATTTTGCATTTTTTCCTTAAAAGTAATTATTTCAGTTGTGTATCCTAAAAACTAATTGCACTAGCTAAAGAGGCCCTTACGGCTAATTTCCACTTAAATAAATGTATTAAACCATATTATAAGTATTTTAAATTATATTTAAAGTATATATAGTTTTTACAAAAATTTATTAATTATTTTATTAGTATGAAAAGCTTACGTTATTTAATATCTTTTTTTATTTTTTTGACAAGGCCGATGGGGTTGAATGGTCCTCTACTATTTCATTAAATACTTGAAATAACATAATTACAAGCAAGTAATAAAAGGAAAATACAAGTAATAACTAGGAAAAGAGAAAATGACAAACATAAAGAAGGCATCCTAGACAACACACCAAATTTCCAACATATCTATTGAAAAGTTATAAGAAGAAAACAACATTGCATTATATATTCTGTTCGAGATTTCATAATATAATTCCATTCTATTCTTTTCTTTCCCTTAGAAAACTCGGGCATTCTTCTCCTTCCAAACACCAAAAGCAAATACTTTTAGAATCAACAGAAGGCTATAGGAGGATGAGTTCCACCAAGCAGTTGCCATAGAAATGCTTTCCAATTCCATCTTATTATCTTAGAATGGAAAATAAAAGCTTCCTTTTATTTTTATCTTTTTCCAAAGGAAGAAAGAGAAGGTATAAATGAAATAAAGATGGCAATTATTCAAACATATGCAAAATAGACAATTTGTTGTAATAGGGATACTTCTATGGGCAAGATTGCAGAGGTTATGTATAACATTCTTTAAGATCTTCCATAGAAAAAGATTAAGCTTGTCATAAGTAGAGTTATTCTAGATTCTCTTAAACCTTGGAAATTTAACCTGGCACTATTATTCCAGAAGAGCCGAATACATGATGTTGGGAGAGTGGCACTTCAAGGTAGAGGTCCAGACATATTCATCAATGTCGGCAAAGCAAAAGGAAGTGTTAGAGAAGGTATTCCAGAGTGAAGTGAAATTAGAACAACTAGAATTTGAAATTTTAATAATACCATCCCTGATGTAGTCTATAGCTTTAGCTTGCATATGAATAATAATTTGCATCATCTCTTCATAATTCGGATAGTTTTTTAGGATTGGTCCTTTAGCAATCTAAGAAACCTTCTAGAATATTGTGTCATTGTTATTTTCAAGTCTCAAATTAACATGAGGCAGAGTAGTATGCCTCAGCCTAAGGATAGCTTTCCAGATCCAACTAGAGGAGTTCTTGGCGGTTCATAAGCCAAAAGTCATCAGATTTGAGGTAGTGGTTTTTTGTCCAAGCAACCGAGGGAAAACTGGAGTTATTAATGAAATTATCAAAGTGTTTGGAGAAGGTAAAGGCATTCCAAATTTTAAGGTTCAAAATATGAAGTTCTTTAATCTTTTTAGGCAATTCTTGTTATTAAATATTTTATCTTATAAATAAATTAGTATACATATACATATACATATATATATATATATATATTATTCTTAAAAAAACTATAAACAAATGTTTTACAAAGTTGTTTAAGAGTGTTTTAGTGGCTTAAGCGTGTTTTTTGTATTTATGAAAATTAGTTAACTACTCTTAACACTAAAAGCGAATGAAGTAGGCTTATCTATTTATGAGTGTTAAGATTATTGTTCGAGTAAGGTTTAGAAGCAATAGTTCTCTAACCTACCAACTTCACTCTTGACCGAGGAATAGTTAAGGCAGAAATGTCGAAATATTGTTAATCCTGTTATTTACTTACTCGTTGATGGAAATTATTTAGTTGTGTACTTAGCACTAAAAGTCGATTAAGTAGACTTGTCTATCCGTTAGAGTTAAGAATGAAGGGTCTAGGCAAGGTTTTGATATGCAACTGGTGCTCTTACGTACCTGGCTTCACTCTTGACTGAGGGATAATATAAGTAAGGAAGTCCAGAAGCATGATAAGTATACAAACCTTGATTTCCATAAGCAACTATTCTCATTATTATAGAACCTGACCAAAAATTGACTTAGATCTTTAAATGAATGTCTTTAATGATGATAACAAGTGTAAAATTGGTTTTGGGTTTGTTGTGACAATGTGCTAATAACATTGGTCTTTAACCCTTTTTTATTACACTTAGTAAAGTAATTAGACCATTAAGAATAATATTTTAAAGATAATTATAAAGGAATGGTTTTGGGTTTATAATAATAATGTTTCGATGACATTTGTTTTTAACCCATTAAAATATACTTGTGCTAATGTGAAATCTTATGTAAGATTTGTGAATATTCTTATACCATTTGTGATAAGAATATGGATACATTTTAAAGTACTGAAGAGTATAAATAAATAGTGAATAATAGTCTTGATGTATATATATTTTGTAAATGTATCTCAAACATACATACAAGTATTTACAAAGGAGTTCTTAAATAATAAAAAGGATTAACTAAATAGAAGGGTAGGAGTTTCTTAAGTAGCTTAATAGTACTTTGTACGATATAATCATACTATGTGTAACTTAATCATGCTCTATTTGTTTGCTTGTTTATAGAAAGTATTTAGTTGTATACTTAGCTTTAAAAGTCAATAAAGTAGGTTTATCTATCTATGGGGGCTAAGAATGATGTTCGAGTAGGGTTTCGAAGCAATATTGGTATGATCTACCAGCTCCACTCTTGATTGAGGGTTAGTGTAAGTTGAAAAAATTGAAAACTGATAAGTATACGAGACTTGGCTTCGTCAACTTTGAACTTGATAGTCGATTAGTCGACTATCAAAATCAACCAAAATGACTTTATCTAGAAGAAAAATGAGGTCTATTTGGTACAGTTATCTTTACAGATGCTATATTATATGTATAAACTCGTCTTGCTATTCTAGGACAAATGATAAGGAAATCCGTCCAGATAGGTGACGGTATCCACCCTTATACATTGTCTGGCTATTTTTGAAAGAACCGGGGTTAAGTTCACCAAAAATCAATCGATTTGATTTTGGAGTGTCCTTAAGCGAGTGAGTGTACTTATATAAGATGACTCGTTTTAGGAACCACTTCAAAACCATATATGAAATCTATGTTCTAGAAGCGACTGTGAATTGAAATGTCATAGGGGTGAACTGTCTATCATAAGGTTAAGTCTAAAGGAGAAGTCATCGTTAACATTTCATATTAATACTACATATTTGAACTATTTATCCTAAGGTTAAGACCAAGGGAGAGGCCAACGTTATCGTTTGTCGGTCGGTTTCTGCTAGGATCCATGTAAACAGATTTGTGGAATCTTTGAGATGATGGAAACCATTTGGGGATTCATGTTCTATCTGAGTGATGAAGACTCGTGTGAGAGATGCCGAACGTAGCCTCCACATCGGTAAATGGCTAACACTAAGTAGGGTTCCTAGCCATGAAGGGTTTAATGAGCCCAATAGGGTATATCAACTCCATATCTAGAGATGCTATTGATATTGCTAGCTGGAGTTAATGATATTCGACAGAGCGTCTCCGGGGGTTGACCTGCTATGGCTTACCTTATAGTATATTTTATCTTGAGATATATGATGCTCGGAAGGATATCTTTGGACCTTGCATAGGAGGTCGGATTTGACTCGAATGAAGAGATCTCCATGGAAATCCTACACAATTCTATGAACGCGTCATAGCATTTTTTGATTGTATGTATAGTGATTGTTGTGGTGTATATGTACCACAACTATTTCCTACTTATATTCTATACCCTAGACATTATCTATTACATCGAAATATGTACTTTATAGATGGTTGGCTTTTTTGAGGGGAAAACCAATCTGGTGATTCGGTTGGTCTCAAAAGGTGTTGTTATATGTCGCACATATTTCTTGAGTTTTCCAAATAGACTTATGTCTGACTCATGGTTTTATATTTTTCTTATTTTCATGGGTTCTCTTTCAAGCAGTCTAGGAAAGGCAGGTTTAAATCAATGTTCTTTGGAGCTTATGGTGACGAGTTGGATGCTTCCATTCACCAATTGTAGTATTCTTATGTTCATTGAATTACTACATTGTATATATTAGCATATGTGAGGGCAGGTTGTTATAATTGTCGAAGCTGATGATAATACTTACGACTGCAATTCTGAAATGCTATGTATCTTAGAGTGATAGTTTGTATCGTCTTTTGATATTATATTTTATCGTTCCATTGTGAGATTATGATGTTGTGTTCTCTTCTTCCTTATTCTATTTATTTTTCTTTTATTTTGCCTTAACAATTCGTCTTTCCAGCACTCGAGTGCTTGACACATAAATACCGTGGATGTATTAGTGTTGACATTTAGGGGTCGAAAAGGCCAGTCAGTACATGTGGTATCAAAGCCGAAGGTTAAGTGAGAACTTTGACTTTGGTTAGGTATGACTCTCTCTATGACTCATTAGAGATAGGGTAAGTGACACCCTAGAATGAGTTGAGTGTATAATGCATATAAGAGCGTATATGTAATTGCTATATATTAGTTAAATATATATATATATATATAAGTTTAGTCTAATTCATGTAGGGGTTAATGATGTTTATCTATTATCCCTCATTGATTAGCGTAGCCATCTTCTGCTAGTTTATGAGCATTGCTATCCTTTATAAAATGATTGGACATACTCGTTAGTTTATGGGCATTATTATCATTTGTAGAATTATTAGCCTAGTATTACTCAGCCACTTTATGAGCACTGTCATCATGTGTTGATCGATTAGTTATGCTCGACCAGTTTATGAGCACTGACTGTTATTTGTTGATTATTAATTTATGCTCAACTAGTTTATGAGTAATTTTACCTTTCTACGTCATGGGTTGGGTATACAGTAATTATGGTACATTGAAACAAATATCTTGTGAATTAAGTTTCATAATCTAACTATAAGGCATTCAGTGACAATGTTGAGTTAAAAGTTAAATTTAGAAAAAATGTTTATTGCGATCCAAAGGAAAGATAAGATATGTTTTAAATATACATTTCTGAAAAGATTTTATATAGGAAAGTAACTTTATATAAGTATGGTTTATAAAATATGGTTTATAAACAAAGAGAATTCAAACTAATATTTTGAGAACTTAAATTCTAGTGCCTTTGAAATTGTTTTTCAAGATTTTGAAGAAAATAATAATAGTATTATATGAAAATAAATATTTGGAAATTTGGTTATGAAATTGAGATTAGGGTACTTAGTAATATTTATGAAGTATTCGATACCATTTTGGAAATGATGTGGATAAATCCTAAAAGTATGGTTTGGATGTACTAAACTCTCTTCTGTAGCTTGAAAATAATTCTGATGATAATAGCAGCATCATCGACATTCATTTTTGATTTTCAAAGTGGGGGATGCTATCGTGGTAATTTGCTATAATTTTTTTTTATAAAACCAATTTTGATTTAATCCCAAAACTATGATTTGGTTATATAAAAGATATATGTATATAATATTATTTCAAAATTTTGGAATAAAACCCAGATGTTTAGTTCTAAAGTTTTTCTTTAAAAAGAAATTTGAACTTTGTTAAGTTATTTTATGGATGCACGTAGCCTATGCATTAGGACAGTATGGATGTGCATCATGTTATGATACATTGTTTGGTAGTTTTCATTTGTTAAAAAAATGGAATTTTCAATGATTTTGGACAATCGAAAACTCCCGAATCATTATAGAACTTGTAGCTAAGTGTTTTTGTGAAATTATAAAAGTTAAATTTTTGGTAACTCTTGAATTGAGAAGATAGTAAGTTAAAACAAGTTTTGAATTTGTTGAACATCCTTGTTAAGTAAAAATAAAGTGATGTTTGTATATACTCGTAGGATGTAGTAGAGTTTTATATGAATATGAACTTAAGTTAAATTTTTTATAAACTTGAAGTTCTATTTTGTGAAATACTTCATTAATTATTTTAGTATTTAAAGTGATATATTAGTATAAATGAATGTGATTTAAAGGAAACTGTGATGGTTAAGAAACCAATAGGATAAGTACATAAGTTATACGTAGATCATTTTATTCGCATGGCTATTCTTCTACTATTCGGGTACATAATTTCATGGTGATTTACACCGGTCCGAAAAGGATTTTTCACTCGATTCTTGATGACAAACAACTAATACGGATTTGTGATACGATCCTAATGTTTTTATCATAGTATATCGCAATGTAAGGAGAATGGAGGTTTCTAATCAAGGAACCAAATCAAAGTCCGTACTAGAGAGGTTAAGTGATATATACTAGTTTGGAAGTGAAATTTATATGATCGAGCAAGTGATCAGATCGAATATTACGTATGGACGGTCCAAGTGCATCGTACAAGCTTTAGTATATTTGTATACTATGTTTATTCTATGGTACGCTTAGTAGATGTTTACCATCTCTGTGTGATGAGAGGGTTTTGAACTCGAGCAAACCGTAGAATTTGGTTGCTAGTAATCTTGAATACTATTAGGTATTGCAATGTGATTGTTTCTTTTGTTGCTTGCGTTGGAATTTCAAGGACGAAATATTCTAAATGAGGGAGAATGTATGATCTAGAATTTCAGATATTTTGCATTTAATATCTGAATTATTCAAATATTTGAACCTTAGGTTTAATGTGATGAAATGAATTTAATAATATGTTTACCCTCTTTTATTTAATAACTAATGATGGTAAACTTATTTTTCAAAAATGTTTACAAAAATAAATAATTCGAAGAAATATTGATAAGGTAGCCGAAAATCATTTTATCGACAAATAGCTTTTTATTCAGTGGAAGTAGTTCAAACTTTTTTCACATACACTAAATAATTTACGAGATCATTAATAAATAATAAAAATATTTTGCTAGTTTATGTTTAGTAAAATGAGGTGGGGGACAGGATATGGAAGATATTTTGAAAAATGAGCATTTAAGGGAAGTCTTATGTGTTAAGTAAGAAGTGTAAAGGTGGAAAGGAGAAGCGATGTGCACATGGGCTAAGCACAAGGGGGAATGTTTTGAATAGAAATGTAACGACCCAAAATTTTCGACTTTGAAAATTCCAGATTGTTAGAGAAAAGAAGAAAGAAGGTAGAAGAAGAACAGAAAACAAAACACATAATCTCACATTTCGCAACGGTTTAAATGTAATATCAAATAATAGCATTTACTAAGAAAAGCTGTAATTGTTAGATTACATACATTTAACCAGAGTTACAACCATTTATACATAAACTGGATAGTTGTACACTTGTCCCAGACTAATAGTACTACCTACTCAAATACACAGCAGTAAACTCCATACGTTCCTGCCATCCAGCTTGCCTCTTGAGCTCTAGAACGCCCTAACCTAAAAATCTGTAATACTCGGTCTGACCCGAGCATTACATCAAAGTGACACCTGGGTCAGGGTGGAAACCAGTGTGAGTAAACCCATCTAATGTAACGACCCAGAATTTTTAGAAATTAAAATTTGAATATTTAATTAATTTTAAATATTAATAAGTGAATTTATAAGTCGAATAAATTTTATTTCGATTTATTAAATTTAATTGGATAATTAAATCGATAATTTAATACGTTAAATTATGGAAATAATTGAAAATATAGTTAAATATGATTGAAAATGATTTGGGAAATTTTATTTTATCATATTGAAGTTAGAACAACATTTTAGAACTTTTAAAAATCGAATTAAAAGTTAATTTGTGAAAATTGAATATTTTAATATTAAAATCGACTAGTGAAAATAGTCAATTTTTGAATAGTCTCAGAATTGAACGAAACCAGTTCCATTGGATCCGTAATAGTTAGTTATTACCGGATTTCAAATTTCGTGTCAATCGGAGTTATCGTTTGATCGTGGCAGCTCGAAACGCATCGATTTATTTTTAATTTAAATTTGACGAGCTAAAATAGCCATTTTTCAAAAAGTCTCGGATTTCGATGAAACCAGTTTCATCGGATCCGTAATGTGATATTATTGTAAGGTTTCAAATTTCAAGTCAATTGGATTTACCCTTTGTCCTGTACGAATTAAAACGCCTAGAAAATCGCTTAAATCGGTTTAATTCAAATTGAGCATTTTTAGCCATAACTCGCACAGATGTCCGAATTAGCTTTCGAAACCTGTTCCATTGTGTCCGGAACGCGGGATAAACCCTAGGTACGTCAGTTTCGGCGCGTAAATCGGAGTTCGGAATTTCCGGATGAATAGTGTTCGTCGGTTCCTTATAAATAGCACCACTCTCTTCATAATTTGATAAAAAAAAAACCCTAATTTGTTTGCCAGCCGCCTCTTTTATATGAATGGCCAGAATTGTCCCAATTTCATTCCTCAATCACTCACAATCCATTGACAATTAGGCGAAGTGTTCAACTGCAAGGTTGTAGAGGATAGAGAGGGCTTCAGATCCATACGGAGTTGATCGTGTTTGGAGCATCGGAGGGGGAGTATAGGGGGGCCGACGCACGTGAACTGCGCACGCAATTCGATGAGAGAGAGGGGGCCGAGCTTCGAGCTCTTCCTGGTGGTGGTAGCTTGCGTCGAGAGCTTCGAGATGGTAGTAGTGTGATCGAGTATAGTCGAGTATTGGCGATGCATAATTTAACCCTAATTTGCTATATTGGGTTCGGCTAAAACGTGCGTGTACTGGAGCTTGTTGCGTGATGATGAGGAAGAAGCAAATGCACGACTGAGATGAAGGGGGTGTGGGATCCAGTGGCTCTAGTTTGAATGGGTATTAAAATTGTTAAGTTTGTTGTAAATAGTTATATATAAATCGTGTACAAACTTCAATAATTCATAACTTTTTCATACGAGGTCGAAAATGCGCGAAACCAGTTGCGTTGGAATCGTATGGACGAGCACTACGCGATAGAGTTGGTTTGGAGTCGTTTGGAGTTAGTGAGAATTTTGGGCAAAATTAAACGTCCGTTTAATTTTATTCGAAATAAATCGCTAAAACGGAAATAAAACCAAGGTGAGAATTTCTCACTCAATCGAATCAGTTTCGATTTTATTTTAAATAGTTAGATTTAAAATATTTGAATGCATGTTTGAATGTTGATTGATATCTATTGATTGTTAAAATAGACATTATACGCCGTTAGTAAGCGGATGTTATTTATTAAAAACATATACCGCGAATATTTCATAAACAGTGAAATTGGTATTATATATATAGTAGCAATATATATATATTGGCATATGTATATATTGGAGTTATTGATTTCCCGCATTTATTTGTTTAGCGGATGAGACCCTATTACGCCGTTATTAAGCGGATAATATTTAATAAAAACATATACCGCGATAATTTCGTACTGGAGCGAAATTGGTATTGTGCTAATGTTTTTGGATGCAGGAAAACAGGTTGGAGGGATCCAACTGTATTCCTCAACAGTATTTATTTGATTTCAGATATTTTGATATTTGATGGATTTTCATATTGATATATGATATCCTTGTTGTCGTGATTGACTATTTGATGTGTAGCATCATTGGACCCAGATTTTGGAATTTTAAAATGATTTTAAAGTGATTTTTGAAAATATACTATATTTTTGGAATTGATCCATTTTAAATAAATAAACGATATGATTTTTAATGTTATAAAAATTTTGGTTTTTGAGAAATATGGTAAAAGGGTGATTTTTGAGAAATATGGGTTAATGATTTTATAAAATAGTTTAAATTGGATTTTTGAATATATTATGAAAAGTTTAAAAAAATAGGATTTATAAAATTTGATTATTTTATAAATCGAAATGATGAAATTATAAAGGAATAGATTTATAAAGGAATTTAAAGACGTTTAAAAAGAATAATATAAATTGATTTATATTAAGAGATTTATAAATGGATATTTATAAATTGAAATGTTGACATTATAAAACGAGTTTTTATAAGTGTTTGAATGAAGTGGAAATGAATTTCATAAATGAATGAAATTTATGGAATTATAAACTGTGAAGTTATAAAAGAAATTTATAAATAGTAAGATTTATAAATTTGGTGAAATTATTTGAAGAATAGATTGGTTAAATAAATGGATCTTATAAGTTATAAGATTTATAAATTGGAAAGTCTTTAAAAAGAACGATTTTGTAAAATAATCGTTTTATAAGTATTTAACTTATAATATGAACGTTTAGTTTATAATTTAGTTATAAACTGGAATAGGTTAATATGGAAATTATAAAAAGGAAGTTTTTATAAATAAATAGAAATGGAATTTATAAACGTTGTTTTATAAATTCACAAACGACTTATTTTGATAAGTAAATTGTTATGATTTATTTATGGGGTTATATTCACGTTTTTGACTGTGAATAATACTTTAAAATAAAATGAATAAAAAGATGAAATTGTTAATGAAGTATATTCACGTTTTTGAATAGCGAATAAGATGTTAAAGAAATTGTTTTGAATGTGATATTTCAAATAGAATTAAACCGATCTAACGATGTTTTAAAATGTGTTGAGATTCGAAACCATAGATTTCAACATTTATTGTTGAAATAGACGTTTCGAGAAATAGAAGGAGATGATGGACTATAACACTGTTGTTATAGTAAATGATTTCCGAAAGGAAATGTTTTGTATAGTATTGGGATTTATACATCTATTTTAATTTCGAATCCCTATACTAGTGATTTTGGGTTGTCGTAACAATGTTTTACGTAACATTCGTTTTGGCCCAAATAAATATGTTTAAGAGAATGATTTCCTTAAAGAATGAAATATATACTTAATTCCGATTTAAGTATACTGAATATTTTCCAAGTGTTGAAAATAAATAAAATTTGTGAATTACTTATGAATAAATAAGTATGGAAATGTTTTTCCCAATATAAAGTGAATATTAGAGAATTTATCTTTTTTGAAGATAAATTGAAATGAATAATTGAAACCGAATATTCATAGATATTGTGAAATGTAAATTCACTAAGGAATTTATAAAAGAAAGTGAAATTGGTTTAAAAATAAATATTGATTTATTTTTGAAGTGTTGAAATAATATATCTAGTGAAGATATTTTGGAAAATAAATAATTTGGAAAATTATTTGGAAACTGGTGATGTGTGCATATCCAGTGATAGTTCAATAACCGACTATCAATATTTCCCTTTGAATTGGTAATTGATGTGATTTGTTTGAATTTGAATGCCACACTTATTTTTGAATAAGCGCTCACTATTCGGGTTAACCGGGAAAGGACCATGGGGTCGTATAACCCATTTCGAATATGTGATAGGTCGTGTGAATTGCATTGAAGATCGGTGTTGAAGACCCGGTATTTGCGAGAGCGATAGGATGACCTGTCGATTTACTCTGCACCGAGTTGCTCCGGTATAGAGTTCTCCATATGTGATGGTGAATCCGATCAGGATTGTGAATATCCGGATTGCAAGGACTTCTTTGTAAGTGCCTTCGGTTTTGTTCGAGCCCGGAACAGACTTGTATGGATTGTGTGTCTGACATTACAAGTCGAGATATAAAGCCGATTTCTTTTAAATATATTTCTGTTGGTGGCGAAGAATTTATTCTTTTAGCTTAACACCCTTCTCTGAGACGTACGAGCTCAGAGGTTATATAGTTGAAGTTATCAGCGATATATTCCCAATTTGGTAATGTGACATGCTGAGTGATGCTGAAATGATCATTGTGTTGATTATTGTGATAGGATCATTTATTTGATCGTCTATCTTAGTGATCATTGTGTTGATCATTTGTTGACCCAAAGCATGGCTTTTGTATAAAGTATGTTTTTGTGGACGTGACTTCGTCGAGCCTCACACCCCGGAAATGGTCAAAACAGGAAAGATGCGGCAAGGTTATGAGGGGTAGCACCCTTTAGGGTATGTACATTTCCTTCTGGATAGAGATGGTATCATGGTATGGAGCCCAGATATTTAACCTATGTGGTTACTACGAATTTATTACTTTGTGGTTGTTGGTTTTCGGGATCCCGTGAGAAAGGTCGTTTACGATCGGGGAATAGCGTGCTCGTGTCAGTAGTTACCCAGTTAGGGGTAACCCGGCCTTGTGTTGGCAGAGTTCCGGTTTGGTTCTCGGGGATGTCTTTCCAGAGGCATTCTCATGTGGCAATGGGAAGTTCCTTGGCCTGACCATTTGTTGGAAATCCAAAGAAACAATACGTGACTTGTACGGTTTTAGTTGTATAACCTGCTATGGAATGTGGCGGTAACCTGCTATTGAACATAGTTAGCTATAGTAGGCATTGTTCGAAATGTCTATGCTGGCTAAGATTTATATTCTACTTTCGAAATGAATTTTTCCTACACTATACACTAGTAATAATATCAAATGTTCTTTTAAATGCGTATCAAGCATCTTTGACTATCATAAGGAGAAATCTCCTCCGATTCTACGTTTGCATTGTGTGTGTGTGCGGGAGGCCTTATGGTAGTCTCATTTTTAAAAGCATTGCGAATTGAATTTAAAAATATTCCTCTATTTTGATTTTAAAGATAAATAAACTGTTTTGAGTTCTCACACCAGTCACATGACTGACTTGGAGTTTATTGTTTTCCTTCCTAAACTCTGGGTGCCCACCAATTTTCACACGGGCAGTCAAGAGTTAGGTTTATCAGGATATTCTGGATATTCTGGAATTGCTAGAGGCAAGCTGGATGGCATGGCATATTACTAGTTTATATAGTATTTCTTTTTCCGCTGCACTATTTGTTGTTGTTGTACACTCTGATGATATGATGTAATGTAATGTATAAAATGTAATAACTGATAGTTCTTTGTTTAAAGATTATTCATTTATTATTATATGTTGTTCCGCTGCAAATTGTGAGATTCTGATGTGATTCTGCTGTTTTCTGTCCCGTCCTATTTTCTTTTCCCTCTATTCTCTTTTTCTTTCTATTTTTAAAATGTTCTATCTTCTGTCTTCTCTCCTCCCTAATTTCTATTTTCTATTTCCTTCTTTCCTATCTTTTTTTCTTCTTCTTTTTCTCTTCCTAAATTCTTTTTAAAACCCATAACATATTCGGTTTTTCGGCAACGAAAAATCACGTACGTTACATTTGGTATCGGAGCTTATGGTTAAGCGACAACCATGGTTCTGTTGGGTATTATTCATTAGAGATAGAGTCAGCAGTACTCTAGAATGAATTTGAGTGTAATAATAGCTATGAGAGCGTATTTGTTAATGAATATGAAATTGTTTTATATTGTGATGATTGGTTTATTGAGTGGCATATGAACCTTCGTCGGCGCAGCTTCGAAACTGAATCGAAGGGGTTTCTAAACACTTGAATAGAACAATTCGGCACAGTATTGTTTTAAATTGGGTAAATGAAATAATTTTACCTTGATTATATTTTATATATGAAGAAATAATTTTTCAGAATTATTAAAGTGTATGTAAGTTGATTGTTTAGTTGTTTGAATAATCTAAAAAAAATAATTGTATAAGCAAATGAATTATAAGAATTGAATTATAATTAAAGTGATTTACAATTGTGAAATAAACTTATATATATAAGAAGTGAAACTATATGAATATATTTATGAATATGAGTTGTAAACAAAAAAAAAAGTGAATTTAAAGTTAAATAAAAAGTTACTTTAGAATGTGGAAGCTGAAGTGATAGATATGAACTTGAGTTATATAAATGAAATTCAACTTTTGTAATAGAATTGAATGAATGGATTGACTATTAATCAATTAAATGTAAATTAAGTTGATATGGAATAATGGATATAAGTGTTAATTCATTAAAATCTAATGTTATTAGAAAGTTGAATAATTGAATATTAATCAATTAAATTAAACCAATTGTGAGCAAAGGAATTTGGTTGTAATAAATATACATTGGTTGTTATATGATTGTTAGTTGATTGTATATAAGTTCATTAAGTGTTAATGAAATTGGAAGCAATGAAATTGAATTAATGAAATTAGAAGCTAAATTAATTGAAATTCAAATTAGAAGTAAATAAATTTGAATAGAGTTGAACGTGAATTGGATTTAATTAGTGAATGCAAACTAATTAAAATTGAGAATGAATGTTGATAAAATCCAATGTTAATGAATCAAATGTGATTTGATATTGAAAACCAATTCATTGAATATTAATGAGAATATGAATGAATATTGATTTGGTTATGGATGATAGTTGGTTGATGTATGCATTCGTTGTTTGTTTCATTTGCTATATTAACATATATAGTTATTATGTTGCTATATGTTGTATATCGATACTATTATCTATATGCATGATTCTCATGTTGTTTGTTGAGTAATTAGTAGGTGCGGATCGCGTTTGCTTCGCATCTGGAGCTCGCTTTTGCGCTATATTAGCCGTATATGCTCGCTAATAAAATATAAGGTACATATCTCGGATTAAATATCGTACTTTTACACTTTTTTCCCTTCGGGATGCCTCATTACTTGATGAGATGTATATTTGTGATATATATACTGTCATTTTTTTCGGATCGAGCCGCGCAAAGGAGACTATGGCGAATTTTTCCGAAAATTTAAGGCGTTAGAAAAAATTTGAGAAAATTGGAAAAGTTTGAAAACTTAAACTTTGATTTTGGAATTGAAAGTTAAACTATAGTAGTTTGGTTTTGAAAAAGATAACTAAGTATGATTTGGAAAACTTAGTAAAGTATTATAAAAAGTTTAACTATGAATTTTGGAAAATTAATAAATTCTGTAACTTTTCTTACTGATAATTTCGAGGACGAAATTCTTTTAAGTGGGGAAGATTGTAACGACCCAGAATTTTTAGAAATTAAAATTTGAATATTTAATTAATTTTAAATATTAATAAGTGAATTTATAAGTCGAATAAATTTTATTTCGATTTATTGGATTTAATTGGATAATTAAATCGATAATTTAATACGTTAAATTATGGAAATAATTGAAAATATAGTTAAATATGATTGAAAATGATTTGGGAAATTTTATTTTATCATATTGAAGTTAGAACAATATTTTAGAACTTTTAAAAATCGAATTAAAAGTTAATTTGTGAAAATTGAATATTTTAATATTAAAATCGACTAGTGAAAATAGTCAATTTTTGAACAGTCTCAGAATTGAACGAAACCAGTTCCATTGGATCCGTAATAGTTAGTTATTACCGGATTTCAAATTTCGTGTCAATTGGAGTTATCGTTTGATCGTGGCAGCTCGAAACACATCGATTTATTTTTAATTTAAATTTGACGAGCTAAAATAGCCATTTTTCAAAAAGTCTCGGATTTCGATGAAACCAGTTTCATCGGATCCGTAATGTGATATTATTATAAGGTTTCAAATTTCAAGTCAATTGGATTTACCGTTTGTCCTGTACGAATTAAAACGCCTAGAAAATCGCTTAAATCGGTTTAATTCAAATTGAGCGTTTTTAGCCATAACTCGCACAGATGTCTGAATTAGCTTTCGAAACCTGTTCCATTGTGTCCGAAACGCGGGATAAACCCTAGGTACATCAGTTTCGACGCGTAAATCGGAGTTCGGAATTTCCGGATGAATAGTGTTCGTCGGTTCCTTATAAATAGCACCACTCTCTTCATAATTTGATAAAAAAAAACCCTAATTTGTTTGCCAGCCGCCTCTTTTATATGAATGGCCAGAATTGTCCCAATTTCATTCCTCAATCACTCACAATCCATCGACAATTAGGCGAAGTGTTCAACTGCAAGGTTGTAGAGGATAGAGAGGGCTTCAGATCCATACGGAGTTGATCGTGTTTGGAGCATCGGAGGGGGAGTATAGGGGGGCCGACGCAAGTGAACTGCGCACGCAATTCGATGAGAGAGAGGGGGCCGAGCTTCGAGCTCTTCCTGGTGGTGGTAGCTTGCGTCGAGAGCTTCGAGATGGTAGTAGTGTGATCGAGTATAGTCGAGTATTGGCGATGCATAATTTAACCCTAATTTGCTATATTGGGTTCGGCTAAAACGTGCGTGTACTGGTGCTTGTTGCGTGATGATGAGGAAGAAGCAAATGCACGGCTGAGATGAAGGGGGTGTGGGATCCAGTGGCTCTAGTTTGAATGGGTATTAAAATTGTTAAGTTTGTTGTAAATAGTTATATATAAATCGTGTACAAACTTCAATAATTCATAACTTTTTCATACGAGGTCGAAAACGGGCGAAACCAGTTGCGTTGGAATCGTATGGACGAGCACTACGCGATGGAGTTGGTTTGGAGTCGTTTGGAGTTAGTGAGAATTTTGGGCAAAATTAAACGTCCGTTTAATTTTATTCGAAATAAATCGCTAAAACGGAAATAAAACCAAGGTGAGAATTTCTCACTCAATCGAATCAGTTTCGATTTTATTTTAAATAGTTAGATTTAAAATATTTGAATGCATGTTTGAATGTTGATTGATATCTATTGATTGTTAAAATAGACATTATACGCCGTTAGTAAGCGGATGTTATTTATTAAAAACATATACCGCGAATATTTCATAAACAGTGAAATTGGTATTATATATATAGTAGCAACATATATATATTGGCATATGTATATATTGGAGTTATTGATTTCCCGCATTTATTTGTTTAGCGGATGAGACCCTATTACGCCGTTATTAAGCAGATAATATTTAATAAAAACATATACCGCGATAATTTCGTACTGGAGCGAAATTAGTATTGTGCTAATGTTTTTGGATGCAGGAAAACAGGTTGGAGGGATCCAACTAGATTCCTCAACAGTATTTATTTGATTTCAGATATTTTGATATTTGATGGATTTTCATATTGATATATGATATCGTTGTTGTCGTGATTGACTATTTGATGTGTAGCATCATTGGACCCAGATTTTGGAATTTTAAAATGATTTTAAAGTGATTTTTGAAAATATACTATATTTTTGGAATTGACCCATTTTAAATAAATAAACGATATGATTTTTAATGTTATAAAAATTTTGGTTTTTGAGAAATATGGTAAAAGGGTGATTTTTGAGAAATATGGGTTAATGATTTTATAAAATAGTTTAAATTGGATTTTTGAATTTATTATGAAAAGTTTAAAAAAATAGGATTTATAAAATTTGATTATTTTATAAATCGAAATGATGAAATTATAAAGGAATAGATTTATAAAGGAATTTAAAGACGTTTAAAAAGAATAATATAAATTGATTTATATTAAGAGATTTATAAATGGATATTTATAAATTGAAATGTTGACATTATAAAACGAGTTTTTATAAGTGTTTGAATGAAGTGGAAATGAATTTCATAAATGAATGAAATTTATGGAATTATAAACTGTGAAGTTATAAAAGAAATTTATAAATAGTAAGATTTATAAATTTGGTGAAATTATTTGAAGAATAGATTGGTTAAATAAATGGATCTTATAAGTTATAAGATTTATAAATTGGAAAGTCTTTAAAAAGAACGATTTTGTAAAATAATCGTTTTATAAGTATTTAACTTATAATATGAACGTTTAGTTTATAATTTAGTTATAAACTGGAATAGGTTAATATGGAAATTATAAAAAGGAAGTTTTTATAAATAAATAGAAATGGAATTTATAAACGTTGTTTTATAAATTCACAAACGACTTATTTTGATAAGTAAATTGTTATGATTTATTTATGGAGTTATATTCACGTTTTTGACTGTGAATAATACTTTAAAATAAAATGAATAAAAAGATGAAATTGTTAATGAAGTATATTCACGTTTTTGAATAGCGAATAAGATGTTAAAGAAATTGTTTTGAATGTGATATTTCAAATAGAATTAAACCGATCTAACGATGTTTTAAAATGTGTTGAGATTCGAAACCATAGATTTCAACATTTATTGTTGAAATAGACGTTTCGAGAAATAGAAGGAGATGATGGACTATAACACTGTTGTTATAGTAAATGATTTCCGAAAGGAAATGTTTTGTATAGTATTGGGATTTATATATCTATTTTAATTTCGAATCCCTATACTAGTGATTTTGGGTTGTCGTAACAATGTTTTACGTAACATTCGTTTTGGCCCAAATAAATATGTTTAAGAGAATGATTTCCTTAAAGAATGAAATATATACTTAATTCCGATTTAAGTATACTGAATATTTTCCAAGTGTTGAAAATAAATAAAATTTGTGAATTACTTATGAATAAATAAGTATGGAAATGTTTTTCCCAATATAAAGTGAATATTAGAGAATTTATCTTTTTTGAAGATAAATTGAAATGAATAATTGAAACCGAATATTCATAGATATTGTGAAATGTAAATTCACTAAGGAATTTATAAAAGAAAGTGAAATTGGTTTAAAAATAAATATTGATTTATTTTTGAAGTGTTGAAATAATATATCTAGTGAAGATATTTTGGAAAATAAATAATTTGGAAAATTATTTGGAAACTGGTGATGTGTGCATATCCAGTGATAGTTCAATTACCGACTATCAATATTTCCCTTTGAATGGGTAATTGATGTGATTTGTTTGAATTTGAATGCCACACTTATTTTTGAATAAGCGCTCACTATTCGGGTTAACCGGGAAAGGACCATAGGGTCGTATAACCCATTCCGAATATGTGATACGTCGTTGTGAATTGCATTGAAGATCGGTGTTGAAGACCCGGTATTTGCGAGAGCGATAGGATGACCTGTCGATTTACTCTGCACCGAGTTGCTCCGGTATAGAGTTCTCCATATGTGATGGTGAATCCGATCAGGATTGTGAATATCCGGATTGCAAGGACTTCTTTGTAAGTGCCTTCGGTTTTGTTCGAGCCCGGAACAGACTTGTATGGATTGTGTGTCTGACATTACAAGTCGAGATATAAAGCCGATTTCTTTCAAATATATTTCTGTTGGTGGCGAAGAATTTATTCTTTTAGCTTAACACCCTTCTCTGAGACGTACGAGCTCAGAGGTTATATAGTTGAAGTTATCAGCGATATATTCCCAATTTGGTAATGTGACATGCTGAGTGATGCTGAAATGATCATTGTGTTGATTATTGTGATAGGATCATTTATTTGATCGTCTATCTTAGTGATCATTGTGTTGATCATTTGTTGACCCAAAGCATGGCTTTTGTATAAAGTATGTTTTTGTGGACGTGACTTCGTCGAGCCTCACACCCCGGAAATGGTCAAAACAGGAAAGATGCGGCAAGGTTATGAGGGGTAGCACCCTTTAGGGTATGTACATTTCCTTCTGGATAGAGGTGGTATCATGGTATGGAGCCCAGATATTTAACCTATGTGGTTACTACGAATTTATTACTTTGTGGTTGTTGGTTTTCGGGATCCCGTGAGAAAGGTCGTTTACGATCGGGGAATGGCGTGCTCGTGTCAGTAGTTACCCAGTTAGGGGTAACCCGGCCTTGTGTTGGCAGAGTTCCGGTTTGGTTCTCGGGGATGTCTTTCCAGAGGCATTCTCATGTGGCAATGGGAAGTTCCTTGGCCTGACCATTTGTTGGAAATCCAAAGAAACAATACGTGACTTGTACGGTTTTAGTTGTATAACCTGCTATGTAATGTGGCGGTAACCTGCTATTGAACATAGTTAGCTATAGTAGGCATAGTTCGAAATGTCTATGCTGGCTAAGATTTATATTCTACTTTCGAAATGAATTTTTCCTACACTATACACTAGTAATACTATCAAATGTTCTTTTAAATGCGTATCAAGCATCTTTGACTATCATAAGGAGAAATCTCCTCCGATTCTGCGTTTGCATTGTGTGTGTGTGCGGGAGGCCTTATGGTAGTCTCATTTTTAAAAGCATTGCGAATTGAATTTAAAAATATTCCTCTATTTTGATTTTAAAGATAAATAAACTGTTTTGAGTTCTCACACCAGTCACATGACTGACTTGGAGTTTATTGTTTTCCTTCCTAAACTCTGGGTGCCCACCAATTTTCACACGGGCAGTCAAGAGTTAGGTTTATCAGGATATTCTGGATATTCTGGAATTGCTGGAGGCAAGCTGGATGGCATGGCGTATTACTAGTTTATATAGTATTTCTTTTTCCGCTGCACTGTTTGTTGTTGTTGCTGTACACTCTGATGATATGATGTAATGTAATGTATAAAATGTAATAACTGATAGTTCTTTGTTTAAAGATTATTCATTTATTATTATATGTTGTTCCGCTGCGAATTGTGAGATTCTGATGTGATTCTGCTGTTTTCTGTCCCGTCCTATTTTCTTCTGTTTTTCTTTTCCCTCTATTCTCTTTTTCTTTCTATTTTTAAAATGTTCTATCTTCTGTCTTCTCTCCTCCCTAATTTCTATTTTCTATTTCCTTCTTTCCTATCTTTTTTTCTTCTTCTTTTTCTCTTCCTAAATTCTTTTTAAAACCCATAACATATTCGGTTTTTCGGCAACGAAAAATCGCGTACGTTACATCTAACATGAAATACTAAATATAAAACTTATATGAAACCCGGGTAACTCGTATCTCACAATGAGTTCTTAACTTGCCAAAGTCAAATAAAACTTACAATCATATCTAAGTATTATTACTCAGATTAAATGACCAAATTTACATCATTTATTCCTTTTCAGCCTAATTATTTCAAAATCAAATCCATAAAGAATTATTGTAGGTTCCAAATCGAAGTGGTTTTGGGTATGTACTGATACCCGACCTCGGTCTCTTCGAATTCAATATCAACTTAAAAACAAACCTGTTTAAGTTTTAAACAATTCCATTTATATCCAGAATTACATATTTACCTAGCTATTTATCACAGATAGACAAAACATATTATTCCAGTTCAGTCCAAACATATCATATCACATAGCATCACAAATCACTTATCAGAGATTCCAAGGCATACAATATCATTCAATCATTCATAAGAATGATTAATTTGTGTTACCTGGGTATTTGACCATGTAACAAGGGGCTCGGCATAAGCACCATTTGGCATTGGGAGTATCGTTCGACACTCCAACCTCGTTCGGCATTCCAGCCTAGCTCGGCATAGAGCCTCGATCGGCATAGCAGGGTCATTCGGTATGAACTTTGCTCGGCATTTAGTATTGTTCGACAGAAGTCTCGACCGACACGAAGACTCATTCGAAAGGAGTCTCGACCGGCATGAAGCCTTGTTTAGCAGAAGTCTCGACCGACATGAAGACTCGTTCAGCAAAAGTCTCGACTGGCATGAAGCCTTCTTCGGTAGGAGCCTCACTCGGCATTCATACCCCATTTGGCACTCTAGTCTCGTTCGGCATTCCAGCCTCGTTCGGCATTCCAGCCTTGTTCGGCCTACACACTTAACTCAATCCACTGCCTCATTCGGCATAGAGGTGCCGACCAGCTTGGATATGTGGCTCAGCATTTGCCGTTCGGTATTTACGGCTCAGCACACGGAAGTCACTCACCGCAGGCCAAGGTATCTTGCTCCTAGTCCTATTAGGGAAGTCCAACCCATCTTCGTCTATAAATAGAGGGGCAGCGGCACAGTGAAAGGGACATTTTTTCGAGAACACTGGGGTGACTCTGCTGCATTCAAGACTCATCCTTCTTTACTTAAAAATTGTATTCAAGTAGTTAGTGAACGGTTGTATCTGTAATCAATCATTGAGTAAAGCAATAAAGATTAACATCAAAGTGGACGTAGGCAGTTACGCCGAACCACTATAAATCCGGTGTTCTTGTCTTTGCGTTTAATTTAGCATACAACTCTCTTTTTTAATTTACTTTCTTCATTAATCTCTCTACATAATCCTTCCTAAGGTTGTTAGTGACCAATTCTGGTGCTAACATTTTAGTGTTTTCACCGAGAATCGAATTCTCAGGCCGTTAGGATCTGCTTTGCAGCTACTGAAAATAAATCCACCGAAGGAGATCTAAGTCATTCACAGGACGTTCATTGATTCTACTCAGAGTTCCTATCAATAACTCTACTATGGGAAGACCACGTACCCGATCAGCCTCTCATAATGTGGACGTCAACGAGACTGCTCGCGTACAACAGTTAGGACCTAGCAACCAACAAGCAAATCTAGGTGCAGGTACTGCCGGAGCTTATAACCAGACGGAAGTTGTTACAAGGACAAAGTTCAAAGACTAGATGAGAGAACTCATGGAAAGTAGAAGACAACTCGCTGAGCAGATTCAAGCTAACGCTAACCTGATGACTCAACTTACTCAACAACAGCATCAGAATGTTGGAGGTAGCCCTGCTCCTTATTCTTCATCTGATAGCTCGACTTCATTCGATGAACCTCCCAGGCCTAGACGTCATAAAACTGAAACTGCACAAGTAGGTGCTACTGATCGATCAACCAGGGATCAATCACATCTTGGAGACCACATCCAAGTCGAAAAAGGAAACTTAAGAGCGGAAGCATGTGCGGAGACCGGACGCCTGGCTCACCAAGATCCTAATGAAGCTGGCCTTCAAGATACACGTTTGGCAGATCACCTGTAGAAGGGACATCAACCTAAGCGGTCTCATAAAACAGAACCCAACCTTCCATCCTCCATACAAACTCCGGGCTTATCAGCTATGGTCAAGTAGTTAACGAGGGAAAATCAAGGCCTAACCAACGAAAATTAAGGGATATCCAGGAGTCATACTCCATTCACCGATACCATTCTACATGCCAAGTATCCCAGAAAGTTTAGCATGCCAACCATCCCTGCCTACGAAGGAAAGACCGATCCCAGGCAGCATGTGATGAGGTACGAATGGATGATGGATTCAGCCAGAGCAAATGACGCGACCAAGTGTAGATGCTTTCCAATTACCTTATCCCGAATCGCTACCATGTGGTTCACTCGACTTCCTCCACGGTATATATCTAGCTTCGATGAATTGGCGATGAAATTTGTGGAACAGTTCAGGATATATGCCACTTGTCCCAAGGATGTGATGTCCTTATCTAGTGTAATCCAGGCTCCGGGGGAGTCGTTGAAAGAATATTTGCAAAGGTTTCATGTTGCGGCTACTGAAGTTAGCAACCTTAATGACCACGCAATTTTGATGGTGGTAATGCAAGGTGTAGATCCGAATTTAGAATTTGGAGATTGGTTGGTAGGAAAACCTCCAACCACGCTGGAGCATTTCTATGCAAAGGCTCATCAATTCATAAGAAGAGAAGAAGCTAGATGGACGAGGCGAGATAAGGCACCAGGGCCTGTTCAGGAGATTGTGAAAAGCAACATCGCCGTAAAACAATTCGACGATAACTCAGGAATGGTTCAAGTCAACGTCCAGAATAAGCCTGGGCAATCTAAATGTACGGAGGAGGAAATCCCAGAAAGAAAAGAGGAGCAGGGAAATGTAAGCCAAGGATTCCAGCCTACAATGAATACACCCTACTGAATGCATCTCTTGAAAATATTTACCTGTCAACTTGTAACACTTTCAAATACATAAAGCCATGCCCAAAGGAGTCCACAGAGGAACAGAAGCGGACAGGGAAGTACTGTCGCGTCCATGAAACATATGGGCACAATACAGAGGAGTGTAGACACCTCCACGACGCCATAGAAAAGTTGATCAGACATAAAAAGCTACAGGAATTTGTCAAGAACCTACAAGAGGGTAGGCAAGAAACATCAGACCCCGAATGCGGGCCGGCTCCACGCCAACAAGAGAAGCCTACCTGAACCGTGGGTAGATTGATCATAAACATGATAGTCGGAGGACCTCATCCTGTAGACAAGAATTGGCAGGAGATGGAGCGATATGCTAACCCCTTAAGGCATGCAGATTATGAGTGTTGTTCGAATGTGAAGGATGGGACCCCCTAAAGCAACAACACATGATGACAGATGATATAATGTTTAGGAGCCGAGATGCGGATAAGGTGGAGGCTCCTACCATCGACCCGATGGTCATATCTGCGACGATCGGGCCAACATATGTCAAAATAATTTTAATTTGTTGTGAAATCTCCATTAACATCATCTTCAAAAAGACATATGACCAAATGAAGATGGAGACAAAATATTTAAATCCATCTAAAGCCGTATCCATTGCTTTAATGGTGTAGCGATCGTTGCGATGGGGTATGTTGAGTTGCCAGTTGAACTGGAAGAAGGTGAGCGTAGGAGGGTGCAAATCCTACCGTTTATAGTGCTGGATGTTGATTCTCCGCATAATGTGTTTCTGGGTCGGCCAGCCCTGGCAGAGTTTATGGCCGCTTTGGCCCCATGGTGTTTGACATTAAAATTTCCAATAGACAAAGGAGTCGGTGTGGTGCATGGCGATCAGGCGATCGGTCACGCTTGTTATGTGGCTGAGCTAAGAGAGGCCCATCGGCGAGAGAAAGGAAAGGTAACGTACAGCTCCGTCCGCATCCGGTATACTAGCAATTGACAAGTAGTGCCCGAGCCCTGGCTTGGGCGACACTCTCGGATCTATCGAGACATAGATCCGAGAGATGATGATGGGGAACCCAGGAAAGCAAAAGCGGTACTGACTGAACTAACGATTGACATTCCAGTCAGCCGAGATGACCCATCACGTGTTCTTAAGATTGGATCGCAACTCGACGCGTCAATGGCCGAGGTTCTCATTGATTTCCTCCGAGCGAACCTAGATGTTTTCGCTTGGACACATTCTGATATGTGCGGGATTTCTCTCGCTATTGCGAGCCATATGTTGAACATAGACCCGAAGTACGTTCCTGTAAAACAGAAAAGGAGAGGCATGGACCTGGAGAGATCTGCTGCTCCCAGAGAGGAGGTGGACAAACTCAAAGATAATGGGTTCGTCCACGATGCCCTCTACCCTAAATGGGTGTCCAACCCAGTGCTAGTAAGGAAAGCGAACGAGAAGTGGAGAACTTGCGTTGATTAGTCTGATTTAAATAAAGCATGCCCGAAGGATAGTTTCCCTTTACCCAGAATCAACCAGCTCGTCGACTCTAGGGCTAGACACGAGTTATTGTCATTTATGGATGCGTACTCGGGATATAATCAGATCCCGATGCACATTTCAGACCAAGAACACACCAGTTTTGTCACAGATGTGGGGCTATATTGCTATGTAGTAATGTCTTTCGGATTGGAAAACGCAGGAGCAACTTATCAGCGTCTGGTGAATCGAATGTTTAAAGACCAGATTGGTAGAATGATGGAAGTCTATGTGGATGACATGCTCGTGAAGTCATGACAGTCAAACGACCACATTCGAGACTTAGCAGAGATGTTTGATTATACTCAGACATTATGTGATGAAGATCAATCCTTTGAAATGTTCCTTTGGCATTGCGTCAGGGAAGTTTTTGGGTTTTATTGTGAATGCACAGGGAATTGAGGCTGACTCGGAAAAGATTCAAGCTATTCGAGGCATACAAGTGCCAAAAACTATAAAACAAGTGCAAAGCTTAAATGGGAAGGTGGCCATGCTGAGTCGATTCATATCCAGAGCCACAGATAAGTGTATCCCATTCTTCGATGCAATAAAGAAAGGAAAGAGAAATTTCGAGTGGACATCCTGTTTGCACAAAAAATGGACAAACACTTCCAAGTCGTATGAATTAGTTGATTTTATGTTGTTTCTAGTGGTTTGGGTGATTTATGCAAATATATATAAAAAGCAGGGACTAAACTGTAAAAGACACAGATTTATAGTGGTTCGGCCAGAACGTGCCTACGTCCACTTTATATGATATTCTCCTTTTTCTTTCAGATTACAAATACAAAGCTTTGTATATAAGTATATGAAAGTTGTTTGAAAGTTCCTTCCGTGCTTGAGCTCTCCAACTTGTCTGCCATTGTTGTACCCCTGCCCCTCTATTTATAGAGTGAGGCTGGGGGCAGGGGTCCTGGATGTATATAGCTGCTGGTGGGCTTGGGCTGAAGCAATCTGGTCTGGCACATCTGGTTCGGCGTTCCTTTGTTCGGCCGGGTTTGGAGAATTTTGGTTCGGCGTGGTCTGGTCCGGTAGACGTTGGATCGGTGGAGTTTGGACCGGTGATGGATGGTTCGGTAGTGAGTGTGGCGTGGTTGGTTCGGCAGGTGATGGAGAATGCTCGGTTCGGCAGGTGATGGAGAATGCTCGGTTCGGCAGGGGGAGTTGGACCGGTAGGACTTGGACCGGTGTGGGTGATTCGGTGATGTTGGTCCGGTTCGGTAGGTGGGTTGGCCCCGTGTGGTTCGGCTGTGTTATGGACCGGTGTTGGTGGAGGATAGGGTTTGGTTCTGTAGTAGGTTGATTTACTCGATGGATTTGGTTCGGTGAAGGGTGGAAACATATGGGTGAAAACACACCCAACACTTGCCCCCCAAAGTGGGGCATATACTCGTATATGCCGTGCTTTGTTTACTTGGACAACCTCATCCGGCCCGAAAAACCGAACCGGTTTGTTCGGCCGTCCAACTCTCCCCTATAAGTAGGAGTACCAGTCCTTCGCTATTTCTCACCAAACGAAGTAGCCGAATCAGATTCTAAGTGGATCGCCGAATTAGCTATCGTACCGGACCAATCTTGACTACCGGATCAGGTAACTGCCGAATGTCCCTTCTTCACCCTTCTCTCTTCTTTTTTTTTAATGCCGAATGTTTGGCACTGGGAATGCCGAATGAATCTCGGCATTGGAAATGCCGAATGAATCAAGGTTTTTCGAATGCCGAATGAAATAAGGTACTCTGAATGCCGAATGAAATTACCACCGGATGAGCTCGGGGAGTGTAGTGCCGAACGACCTCTCGCCTTGCTGTACCAATGAAATTAAAGGCTTTCAACGCCGAATGGACTTTAATCTCAACCTTTGTGTTTTGAACTGCGAGTGAAAACCCCTGGCTGCATGTACTTGTTTGCTTGTATTTCCATATTCCTTGTTCTAATTTGTTCTTCCGGTGTTTGCAGATAATGTCTCGCAAAGCAGAAACTCGATCAGATAAACGGAAGTCTAAGGGCGAAGGAGAGTCCTCCTCCGTGCCCCCAGCCCAGCCAAGATCGGAACGTCATGGACCTGCCCCGAGGTCGCTAGTAGATGGGTATGGCCCTCAGGAGCTTCTGAACTCTCCGCCTGACTGTTTTCCTAGCTCCCTCAGAGAGGAGCAGCTTGATGTCATTTCTCGTTCCTTTGGGATTGACAGAGCGCGCATGCTATTGCCGGGGGATGGAGTTATGCCATATGACCCTCCTGAAGGATATTTCGCTTACAGCAGATACCACTGTATGTGTGGGGCCATTCCTCCTATCAATGCCTGGATAATCCGCTTCATCACCTATCTGAAGGTGGCCCCTTTCCAGCTCCAGCCCAACTCCTACGCTATCTTGGTGTGCTTATTCGTTATCTTCCAGAGAAAGTATGGGCGCCCCCTTCCAACCGGGATATTCGATATTTATATAACTTAAGAGGTTATAAGAAGGGGTCTCCGTACATTAGCTTGGAAGCAGCCGTTCCCTTTAAACCGGTCCTAGACCTGTATTCGAAGCTCAGTATGTTTAAGAAAGAATGGTTTTTATCAAGGATGACTCCGTTTCCTTCTGCCTTTTCACTTCTGGCTGTAAGTTGAACTCCATTTGTAGTTTTTTTTGTCTCGGCTGCAATGCTCCTTCTTATATGCTTTTATTTCTTACCAACGACAGGTGGCTTTGCAGTCGTGGAGAACGATTCCTTGGTTCGGATGGCTGCGGAAATAAGGGCCATTCCGGGACGGGATCGGTCGGCTTCTTACCTGATCAGGAACGCTACTCTCCTGGAGCACAACTTGATCCTGCCACACCAGTCCGTGGTTAAGCAGAGAGATACGGCTGAGGAGAAGGCGGCCAAAGCCATGGAAGGGGCCATGGTGAAAAGCGGCAAGAGGGAACCTTTCACAAGGCCTCCAGCTGTCGGAGGGAAGAAGCTCAAGAAGTCCGACGGCCCTTCTCCTAGCACTTGCCCAATTGCTCCGGGGGAGGAAGATGTGGAGGAGGATAGAGGTGAGGGTGAAGGAGGCGATGGACAGAGCGGTAGTGGCATTGGTGCCTTAACCTCCGGGCAAGCGGGAGGGACTCATGAGTGGACGGATGATGCTTTCCGTCAAGCTTTTGGGGAGTCGGAGGGAGGATCGGCTTTGGTTGAGAAGGCAAAGGAGGTTGACAAGGCTGGGGCTGGTGCCGATCCATTCTCTAAGAGTTCTTCAGCTAAGGCGACTCCAGCGATTCAAGGTGAACTTTTGACTTCTGCAGACTCCATTTACGATAGGGACTTAGGAATATTTTATGGTTCGCTTCCGTCCTGGAATGAGATTCAGGACTTATTGCAGTATCCTACTCCTCCGCAGGGTTTGTATAATAGATGTGCCTTCTCACTCTTTTTAACTTAACATATTTCTTGAATTATGGATCATTGTATGTTCGTAACACTTGTTCTTTATTCCAGGGGCAGGCGAGGTGGCCAAGACTTCAGACGTTCGACACCGCCTTGAACAATACAAGTTACTCAGAGCCTCTGCCAAGCCTAAGCCTCCTACTAACCGTCCTGGAGACGTAGTTGGCTATCGCCCCCTTCTCGGAGTTATCGAAGAAGACATTCAGAAGAGGAAGAGGAGACGTTCTTTGCTTGGTTCTCCACTTGGTCCTCAACCCCCAGTCTAACCCATTCACGATATTACTGAGGAAGGTACTGGGTTTCTGCCTTCCCCACATCCGTCAGAAAATCCAACCGTCACCCCGATAGATTGCCCTGATTTGGCACGCAACCCATTTGCCGGTCACCCTGATCTGGACCCGAGTTCTCAGGATATTTCATTTGATGAGGCCACGGGTGAGCACCTTCTTCCCCGCAACCCCATGGTACGAGTGCTTGATGAGGCAAGTCCCTAGACCTTGATTTGCTTACTACTCGGATAGTTACCATGGGGGACGAAGCCAAGGCTAATATTGACCGGGTTGCGGAGGAGACCAGGAAGTTGATGGATCATCATTCCCGACTGGTCAAGGCTAGAGAGGAGATTGGGAGTGCTAACATCCGACTACGGTTAATGGTTTCTGATCAAGCCAAGCAGCTCGCTGATCAGGCCATTCAGATTTCTCAGCACGAGGCAGCCTCCAGGCGGTTGAAGGAGACTATGGAAGAGGCTAGTAGGGCAGAACTACGAAAGATGGAGGCCGCCTGCAAGGAGCGGATTGACATAGCCATTGCTACGGTGGACGAGGTCCGGAGGGGGGATCTCGAGCAGGTAGAGGAGTTATCTGGGAGGCTTGAGGCCGCAGAGCTTGCTCAGGCCAGGCTAAAGGAAGAGATGGAAGAAATGAGGAGGTCTCTCCAGGCTGATCGCTTGAGATATCGATCGGAGAGGGATGTTGCCATCGCTAAGTTGCTGTCCTCCGAGGCCCGGGTGAGGGAGTTTGAGGAGAATGAGGGGATGATGGATGAGATGTTGCAGGATATGTGCTTCCGTACTTGGAAGCAGGGTAATCTATCCTGGATGGATGACTATCCCCGGATCATGGCTAGGATATATCTCCGGGTTTTGGAGGAGGCCAAGGCTGGTGCGGATAAGGAAGGTGGAGCGGCATTCAGGATGGATGTGGTTATCGCGCAGTTCTCAAAGGAGGAGAAGCTAGCGGTGAAGGAGGGAATGCGGCTACTTGCCGCGGAGGAAGCCGGTGTGCAGTTGGGGGATGAGGACCAAGAAGCGGGTATTGGTGAGTTTTTCCTTTTTAGCTTTTCATAACTTGATCGTTCGTTGTTGGCTTAATGGACACTTTTCCTGAATTGGACAGGTGGGGCCTCTGGTCATCATGCTGGGAGCTCCGATCCTGCAGTCAAGTAGATTCGAAGAGCTGGTAGGACGAGGGTGGAGCACTGGTGCAGTTGGTTATTTCATTTAGCCTGCTTGACATTCCTGTACATGCTAGTTCAAAACATTAATGTACTCTCAAGTTGTAATTATGCTATTGAACGTCCCTATGTAAGCTTATAACGTAAGCTAATTCTGTTATATTTTGAATGCTGTTATTATTTTGAAGTGCTGTATAAAAAACATAGTTATGCATAGGCCTGTGATTTAATTATGTTTGATGTTAAGCTTTTGCTTGAAATATAATCTCATGTTTTGCAATGTTACGAATAAGTCATAGCTACATGATTATGTACAAGAAAAAAGAGTACCGCCCTTCATGTTCTGGTTACAGGGAGTAGCTTTGGACATCTTGTGTAATTGACCATGGATGCGGCGGAGTGCCTTGTCACCCAGTTTGCGGGCTCAGATTCTCGTGAGCGAATGCCTCCTATTTAGTGTCCTGTACTTTGGGGACCGTTATGCAGGATACAAGAAAAGTATTTAAATGGAATGGAAATATAGGAAAAGTAAAACTTCCAGTCACGGAAGGCCATCGATATGCTTAAGTTTGTGGCAAACGGGTTTTGTAGTCACTTTCCCTAGCTGTGGGTCTTGGAGACATTTGTCACCCATCTTACGCCTCCGCGGGGATTTTATCTTTTTTACCACAACCGCACTTAAGACATCTCGGAGCCGAGATCGCGCACAGTAACTACCCAAGCCATTATGGCCCGTAATCGTGGGTATTATTCGATTTACTGTGGTCGGCTAGCGTGGGTGCCGATCGTCAACCGTGAACTACCCCTGGCTGTCCACACCTTATGTTGGGGCTTAAAGTAGGTTCACAGTTGCCGGCGAGCCGAACGCCGTAATGAGCTGCCATCGGCTATAGTCGACCTTTGTGATGGCTTATAATCGGCTCATTACAGTTGGCTTTGAGGGCAGTCGCGAGCAATGAGTTAACCTGCAGCAGAGGGATGCTGGAGCAAAAGTGTCTCATTGGCGAGTGCATAGAATCGCATAGTACATGTTGAGTCTTGTCCAGGTGAAGTTACGCCATGAATTACGTAGGGTCCGTCCCATATTGGGTCTAGTGCTCCGGGGCGCGGGAAAATCCGCTTGAGGACAAGATCTCCTTCTTGTAAGCTGTGGTGCTTGACTTTGGAGTTGTATTGTGCTGCAACTTTTTGCTTATGAGCTGCTGCTTTGAGTGTTGCATCGTTTCTTCTCTCCTCAATTAGATCCAAAGACATGAGGAGGAGTTCTTCGTTCTCTTCCGGGTTGTAGTGGATCCTACGGTGAGAGGGCACTATAGTTTCAACTGGGAGCATGGCCTCCGATCCGTATGCCAAAGAGAAAGGAGTATGCCTTGTTGAAGTTCTGTAAGATGTGCGATAGGCCCAAAGTGCCGTAGGAAGTTGATCCACCCAAGCGCCCTTTGACTTTTCAAGTTTCTTCTTGATCAGTGTTTTGAGAATTTTGTTGACAGCTTCGACTTGGCCGTTTGCCTGGGGATAAGCCACGGACGAGAAGCTTTTGTGAATTCCGTGCTCTTGGCACCAGTTAGTGAATTCCTCGCTGTCAAACTGAAGTCCATTGTCTGATATGATTTTGAGTGGTACTCCGTACCTGCACAGAACATTTTTGATCAAGAAGTTAATGACTTTTGTCGAAGATATTTTATTTAGAGATTCTGCTTCCACCGATTTGGTGAAATAGTCGACTGCTACTATAGCATATTTAGCTCCGCCTCGGCCCATTGGCAGTTCACCAATCAAGTCAATTCCCCATACTGCAAAGGGTCAAGGGCTAGTCATTTGAGTGATCTCATTTGTTGGTAGTCGAGGAATTTTGGCAAATTTCTGACATCTGTCGCATCTCTTGACGAAGTCCAAGGCATCTTTGTTTAAAGTGGGCCAGTAATATCCATATCGGAGTATCTTCTTTGCCAGAGTCTGCCCTCCGGTGTGATCTCCGCAACTTCCTTGATGGATGTTGGATAAGACTTCCCTGGCTTCCCTTCCAGCGATACACCTTAATAAGGGATTAGAGAAGCCGCGCTGATAGATGATGCCTGCTTGTAATGTATAACAGGAAGCTTTCCTCAAGATTTCCTTGATTTCGTTATGCCTGTCAGGCAGTGTGCCATCTTGTAAATAATTCTGGATAGGAGTCATCCAAGTTTCTTCGTCGATCGCAGCTATCAGATTCACTTGCTCGAAACTTGAGGCCGGTTGTTTTGAGATGGTTAATGCTCCGAAGATAGTGATGTTCTTCATACTAGCTTGCTTTGCTAGTTCGTCGGCCTCTTGGTTTTCTTCTCGAGGAATGTGTTTGATTAGATAGTGATCCAATTGATTGAGCAGCAGCGTGGTCTTTTTTAGATATGCTGTGAGTCGTTCTCCTCGAGTCTGGAAGTCTCCCAGTATTTGATTTACAATGAGTTGAGAATCACTATGGAGACATAAAGAGCCGACTCCAATCTCCAAGGCCAGTTCTAATCCAGCTATCACCGCCTCGTATTCTGCGTCATTGTTGGTGGCAGCGAATTCCAACCTTAGGGCGTAGTGCAGCTTCCTTCCCCTGGGGGTGATTATCCCAACACCTGCCCCCGAGCCTTGTTCGTTTGACGCTCCATCTACGAAGAGATTCCACTTGATATCTTCTGCTATTTCAGATTGCTCCTTACCTTCGTTAGTAGTGAATTCAGCAATGAAATCAGCTATGGCTTGCCCCTTGATAGCGGTGCGAGGATGGTAAGTGATATCATATTGACTTAGTTCAATGCACCACCTAAGTAATCGCCCAGAAGTGTCGGGGCGATGGAGCACTTGCCTTAGCGGTTGATCGGTTAAAACTCTGATGGAATGAGACTGGAAATAGTGTCGCAGTTTCCGTGACGTGATTAGCAGACAGTATGCTAGTTTCTCAAGTTTAGGGTACCTGGCTTCTGCCCCTGTAAATCTCTTGCTTACAAAGTATACGGGCCGCTGTGCGCGGTTGTCTTCTCTCACCAAAGCGGCGCTCAAAGCGTGGGACGATACAGCAAGGTATAAGTACAGTTCCTCGCCTTCATCTGGATTTGAGAGTACCGGTGGTCTTTGGAGGTGTCCGATTAAGTTAAGGAAGGCTGTCGAGCATTTGTCAGTCCATTCGAACTTTCCTTTTTCTTTCTTTAGAGATTCGAAGAAAGGGATGCATTTGTTGGTTGCTTTAGAGATGAACCTACTTAGGGCGGCCACTTTCCCGTTTAGGCTTTGCATCTCTCTTCGAGTGGATGGTATCTTGATATCTTGCAAAGCTCGAACTTGTTCGGGGTTTGCTTCAATCCCCCTGGCATGAACGATGAATCCCAAGAACTTTCCCGATGATACTCCGAAGGAGCACTTTAGAGGGTTCAGCTTCATTCCATATTGGCGAAATACTTGAAACATCTCGTCCAGGTGGTTTATATGATCGTTGGCCATCCTCGATTTTACCAGCATGTCATCCACATAAACTTCCATAGTGTGTCCTATTAGTTCCGCAAACATCTTGTTGACAAGGCGCTGATAAGTAGCTCCGGCGTTTTTAAGTCCAAAAGGCATTACTTTGTAGCAGTACAATCCCCGGTCAGTGATGAAACTAGTGTGGTCTTGATCGGGGGCGTGCATAGGGATCTGGTTATATCCTGAGTATGTGTCCATAATGGATAAGAGTTCATGTCCGGCAGTGCTATCCACGAGTTGGTCGATTCGGGGGAGTGGGAAGCAGTCTTTCGGGCAAGCGTCATTTAAGTTGGATAAATCGATGCATGTTCGCCACTTCCCGTTAGCTTTCTTTACCAGTACCGGGTTGGCGATCCATTCTGGGTAGATGGCTTCTCGTATGAAGTCATTGGCAAGTAGGTTCTTCACTTCTTCCTCGAGAGCTGCTGATCGTTCTGCCCCCATGCTCCTCTTTTTTTGCTTCACTGGCACCTTGGTGGGATCGATGTTCAGCATATGGCATGCTACATCTGGGGAGATTCCTGTCATGTCAGCGCGCGTCCATGAAAATACATCCATGTTGTGGCGAAGAAAATCAATGAGTTGATTCTTTAATTCTTTTTTTAACTGAGACCCGACTCTCAGCAGTCTACTCGGGTCGTGTTTGTCTACAGATACGAATTCCATAGCCTCTGCAGGCTCGGCGGTGGCCTCCTCTTTGTCTCTGGGGTCTAATTCATTGAAAGGATCACTGGTATATCGAAGAGGAGGGGCTTTCTTTAGTTTCTATGCTTCCAAGCTTTTCATGCAGAGAGTAGTCTCTGCATTTTTCCCTTTATCTTTTCTGCGGTTATTGCGAAATTCAGTTACATAGCAGTCTCGAGCAGCGTCTTGATCTCCCTCTATTTCTCCTATTCCGTTATCGGTTGGAAATTTCATCTTCAGGCACCACGGGGCTAGGACAATTTAGAAGTCAGACAAGGCTAGTCTTCCCAAAAAGGCGTTGTAGGTTGAGTGGTTCTCTATTAGCACAAATGTTTGTTTCCGCACAACGGAGCAGGGATGACTTCCTATTTCAAAAAAAAGGTCCAGTTGCCCGAGGGGCATCTTCGCATCTCCAGTGAAACCATGTAGTGGTTTGTTGCAGGGAGACACATCCTTCATTGATAGCTTCATCTTGTCGAAAGCATGCTTGAATAGGATATTCACCGAGCTTCCAGTGTCTATTAAAATTCGAAAAATTTTGGCTGGTCCGAACCAGGCAGAGATGACCATAGGATCCATGTGTGGGTACTATCTTCCCTCTAGGTCACGCCTACTGAATGTGATGTCGTCATTCTCTTTCCGTTTCGGGTGGCGTTCTTCCATAACAGAATTAACGCAGCCTTCAGCGTTCCTCAGTGACTTACCGTATCTTTCCATCTCCGCCCAGCTTCTGTCGGCGATGTGCGGTCCTCCTGATATGGTGTGGACCACTATCTTCTCTTGACTAGAGCCGCTGGTGTTGCGATTTCCCCGGCCTGCTTCTAGGGGGGTAGTCCAGGATTCTCATTGGCAGGAGTTGAAGTCCTGTTCTGGCCTTTTACATAGCACTCCAGCCTCCTCCTTCTGATGTGTTCTTCAATCAAGTCCCGGAGATGGTGGCATTCATTGGTGTCATGTCCGTGGGATTCATGGAAGCGGCAGAACTTTCCAGACTTGAGTGCGTTATCTGACTCCTTCTTGGGCGGGAGGCGCTTGTATCTAACTTCGTCTTGAGTGGCTAGGAAGATGTTCTCGATTGTTTCGTTCAAAGGAGTGTAAGAGTCAAATCTTGGTCCTGGTCGATATAAGCGCTTTTCTCCCTTCTTGCCCCCAGCATTGTCTCTAGAGTCATTTCTTCGAACATCCTTTGCTGCAGCGGGGATCCTGTCTGTAGCCGTCTTAGCCTGTTGCCCTGATTGCCTCTCAGTGGCAGCGTTTTCAAGTCTCATATACTTTCCAGCTTCATGGAAGAAATCAGGTAAAGTAGCTGACTTTTCCTTGGTTAGTCTTCTAGCGAATTTAGTGTCCGGATGTACACCACTGCAGAGAGCCATGAGGATAAGTTTCTCGTCGGCATCTTGGACTGCGGCCGCTGCGGCGTTGAATTGGGTTAGATATTGTTGCATTGTCTCTCCGGGTTTCTGTTTGATATTAGATAAGGAATAAGAGTCCTTAGGTTGTTCCACATGAATGAGGAATTGGCTGATAAAATTTTCTTTCAACATTTCCCATGAGCTGATGGACCCTTGGGGTAGGTGGCAGAACCAGGAGGTAGCTAGATCTGTCAAGAATAGTGGGAAGCATTTATACAACACTCCCTCTGTTGCTCCGCTCATGAGCATATGCTGGGTGTATCTTTGTAAGTGTACGATGGGGTCAGAGGTTCCCTTGTAAGGTTCCATCGTCGGCATTTTCCATTCCCGAGGGGTGATGGCAGTCTCGATATTGCGGGTGAAGGGGCTGGTTACTCTAGCACCTATCCCCCGATCCCTTTGCTCCCGTTGGACGCACTCTCTGAATAATCGCGCCATCCTTTCATCAGAACTTGGAGTGGATAAAAATGAGTTTGGTTCTTCCCTGTGCGATTGACTCTGTCCAGATGACCTGTAGGGATGGTATCGTTTATCACTCCTGACATTCTCCAATGGCTGCCTCTGGTCTTCCGGAGGCATGCTGGGGTCAGCCACAGTTGACCCTTGCCTTGATCTTCCCCTGCTGGGTTCTGTTCTTAGCACTTCCTCGGGTCCAACTTCGGGCTGGACTCCAGCTCGGCCCCGCCTACTGGTGTTCCCATGGTTAGGTAGCATGACAGGCTCAGCTATATCCGACCCCTGCCTGGCACCTCCCCTGTTGGGTTCGGTTCCAAGTGTTTCCTCGGGTCGGAATTCGGGCTGAGTCTAGGCTCGGCTCCTACCATGACTGTTTCTGTTGTTAACCTCTTCGAAGAAAAAAGGTCTTTGTCACCTCCCAGATCCTCCAGATCGGGACTCACCCCATGATTCGGTGTTGCGGTTGGATTCTTCAGCATCCCTTAGGCGTGATATGAGTTGGTCTACCAAGGCTTCTTGTTGAGATGCGAAGCGGTTAGTTACTTCAGCCACAACCCTGTCCAGGTCCGCCCTGATAATTGGTTGTTCCGCGGCGGGGGCTGTTGGATTTGCCTGATTTTCATCTGGTACTGCTGTTAAAACGGGATGATTCTCTTGATTTGGGGCCACTGGATCTGGGATATTGCTAGTTGCGACGTTCTTTCCTTTGTTAACATCTCTCCTCTGCCTGGAAGTCATGTTGTCGGAGCAAGGAACGATGCTGTGAGGAAGAAGGTTGAGTAGGAGAAGCTGTAGCTTCTAGCTCGATTCTCAGTGAAAGCACCAAAAATGTTTGCACAAAAAATGGACAAACACCTCCAAGTCGTATGAATTAGTTGATTTTATGTTGTTTCTAGTGGTTTGAGTGATTTATGCAAATATATATAAAAAGCAGGGACTAAACTGCAAAAGACACACAGATTTATAGTGGTTCGGCCAGAACGTGCCTACGTCCACTTTATATGTTATTCTCCTTTTTCTTTCAGATTACAAGTACAAAGCTTTGTATACAAGTATATGAAAGTTGTTTGAAAGTTCCTTCCGTGCTTGAGCTCTCCAACTTGTCTGCCATTGTTGTACCCCTGCCCCTCTATATATAGAGTGAGGCTGGAGGCAGGGGTCCTGGATGTATATAGCTGCTGGTGGGCTTGGGCTGAAGCAATCTGGTTTCGCACATCTGGTTCGGCGTTCCTTGGTTCGGCCGGGTTTGGAGAATTTTGGTTCGACGTGGTCTGGTCCGGTAGACGTTGGATCGGTGGAGTTTGGACCGGTGATGGATGGTTCGGTAGCGAGTGTGGCATGGTTGGTTCGGCAGGTGATGGAGAATGCTCGGTTCAGTAGGTGATGGAGAATGCTCGGTTCGGCAGGGGGAGTTGGACCGGTAGGACTTGGACCGGTGTGGGTGATTCGGTGATGTTGGTCCGGTTCGGTAGGTGGGTTGGCCCCGTGTGGTTCGGCTGTGTTATGGACCGGTGTTGGTGGAGGATAGGGTTTGGTTCTGTAGTAGGTTGATTTACTCGATGGATTTGGTTCGGTGAAGGGTGGAAACATATGGGTGAAAACACACCCAACACATCCGATTGTGAGGAAGCGTTCCGAGCTCTGGTAAGGCATTTGGAAAGTCCCCCGATACTGTCGAAACTGGTAGACCTTGAGATGTTGTACGTGTACTTAGCTGTATCCCAACATGCTATCAGTATGGCTCTGGCTCACGAGGAGGACCGAGTCCAGAAGCCGGCGTACTATGTCAGTAAACGTTTAATGGGGGCAGAAATAAATTATCCCAAGATCGAGAAACTAGCCTATTTCTTGTTGATTGCATCACGCAAGCTTCGTCCATACTTTCAGGCACACTCAATCAGTGTTTACACTGATCAACCCTTGCGGCAGGTACTCCAACGACCAAAAACCTCCAGAAGGATGTTAAAATGGAATATCGAGTTTGAGTCAGTTCGGTATTACCTACCTACCATGAAGGGTCATGCAAGAGCAAGCACTAGTAGACTTCATTGCTGTATTCACCGTGTTTGACGAATTCACCGTGTTTGCTGAATTCACCGTGTTTGAAAAACGATCAGTTTGTGATGCTTTAAAGCTTGAATTCCTAGTGACAAATAACGAAGCCGAGTATGAAGCATTGATTGCTGGCTTGAGACTTATCAAAGAACTGGGAGTAAAATCGGTTGAAATCTTTTGCGACTCTCAATTGGTGGTGTACCTAGTGTGAGGAGATTATCAAGCGAAGGCACAGAGGCTTGCCCCATACCTTGCACGGGTTCAAGAGCTGCTAGCAAATCTAGAATATTATGATATTTTGCATGTCCCGCATGAACAAAACAGATAAGTCGATTCATTGGCAAAATTTGCAAGCACTGGCGATGCACTACAAACAGGATTGGTTCTCATTGAAACCCTACATGCTCCGAGTATAAATATGATGGAGTTAGATTCCGTGTTAGAAACAGAAATCGAGAAGGAATCATGGATGACCGTATTTAAGCAATACTTGCTACACGGGGTCCTGCCCGAAAGAAGGAGTGAAAGACAAGTCATTCGTAAAGCTTCACGATACGTAATGCAGGACAAAATAATGTATCGGAGGGGATTCTCGACCCCATTACTCTGGTGCATTGCCCACGATGAGGTAAAACGAGCCCTGAAAGAAGTCCATAAAGGAGAATGCGGTGACCATAATGGGGGGCAGACATTAGCAAAAAAATCCTCCGTTATGGATACTTTTGGCCAACTGTACATCGTGATGCTGTAGACTATGTAAGAAGATGTGACAAATGCCGAAAATATGCAAAAATCCCGAGAGCTCCGCCAACGGAACTTACGCAAATGGTTAGTCCCTGGCCGTTTGCAATGTGGGGAATCGACATAGTCAGTTCATTACCCATATCCAAAGGTGGTGTGAAATACGTGATAGTTGTGGCAGATTACTTCACTAAGTGGGAAGAATCAGAGCCTTTGGCCACGATCACCACCAAAAAGGTCATTAATTTCGTTGTACGAAACATTATATGCCGTTTTGGCCTTCCACGACTATCATTACAGAAAATGGAACTCAATTCAAAAGCAAAGAATTCAAAGAGTTTTGCCAAAGATATGGCATTGAGAAAAAGTTTGCAGTAGTTGCTCATCCAAAAACCAATGGGCAAGTGGAAGCCGTAAACAAAATAATCAAGTGCATATTAAAAAAGCGTTTGGAAAAGGCTAGAGGCAAGTGGGTGGATGAACTTCCGACAGTGCTTTAGGCTTATAGAACCACCCACAAGTCTGCGACCGGCCACACTCCATTCGCATTAGCATATGGCATGGAAGCTGTTATACCCGTAGAACTTGAAGTTCCGTCACATTGGATAACTTATTGCGGCCCTGAGTCGAATCGGGATCTTTTGCTGGAATCACTGGACTTCATTGATGAAAAATGTGAAGAAGCTGATTTAGGAGCGGCTGCATACAGACACCGAGTCGCTCGATATTATAATGAGAAGGTCTAGCCGAGAATCTTTGATGTGAGTGACCTCGTTTTGAAACGAGTTTTCTCAGTCCCATCGCATATGAATCCCGTATGGGAAGGTCCATACATCATTGAACGGAAGCTTGGAGAGGGAACTTTCAAGCTAGCGACCATTGATGGTGCGACACTCCCCCGAGCATGGAATAATGAACATTTGTGGCATTATTATACTTAGTCCATTTCTTTCATACGTTAGTTGCAGTTTCCATATGTTTTTATTCTTATTTTTCAACATGTAATAAGAAAATTTAGCTTATTTTCAATAATAAAGGCTTGAAGCCATCTTTTACTTGATTATTGATGTTTCTGTGTATGATAATTCTATGGCAAAGCACTAGAGTTGCATTATTCTGTCTGACGTACGAACGCGCATGAACACCCTGAAATTTCCAAGTCTCCTGAGTGCGGACTGGAGTACTCCGAGTCCCCTGAGTGCAGACTAGATTATAAACGAATCAAAATATCCAAGTCCCCAGAGTGCGGATTAGAGTACTATGAGTCCCCTGAGTGCGGACCAGAGTATAAACGACTCAGAATCTCCAAGTCCCCTGAGTGAAGACTGGAGTACTCTGAGTCCCCTAAGTGTGGATCAGAGTATAAACGACTAAAATCTCCAAGTCGTCTGAGTGCGGATTGGAGTACACTGAGTCCCCAGAGTACGGATTAGAGTATAAACGACTAAAATCTCCAAGTCCCTTAAGTGCGGACTGGAGTACTCCAAGTCCCCTGAGTGCGGCCCAGAATATAAACGACTCAAAATCTTCGAGTCCCCTGAGTGCGGACCAGAGTATAAACGACTCAAAATCTCCAAGTCCCCTGAGTGTGGACTGGAGTACTCTGAGTCCACCGAGTGCGGACCACAGTATAAACGACAAAAATCTCCAACTCCTCAGAGTACGGATTGGAGTACTCCGAGTCCCCAGAGTGCCGACCAAAGTATAAATGACTCAAAATCTCCAAGTCTCCTGAGTGCTGACTGGAGTACTCTGATTCCTCTGAGTGTGGACCAGAGTATAAACGACTAAAATCTCCAAGTCCCTTGAGTGCGGATTGGAGTACTCTGAGTCCTCAGGGTGCGGACTAGAGTATAAACGACTAAAATCTCCAAGTCCCCTGAGTGCGGACTGGAGTACTCTGAGTCCCCAGAATGCGGACTAGAGTATAAACGACTAAAATCTCCAAGTCCCATGAGTGTGAACTGGAGTACTCTGAATCCCCAAAGCGCGGATTGGAGTATGAACGGTTTAAAATTCTCTAAGTCCACGGAGTGTGGACTAGGATACAAATGGCTTGAAGTCAACAAGTCCCTGGCCTGCGGACTGAAAAATATTCTAAGTGCCTGAAGCGTGGAATAAAGGATGTATAATTCCAAAGAATTTCTGATTTATATGAAAATGAATTAGAGTTTATGTAACTCACAATAGCCTGTGTTTCAACCACAATTATACAGAAAGCTGAACGATAAAAATCTTTTGAAAGACAAGAGAACTAAGTTTTATTTATCCAAAATACGGTTCTACTCCAAAAGTCTATTTATATTGACTACGAAAATAAATAAAAATAATCACATAATCTCACTAACTCTCGTTGGATGAGAGTAACAACTACTTCTTTGATTTCTTCGATTTCTTTCCCTTTTTCTTCTTCTCTGATGACTCCCCCTCCCCGTGTTTTCTATTTGAAGTTTCTTGATGGGGAGGTGACAACTGAGGAAGAACGAGGGACCTCTAATGGCCTGAACCCACCAGGGAGGATGACGTTCAAAGGTTTGTTTATAGGATCGTCTAAGTCCACAACTCGATGTTCGACTTTGATTTCGGCCATCGTTTTCTTTTCCTCCGTGAGTTGCTCTTTCATGCTCATTTTAGAAGTGTGCTCAAAGGCGCTTGTGATCTCAATTTCATAACTACCTTCGACAGAAGATGATGTCTCAGACTTATCCTCATCAAGCGCCTCAACCACTTGAGCGTCTGGACCAGGAGTCTCTCCCTTGTGAGTGGCCTCGCATGTCTTCTCCTTCTTCTCCTTGGCATCATCGCTCCTTGGAGTGGGTTCAGGATCAGAATGGCCTACGCAAAATCAAAGGAAACAAAACATTAGAATACAATAATATTACGCCAAAAACGATGGCTCTTTGAACTTGAAAAAGAAGAGTTATGTACTGGCTTCTTGTTGGCTCTCAATCGTCTAGGGAGTCTCACCCTTCGGAATGAGAGATAGAATGTGGATACAAAGACCAGGATCTTCTGGGTCATAACCAACATGTTGCTCAAATGGGTAAAGTACTGGCCGATCAGCCGATTGAGTAGGAGCATGAATTGGAGACTCGGTTCCAGATGGACCCGCAATAACATCTTTCCCTTTTTGATGAGAAGGAACCTTTACAGGAGAGCCTTCGCCGCAGACAGGTCTGAAGGCTCGTTCCCCTTGATAAATTTTTTATTAAAGCATCTTCATCGACCTCCTCGGTGCCAAGTTTGACCTTCCTACACCTCGACTAGAGATTCTAGGTAGCCCTCGCCAAGGAAAGTTAAGTCCCGATGCATGAGGACATGGGCGTTGAATTCCGCAATATGTGGGTCGAACATGCACTTGACCTCCTCTCTGCCAGCCTCCGTAGCCGCCTCTAGGAGAGAGTCAATCTCCGTGGATGCTATTCTTTTACCCTCTTTACGGGCTTCATCCTAAAGTATCCCTACCTTATAGAGCTCGTCGTCGAGCTTTGCCTTCAGAAGTCACGTAGCAATGATCTCTTCGCAATATCATTGTGACTCTTCCTAGGCAGCAGTTTTCTCCTCTCTCTCTCTTTGCGGAGTTGATTTTCTTGCTCTTTGACTCGGAGAGAAAATGCATCCCTTTCCTTCTTCACTGAATCCTTCTCTAAAGCCAGGGCCCCACAGCATTGGACCGTCTCGTTAATTTCTTTTTTATGAGTTGCCTTTAGACGATTGACGGCCTCCGTTGTACCTTTAGCACTTTGTGGGCGGCTTCAAGCTGAGAATTGTATGAAGCATGCTCTTCGTCCTGAGCTTTGATGATATCTTTATCATGGATAGCCTCAAGCTTCAGGTGGTCAATCTCATGTTGATTCTCGATCGGAACTTCCGAGACCTTTTCAGCTAGATGAACATAGACGTCATTAGTACAAGTGATAGCGCTTTGGTTGACATGTCTCAGAATCTGGTGAATCGCTGGGAGAAATTTTAAGCCATTAAAACATATCTTTAGGAACGCGACTTTAAGCTCAGCAAGTCATTCTACTACTGATGGATCAGATACAGGAGCGGAGGGAGTCTGCCTGGAGACCATGGTTTTTGTGGGGATCTCGAGATTGCCTGGTACTTGTTGAACCGGAGTGTTGATCCAGATGGGCCTCAGGCTGGGACCCCTTATGTGTTGGTTTCTCTTTACCATGCTCCGATTGAGGAGGAGGATCACGAGGGTAGGAGGACTGACTATAGGATTTTCTTTGGTAGGATGATTCTCGATGGTGATAGTCTCGATCGTCGGAATCATCTCTATCTCGGCGTTTGCCGAAACCCGAATCCCGGCCGGAGTGATGAAAAATAGATGAACCAAGGAGACGATCAAGTCCATGTGTACGCCCCATGTCACCTGCATAGAATTTAAATAACGACAAGTCAGCAAAGAGTAGAGTGATGGCAGAAATTTAAGTGCAAGGTGAAGTGCGCGTGTTTGTGTATGTCCTAGTGTTCCCCCCGATGGACCAGTTTCTTTATCTCTACTAATAGGAGTGTTTTCTTCCTGGTTTTGGGCTTGAGCACTTGTATCGCCTCTCGCGGGCGAATGAAGTTTAAGGGCCTCCGGATCATTGAAACCATAGTTGAGCAGATCACAGGAATAGTGAGGTTTGACAGACCTTTCAAAAAACTTTCTAAGAGTTAGGGGGAAGGCTCTCTCTCCACTGGAATAAGGGTGACTTTAGAAGTTCCACCCACTTTCTTCTTTCTCAACTTATAGATCAATTTCTTCTTTCCCTTTGAAGGGGAAGGTGTCGTTTCGATGTCATGAACCTTGACTACTGGATCCCCAGTGGGACTAACATTTTCACCCTGTACTTCGGGCGTCTTGCCTTCTCTAATCTCCCCCTCTTCTGGTGTGTCGGGGGCATTACGTGATGAAGACCCAGCCTGCTTTTTTCCTTTGCCCGAAGTAGGCCTGGTTATAGTAACGCATGGAGGGAGGCTTATTCGGCGACCTTCCGCCAGCAATCCAAACTTTGTGAGCGATTCATTTGAAATGAGAGTTCTGATGTCCCGGTCTTCAACAGGAATGGCTCGGATAGCTTCGACGGTTTCAGAATGTTCGGAGCCTTTGGGACGTGGGTTAATACTTGAAAAAATAGAGGAAGAGTTAGAAAAGGTACAGTTTTCGCCAAACACGAGTATTAATCTAGAAAAAAGACTTACTTCCTTCCACCCATCTTCTCGCAAAGCCAGGAGGACAGCGCACATAGAACCATTCCTGCTTATACTGGGAAAACTTGCTCCATTCCCCAGTTACAATTTGACACTTCCTGTGCAGCTCGAGGAACATGAAAGATGGGCTATCTGATCGTCTCTTGAAGTTATAGATATAATAGATATCGTCGAGAGTCAAAAGCCTGAAAAGGACACTAATGAAGAGAATGCAAGTGCCGTATATGAATGCGTGGCTATTTGGATGTAATTGCGAAGGGGCGATCTCGATATACTGTAGCACGTCGTGAAGAAAGGAGTTGAATGGCAGCACGCTACCGACCCAACACATGAATCTGTTGCAGGCTATGTATCCAACTGGGGGCAAGTGAGGACGATCCTGCCCTGATGGAACCAACACATCGTTGAAAGGGATTCCATGGGCTGAGCATATACGGCGAAGTATGCTTTTGTTAATCTTTGAGGCTTGGTAATCAATCGGATCGTCTAAGAAGATCGCTGCCTCTAGGGCATCGGGAGCCAAGTCGACAATGCGATCGTGGGGCTCGGCATGTCTTGTACAGGAGTAGTTGATGGATTTGAAGTTCCAACTACCTCTTGTTGAGAGGATGGCCCGGGTCTATTCGAGATCGTAGCAGAGCTAGATTTCCTAGACATCTCTATTGAATGACTGAATTTGACGAAACACCTATCTAAACCATACTTGAAAAGCAATCGACATTAAACTTAACAACATAAATTATCCCCCGTGTGGTGTGTGAAGTAGTGTGATCGTTCAAATATAAGAGCCAAGAAATTAAAAGTCACTAAGTTGGTGAAATAAAGTCAGACTTCAAACTATCATCTTCGAAGACCGTCATCGCCGACCGTCTGCGAGTGCTTATCGTAAGATGGTTTATGTTTTGAACTCCGCATCAACGTTGTATATGAGAGGTTATTAACTGTTTAAAACAAGTTAAGTTTAGGTTTACAGTTGCTAAAGCAAGGGAGTTATCAGTCCGGATTGTCCAATATGGTCAATTGTTTAAGTCCGTCCAAGTTCATTGTCATATGTTCTTGCATAAGAAGTGTGTTAAGTCAATAATGTTCTGAGTCCAGGTTGAGATGGTGTTGGTTGTCATATGTACATCACTCTCCCACTATTCCTCCCCACCATTCGGCATACGGTAAGTCATTCCGAACCACAATTATGCCAAGCCGTATCGCTTGGCATTCTTTCCTTAACCCCAATTTCACTCCTACCCTCCAACCCTACCGCTCGACGCGGTCGAGTCCTTTGGCAAGTCATGCCGAGCCATATCGCTCCGCATTTTACCAAGCTCCTACTTCTCTCCTGCATTCCCTCCTACCTCATTCATCATGAGGGAATCATGCCGGGACGTGGCCGTGCCGAGCCACATCGCTCGGCACGCTGAACCTTAACTCCAATTTCACTTCTGTACTTCCGCTCCATCGCTCGGCATAAGGAAGTCTTACCGAGCCGCATCAATACTTCTTCCACCAACTCCCTCCTTCAAACACCTCTAACATCTCCTTCCTTCCACTACTCTGCCTGGCCCTAAAACAAGTTCTAACCTCAAATTCGTTGTCCTCATCCACGCGATTCCTACCGCCATCAGTTTTACAAATTCACGAATTCGAATCTCGTGCTAAGTTTCCAAGTCGAGATGAAGTGTTTAACAGAGAATTCATTACCTAAGAAACAATTCGAAGCTTGGGAAATTCTGGAGTAGGATACGCGGTTCTAGTCGGATTCGATAATTGGGGAAGGAAGTGAGGCAACTTATTGGTTTCGAGAAGAGAAGGGAAGGGTAAATAGTTTGTAGAAGTTTGAGACGAATTCGTAGGTTCTAAAGAGTGGAGGTAGAAGTAAAAGGGAGAGGAAGAAGAAGCCTCGGCTTAAATAGAGAGAAGGGAAGTCATATGGACAATGACCGATAGAACAGGTCAATGTAGCACCTTCATTCGACATTATGTCGTTCGACATTTGTATGTCGTTCGGCATTAGTATGTCGTTCGGCATTCAATGCCACGATCGGCATTCGAGAGGTCGAAGGAAAACGTTATCAAAAGACAGAATAAGGACTCTAAAGAGAAACACGTAGTACTCATGATTCAAAGCGCATCATGTTCATCCACATGATGCACATTGGGAGCAAGTGTTACCAGGGTATTTGACCATGTAACAAGAGGCTCGGCATAAGCACCGTTCGGCATTAGAAGTATCGTTGGACACTCCAACCTCGTTGTGCATTCCAGCCTCACTCGGCATAGAGCCTCGATCGGCATAGCAGGGTCGTTCGGCGTGAACTTCGCTCGACATTCGGTATCGTTCGACAGAAGTCTCGATCGGCACGAAGTCTTGTTCAGAAGGAGTCTCGACCGGCATGAAGCCTCGTTTGGAAAAAGTCTCGACCGACATGAGGACTCGTTCGGCAGAAGTCTCGACCGGCATGAAGCCTTGTTCGGTAGGAGCCTTGCTCAGCATTCATGCACCGTTCAACAGTCCAGCCTCGTTCGACATTCCAGCCTCGTTTGGCATTCTAGCCTTGTTTGGCCTACATACCTAACTCAACACACTCCGTCGTTCGACATTGAGGTGCCGATCGGCTTAGATATGTGGCTTGGCATTTGCCGTTCGATATTTACGGCTTGGCACACAAAAGTCACTCACCATGGTCCAAGGTATCTTGTCCGAGGCCCATTAGAGAAGTCCAACCCATCTTCGTATATAAATAGAGGGTTAGAGGCACAGTGAAAGGGACTATTTTTCGAGAACACCGGGGAGACTCTGCTGCATTCAAGACTCATCCTACTTTACTTACCAATTATATTCAAGTAGTTGGTGAACGGATTGTATCTGTAATCAGTCGTTGAGTAAAGCAATAAAGATTAACTTCATTGTGAACGTAGGCAGTTACGCCGAACCACTATAAATCTAGTGTTCTTGTCTTTGCGTTTAATTTAGCATACAACTCTCTGTTTTAATTTACTTTCTTCATTAATCTCTCTACATAATCCTTCCTAAGGGTGTTAGTGACCAATTCTGGTGCTAACAATTTGTCACACCATTTCTAATTAATTTAAATAAATTAAATTAATTACTTCAATCACCTTTTAAATCCTACTTACCAAATCAATTAATTAATTACAAACCAATTAATTAATTATTCTTATTTATCATCTTAATTACATTAATTAATTAGCCTTACACAGTTAATTAACCTCTACCCATTTACATTAATTACATTTATCCTTAATTAATTACTCAATTAACTATCCTATAATCACTTATATTGATTAATTACCTTTTAATTTATCACATTCATTAATTAACTAATCCTTTAATTAATTTCCTTAATTAATCTACCCTTTAATTAGTTACACTATGTAATTAATCCTTGATTGCTTCCACTAAGTAATTTCCCTTTAAATTACTTACATTAAATAATTATCGTTTAAGTAATTAATCTTCAATTACATATGTTAATTAATATTTAATCACCAAAGTCCTTGGTTAACTTAAAGATAACCCTTTTATCTTTATTAATCACTTAATTTTCGTTCACATATAATTTCGAAGCATTTTATCCTTTTTAATTAACTTCTTAATTACATACTTTAATTAAGTTCAAAATAAACTTAAGAATAAACTTAATTTGAGTAAAACATATCATACAACTTCTTAAGCCAATATTAATAACATTATTATACAAAGAAATAAATTTTTAAAATTAGTTAAACTTGATTACTTAAAGTTTTAAAACTACCTTTATTTATATTTAAAAAACTATTAAACCCTTTACTTCGGGTTCAACCCGGAACCTATTCCGAGTCGCCCCCAGAAAAACTTCCCCTTCTTTTAAAAAAAACTTAGTTATAGTTTAAGTTTAAAATTGTTTACAAAACAAATACGCGAAGACACGAAGCCCAACTCGAGCCACCACGCAACAACCCCAAAATCAACTTCGAGATGAAGTCCTTCTTCCCAAACCAAACTCTAACACACCCAATCCATTGTGCACATGCACAGGTCGATGGAGACTCTTTGGTCATCGTCGCCACCACCATCATATTGACGACATCATCGTCGTCAGTTTCCACAAACCAAAATCTTGAAAACATCACCGTATCAAAAACGAACACATTTGAACCCATCAGGCAGTAAACCCGATCACCCAATCCACCTGGCGCTACCCAATTTCGATCATCGGAATTCTTTTCATCAAGCCTGGAGCTACGCCAATCCCCTTTCTTCCTTTTCCCCCTACCCTAGTCCAACTCTGCGCCGCCTCGCCGTCGCACTGCCTATTCAAACTACATCGGCAGAATCTTGGTCTAAAACCCTAACTCCGCCTCGTCCAGCCACCATAGGTCGAAGAAAAATTCCACCATATTTTTCCCATCACCCTTGACCCACGAGCCACCCCTATCATGATCCCGATCTTCCCGATGCACTCGATCACCAGAAAACAGCCAAAACCCAACCGTCGTTCAACATGCAATTCCTACCAAATCACCCATCTAAAAATCATAATTTTTCTTCCTAAATTCATCACTTTGCACTGTGTATCAGATTATATAATCAAAAACTGAAATAAGCTTGATCAATTTCTAACCCTTTTTTGATTTCCACCGTATGTTTCCATTTTTAAAATATTTATCCAATATTTTCGCTTGAATCTTTTTTTTAAAATGAAGTTATACCCATATCAATACTTTTGATTCAGAGATTAAAGACAAATTTTGCTTTGGTGGGATGTTATAGATTTTAGATCAGGTTTTTAAAACCTGAAAATTATGAACAGAAGTATCCCTTCCTAGTTCCCAGACATGCACATCCATCTCCACATATAATTATATATATACAATAATATTTACATCCATGCTAGCACTTATCATCATTAAACTTCAAGTATTAATCACATATATCCAGATATCTCAATAGATTCTAGTTTAATAGGTTGGTTTTACTCACCTGTGTTTGAAGACAGGGAACAACTTTTGAAAATTTGAAATCTGATTTTGTTGCTTTAAGAATGATCTGTTTGATTACAACTTTGAGACAGGAAATGCTCTGGTAATTTGCTTTGATCCAGTTGAATTTGAATTGTGTTGAGTATTAGCTTTAAGATTGCAAAAGCTTGATGTAGTTTTGAATTTAATTTCTTCTCTGGTTTCGAGTATACAGGTCTTCTTTTCTTTGTTTTGTTTTGCAAATGGACTAATAAAAAAAGAAAGAAGAAAAGAGTAGAGTAGAGATAATTTATAGCCAAGATTAATCTTTATTTATTATTTTTAAAAATAAAAAGGAAATAATGCCACTTGTTGAAATAACTTACACTTGCAATTACATGAATCCCTAAGCTTACATTTGTAACTTTGAATATATCTAACTTACATTTGTTATTTATGTTGTATTAACATGTTTTATATGTTTCTATATATATTTATATTATATTTTAAATTTAGTTTTATATTTATTAATGTCATAAATATTTTTAATATTTAAACTTCTCTATACTTAATTTTAAAGAAAATGATATAAAAATCCAATTATACACTTAAAAATAATTATACTAGTTTAATTTATCCCTTAAAAAACCTTTTAAAGACAATGACATAAAACGAATCATATACTAATAAAAATCATATATACGTATTATTTTTAAATCCAATTTATTGTAAGATATTTATTCATTGTATTTTTAATTTCAAATTCAAATTCAAATTCAATTTAAAATCCAATTTAAAATCAACTCATATATATATATATATTTATATAACCACATGTTTAATTTGAAAATAATAATTCCATTTAAAATCCACTTATGTATATAAACAACTCATTATTTTATTGTTTGAAAATAACAATTTTTCCAATTTTGAATAATTATATTAGGAGATTATCAAATATATATTTATCCAGATATAAATATTTACTATCAGATTTATTTGTTCAATCTATATCAGTATTTTCAATAGTTAAAATCAGATAATTATCCAATTATCTGATGCCCGAAAATCCGGGTCATCACATTCCTCCCCCCTTTGAATCTTTTCGACCCCGAAAAGGAACGAAGCCAGAATTTATTCAATCCTTAAAATCAGATAAATTATTATTTGATCATTTTTAAAACACTTTTAAAATCTATATAATATTACCAAAATAGTTTTATAAAAATCTTTTTATAACTCGATGTCTCAACCAGTCCATCCTTGTTCTCATAGAAATTCGGTCATACATTGACTAGGCGTAAGACTGAAAATCTACGAGTACTTAGCAGACCCATTTTCAACACCCAATGTAAATACTTGGAAAACATTTTCAAAAACTTTGTGAAAATATAGAAAACATTTTTGAAATAGAGGAAACATCTTGGTGAGAATGCTCTGGAAATCATCACCCCCTCCATGGTCGCAGTCAACCCGATGGTTACGTTGCCATCCCCGCAAAATCCATAGATAACTGTAGGCACTCTGCGCCCCTCGATTATACCATGGAACCTGCTACAGATCACAGCTACATTTTGGGTTATGTTGCTATCACAGCAAAAACCCATACAACTGTAGGCATCAGCGCCCTCGAATTTCGCTACCAAAAGAATGAAACGTCTCCACTCCACCATAGATCGCAGTCTACCGATGTTACATTGCCTTTCCGGCAAAATCAAACGTAGACCGTTGACACTCACCTCCACACGATTTCCACTATGGTCCACAGTAGATTGCAGCGACATTGAGTTACACTATCATCACAGCATAACCCAAATGCCTCTGTAGGCATCAGCGCCCTCGACTTTCGCTATCCAATAATCCTCAGGAACTTTTTTTTGTCCAGACTTCCTTACAGGATCCACTTTAGAGCCTCCCACTTGGGGCTCAATGCAGTACCAACCTATGGTACTCCTAAGAAATTCATTTCAAGGGAGCGCCTTTTTCCCGAAAGCCATTCTCAAAACACTTTATACTATACACATATAGTATTTTCCAAATTATACACCTAGTATGAATCCCATATAAATCTCCTTTTTTTCAAAATCGATTATCCCAAAATTGATAATTCTCAAACTAGGCTTTCCAAATTTCCAAAATTGATTTTTCTCCAAAAATCAAAAGCCTTTCCAAAGTTCATAGGTTGTAAAAACCTTTTCCCAAAATCATTCTCATAAGATCCTTTATATATATATATATATATATATAGATATATGTAATGTTGAAAATCTTTGGATCACTTCGTACTTATATAAATTCCCTTTTATACTTCAAATACTTTTCGAAAAGCCTTTTCTTCTGGCCATCGATTCAACAAGGGGAGATTTATCTTATAAAATAAAGACTATAACCTTGTTTATTCCAAATCAAATATTCAATTTGATTACTTTTTATAAAGTTATTAACCATATTTCTTTTCTATAAAATGAGTTCTAATCATAGAAATATCCAACTCCCATTTTATTCCATATACATATTCTCAAAACATACTTCTCTTTTCAAAATTCATCTTTCATTACTTTCAAAATTTCCAATATCAATTTCATTAAGCACGTACGATGTACATATACCATTCGTACACAATTTCAAATTTGATCGCTTACTCGAACACACAATTTCACTTCCGAACTAGTATCGTCCACTTGATTTCCTAGTGCTGACTCAGATCTGGTTTCTTGATCAGAAACCATCATTCTCCTTCCATAGTCATAACCATGATAGAGAATATCTAGAATCAACCGAAAATCCATATCCAGGGTTCACCGTGGAAAATCGAGTGAAACATCTCAACTCGGATCGATATTCTACCTTGAAATTATGTGCTCGAATGTGGATCAAATCACTATGCGATTAGAATAATATACGTACGTCCTACGTATTTACCCTCATTGATTATTAGCTAAATCAATTCTCTTTTCTATTCACATTCCCTAAGATTCTTATTCAGTTATTCATGATTGTCTCAATTTCCATTTGGATTATCACTTCAATTCTTATCTCAATTGGTAATTAATCATAAACAGTGTGCACTCTGACCAGTTTATATTTTAAAAATAGCTTGAAAAGTTAAAAGCAGACAAGTAGTTATAAAATAGTTATTAGTTGCGAAATAGTTGTAGAATAGTTAAGTAATTATAAAATAGTTGTAAAACAGTCAAATAGTTGTAAAATAGTAATTAATTTATAAAATAGTTGTAAAATTGTTGTAAAAATAGTTAAATAGTTCCAAAAGTAGTTGTAAAACAAGTATAAGAGAGTTTTGGGTTTAAAAAGAAAAGTTATATAGTAAATAGCTAGGAAAAATAGATTTAAAAATAGTTTATATTAAAATAATTTAATTGAAAATAGTTCAGAGCCAAACTGTTCAATTCCCAATCTTCATTTCCAACCAATTTCCAATTAACTTTCAATTTCAATTCAAATTAAATTAACTTCCATTCCCACTCCAAATTCAAACCAATTTCCATTTGAATTTTATACTTATCCATCTAGAATCATACTTCCAATTAATCCAAATCAAATTCAATTTGACTAATTCAATTTAAATCTCAGCTTTAAATCATCTCGAATTATAAAAATTCGAGTTAAATTTTTAATGTTGATTTAAATCAAATTAACCTTTACTTTTAAATCCAATCAACCTTTATTTTTAATTTAACAACTTACATCTTTAAACCATTTAATTCTGAATCCAAATTCCAAAATTCCATTCTAATTTACCTTTTCTTAACTTATTTCAAAGTTCAAATAGGAATTCAAAAACAATTTAATCTTCAGATTCTAATTTATTTTCCATTTTTAACTTCATAACCAAATCTCTGTTTCATAGATTATTTATAACAATAGAATGATATCACGGTAAATAAACATCCAAATTTATCCAAACACCAATCAACTGCATCCATTTTCAATTTTCAAGTCTCAAACCCATTTTGAGATCACATCTAACTCCCAATTCAAATCAACCATTTAACTTCCCAAGTTAAATCTTAATTTCATCTTTAATTTCCAATTCAGGTTGTTTGTTCTAAACTTATTTAATTTTCCCAAAGTTAAATTCAATTTACTCCAATCAACATTATTCACTTTGAATTTCCATTTCAAAATTTAAACTTCTCATTAATAATCTTCCCACTTATAAGTTCAAAACCTTATCACCTTGAGTTTTCATATCACATTCCAAGGAAAATTTACAACTCAACACTTAGAGTTTATATCAGATCATCTTTGATATTATGTATATCCCTCATATATACATATTTATTTCCTTTGCACACTAAGTTATACTTTAAATTTTAAACCACCCTTGGTTTTAAAACAAATTTCTTTAAACTTTTCAAAAAACTCTTGTTTGAAATAGGCCTTTTTCATTCAAATAATACAATTTATTATTTCTTTTAGCACTTTGAAACAAATTCAAAATTTTCTGGCTTAGATTTCAAACTTCACAATTTAAATTTTCTCCAATTCGAATTCATAAATCATACTCACCTAAATGTTTACTTCTTTAAAACATTTCATTTTGTTTTATCATTAACAAACATCTCAATATTAAGCACAACAACCATTTATGATAATAACCAAGATTATCATATCTCGAAACCAATCCATTATTATCTTATTCTGAAAATATTTCTACAAATTTAGGATTTTAATTTCAGTTTGGATCCATTTATCTTATTTATATAGTTTATATCATCCAATTCTTATTTGGTTGCATTTCTAATTCCACTTAATTTTTATTATTATGTTTAATTCAATAATTCAACAACCAATTTGAAAAAATATTTCTTTATATATCAAAATATAAGCTTGTATAAAGACAAATTTTAAAATCGTTTTAAAATCTTTAGATAAGAAAATAATAAATACGCTCTCATATATACTACACTCACTCATTCTAGGGTACCATTGACCCTATTCTTAATGAGTAAACCCACCAGAGCCAAGGTTCTCGCTTAACCTCCAACTATGATACCAAAATGCAACGACCCGAAATTTTCGACTCTGAAAATTTCATATTGTTAGAGAAAAGAAGAAAGAAGGTAGAAGATGAACAGAAAACAAAACACATAATCTCACATTTCGCAGCGGATCAAATATAATATCAAATAATAGCATTTACTAAGAAAAGCTGTAATTGTTAGATTACATACATTTCATCAGAGTTACAACCATTTATACATAAACTGGACAGTTGTAAACTTGTCCCAGACTAATAGTACTACCTACTCAAATACACAGCGGTAAACTCCATACGTTCCTGCCATCCAGCTTGCCTCTTGAGCTCTAGAACGCCCTAACCTGAAAATCTGTAATACTCGGTCTGACCCGAGCATTACATCAAAGTGACACCCGGGTCAGGCTGGAAACCAGCGTGAGTAAACCCATCTAACATGAAATACTAAACATAAAACTTACATAATACCCAAGGTAACTCGTATCTCACAATGAGTTCTTAACTTGCCAAAGTCAAATACACCTTACAATCATATCTAAGTATTATTACTCAGATTAAATGACCAAATTTACATCATTTATTCCCTTCCAGCCTAATTATTTCAAAATCAAATCCATAAAGAATTATTGTACATTCAAAATCGAAGTGGTTTCGAGTATGTACTGACAACCGACCCCGGTCTCTTCGAATTTGATATCAACTTAAAAACAAAGCTGTTTAAGTTTTAAACAATTCCATTTACATCCAGAATTACATATTTACCTAGCAATTTATCACAGATAGACAAACCATATTATCCCAGTTCAGTCCAAACATATCATATCACATAGCATCACAAATCACTTATCAAAGATTCCAAGGCATACAATATCATTCAATCATTCATAAGCAAGATTAATTTGTCACACCATTTCTAATTAATTTAAATAAATTAAATTAATTACTTCAATCACCTTTTAAATCCTGCTTACTAAATCAATCAATTAATTAATTATAGATCAATTAATTAATTATTCTTAATTATCATTTTAATTACATCAATTAATTAGCCTTACACAAATTAATTAACCTCCACCCATTTACATAATTACATTTATCCTTAATTAATTACTCAATTAATTATCCTATAATCACTTATATTGATTAATTACCTTTTAGTTTATCACATTCATTAATTAACTACTCCTTTAATTAATTTCCTTAATTAATCTATCCTTTAATTAGTTGCACTAAGTAATTAATCCTTAATTGCTTCCACTAAGTAATTTCCCTTTAAATTACTTACATTAAATAATTATCGTTTAAGTAATTAATCTTCAATCACTTACATTAATTAATCTTTAATCACCAAAGTCCTTGATTAACTTAAAGATAACCCATTTATATTTATTAATCACTTAATTTTTGTTAACATATGCATTTTATCTTTTAAATTAACTTCTTAATTACATACTTTAATTAAGTTTAAAATAAACTTAAGAATCAACTTAATTTGAGTAAAACATATCATATAACTTCTTAAACCAATATTATTAACATTATTACACAAAGAAATAAATTTTTAAAATCAGTTAAAATTGATTACTTAAAGTTTTAAAACTACCTTTATTTATATTTTAAAAAAAAACTGTTAATCCCTTTACTTCAGGTTCAACCCGGAACGCATTCCGAGTTGCCTCCGAGAAATACTTCCCCTTCTGTAAAAAAAACTTAGTTATAGTTTATGTTTAAAACTGTTTACAAACACACGAGCCAAGACCCGAAGCCCAACTCGAGCCACCATGCAACTACCCCGAAATCAACTTCGAGATGAAGTCCTTCTTCCAAAACCAAACTCTGACACACCCAATCCATCGTGCACATGCACAAATCTACAGCGACTCTTTGGTCATCATCGCCGCCACCATCATATCGACGACATCATCGTCGTCAGTTTCCATAACCCAGAATCCTGAAAACATCACCTATTAGAAACGAACACTTTCGAACCCATCAAGCAGTAAACCTGATCACCCAATCCATCTGGCGCCACCCAATTTCGATCACTGGAATTCTTGTCGTTAAGCCTAGAGCTACACCAATCCCCTATCTTCCTTTTCCCCCAACCTTAGTCCAACTCGACGCCGCCTCACCGTTGCACTACCTACTCAAACTACATCGACAAAATCTGGATCTAAAACCCTAACTCCGTCTCGTCCGGCCACCATAGGTTGGAGAAAAATTCCACGACATTTTTCCCATCCCCTTGACCTATGAGCCACTGCTATCATGAACACCGATCTTCCCGATACCCCCGAGGGACAGAAAATAGCCAAAACCCAACTGTCATTCAACATGCAGTTCCTCCCAAATTACTTATCTAAAATCATAAATTTTCTTCCTAAATCCATCACTTTACACTACGTATCAGATTATATAATCAAAAACTGAAATAAGCTTGATCAATTTCGAACCCATATTTGATTTCCACTGTATATTTCCATTTTTAAATTATTTATCCAATATTTTCCCTTGAATCTTTTTAAAAAAATTAAGTTATACCCATACCAATACTTTTCATTCAGAGATTAAAGTCAAATTTTGCTTTGGTGGGATGTTATAGATTTTAGATTAGGATTTTAGAACCAGAAAATTATGAATAGAAGTATCCCTTCCCTGTTCCCAGACATGCACATCTATCTCCATATATAATTATATATACACAATAATATTTACATCCATGTAAGCACTTATCATCATTAAACTTTAAATATTAATCACAAATATCCAAATATCTGAATAGATTCTTGTAACAACCGCCTTTTTGGATTACTGTCGAAATAATATTTTAAATAGAAATTTTAAAAATTTATATTCGGAAAAAAAATGATGATGCAAAAATCATGTTGCAAAGTAGTCAGTTGAATTGTGTTAAACTTTCATTTACCCTTCACGTGCATAAGAGAAATAGGGCCAAATAGTAAAATAAAAGTTGAACGTTCTTTTCTTTACTGTCACTACATTTTACAAAAGCAAATTTATGAACATGTTGTCACCAAATTGCAAAAGCAATGTTGAACACTTTTCAATCATCATTTTATACGCAGCAAGTACTTTTTTTTTCCACTGAAGCACGTTCTACATTTAATGCTTTGGTACCAAAACATTGCAAGCACAATATTTTTGACTTGCACACTTACAGAAAAGAAAAGTTCTTCATTTTGTTTCATTTGGAGTAGCTTGCATTTTTCGTTCTTCCTGTTGCTTGAGAAAAATGCATTAATGGCAGTGTGAAGTGGATCTCTTTCAGATTTGGGGTATCAATTGGTTTGGAAGCAAATAAGTGAGTGCTAAACTCACAAATGCTAATTTATTCACTCCTTTGTTTTAGCTTGCAAACTATGTGCCTGACACTTATTTGATTTCATGCGGCTACACACTGGTTCCGTGCATGCATTTAGTTGAAAATTTCATTTTTATGTCATCACCTCATGCGTGCGCGCCTGGGATTTTCTTGCGTGTGTGCCCAAAATATATACTTCATATTTTGCGTGCCTGTAACAGCGTAGTGTGTGTGTATTATCAATATTTCATGCAAATAGCATATGCGAAAATCATGTCAGGCGAGTTTTCATGCATTGTTAGGTTACTTTTTAATTGGAAATTTCTATACACGTATTGCTCATATGTGAAAACTACACCAGGTCAAATGTTGTTACTTCCTTGCATGCATGCGTAAAAAAAAAAAGTGTGTCCTGCATGTATAAATGTGAAGTAGTGTCTTGCGTGCATGTATAAATGTGTTCCAGTCCAGTATTTCCATCTGCCTCAAGAATGCATGCATAAATAACAAAGTTCCAGATCAGTTTGGTTATATTTTCCAAACAAAATCATATTGATGCAATAAATTTTGCATGCATTTGTTACTTCACATATGTGTGTCATATAAAACTTTTTCCAGGCCTTTACCTGTCCACGCGTGCATGTAGAAACATTTCATGCGTGCAAATATTTCATGCGTGCAAAAGTGTCAAAAAGTTTACACATAAATGCGTTTCAATTCTTGCATGTTATAAAGTGTTATTATTATTATTTTTCTTTTGTGAAAAGTGAGTTTGCATTTGCTTTGTACGCGTGCAATACCTGAAGGAACAAATGGCTCATTTATGGGTATTCTTGTTCAAATTTCTTACTGCTTGTAGATATGGGTCAGGTGAGTAATGCACGCAGAGGCGTTCATTTTTAAGCTTGCATGCGTGAAAAATATAAGCCAAGCATTTTAAAGTGTTACGTGCAAATGGGGAGTGTAATATTTCGAGGCATCATATTCATACTTAAAATTTTTAGTGCAGTCCGTTATGAAATTTGCATTGAACCGGTGTTACGTTGTAAAACGTATTTTGTTACCGTTATTTTTATAACGGAATTTGTACGCCGGTACTATATTTTTGAAGCGTATTGTTTTGGAGAAATTTTTGACGAATAAAAATTGCTTTTTTACTTCAGTAATTGTCAATTTAATGTGAATTTTCAAGCGGTTATCCCGCAACGCTGATTTGATATCCGTTTTTATGGTGTTTTGTGAAGCATAATTTCTTCGTCGAAATTGCTACAGATGTTGCTGTTTTAATCACGTGTTCTAAAATCATTTTAAAATAAAAACTGTTTCACTTTTTTTTACAGTTTACGCCTTCAAAAGAATGAGGAAGCGATTTAAATGTTTCAGCAAAATTAAGGACTAACCCTTACTTTTACTGATTGGGTTAATTCCGGACTTGTCCGTTTGAGAACGTAAAATGTTATTTATATAAAATACACAACTTTTCACTTTCAAGGAAACGATGAAGAGATTTAAACGATTTAGCAAAAGTGCGGAGTATGGAACCACACTTTTACTATTTCGGTTAATTCCGGACTCGTTAATTGAAATATCTGCTGTTTGATAATTTTGTTGGGCTTTCGAGCCACTCTGCTGGACCTTCGGTTCATTTGTTGGACCTTCGGGTCATCTGATGGACCTTCGAGTCATCTGATGGACCTTCGGGTCAATTACCAGTACTAGACCTTCGGGTCACTCTGCGGACCTTCGGGTCATCTGATGGGCGCCAAAAATTTATAGTACTTAGTAGGCTTCGGCCATCTGAGATGCACGTGCAGCGTAGCTAAAACTCGTCATCTGCTGGGATCGATCCATCTTTTATGTTGATTGTCTAGTTATCTTATTTTGATTTCTAGATTTTGTGACTGCTAATTTGTCTAGTTATCTTATTTTAATTTCTAGATTTTGTGACTGCTAATTTGTCTAGTTATCTTAATTGATTTCTAGATTTTCGTGTACTGCTGCTTTGAATTAATTGGGAATTTGGAAGTGGATTTTGATGATGTTTAATGGGATTTCTTCCTTTAAACTATGCTAATTACTATGTCGTATAGTCTCTTCCGAGACTATAAATTATGTATAGTCTCTTCCGAGATTATAATTTGTGTATAGTCTCATCCGAGATTATAAATTTGCGTATTGCTGTTTTGAATTCAATTGGGAATTTAAAAGCTGATTTTGATGGAGTTTAAATTGAGATTTCTTTATTTGAACTATGGTGATTATCTAATGTCGTTTGAAGTTCAAATGATTGGAAGAGGAGAAAGCAAACATCTGAAAGAAATCAGTGGCATTCAATGCATTGACCGATGGATCGGACTCAAATAGCGATAATGATGAAGAGATAGCCTTTATGACCAAGAATTTTCAAAAATTCCTAAAATACAGAAAGATGAACAATCTCAAGAGAAACAACTATAAGAACTCTGAAAATAGAATGTAGTGCCAAACAATATCAAATGTTTCAACATTGACGAAACAGGTCATAACAAAAGAGACCGACCGTATCCAGATAGGCAAAATCTTCCTATAAACAATGATTCCATAAAGAAACGAAAACGTGCATTTACTGCTACTCTAGATGACTCAGACTCGTCCTCAAGCGATGATGATAAGAAGATAGATAATTCAAATATGTGTTTCACAGCAGTTCACGATGCCGACAAATTCAGAAAAATAGACTCAGAAAAAGGTACACATTTACAATACAATTGGTTGAAATTGCATGCTTAGATTTGGAAGCTTGATTGATTGATTTTGAATTGGTGTGTTGTTTGAATTTTAAATTTTTTATTTTTACTATTATTTTACTATTAATTATTATTTTTATTTTTATTTTTAGTGTTAATAATATTACAATATTTTATAGAATATACTATAATTTCAAAATTATTCCAGTTATATATATATACATTAAAAATAATAAGTATATATATATATTAGAATACTTAAGTAAAATACATCATAGAAATTCAAAGACACACGTCGACATGGCCCCTACCATGATGTCGGCATGGGTACAGAATTTGAAATTCAAAATTTGAATTCAAATGTTTGAATTTTCCTCCACCTTTTCACTTCATTCAATTCTATGAAAGACATCTTTTGACCAGAGAACATGTCCTTTAAGAATCTATTTATTCACTATCTTTTATCACATCTTTTCACTCTCATTAGCAAATTCAAACTCTCTCTTCAAAACTTCAAGCTCTGTACTCTCTACTCTAATGGCTTGTTTAACCAACCCCCTAAACCATGAGAATTTCCAGAAAGATAAAAGAGCAACTCTTCAAAGATCCGGAGGCCAAAAAGCATACATCAATTATGCTAACTATGGAAAAGTCCATCCCCGAAAGTTTGTTATATTGCAAGATTTCTCTTCTTATGAAATTTATTCTCTTTTTGCACACAATAAAATTACTAGTCATGTGATGCTTCTCAAAATGATTTTGTTTGTTATCCAAATATTGTTTAAATTTTCTATGCAAATTTAAACCGTGAATTTTATATTGAAAATGATGATAAAATTTGGAGTAGTGTCAAAGGCACTAGAATTGTTTTGAATTGTGATCTTTTGGGTACCATTCTCAACTGCAAGAGTACGAGAATGGATCTTTCTAGTTTTAAAATCGATGAAAATGATCGTGGGACATTTCATCACATTTTCGAAGGAAATGATTATTTTGAATTCAAAAACCGAAACTTTTAACCAAAAGCTAGAAATGTTAATCTTCTTTTACAACATACTTTGACCCCAAGATCGGGGAATTTTAACAATCCTACTTCAAAAGTTTGCAAAGCACTTTTTGCAATTTTTGGAAATTATGATATTAGTTGGGCACAAGTTATTTTGGATGAACTTCGTCCCAAAAATCTTGAAATGGGTGAGAATACTTTGTATCATGGAATCTATCTCACACGGATTTTTAACTATTTTGTAGTAGATTTCAAAGGAGAAGAATTTGTTTCGAGAAAGGTTTCAATCATTCCAATATTTCTTTTATGAAAATTCCATTTGTTTTTCAACCTTATGAGACTCTTGCTGAAAAGGAAGAGCGTTTGGCTCATGAGGAGATGGAAGAGGAAGAAGAAGAAGGGGATGAAATGGAAATTGAAGAAGAAGAAGAAGGTGAAACATCTTTGAAAAGCATTGATTATCCTCCTAATCCAACCAACAAAACCCTTCTCAAAAACCAAAAGACCATTGTTGAGAATCAACGGATTCTTAAACGATCTGTTAGTAAGAAGTTGGACAAAATTTCATCGAAGATGAACAAGTTTATTTCCTAAGTCAGCAAGAATCTTAGATTATCTTCATCTTCGTCATCCTCTAACTAGTTCTACCTTTTCGTATCTTGTTGTATTTGTATTAGTTTATTTTGATTTAAAAGTTCATGTAGTTCTTTGTGTTTAATCGTTGTATCGTGTTATCATGAAATGAAATTGAATTCCTTTTCTGTTATCTAGCTTATCTTATCTCTAGAAATAAATGTTAGTATATTATACAAATATATACACACACACACACAATTATTCACAAAATCAAAATTCACTACACCATGTCGACATCCCCCCTATGACCATGTCGACGTGTACTGGTTAGGAATGACATTTCATTTTGAATTTGAAATTTGAATAACTACCTTATGTCTATTCATTTCAAATGAATTTCTACACCTATAAATACCCATTTCTTCCAGAATTCATCACTCAATATTATTTCTTATCTACTTTGTCTCTCATTCTTCTCACAAACTCTAATATGGCTAATCCAATCCATAATTTAACCGAGAATCTTGAAGAAACTCTTAATTCTTTCAAGAATATTCTTTCTTTCATTCTTCGAAACCAGAGACACTTAGAGTTGAGTCAAATCCAGATGATCAAGGAGTAAGAAAGGCATTTCGATGCAATACGATGGATGATTTCCTCCCTGCATAAGGATAATAACGAAGCACATCCTCCAGTCTCTCTCGCTAATGTCAATGAAAATTGGGATGCCATTATGCAGACCCTATATTTATAGAAGAAGGATGGGCGAAAGTTCCTCGTAATGTTTGACTTGATTGTTTTGTTTGATTTGAATTGATTGCTTTGATTTGATTTTGATTGATGTTTGGTGTGAAACACATGTATAAATATGCATTGATATTATATGATTAATTAAATATCATGTTTATCAGTATAATTATCTCTTAACCTATCTATTATATACTCCATTGTATAGTTTATTAATGCAGGAACTTTAGTCTAAGAATGAGAGGGGGTTATATAGTTTGGAGATTATATAGTTTGGAGTTAGTTTTTGTTGATGACAAAGGGGGAGAAGTATAAAATAGGATAAATTGGCATAGATTAAGGGGAGTTATTAGTTTTAGGGGGAGTTATTAGGATAGAAGTAATATTTTATAAACAAAGTTTGTCATCATCAAAAAGGGGGAGATTGTTAGTCCTTGAGATGATGGTTTTGATGACAACAACCTTAGAATAGGTTTATAAAATATAAATACTAACATTATAGTTTAGATATACATATGCAGGATTTAACCATGCAGGGATCAAGAATGAAGACTGTACAGTATAGAGATTCAAGATATCAAGGTTGAAGACTCATGAGTATCAAAAATATCAAGATTATTAAGAGTTCAAGATTTTAAGAATAAGTAATTTAATTAGGAATTTTGATAAAACTCCTAAAAAGCACTGGCATCCTAAAATCCAATTTATTCGTGGAATGGAATCCACTTCGAGCCTGTCAAAGGGATGGAACCCTAAGTAGGATGGAACCTACGAAAAATCTAGTGGAACATCGTTTTGTATCCGCTAACCTTTTATTCAAATGATTTTACAAAATTATATCTTGTTTTCAAAATGTTTTCAAAACCTTCCTTTTAAAAGAATCAAAAACATCTATCCTGATTTCAAATATTTTTAGCCTCAAAATAATCTTTATCTTCAAAATCAAATTATCCTTAGTTTTAAACTATCTTTTAATAATAATATATTTAACTTTTAATATTTCTAATTAGATTTAAATATAAAATTATAGTAAAATTTTATATATACCAAAATATTATTTTCTATATTTATTTATAGCTAAGTATATTTATAAAAGTTTAAAATAGTTTTAATATAAGATAAAAGTTATTTTCAAAGAAAAACAAAACACCAAAATTTCCTTTGGGATGTCGACATACCCAAGTTACCCATGTCGACATAGTGTCAGTTGATTTCAAAAATTTGAATTTCAAAAGAAGTATCTATTCATCATATCCCTTCACGAATGGACATGACTGTTGTTCTTCTATAAATAGGGGCTGTTTTCGATGAATTTTAATTTATATTTTTCTGGTTTTCACTCCTCTTCTCTTTTACATTTCTTTATACATATTCTTACCATTACTTTGCCGAAATCAACATTGAATCTAACTAGATCATTTCTGGTTTGATTCTCTATCACTATTCCAATAGGATTCTCAGTGCTATTCAGAGTTATAGGCTTCTTTGTGATCATTTCTGTGAGAAAATGTGTGATTGTAGCCTTGGAAATCAATCAAGTGAGAAAAGGTATGATTGTGGCCTTGAAAATCAATCAAGTTAGAAAAGGTGTGATTGTAGCCTAGGAAATCAATTGGATGAACTTGTTTCCCGTGAAATCAAGCATCTCTACCCAAAGGATTGTGAATCTGGAGGGTGTACCTCATAGCCTTGAAATCGAGGGTGTAATTGTACAATTGATTTTGAAAGGAAATCCGTACTTGTATGCGGGACTGGATGTAGGGTAACTCCAAACTAGTATAAAGTCCGGTATGTTCTTTCCTTTACTGCTTTAACTTTATTTCTACATCTATGTTTGTTTTTGTGATCATGTAAGTGTCTGAATATTGTATACTTTTGTGATCAAATTAACATATACTCAAAATGATTTAGTAATTCCTTAAAACACTATTCACCCCCTCTAGTGTTTATCCTAGCCTTAAGATCCGTAATCCGCATTTCTAACAGTATCTAGTACGGATTAATAAAAGAGTTTTGGTATAATTTTAATCTATTTGATCTACATATTAAAATTTTATGTTTTTTGTTATGATCTAATAATAATATTTTATTTAGTTTAACTTATATTTCGTATTATAATATGTTCATATTCACAGTACAAACATTATAACTATGTATTAAATATAGTGATTTAGCCCAAAGGTAAAATGATGAACAAATGTCATAGGTTCTTGATTAATCATTGTGATTTATAGTTGATAAATAATTTTAATGTCATGGCCGAATAATGATGTCGTATGTATATACACACATCTATATTAATATGAGTAACAAATATAAAAAATTCAATCATTAATTTATTTATAAATATTGTATATAAGATTATATTACTTAAGTTTTAAAATACATTATTCTTGGTGTGTGTGTGTATTTTAAAGTAAATTATTTAAATTTAAATAATTTATTTATACACATATTATATATATATCCATTGACTTCAACTTTATACTTAAAATCGAATTTTATATTAGTTCGACTTTTTTAAAAAATGTAAAAAAATTGTTGGCTATTGTGAGCAATAATGAAAAATTATCTTTTAACTTATAAAACCATTTACATATATATTTAATTTAAATATATACTTTGTAACGCCCCACCCCGAGACCCACCTTAGTAAAGAGAATTAACAAGTAACTCTGTCTACTAAAGCGGAGAATAGAGCTGGTTAAGGGTGACTATCTATAATTTTGTCTTAAACATATATTGAGTACGTCGATAAATGCAATTTAATTTTTCTTTTCTACTCAAGTGGATCGACATACCCAGTAAATGCTTAATCCAAACTATAGGTAGCTAATGGATCTAACAAAACAAAATACAATAACTGAATGTAAATCACATCACAGAACAGTAATCAACATCATTTATATGCATATACACTGATGCATGTTTAGTACAATACAATATGAATACATTAAATGTGGTACGGTACATGACCACGCCATATACATCGAATTAATTGTAAATACATCGGAGTCAAGCGGAAAGAAATAAAAACTACATAAAAGTGCTAGGTTGGTATCCAAGCAAATGCATCAAACAAAGTCCCGTAATTGATAGCTAACCTGAAACAACTCGGTCTGACCTGAGTACAAAGTACACGGGTCAGTCTAGCTAAAATAATCAGTTAATGAGGGTAGACGATAATATGAAGCATAAGATAAAAGGTGATAATTCTTTTCGAATGAGAAGAGGCCAGAGAAAGAATATAACCCATGACTTAAGTGAAATAATGTCACTTAAGTATACAAAGACCTCAAAAGAGGTAAGTTCAATAATACTACCCAAATAATATAAACATTCGCCTCATATCATCAGCGACATCCCAAAATGTATACATGGTTTCCATGAACCAAATCTCCTCAAAAGGTGAAACATCAATACAAAATCTCGCCAAAAAGGCAAACATAAGACATTCTCAAGTAGGGTGATCCCAAACACAAATATAAAAGAATCTACGAACTCAATTATACCTCATCTCATCAGTATAAATGTATATAAATCTCAATCTCAACTCGCCAGAATGGCAAGGCCTAGAATATCCTATAAATTCATGAAATCATCCAAATTCATAACTCAAGGAACTCAATAAGAGTTCAAGACATCATAAATGAAATCATCATACATACGGCATCTCATATAGCACTAGGCTATCGATGTAATCAAACATCTTAAAATGGTGAAATCATAATAAAATAGAAAACTCAAAAAACCAAGATAAGCCAAATCCTCGATTGCAATGCCGAAGCAATGCTGCACGTGCTAAACTCAGACAGCCGAAGCTTCAGACAAGGTCGCTAACACCTCCCAAAGCAGTTCATCCTCATGACAAGGTCGTTGACACCTCTTCAAGCAATTTTGTCAGCCCTAACAAGGTCGCTAACACCTCCCGAAGCAGTTTGTCCTCATGAAAAGGTCGCTAACACCTCTCCAAGTAGTTTTGTCAGCCCTAACAAGGTCGCTAACACCTCCCGAAGCAGTTCGTCATCATGACAAGGTCGCTAACACCTCTCAAAGCAGTTCTGTTAGGTAAACATCGTGAATGTGTCACAAACTCATGGATAGGAATCCAAAAAGTGTTAACGTATGTCCCATACCATACATTCGCACTTAGAGGTTTACTAGCCGTTAGTCGATGTCACACTAGAAACAACATAAAACTCATAAAATTATATCTCGCCTAGTCTCATTGGCGAGTGATAAAGAGACACAATACCTGTCTCATCTCATCGACAAGTATTAAATGGCATGGTAATTTTTCTCATCTCATCGACATGTGAAAACATCATGATGGTTCATCATAAACCATAAATCTCAAATTATAAAATCATTAACCCAAGACTTGCCTCATATCATTGGCAAGTAAACAAAACATCATGATGGTTCTCATCGACCATACTCCTTCATAGGAGATCTCAAGCCACAATACTTGCTAAATATTAACCATCTTAAATAATTCCAATGAATAGAAATTATAAAATTAAAAATATGCCATAAAATGGCAAAACATCTCAGAATCAATATTCCCAAATAGCTTCGATCGTACAAGTCCGAAATTAACCAAAATAGTAAAAGCACGTGTCCCATACCACGTGTTTTACTAAATCGTTTAATTCTCTTTCTCATACGTTCGAATAGTATAAAAATGCTTATTTTATAAATAAAATAATTTATTTGAGAAAACAAGCTTTTAAAACCATTTTTCAAAATTAATTAACAAAACCAATATTTGAAATTTCTTTGTTCTAGGAAATAAATAGTTTTTATATTAGAAAAATAATTTTAAAATGCTATATAATAATAATTTGAAATTTTCGTTTATTTCCAAAATCATTTCAAAATGGTTTAGTGGAAACCGTGCTCAAAATCAATGAAATACAAGAAAGATATCTCAAGATCAATAACTTGAGTTAAATACGAATTAATTCAAATTTAACCCAAAATCAATTCAAATTCCATTTAAATTTGAATTTCAAATTCTCCAAATATAGCTAGTCTATTGATAGGAATTATAGCTTTCAAAACATCTCAAAAACAATCATCAAAATCAAATAAGAATGAGAGCAAAAATAAGCTAAAACACACATCAAGTCAATAATTGTTATTGTTGTCGTTTTGCTCTCGTAATAGCAACAAACAAACATAGTTTTGACCAAGCAAACTTCAATATTTTAGAAAACTTAAAACATGAAACTTTTAGTACAAAGTTTAAGTTTTCGAAACATCTAAGATTATCAAATTCGGTTAAGAGGCAAAGAAGTTATGGCCAATTTTGTTTCAGTTTCAACCACAAAGCAAATATTGCTTTTGCTCTCAGGCAAAAAAGTTCAATTTTGACATAGAAGCACTCAAAATTACAGAAAACTCAACAAAGTAAAGTTGTAGCACATTATTTGTGCTTTCCAAATCATCCAAAATTATTGAAATCCGATTAAAAACGAGAAAGTTGTGTCTAATTTTGTTACAGCTTCAAGCATAGAGCAAATATTGATTTTGCTCTCGGGTTATCAGTAAGAAAATTCAATTTTAACATAACTAACCTCAAAATTTCACAAAACTAAATACACGAAAGTTGTAGCACAAACTCTAAGCTTTCTGGAACATACAGAATTGTCAAAATAGGAGAATAAATGAAAAGGATATGCTTAAATTTCCAACAGCATTAAGCATAGATAGTCACAATTTTACAGTGACAGGGCAGCGAGTTTGAACTCGATTTTTCAACCCTCTATGCTAAGAATTTTAGAAAGTATTTAACATAAAAGTTATAGCACAAACTATAACTTTTCTGGACCATAAAGAATCGTCAAAATCGGAGAAAAAATGAAAAAGATATGCTCAAATTTCCAACGGCATTAAGCATAGATAGTCACAATTTTACAGTGACAGGGCAGCAAGTTTGAACTCGATTTTTCAACCCTCTATGCTAAGAATTTTCGAAAGTGTTTAACATGAAAGTTATCACACTCTTTTCAAGATTTCCAGAACTTCAAAGAAAACCAAATTCCGACTTATAAGAGAAAGATATGCCTTATTTAGTGACAATAATTCACAAACAAACACGCAACAAACGAAAATTGAGATTTCAATATTGAAATTTCAATCCAAGCTAGAAAATGTGAGTTTTGATACTCACCTTAGCAAAATTTAAAGCAAATATAAGCAAGCTTGAAGAATATGATAGCCTTAAGCCTTGATTATTCTTTAGGAACCTGGAAAAAAAAGAAATACATAGACATGCAAAGAGAAACTGAAATTAAAAACAACACAAGTTCTCAAAACTAGAAATTGATGAAATTATCTTTGTTTTTGGATTGATTACCTGAAATAATTAGCTTCAGATTATTTTAATTTTGCAGAGAAATTGGAGAATTTGAATATTTGGATTCTAGGTTTTAAGAGGAAAGAGGGTTTTTCAATCTCCTTCTTTTTGTTTGTTGTAAACTGAACATACGTTCAGTTTGAGAAGGAGATTATTTCTCCTTAGTTAAAATGGTAAGTGGACTTTAAACCCAAAACCCAATAGTCTATGTGTTGATACTTAATCTAAATCAACCAAGTTATTCATGTTTTTACACTTTATTTCACATATTTTAGCCAATACAACTTACAGTTCCATAGTTTCAACTTTATAAAAATCACACAAACTTATTTTATGTTTAACAAAATGTTTACACAACATATAAAAGATATTTTAGTCATCAAAATTTTATTCCATCATTAAAACTCTTATTTTTTACTTAAATACTCAATTTACACTATAATTTACATAAAAATATTTTAGCAACCAAAATCTACACAAAAATCATTTTCTTGTTAAATTAAATATAACAAACCTTATTGACATAATTCTTACATCCAATTCTTAATTTAAACAAAATTCCACCTTTTTAATTATAATATTTTGTTAAAAATAACAAAAATCAACATTTGGCAATAATTTGTAAAATTATTGCAATTTATCAAATTAAAACCATATAACATTCATTTTCTCCTCCAAACTAACATAATAAAGCTTTTTAAAACTTTATTCTCATCATTTTACACTTATTTCAACAAATTGGTGTTGATTAAATCATTTTATCTCATTTAATTAATTCAATAAAAGTCCAAATCATCATATTTCCAATATTCACCATTTATAACCAACATTATTATCTTTTACTCCATTTTATTCCTTCCATTTTTTCTGTTTACTCAAAATAAATGATTTTAAATCTCTAATTTTTTTATTTTTCAATCTTAAATTATAACCACCATTATAATTTAATATTAGAGGTAATCATCAAAACCAGGGTTGTTATAGACCTCCTTCCTTATAAAAATTGCGTCCTCGCAATTTCTAGAGAAGGGCTATAAACACCACGATTTAATTTCATCAAGTAAAGAAAAATATAGATAAGCTCGAGTTTTAAAAATTTCTCACCCTCAACTCAAGATGATAGAAAACCAAGATAAAATTTCTCGATTAATTCTATGGTTTCCCAAGCATAGGCATTGGGATTGTCGAACCATTGATTTTAAAATAGGAGCAATATGCAATAATTTCAAAGACGTCACACCTTCGAAACAAGAACACAGACAAAATCCTACATAAAAGATTAATTGAGTGAGATTGATTTCTCATAAGCTTCTCAAATAGAGTCTGAATTTCAACATAACTTTATCCTGATTCTAACCAACCAGATAATTACTGACATGACCTTTGGCGTGTCACTACAAAAGGAATCGCACTAATAAAAGATTGACAACAATAGAGGTAAACAAGAGGTAGGTGGTTTCTTCAATACCACCAACCCAAACAACCGCGTAAATGCGTGTCGTTAGATAATAGCTCAAAGATAGATCATACTCAAGAACAAGGATATAAGCTCGAATTATCTTTTAATCCGGGATATTAAGAATTTTAAATATCAACATCTTTTAATTTTTTTTAATCCCAATTTTCAACATTCAAAAATTTCTCAAACTCTTTACTATATTGTTACCCCATTTTATGGTCAAAACGGGAATAACAACAAATTGGCAAGGAATTACGGATAGCAGGACTGGGAATAAAGGCTACGATGGATATCGTCAAAATTCTGTTGAACTCCGATCGAGACGAAATTGATTGAAAATGACGATAAGGACTATGAAAGGCTATGTTTCAAATATCAAGTTAATCGGAGTTCGTATGGAGGAAATATGATGGATTCAAGGTGGGAGAGGAATGTTGTTCGAACCCATCAGGTTCGATCCCATCAGGTTCGAAACCATCAGGTTCGAACCCATCAGGTTCGAACCCATCAGTTTCGAACCCATCAGGATCGAACCCATCAGGTTCGAACCCATCAGGTTCGAACCCATCAGGTTCGAACCCATCAGGTTCGAACCCATCAGGTTCGAATCAACGGGAACTAGATTGGGTTCGAAAGGAATGACTTCAGTGCAATGGACATGGATTCGAATGATGGATATGGACTCAAAGATAGTGGATTCGAACGATGGACATGGACTAGAAGATAGTGGATTCAAATGATGAAGCTCGAAGAAGGAAATGGATACGAAGTTTTAATGGATTCGTGGAAAATGATGGATTCGAAGTTTTGATGGATTCGTAGAAAGTGAATAGACACGAAGTTTTGATGGATTCGTAGAAAGTAAATGGATTCGAAGTTTCGATGGATTCGTAGAAGGTGAATGGATTCGAAGTTTGCATGGATTCGAGAGTTATGGAGTCGAAGGACTGAAGATGGATTCGAAGGGTATGGATTCGAGAGAGTTGGCCTCGTGGGTTCGAAATACATGGTTTCGAAGTAGACAGACCATGGGTTCGAACCAATCAGGACGCACGAATTCTAGAACTTGGATCGATCATATCTTCCAAACCGTTGATCCAAATGCAATGAAATTTTTACAGGAGCTTACATACATGTTGAAGAATGTTCACACCAAATTTCAGCTCAATTGGATGGATTCTTGATCGATTCGAAAATCACTTCGAATCGATCCCAAACTGGGCACGGATTCCGAGAACACGGGCCTGTGGGCCCCCCCCTCACGTGCCAAGCAACCTCCCCAGGTTTTAGGCGGGATTTCAACCTTCCACGCCTATAAATAGAGCCCCTGGTCATTCAGAAAAGGGGTCGGAAGATTTGGAGAGGAAAAGCAAGCCCAGACGCTGCTAAAATCATTCCATAGCATTATTTCTGCTATTTTCTTCAGATTTGGTCACTACAACTGCTGTAATCACTTGTAATCTTCAAGGATAATCAATAAAAAAGAAAAAATTGGAGTGGACGTAGGCCGGAGATAGCCGAACCACTATAAAACTTGTGTCTCTGTTCTTTACTTTTGTGGTTGCTGTTTATTATATGTTGAGATCTGTTGTTTGTGTTTGAATATCATTAATTTATATTCATACACTGGTGCTTTCACGGTATTGGGTGTTTGTGGCCAATTTTGGCGCAAACATTTTGGTGCTTTCACTGAGAACAACTAGCACCCGCTACATCGGATTTGAAGAGTTTGAGGAATTTGGATTTGGAAGACAATGGCTAGACAGGATAGCAGAAGGCTAAGGGCTGAGAGAAGCCAACAAGGAGGAAGTCAGCAAGCATCCTCCGGAGGTGAGGAAGGACGGGCTTCAGTCTACATAACTCGGGATGAAATGGAAGCTATGGCCAATTCTTTGCAGGAGAGATTGTTGAAAAGTCAACAGGAAATGATGCAAACTTTCTTGGAACAAATGAGAGCTACAGGAATGCAGAGCTTAGGAACAGCTACAGCAGCTGCGGATGCAGGACAAGGAGCTAGGATTGTGGAACCCAATGAAGGACAGGATACGGAACCAGAAGGCAATCAACAAGGGCTTGGGGGCAGGCCCACAGGATTCAATGCAGAAGTACCTTTGGAAGGAATTCAGCAAGCTAGAACTAACGTTGCTGCTAGTGAGCCACACGAGGAATATGTACCAGAGTTCCCTCGGGGGCATGGGGGGCAACCCCTACCAGACAATACAGGGTTAGTAGAGATGATTAGGAAGACTGTGCGAGGTGGGTTGACAAACGGAGATTTGGAAGGAGTGAATAGAAGTCCATTCGTTCGGGAGATAAGGATGGCTCGGAATCCACCTAAGTTCAAGCTACCTAGCGTGGAGGTATATGATGGTAAGACGGATCCAACAGATCACTTAATGAGGTACACCAGACACATGGAGGTGCTGGGGGCATCGGAGGAAGTGATGGCCCGATGTTTCCCTTTGTATTTGAAGGACTTGGCTGCAATGTGGTTTAGGCAACTGGGAGAAGGATCTATCAGGACTTGGAAGGAATTAGTGGAAAAGTTTCTAGGACAGTTTCGGGTTCACGTTAAGAGGCCAAAGAACGTGATGACTTTAACATCGGTAAAGCAAAGAATGGACGAATCACTTAGAACTTTTCTAACTCGATTCAGCGCGGCAGTCGCTTCGGTGGATCGGCCTGATCCATCAATGGTTTTAATGGCAGCAGTATCAGGAGTCAAGGAGAATTCGGATTTCAAGGTATCTCTGATACGAGATCCCCCGCGAAATCTCGACGAATTCTTTCATGAGGCAGAAAGGTTCCTTCGACAAGAAGATGCAAGTACGGATTTAAAGTCAAAAAAGGTTAGCACAATCGAGGTTGGAGCGGTATCCAAAAACGGTTCGGATAGGGATAAAGGAAAAAGGAAGTTAGATGACGACTCTGGAAACGCTAGAAAACGATGGAAGGACCCAAAGTTTTCCACATACACTGGATTGAACGAGACGCTGGAACGGATATACTTGGAAACTCGAAATCGCCTTCCCTACCGAAGGCCGGCTAGGAGGGAACCAACAGAGCGGGAAAGGACATCAGGAAGGCACTGTCTCTTCCATGATCTGGATGGACACGATACCAACAGCTGCAGGCACCTAAAGGATATAATCGAGGAGCATGTAAGGAATGGACAGTTGCAGCAATATGTTGGAACTCGGGATGCAACGGTGCAGCAGGAGCAACCACCGACCACCTCACGCCGTGATGATGGGAGGCCCAGGGATGATCGTCGATTGATCATCCATTGACCAAGGTAATATGGAATAAGTAGCAAGCTGTTAGCAAACGGTAAAGTCATTTACACATGTACGGGGACGGAGATAGCCCCTAGGCACGCTCTGAATGATGATAACCCGGGACGCTATGGTTTGTGAAATTTATTTCTTGCTTTTAGATTGGACATTGCTTTTCTTTTTGGATTTGGTTTTGGAGCTTGGATTGAGCTCCTGGTTTTTCTTGCTTTTTTATTTGGATTTTCCTTTGGACAATTGTTTTTGGTTTTGGATTCTGGTTTGGATTTCTGGTTTTCTGGTTTTGGATTTGAATTTTTGGGTTTGGATTTGGATTTTGGATTTGGATTTCGGATTTGAATTTTTGGATTTGGATTTTTGGGCTTTGGAATAGATTTTTGGTTGGACTTTTATCTGGTTTTTGATAAATGGTCGTCGGGTATGGATTATGCCTGGCAAGGGGTGAGTCACTTTACCCAAACAAGGTGAGTTGACTCATTCAGGTCGTCGAGTATGTACTATGCTCGGCAAGGGTCCGGAGTGACCAGGATTCGGCCTAGGACTTAGGCCCTCTATTATCATATATTATTTTCAGGTCGTCGAGTATGGACTATGCTTGGCAAGGGTCCGGAGAGATCAGGATTCGGCTTAGGACTTAAGCCATGGCATTTTACAGCACCCAGGGACACTGGGCCAAGGTCGTTGAGTATGGACTATGCTCGGCAAGGGTCCGGAGAGATCAAGATTCGGCTTAGGACTTAAGCCATGGCATTTTACAACGCCCAGGGACACTGGGCCAAGGACATCAAGTATGGATCGCGCTTGGCAGGAACCCGGAGAGGTTATGGATTTGGCTATTGACCCGGAGAGGTCCTGGCTTCAGTTATTGGCTATTGGATAAGGATGGATTGGAACTCGGTTGTCGACTTCGAATGGATACGGAATTGGCTAAGGCTTTGGTTATTGGATATGGAATTGGACATCGACTCGAAGCAGTCAAGAATGATATACTCTGGCAATATGGCTTTGGACTTCGAATATTGGATTCGGAACTATTCAAAACACGTCTTGTTATCACAAGGCATGTTTTGGGGGGCAGACTGTTACCCCATTTTATGGTCAAAACGGGAATAACAACAAATTGGCAAGGAATTACGGATAGCAGGACTGGGAATAAAGGCTACGATGGATATCGTCAAAATTCTGTTGAACTCCGATCGAGACGAAATTGATTGAAAATGACGATAAGGACTATGAAAGGCTATGTTTCAAATATCAAGTTAATCGGAGTTCGTATGGAGGAAATATGATGGATTCAAGGTGGGAGAGGAATGTTGTTCGAACCCATCAGGTTCGATCCCATCAGGTTCGAAACCATCAGGTTCGAACCCATCAGGTTCGAACCCATCAGTTTCGAACCCATCAGGATCGAACCCATCAGGTTCGAACCCATCAGGTTCGAACCCATCAGGTTCGAACCCATCAGGTTCGAATCAACGGGAACTAGATTGGGTTCGAAAGGAATGACTTCAGTGCAATGGACATGGATTCGAATGATGGATATGGACTCAAAGATAGTGGATTCGAACGATGGACATGGACTAGAAGATAGTGGATTCGAATGATGAAGCTCGAAGAAGGAAATGGATACGAAGTTTTAATGGATTCGTGGAAAATGATGGATTCGAAGTTTTGATGGATTCGTAGAAAGTGAATAGACACGAAGTGTTGATGGATTCGTAGAAAGTAAATGGATTCGAAGTTTCGATGGATTCGTAGAAGGTGAATGGATTCGAAGTTTGCATGGATTTGAGAGTTATGGAGTCGAAGGACTGAAGATGGATTCGAAGGGTATGGATTCGAGAGAGTTGGCCTCGTGGGTTCGAAATACATGGTTTCGAAGTAGACAGACCATGGGTTCGAACCAATCAGGACGCACGAATTCTAGAACTTGGATCGATCATATCTTCCAAACCGTTGATCCAAATGCAATGAAATTTTTACAGGAGCTTACATACATGTTGAAGAATGTTCACACCAAATTTCAGCTCAATTGGATGGATTCTTGATCGATTCGAAAATCACTTCGAATCGATCCCAAACTGGGCACGGATTCCGAGAACACGGGCCTGTGGGCCCCCCCCTCACGTGCCAAGCAACCTCCCCAGGTTTTAGGCGGGATTTCAACCTTCCACGCCTATAAATAGAGCCCCTGGTCATTCAGAAAAGGGGTCGGAAGATTTGGAGAGGAAAAGCAAGCCCAGACGCTGCTAAAATCATTCCATAGCATTATTTCTGCTATTTTCTTCAGATTTGGTCACTACAACTGCTGTAATCACTTGTAATCTTCAAGGATAATCAATAAAAAAGAAAGAATTGGAGTGGACGTAGGCCGGAGATAGCCGAACCACTATAAAACTTGTGTCTCTGTTCTTTACTTTTGTGGTTGCTGTTTATTATATGTTGAGATCTGTTGTTTGTGTTTGAATATCATTAATTTATATTCATACACTGGTGCTTTCACGGTATTGGGTGTTTGTGGCCAATTTTGGCGCAAACATATATCACTAGTAAGTAATTTAAAACTTAAAGTTAAAATTCAAATTTCTTCTCTTACTTCAAAATTAATTTCCAAAGAATTTTGTAAATCCATAATAATATTCCTCAAAATAAATTAAGGGTTTAAATCCTCTTTACTCTTCTATTAAACCACTTAAATAGTTTTTAAAACAATCTTCATATTCTCTTATTATATACTTCTCTTTAAACATCCAATGTATATAATATAGATTCTAAAATCTCAAAATATACTTTCAATAAAGCATAGCTCAAAAATAATCTCATTTATATTCTCATCTTTATAATTTAAAAATAAATAAATGGCATTGCCTTGTTATTGAGTCCCTAATAAATAAATATATCTGTTGGCTGCAGAGTTGACCGAATGATCAAAACTGCCTCGTCGCTCTATTACTCATTTCTATAATCAATGGCTCCAATTACAATTCAAAAAAATAATTTAATATTAATCTCAAAATATTATTTTCAAAATTTCAATCTTTAAAACAGAAATCATCTGTCTGATTGCCTCATCATAGCATTTAGGAGATTCCTATCGATAACGTTGATCAAGCGTATCGGCTAGAACTCTTAACTACTCGATGGTTAACCTAACACTCTCAAATTATTTCTATAAAAGAATGCTACTCATATAAAATATATTCTCAAAAAAAATTCTATGATTTTTTTTAAATATCTCAAAACTTCAATTTCTCTTTTTAAAACTCATATATATATATATATATATATATATATATATATATATAGCTTCAAAAACTCAAGCCAAAGAATATTAAGAGAATGCATCGAGATATTCCTAGAATACTCGATTCACAAAATCAACAGAAGGAGATAAAGTGTTCGTCAACTCCTACAAAATGACAAGCCACTCTCGGAAATCATCAAGGCATAAGATAAGAAAGATATTCTTCTCGAAGGAGAAGAAGCACCCAACAACAAATCATTACTTCAAACAAAGTAATGCTACAAAGAATAACATCGATTCAGTATCCGAAAAGGATAACTCAAAGAAACTGAATGATAAACTGAATCAAACTCGAACAATGTAGAAACTCACTTCATTCCTCAGTGGATATCCTCGTGGAAGTATAACCGAAGAACTGGGAGCCAGGAATAAGGTTACCTCAACACTCGATTGCCCGATTGGATGTCAAATCCAAACCGACTTACAAAACTTAACAAAGTCACCCAACTGGAATTCGAGATATATCATCAACATCTCGATACTCAGGAGTGAATTCAAAAACTTCGGAATCATCATCAACATTCCAAAGTGATAAAAATAATAAACCAATCAAACTAGGATGCCTAAATAAATATAGGATCCTAAACAACAAAAGGATCGGACTTGACATCAAATAAGTCAATCCATCTCAAATCAGATACATCTTAAGATTGTGAGTAACAAACAAATACTCACAAAAGCAGCAACAAATAGAGAACTCAGAATGCTTACAACAAGCCAATCGTTGTGGATCCCTTCATTAGGATTCACAACTCTTAAAGGAATGCAACAAGAATGCTCAAAGAAATCAATAAGCTTCATCGATACGAACTCACTCGCATCGACAAAATAAGAATAGAATAATCCCGAATAAGATTATTCATAAGATAAGATAACATCAAACACAATTATGGAATACTAAGAAATGCAATATATATGCCTAGACATATTCGTTCTCAACATAACCCAATACTCAAAAAATAATCAAAGTACGATTCGAAAACAAGCTCGAATAAGGACAATGATTCACTCGTATTGTACTTCAACGTATCGTGATATATGTACTGTTCTATGTTAATTCTACTTTGTTCTGACCACTGCTCTGATACCATGCTGCAACGCCCCACCCAGAGACCCACTTTAGTAAAGAGAATTAACAATTAATTATGTCTACTAAAGCGGAGAATAGAGCTGGTTAAGGGCGACTATCTATAATTTTTTCTTAAACATCTATTGAGTACGTCGATAAATGCAATTTAATTTTTCTTTTCTACTCAAGTGGATCGACATACCCAGTAAATGCTTAATCCAAACTATAGGTAGCTAATGGATCTAACAGAACAAAATACAATAACTGAATGTAAATCACATCACAGAACAGTAATCAACATCATTTATATGCATATACACTGATGAATGTTTAGTACAATGCAATATGAATACATTAAATGTGGTACGGTACACGACCACGCCATATACATCGAATTAATTGTAAATACATCGGAGTCAAGCGGAAAGAAATAAAAACTACACAAAAGTGCTAGGTTGGTATCCAAGCAAATTCATCAAACAAAGTCCCGTAACTGATAGCTAACCTGAAACAACTCGGTCTGACCCGAGTACAAAGTACACGGGTCAGTCTAGCTAAAATAATCAGTTAATGAGGGTAGACGATAATATGAAGCATAAGATAAAAGGTGATAATTCTTTTCGAATGAGAAGAGGCCACAGAAAGAATATAACCCATGACTTAAGTGAAATAATGTCACTAAAGTATACAAAGACCTCAAAAGAGGTAAGTTCAATAATACTACCCAAATAATATAAACATTTGCCTCATATCATCGGCGACATCCCAAAATGTATACATGGTTTCCATGAACCATATCTCCTCAAAAGGTGAAACATCGATACAAAATCTCGCCAAAAAGACAAACATAAGACATTCTCAAGTAGGATGATCCCAAACTCAAATATAAAAGAATCTACGAACTCAATTATACCTCATCTCATCAGTATAAATGTATATAAATCTCAATCTCAACTCGCCAGAATGGCAAGGCCTAGAATATCCTATAAATTCATGAAATCATCCAAACTCATAACTCAAGGAACTCAATAAGAGTTCAAGACATCATAAATGAAATCACCATACATACGGCATCTCATATAGCACTAGGCTATCGATGTAATCAAACATCTTAAAATGGTGAAATCATAATAAAATAGAAAACTCAGAAAACCAAGATAAGCCAAATCCTCGATTGCAATGCCGAAGCAATGCTGCACGTGCTAAACTCAGACAGCCGAAGCTTCAGACAAGGTCGCTAACACCTCCCAAAGCAGTTCGTCCTCATGACAAGGTCGTTGACACCTCTTCAAGCAATTTTGTCAGCCCTAACAAGGTCGCTAACACCTCCTGAAGCAGTTTGTCCTCATGAAAAGGTCGCTGACACCTCTCCAAGCAGTTTTGTCAGCCCTAACAAGGTCGCTAACACCTCCCGAAGCAGTTCGTCATCATGACAAGGTCGCTAACACCTCTCAAAGCAGTTCTGTTAGGTAAACATTGTGAATGTGTCACAAACTCATGGATAGGAATCCAAAAAGTGTTAACGTATGTCCAATACCATACATTCGCACTTAGAGGTTTACTAGCCGTTAGTCGATGTCACACTAGAAACATCATAAAACTCATAAAATTATATCTCGCCTAGTCTCATTGGCGAGTGATAAAGAGTCACAATACTTGTCTCATCTCATCGACAAGTATTAAATGGCATCATAATTTTTCTCATCTCATCGACATGTGAAAACATCATGATGGTTCATCATAAACCATAAATCTCAAATTATAAAATCATTAACCCAAGACTTGCCTCATATCATTGGCAAGTAAACAAAACATCATGATGGTTCTCATCGACCATACTCCTTCATAGGAGATCTCAAACCACAATACTTGCTAAATATTAACCATCTTAAATAATTCCAATGAATAGAAATTATAAAATTAAAAATATGCCATAAAATGGTAAAACATCTCAGAATCAATATTCCCAAATAGCTTCGATCGTACAAGTACGAAATTAACCAAAATAGTAAAAGCACATGTCCCATACCATGTGTTTTACTAAATCGTTTAATTCTCTTTCTCATACGTTCGAATAGTATAAAAATGTTTATTTTATAAATAAAATAATTTATTTGAGAAAACAAGCTTTTAAAACCATTTTTCGAAATTAATTAACAAAACCAATATTTGAAATTTCTTCGTTATAGGAAATAAATAGTTTTTATATTAGAAAAATAATTTTAAAATGCTATATAATAATAATTTGAAATTTTCATTTATTTCCAAAATCACTTCAAAATGGTTTAGTGGAAACCGTGCTCGAAATCAATGAAATACAAGAAAGACATCTCAAGACCAATAACTTGAGTTAAATACGAATTCAATTCAAATTTAACCCAAAATCAATTCAAATTCTATTTAAATTTTAATTTCAAATTCTCCAAATATAGCTAGTCTATTGATAGGAATTATATCTTTCAAAACATCTCAAAAACAATCATCAAAATCAAATAAGAATGAGAGCAAAAATAAGCTAAAACACACATCAGGTCAATAATTGTTATTGTTGTCGTTTTGCTCTCGTAATAGCAACAAACAAACATAGTTTTGACCAAGCAAACTTCAATATTTTAAAAAACTTTAAACATGAAACTTTTAGTACAAAGTTTAAGCTTTCCGAAACATCTAATATTATCAAATTCGGTTAAGAGGCAAAGAAGTTATGGCAAATTTTGTTTCAGTTTCAACCACAAAGCAAATATTGCTTTTGCTCTCAGGTTAGCAGTAACAAAGTTCAATTTGGACATAGAAGCACTCAAAATTACAGAAAACTCAACAAAATAAAGTTGTAGCACATGATTTGTGCTTTCCAGATCATTCAAAATTATTGGAATCCGATTAAAAACGAGAAAGTTGTGTCTAATTTTGTTACAGCTTCAAGCACATAGCAAATATTGATTTTGCTCTCGGGTTATCAGTAAGAAAATTCAATTTTGACATAGCTAACCTCAAAATTTCACAAAACTCAATACACAAAAGTTGTAACACAAACTTTAAGCTTTCTGGAACATACAAAATTGTCAAAATAGGAGAACAAATGAAAAGGATATGCTTAAATTTCCAACAGCATTAAGCATAGATAGTCACAATTTTACAGTGACAGGGCAGCGAGTTTGAACTCGATTTTTCAACCCTCTATGCTAAGAATTTTCGAAAGTATTTAACATAAAAGTTATAGCACAAACTCTAAAATTTTTGGAACATAAAGAATCGTCAAAATCGGAGAAAAAATGAAAAAGATATGCTCAAATATCCAACAGCATTAAGCATAGATAGTCACAATTTTACAGTGACAGGGCAGCAAGTTTGAACTCGATTTTCAACCCTCTATGCTAAGAATTTTCGAAAGTATTTAACATGAAAGTTATCACACTCTTTTCAAGCTTTCCAGAACTTCAAAGAAAACCAAATTCCGACTTATAACGAGAGAGATATGCCTTATTTAGTGACAATAATTCACAAACAAACACGCAACAAACGAAAATTGAGATTTCAATATTGAAATTTCAATCCAAGCTAGAAAATGTGAGTTTTGATACTCACCTTAGCAAAATTTAAAGCAAATATAAGCAATCTTGAAGAATATGATAGCCTTAAGCCTTGATTATGCTTTAGGAACCTGGAAAAAAAAAGAAATACATAGACATGCAAAGAGAAACTGAAATTAAAAACAACACAAGTTCTCAAAACTAGAAATTGATGAAATTATCATTGTTTTTGGATTGATTACCTGAAATAATTAGCTTCAGATTATTTTAATTTTGCAGAGAAATTGGAGAATTTGAATATTTGAATTCTAGGTTTTAAGAGGAAAGAGGGTTTTTCAATCTCCTTCTTTTTGTTTACTGTAAACTTAACATACGTTCAGTTTGAGAAGGAGATTATTTCTCCTTAGTTAAAATGGTAAGTGGACTTTAAACCCAAAACCCAATAGTCTATGTGTTGATACTTAATCTAAATCAACCAAGTTATTCCTGTTTTTACACTTTATTTCACATATTTTAGCCAATACAACTTACAGTTCCATAGTTTCAACTTTATAAAAATCACACAAACTTATTTTATGTTTAACAAAATGTTTTCACAACATATAAAAGATATTTTAGTCATCAAGATTTTATTCCATCATCAAAACTCTTATTTTTTACTTAAATACTCAATTTACACTATAATTTATATAAAAATATTTTAGCAACCAAAATCTACACAAAAATCATTTTCTTGTTAAATTAAATATAAAAAACCTTATTGACATCATTCTTACATCCAATTCTTAATTTAAACAAAATTCCACCTTTTTAATTGTAATATTTTGTTAAAAATAACAAAAATCAACATTTGGCAATAATTTGCAAAATTATTGCAATTTATCAAATTAAAACCATATAATATTCATTTTCTCCTCCAAACTAACATAATAAAGCTTTTTAAAACTTTATTATCATCATTTTACGCTTATTTCAACAAATTAATGTTGGTTAAATCATTTTATCTCATTTAATTAATTCAATAAAAGTCCAAATCATCATATTTTCAATATTCACCATTTATAACCAACATTATCATCTTTTACTCCATTTTATTCCTTCCAATTTTACTGTTTACTCAAAATAAACGATTTTAAATCTCCAATTTTTTATTTTTTTATTTTTCAATATTAAATTATAACCACCGTTATAATTTAATATTAGAGGTAATCATCAAAACCAGGGTTGTTACATACTTTAAGATTCAAATTTTAATTTTTTTAACTATTTTAGAATCTAAAAAATATTATTTAGAATGCCATGAGTAAATAAATTTCTATTTTAAGTTTAAATTTTGTGTGTATACATATTGAAATCCAAAACAAAAAATTAATTTTTCCAATTCTGAAACAAAGAATAATTTTTTTTAAGTTAAAACCAAAAACAATTTGATAAATTTAGTTTCAAAACATTTGATATATACATACATACACATGCTTTATATCTTCTATAAAATCCGAATTGAATTTTAGTTATATATATATATATATATATATATATATATATATATATAGGTATGCATGCATGCATGCATGTGTGTATCAAAATTAAATATTACATATTATTAATTACTGAAAAAATAATTTTTAATTTCAAAATTAATTTTTTTATCTCATAGCCAAAAGCTTTAGGGAAGAGCAAGCATTTAGTAATAATATATGCATTTATGAAATGATTTAAAAAGGAAATTTACCTCTTTAAACCCTATCGATCATCAAACACCTTGGTTGCTAGTAGTTTCCTTCTCCAAACTCCTTTGTTTTGTCTCCTGAAATTGGAATGCAACTCCATCTACTAGGCTTCACCAACATCAGAAACAGATGCTTAAGTTAAGGTATTGTTCAATGTAAAGAGAGAATAAACAAGCAAGCTACTTATAGCTAGCCAAGATCACAATTATATATCCCTTTTACTTCTTGCCTTTGAAAACCAAGTCCCCTCCTTCCTATTGCGTGCTTTGGCCGCCCCTAGTAACTACATTTAGGAGAAATTAAAATTCTAGTATTTATTAAGCTGCACCTACTAACAGCTTTCTTATACGTGTTTCCTTTTGGTCAACACTATATGACTAAGATATCTAGAGTTTGGTTTATGGTCAACATTTATATTAATATCCATAGTTAGTTTCGTGGACTACATTAAAGTTCTTGGTTCAATCCGATAACATTTATCAGTTAATCAATTTATTTTGGATAAAGAATTTGACTTTCTTTAAGTACCATTATAGTGTTACTAAACTTCTAGAATAAAGGAGACAGATTCCCTTTTGAGTAATGTTTCACTTCAAGTAATTCAATGTGTACCAACTATGGACGTAATATGGTTGTCGTGCCATGTGCTTAACCATAATCAAATTACAACCGAGCTACTTAAGATGACATTAAACTCAATTCTAAGACTATTGTACATTGTTATGATGAGATCTTCTACTTTGACTTATTTATATTAACCTAGGAAAGCACCTTATTGAATCATTATGTGATTATTCTAAACAACCACAAGTATGTATGCAAACGGTGCACACCAAACAGTCATGAATAATCCACCATTCCTTGTATGAAGAGCATTATGTACACTTGTCTCAATAGACATATCGATATCATTTTCTTGTTACATCTTGACTATGAATATTTAAGAGTATTTAGACATCGGTTCAATACTCATTGTTATGAATAAGTTTGTAACTATAATCGATAAAATACTTCTCTTAATAATTTTCTATTTATATAATATTAATGTATTTATTTCATTATTTATATCTCCATACATCAACATATACAAAAAATAAATAAAACCTACATCATACTTTATTTCAAACAAAATTGTTTACAGATTTGAGTTATATAATTATTTACATGACTGCCCATAGCACACCCTTAACTCTTTCATATGTTACAACGGGAATTTACTTAAATCTATATGAATTAGGGAATGATGTGTTAAGAAAATGGTAGTTTTGAACTATAACATTTACTTGATTTTACCATATTTCCTGTATGTATTTCGATCCCCTTAATTCATGAAACCAAGTTTTTGTTATAGGATATTGATTTTTCAAAACTCTGACTTTGGACTTTTCAAGGGTTGACTTTTCATTGTTGATAGTTGAAATTTTGACTTTGGAATATATAAAGAGATGTGGTTCTGTATGATTTGGAATCCTCCTCATAAGTTTCTATTATAGGCATAAAACATCAGTCTCTAATAAGTTAAACCATTTAGAATCCTCCCGATGAGGCTATGCTAGATATTTTGACCATAGATTTCCAAAAGAAATAGAATTTAGTTAACCAGGATAACTGATTGTTTCAAAAAGATCATAATCCGATTAGTTACTACAAGATCAATACCATTTTGAAACTAATAAAATGAATTACATTGATGCACACTTCAGAAATGTACGTATGCATGTATTTTGTGAATGCTATTCCTACAGTTCCATTTAATTTTCTACTACCATGCATAATCTATGGATGCTTGATGTGTGTATTTGACTAGATTGATTTAGATATTGATAGACATTTTGAGTGGTTGATAGATTTGTCTATGTATAAACGCCTAAATTATATGTTCCTCCTACTAACCATTATATTACCTAGTTGACATAAAGATTGGATTGAATAACTTGAAGTTTAGTTTAAGTTTGGGTAGGTATGTACTTGGAGAGAGTAGTATAGAGCCATCACCTAAGAGGTTATCAATAAGCAGTAAATGCCTGTCATAAATGAACAAAGAGGATAGAGAAGAAGGATTGATGATGTGGATCACTACCTATCTAGTTAGGTGAGAGTACATATGTTGTATCACTGGGTGAGAGTGAAATGGTTGTATCACCCAAAATTGTTATGAAAATTAGGGGCTAGTTGACCCTTATCATGTTTAAGTTATATGTGTTACTAAACTTTACCCATTGAACAAGAATATGTGGGTGTTATTTAAGAATTGATTAGGATAAGTCGATGAACCGCATAAAGAAATACATTTGATTGATTGAGTGGTAGTTTGAGTAAGTTGGTACTAATTAGGAAGCCAATGGAATTAGACCTATCAATTTTTATTACTTTTGTCATATTTATTTATCCAGTGACAAATGGATTGATCTTTATGAAGGGAAAATATGTTCCATTTTCAAGGTGCAATATTGTGATATCCCAGAAATTTTAGCAATATCAATTTAATAATCTGTATTTAAAATTAAATTGATTTGATAAAATTTTAATAAAAATTTACTTGATTTAATAATCCAATTAAATAAATGTGTAATTGATGAATTTTATCTTTTAAAAGCTAATAATTGTTTTCCTATTTATAATGTATGTATATATTTATATATATATATATATATATATATTATGAATAGATAAGTTTTGAGGTGAAGTTAAATTAACAAATAAAATCTTGTTTTTAAAATTCTAACATTCATTTGATAATTTGAAGATTTTTATTTTATTTAATAAATAACTAAGTGGTTTAAAATACTTAAAGTAATTGTTTTAAATTGTATAATTGTATTTCAAACATAGTTTAAAATTTTATAAGATAAACAAAAGTTTATTTTATTTCTTTTTGAAATATAGCTTAATAATTATAATTTGGAATTTATATGAAAATTTAAGATACTCTTTATATATTAAACATTAATTCTTTTAATTAAGATAAATAAGATATGTAATTTATGATTTCTTTTATAAATGATTTAAAATTAATAAATATGTTATTTTCTAGTAATAATAAATGTATAAATGTAGATATGTTTTTAAAGACATTATTATTATTTTTAAATTAAATATGTTAATATAAATTAGTTTTAAAATTGGATTTTAAATATATAAATAGCATTTGAATTTGAATTCATTTGAAATTCAAATGAATAAACATATATGAATAACCATATTTAAATTTTGTAAGTGAGCTTTCATGTTTTATAAATTGTTTTATTTCATTAAAAAGAAATACATATACATTTATTAATGAAACTACTATATATGTATTTAATAAAGAAAAGAGGATTTTTATTTACCTTTAAATAAAAAATAATAAATAACATAAGTATAAAACAAATGTTAACATTTTAATCAATTAATGAGACAAGTGTAAACAATTAAACTACTTAATTTGACAAGTGTTGAAGATTTTAACAAGTGTCCTTTTTATTTTGATTTTCTTTTAATTTTTAAAATAAATCATTCATACTTATATAAAGACATATTTCCTTCATTTCTATTCTTTTCTAATTTTCATTTCTCAAAAAGAAAAAAGAATCTCAGCTGAAACAAATTTGTTTCAGAAAACTCTCAAACCTGAAATCAAAACTGTAATTAAATCAATATTTTATATTTCTTTTTCAAAATCAAAGCCTGCAACCTGGAAATCAAACCTGAAATTTCCTTTCCTCTGTAAAACCATTTTCAAAAGAAAATAAAATGGGCTCTGTATTTTTTGAATCTGGGAATCCAGTATGTCTGCATGTAAGATAAATCAAGCAACAGCAAGTTCATGTTTCAAAAAGCATGCATGCAAATTTAAAAGCAAAGCAATTCAAGTTTTATCAAAAATTCAAAGAAGTAAAAGTTTTCTCTGGAAAATCTATGCTCTGTTTCATCTCTACTCTCAGGTGAGTAACACTTTTTAAAATTTAAATATGAGTTGGTTTCTTAAATAAGTATGTTGTGTATGTTATCTGGATTGCATGTTTTTAAATGCATTGCTGTTTATATACATATGAATGTTGAATGTATGTACTGTGAATCTGCTTGCCTGTATCTAGTTTCAGAAGCAAGGATTTTGTTAAAAATCCATTTTTCTCTTAAAAAGTTTATGTTAAGATTTAGGATTCAAATGATATCTGTTTGATTTATTATAAAGAAAGTTTTAAAATTTTATTCAAGCTAAAAGATATTGCCATTTGCTCTGGAAAACAAGAACAACAGGAAAGTTAATTTTTTAGTAAAAATTCAAATATAGTAATTCTTATATTGAGGATTATAAATTGAATACTAATTCAAAAAAATAGGATTTTTAAGATCTAAATCTTAATTTTTAAAATTTATTTGAAGTGCATATCAGAGATTGCACTGTTTTGGGTTTTTGGGAAAATTCAGAGGATCATGGGTTTTTGGAAGGGTGAGGTTGTTTCTAGTGATGGTGGAATGATCTGAGAGTGGAAGAAAAATAGGAGTGGAGGTGGAAGATCATCGGCGTGACGGTGATGGATCTTTTTGTTATGTAAACCTAATTTTAGTTGGCCTGGGAATTTCGATCATCTCGGAATAAAGGAACGACCGAGTGTCTTGATTATTGGGGTAGTGGTGGTTTGGGAATTGGAGAAGGGTTGGACGGAGTTTCAAGATCGACGGTGATCGGAGGAGAGAGAGTGAGGTGTTTTACAGGTTTGGGGGTGGAGGTGCCGGTTACTGCCAGGTTTTGGATTGGGATACTCGAATTCGTTTTCGAGTGGAATTGAGGGGTTTGATGGTCGCATGGTGATGCAGAGTTGGACGTTGACTTGCTGGTTGATCTAGTGGTGGTCGGAGGTGGCAGCCACCGTGCATATGCACGGTGAAGAAGGAGTATCATAGAGATTTTGGGATTTGCAGCAGTATTGTACTCGAGTTATACTCCGGTGAATTCGAATTTTGCTCGAAGTAGTTAGGTTTGCGACTCGAAGCAAATAAAGGGGGAACTCGGGTTGCTTTCTGAAATTACAGGTTTTTGAAACCTGTAGTTTTAATTTAAAGTTTGTTTTAAAATCTAGATGCAGGTTTTCTATTAAGGAATTAAAACTAAATTTAAAAGAATGGTTTTCAATCTAACTTGAATTTCAGTTTTTAAATCTAATTCAAACTTTTTAAATTAAATGTTTACAGGTTACTTTGGAAACCTGTATATTTCCAGTTTAAAAGAAATTGAGTTTTTTTTTTAAAAAAAAAATCCGGAGCAAGGTTTAAAACTTAAATTTAAAACTTAAATTTAAAATATGGTTTTCAAACTGAGTTTGAATCCAAGTTTTGAAATCCAATTTAAATTTATAAATTAAAATGTTTAACAACTTTAAAGGAGTTTAATTAAATTGAATTTTAAGATAAGGTTTTAAAATTGGAGTAGAAGATTTAAACATAAGTTAAATCTGGAAATATGATTCAGATTGGAATCATGTTTTTGAAAATAAAAGTAGTTTTTAAAATTTTGAAATGTTTAAAATGTTTTAATTGTTGAAACATATTCTAATTATGATTTGAAATCTTAAAATTTAATATGGGTGTAAATTTCTTTTTAAATAAGGAATTACTTAGTATAAGTTTAAAGGTTTTTAGAATGTTTTTAAACTTTGATAAAGTTGAGTTTGGTTCTCAATTTAAATTTAAAACTTAAAATGTAATTTGAAAACAATTTTAAGTTAAATTATTTTAAGTTAATTTATTAATGATAAAGTAATCATGAATAAGAAATATTTTATTTTAAAAAAAAGGTAAATTTAAGATTTAATGATCTTTGTTTCATTAAATTAGTAAGGTAATTTAAATAATTTAATTTATTTATTTAATTAAAGATTTGAAGTTAATTAAGGTTAATTAAATTTGAAATTTAATTTAAGTTAATTACTTAAGAAAGGTAATTAAGAATTTGTTAATAAGTTAATGAAGGTCATTAACTTGTGATTATTTATTTATTAATTAATGTAATAAATTTTGATAATTAATTGGATTAATTAATTTAAATAATCAATTATGAAACTTAATTAAGTATGATTACTTTATAGAAATAATTAAAGATATTAATTACTCTTTGTAATTAATTTATTAATTGGGTTAGTTTAAATTAATTAAGTTTAATTAATTTAGAATAATCATTTGATTGATAAGTAATCAATGAAGTATAATTACTTAGAGAAATAATTAAGATAAGTAAATTACTGGGGGTAATTATTGAAGTATGGAAGAGTTTTTGAATTAATTATTTTGTGTAATTAAAGGTAATCTCTTTGTGAAGTAATTAATAATTAATTACTTAGTGTAATTAATTTAAGCATGGGTTGATTAACTCTTTTGAAAATAATTAAGTGATGTAATTAATTAAGAGTAATTAATTACCAATGAGATTAATCAGGGATGATTAATAAATATAATTAATTGTTAAATTAATTTAGAAGTAATCAAGGAAGTACTTAGGGGTAGTTAATTACTAAATGTAATTAATCAAGAATGGTTAATAATTTTGATTTAATTAAGTTTAATTACTTAATGTAATTAATTTAAATAAGTAATTAATTTAAATTTAATTAAGATCATTAATTAATATAATTAATGATGTAGTTAAGGATTAATTAATTAAGATTAATTGATCAATGATAAGTGATTAAGGAAGTAATTAATTAATGTAATTAATTAATTAATGAATTAATTAAAGGTTAATTACTGATTTTGGTTAAGGATAATTAATTTATAAATTAATTAAAGATAATTACTTGAATGTAATTAAGGGATAATTAATCAAGGGTGATTAATTAAGGTAATTAATTTGAGGATAATGATTTAATTGATTGGTAATCAATTAAGGGTTAAGTAAGCAAGTTTTAAATGAGGAAGTAATTAATTTAATTCATTTTAAATTAATTAAAGATAGGTAACTAATTTAATTCACTATAAATTAATTAGAGATAGAAGTAATTAATTTAATTCATTTTAAATTAATTGTAGATGGTGTGATTGTAGATCCTTGCTTATGAATGGATGATTTGGTTTGACTTGAATGGTTTGAATCTCATATATGAGAATAGTATTGTGTGATATGGATGCATTGGTTGCATTGTGATGATGATATGAGTTATCTATGGGTGATGATAATGTAGATTATCAATTTGTGATGATTACCTGTTTATGATAATATTGATGATTATCTATTGTGATGATATGAATTATCTATCTGTGTGTATATGGATAATTAGAATTGAATTGTTTTAAACTTAAAACAACTTGGACCTAAAAGACACGCTTTGGATTTCGATGAGACCGGGATCGGGTTTCCATATTTGGATATCCGAAAACCACATCGATTCCAATTAACGTTAGGTCGTGAATCTAAGTGGAGCAAGTGAAGACTCGAGGTGTAAGGGCTATACGTCAGTATAACTCTGTGGGTGATTCCGTAATGAGTTTGACGGAATAGTGCTTATAGATTCAAGATGGTGAATCAGAGTACAAGGGCTATGGTCGTTGACTCTGAGGGTGATTCTAATAATGAGTGCAACGAGATAGTGCCTTCGGTTTCGTTCAAACCCGGAACGAACTTGTATGGATTGAATGCTTTCAGCACATCGTCAGGCGGACGATTAGCATTCTAAGTGATGTGTCCCATAAAGGTAATCGTAGCCTCAAGCCTCATCAACCGGGAATGGCTAAAATAGGGGAGGTGCAGCAAGGCTTCGTGGGTAGCTCCCACTAGAGAGCAAGATTGATCCCTGTCTAGAGGTCCCTTTATATTCGGCTGTGTGGGGATTCACGACAACTGCCGGGGTTGTCTTGTTCGAAACTATTCAGTAAGGAATGGGTCCGGCCTTGTGTTGCAGGGGAGTGGGAGTACTCCTCGGTACGGTGATCTAGGCCACGTACTGTGACGGGCGGTACCCCAGTAGCCCTGCCATTGTATGGAATCCAAAATCCAATAAGTGCCAACGGTTTTGATTGTATTACCCACTTTTGTGCCTAGTAGCTGGAATTTAATAATAACAATTTCGGCTATTTCATATTTATTTGAAAACCCTAGACACTATTATAATATCACTGGATTTCCTATCAAATGTTTTGGTTAGCGTAAGGTAAAAACTTTTCCATGTTTATGTGTGGGAAGTCTTACGTGATACCTTTCTTTACAAAGTTTTTGAATGTTAAGCAACTTTAACCTGTTACTCACACCAGACCCATGTCTGACCCGGAGTTTATTTTTGTTTTTCATAAACTCTTGGGTACTCAAATTTTTACGAGTAGCCAAGGGATTCAGGTTAGGATTCGGTTAGCTTTGCGAATTATGGAGGAGCAAATGGAGCAGGAGGCATCTGCGTTGTAGTTATATAAGTTTTCCGCTGTGTGTTTTCTCTGAGTTGTTTCTTGTACTGATTGAGTTGTAATAACTAGACAGATGTTTATAACTGTCTAGTATGTGTTGTATTATCTGTGTACTCTGCTAGTGTTTATAAACTATGTAAATATTTTACGTTATTAATATAATTTATTCATTCCGCTGTTTAGATTCTGATGTGTTGTTTCTTCTTTCTTCTCTTTCTTTCTATTCTCTATCCCTTTCTTTCTTATTAGCGATGCGACTTCCTGGAGTCTGGAAGTTGGGTCGTGACAGTGGTATCAGAGCATTAGGTTGAGTGAATACCTATGATCTGGAGTGGTGTCTATCTTGAGAGAGTGTATTCGTAGTTTTGATATATACCTATATATATTTATTATTTCTACCTATCCGTTGGGTTACCTTTTCAGGTTTTTTCCAATATAGGTTATAAAGGTAGATAAGGTAGTGGTGTGTGTAACACAACTACCATTGGTTGGAGTTTGAATGTTTGAGGTTGGAAGTGTATTTGTCGAGACTGTAGACCTGATACCGTCTCGAGTGAGATGTGAAGAGTGTAGAAATTTCATCGATCTCTGAAGGAAACCTGTAAAGGTTCAGAGTTCATCTTTGAGGATGGATGAGTTGAGTTTGGATCTGTTGGTTGGTAGAAGAGTGTGATGGTATTTTAATACCTCAGGAAGTGGTAGCTGCGTGATGAGATGCAGTGACTTTGGATTGTGTCCGAAGATGTTTTCTTTGGAACGAGTTAGGAAGTGTTTCTGCTTCGGTGTTGTGGTTGGGTTCAGCTAGATGTTTGTGTTTGGCTTTGAGGCCTGAGTTTCTCGAAGAGCTTTGGATAAGGAGATTTTGGCATTGATGTCAGCAGTGCAGCTTGGAGTGTCTGTGTTGGCAGAAGTTTTCTGGATGAGTAGTTTCTGAAGGTGGAGTTCACAAGCAGCAGAGTGGACCCAATACTTTATTAGATTGGCTAATTAAGAGTAAGATGTTCTGTTTGGTAAAGAGAGAACAATTTTCTTTGGGAATTGGTCTGGATTGATCGCAAAAGTGACTTGCGATAGGTTGAGTGTTCTTTTGAGGTATTGAAGAATTTTTGGTTGTCTTCTAAGAAGACAGAGGTTTTTCTGCATCTGAAGATTGAGTTTTCTTATCGTCTGGATTCCAGGAGTAGAGCTGGTGGATCGGCTAGTAGAAGGATGATTTATCGAGATAGGTTTGGTGAGGCAGCTCGGGATGGGTAGAACTTTTGAGTTTTCTTTGGATATGTTGAGCCATATTTCTAGGAAATGATGTCCAGTTTGTGCTCATCAGCAGTGTCTTCTGTGCCAGATCAGAGTTGTGCAGCGGAAGCAGTTTGAGAGTATTTCTGTTTTGTCTTTTCTGGATAGAAGAAGTGAGTTTGTTCTTCTGATGTTTGAAAAGTGGAGTTGGTGATCTTAGTCTTGGTTGATCTTGAGGAGATCATTGGGTTGGGATGTTTTTGGTTCTGTTGTTTCTTGAAGCATCAGCAAGGGATTGAGCTGATCAGTTTGGATATTGGCAGCCCAGGATCATCCGAAGAGTTTTGTGGATAAGAGACGAAGGAATTTGGATTCCGGAGTCGGAGTTTTGTTTGGATCCCTTCTGTGTTTTGGTTGGATTGGTGTTTGGTTTTCAAGAGTTGAATTGCCAGTTTGGATAATTGGATTTATGAGTTTCACGTGTCTCTAAGGGAGTACGTGTAAGAGTTATCTTTGGAAGTGGAACCAGCTGTTCAAGAAGGTTTAGTGGTTGAGTCAGACTCGTTTGTAGTCTGATATCTTGTCTAGTTCTATAGATCTAGATGAGTAGAAGCTCTGTAGCTTCGTAGTTTAGATTGTTCGTATTTTGTAGGGCGAGTATCTCGGTATATATATACCTGGGGAAACTCGTGGAAATTCATCCAGAATTTATCTGGATAATTAATTTGTTTGATTAGATAAATTGGTTGCTATGGGTGTTAGCATAGGATTGGTGTACGTTTGTGATTTAAAATTTAAAATCTTAAATAAGATTATTAAATTATCTTTGCTTTTAAATTTCGGGGACAAAATTCTTTTAAGGGGGGAGGAAGGTGATATCCCGGAAATTTTTGCAATATCAATTTAATAATCTGTATTTAAAATTAAATAGATTTGATAAAATTTTAATAAAAATTTACCTGATTTAATAATCCAATTAAATAAATGTGTAATTGATGAATTTTATCTTTTAAAAGCTAATAATTGCTTTCCTATTTATAATGTATGTATGTATATATATATATATATATATATATATATGTTATGAATAGATAAGTTTTGAGGTGAAGTTAAATTAACAAATAAAATCTTGTTTTTAAAATTCTAATATTCATTTGATAATTTGAAGATTTTTATTTTATTTAATGAATAACTAATTGGTTTAAAATACTTAAAGTAATTGTTTTAAATTGTATAATTGTATTTTAAACATAGTTTAAAATTTTATAAGATAAACAAAAGTTTATTTTATTTCTTTTTGAAATATAGCTTAATAATTATAATTTGGAATTTATATGAAAATTTAAGATACTCTCTATATATTAAACATTAATTCTTTTAATTAAGATAAATAAGATATGTAATTTATGATTTCTTTTATAAATGATTTAAAATTAATAAATATGTTATTTTCTAGTAATAAAAATGTATAAATGTAGATATGTTTTTAAAGACATTATTATTATTTTTAAATTAAATATTTTAATATAAATTAGTTTTAAAATTGGATTTTAAATATATAAATAGCATTTGAATTTGAATTCATTTTGAAATTCAAATGAATAAACATATATGAATAACCATATTTAAATTTTGTAAGTGAGCTTTCATGTTTTATAAATTGTTTTATTTCATTAAAAAGAAATACATATACATTTATTAATGAAACTACTATATATGTATTTAATAAAGAAAAGAGGATTTTTATTTATCTTTAAATTAAAAATAATAAATAACATAAGTATAAAACAAATGTTAACATTTTAATCAATTAATGAGACAAGTGTAAAAAATTAAACTACTTAATTTGACAAGTGTTGAAGATTTTAACAAGTGTCCTTTTTATTTTGATTTTCTTTTAATTTTTAAAATAAATCATTCATACTTATATAAAAACATATTTCCTTCATTTCTATACTTTTCTAATTTTCATTTCTCAAGAAGAAAAAAAGAATCTCAGCTGAAACAAATTTGTTTCAGAAAACTCTCAAACCTGAAATCAAAACTATAATTAAATCAATATCTTATATTTCTTTTTCAAAATCAAAGCCTGCAACCTGGAAATCAAACCTGAAATTTCCTTTCCTCTGTAAAACCATTTTCAAAAGAAAATAAAATGGGCTCTGCATTTTTTTGAATCTGGGAATCCAGTATGTCTGCATGCAAGATAAATCAAGCAACAGCAAGTTCATGTTTCAAAAAGCATGCATGCAAATTTAAAAGCAAAGCAATTCAAGTTTTATCAAAGATTGAAAGAAGTAAAAGTTTTCTCTGGAAAATCTGTGCTCTGTTTCATCTCTACTTTCAGGTGAGTAACACTTTTTAAAATTTAAATATGAGTTGGTTGCTCAAATAAGTATGTTGTGTATGTTATCTGGATTGCATGTTTTTAAATGCATTGCTGTTTATATACATATGAATGTTGAATGTATGTACTGTGAATCTGCTTGCCTGTATCTAGTTTCAGAAACAAGGATTTTGTTAAAAATCCATTTTTCTCTTAAAAAGTTTATGTTAAGATTTAGGATTCAAATGATATCTGTTTGATTTATTATAAATAAAGTTTTAAAATTTTATTCAAGCTAAAACAAATTGTCATTTGCTCTGGGAAACAAGAACAACAGGAAAGTTAAGTTTTTAGTAAAAATTCAAATATAGTAATTCTTATATTGAGGATTATAAATTGAATACTAATTCAAAAAAATAGGATTTTTAAGATCTAAATATTAATTTTTAAAACTTATTTGAAGTGCATATAAGAGATTGCACTGTTTTGGGTTTTTGGGAAAATTCAGAGGATCACGGGTTTTTGGAAGGGTGAGTGTAACAACCCTGTATTTTCTGATTATTGTAATTGTATATTTTAATTATTTTAATTTAAATTCCTAGTTTAAAAACTTTATTTTATTTATTAAAATGAATATATTTTGTTAATTGAAATATAAATGTTGATTTTGATGTGGATTAGAATTTCAACATGCATAAATTGAATATTTCCAGAAAATGTGAATTTTGGTCAATCTGGTCAAACTTTTACTTTTAAATTTAAATTTTGAAAGTTTGAAAATTTGAATTTTATATTTTATTATGAAAGTAAATAAAAATTTAAGAACACTGCTTTTCGTTTTGTTGAAATCTGATTTATAATGTGAAAGTTATGCCTTTTTAACTGTTGTGTGAAATTTGCTGTATTTAACAATTTTTTTTTAATAATCTTTTTAATTGTCATATCTTATTCTAAATTGTATTATATGCTATGTTACATATATTTTTACCTTTTAAATATTTTTAAAGTGATGTTTGAATTTTTCCAAAGCTCAATGAATTTATTTTCTATTTTTAAAGGTTAGTTTCCATTTTTCTGTTATTTTCTTTATTTAAATTATATTTAATTAAAATTTATTTATTCATTTTATGTATGCATTTTATTTTTATGTTTTTATCTTTATTTATAAATATGTTTCATGTACATACAATTTTCCAAAGTTCATTTCATTTATTTTCAAATTTTCATGCCTAGTTTACATTATCTTTGCAATTTTCTTAATTTAAATATATTTAATTAATATTTATTAATTTATTTTTGTTTATTTACTATATTTTCGTGTTTTATCTTTTTATACATATTTTACATGTATTTAAAATTTAAAAAGAAATGGTGGAAATTTGAAAGGTTTGTGACTCTTTATTTTCTTAAGCCTCTTTGTATTCTCACCTTTTCATTATCAACCATTACCTTTTCATTTTTGCTGCCTTAACTCCATTGCTTCAGCCGTATCTTTTTCCTCATCATTTTCATGAAAATTTAAGCTTCTCAACTCCAAAAAGATCGGCCATCAACCTGCGAAAAAGTTTTGGTAAAATTTCTATTTCTTTTTTCATGTTTTCCTTCTTGTTTCTTATGTTATTTACATTGCTTTCTTCACCTTCTAGGCTTGGCACCTCTCCACTCCATTAGCTCCACCATCACCTCCTCCATCTACAGCAGCCATTAGCCCCTCCTTTGACCAAAAATTCAGGCCATGACCCTTCACATGAAGCATCACCACAAAAACATTGCAAAGCTTTGCCAAACTTCACCAAAACAATGCTAGCCAAGCCTATACTCCACTATTACCTTCATAGTTGCCTTTGGCCACTCCTTAGCCACCACCACCATCATCTACATCACTTTTGGCTGCCACGTGACCACTGACCAGATCTGAAACCCCCTATGGCGGAGCTCCAATTGACCTAAGCCGAGCCAAAAAGTTGAACAACTTACCTCTTTTGCATTGTCTTTGGTATGCTTCATGTTAGCACCACTACACCTTCATCTCCACTTGTTTTGATGCCATACCTGACCCAAACCTGACCTATATGATGCCAGTCTTGAGCTTAACACATCATTGGCTAAGCTCATGATCCACCTTGGTCGAGCATTCGAATGGTAAAGACAAGGTCTTGTCTTTATTGCCTTGTATTTCAACTTTTTCTAAATAATTTTGTGTTGAATATTCATATGTTATATTGTCTTGTTTTGGGTTGTTTACAAGATGATATATTGGCTCTCTCCACTCATTTGAATCACTAGTCGTGCTGTATCGTGCTTGTCGTGCCTTTGGAATCGTTTGTGTGTCCTAGTGGTCTTCAGCTTGAAAAGGTGAGTCCATCTCACTCTGACATTCATACTTATGAAACAGTGAATTGATGACAAGTGTTTAGTAATATAAAATGTTTATGCAAGTTAATGATGATCATATGATATATTATGTCATGTTATTACCATGTTAAACTGTTAATTATCACCTGACATCTGATATATGATATTATATTGTGACATTGACATTGTTTATATTGTTTATGCATACATTCACACTGCAAGTTCCTTGTTAGAATAGAATCACTATGGGTTGAAATGATACATACCCGAACGGAATTTAGAATAGGAAAAAATCGTTATGGGCTGAAATGATAGGCCTGAGCGATTTATTTTGTATTTTATTTGACTTGGGATTGCGGGTTTGAAATGATAGAACCCGGGTTTTCTTTGTAAACTGGGATTGAAATGATATATATCCGTATCACTTGACCTAGGTTAGAAAATTTTATACAGACCCCGTGGTATATTTTAAATGATTTTTTTTAAAATATGTATTTTTAAAAGTATGAAATTTTGATTTAAAATATATATATTATGGTTTTAAGAAAGTTAAATATTAAATCTTGAAATTGTGAATTTAAGCGAATTCAAGTATGTAAATTTGGAGTAAATGTGACGTTTGACTTTAAATTTTATTTTAAGATGTAAATAAATAATGGAAATTAAATTTAAAGTTTTGAAATTGTATTTGAAGTAAAATTTTAAGTTTATTAAATTTATAAATTAATAAACAGTGAAATTTGACTTAATAAATGAACGGAGTTTGCAAAATTGAATATTTGATCTTAAAATTTTATTGTGTTAAATCATATGTTAAAATGATTTTAAATGTGAAATTTTGAAGTCTAGAAATATGATTTTTAAGTTGTAATAATAAAAATTTGGAGTTTTATTATTATTTTTGAAAAGCTAAAATGAAACCTGGAATTTTATAGCATTTTCAAAATGCTTTAGTCTTTTGACAGCATTTTAATGCTATTGTTTTGAATCTAACAATGTTTGAAATAACTAAATATCTATTATGACATTTATAAATGTCGCTATTCTTGAAATAAACCATTTTGGAAAATATAAGCTACGATAGCACTTTATAAATGCTGTCGTTGCTATAATTTGACAATGTTTTGAAATGTTATAGATTTTAACATTGTTTGGGCTATATTTTAAATTGTTAAATGATTTAACTTTTGAAATGGATTATCTGTGAAATTTTAGAAGGTTTGAATATTTAAATTTGAATTTTTAAGGAATTTAAATTGAATTTGAATTTAAATAAAGTTTACTTGGTTATGTGTTAAACGGAATGAAATGTAATATAATAAATGAATTTTTGAATGGAATTTTGGAATGTATTTTGGTAATGATGTTTGAAATAATAAATGAATGACATATTTGATTTTTAAATGATATTTGACTTTGAATATTTGGATTTGAATTCAAATAATGATTTGATTATGAAGTTTTGAAAGGATGTAATATTTTAATGATTTTGAAATAGCTTGGAAATGATTTGGTCTTTATTTTAATAAAGAATGTGAATGTTGAATGATATTTGATTTTTCTTTATTTGATAAAGGAATATTTGAAGTTTATATTTGTATGAAAAGATATTTGGTTTAATTGTAATTTAAGTTTATTTTAATAATATTGGATTTATGAAATGAATATTTCAAAACTACATAATAATGAAATTAGATTTGAGATATGAATATATGGAATTATAAAGTTTAGTTTTGAAATGTGGGATATTAAAGTTTGGAAACATATTAAAATTGGATAGCTTATTTTGTAGATCAAATCTATATTTGAAATTTATAAGATTTGAAATGTTTTGTTAGAAAACTGAATTGAATTGAAATTGATGGTTTGATCTGAATTAAAATTGGAAATTTGAAATTTTGAATTAAATTGGAAATAAATTTGTAAAATGTAAAGAATTAAATGAATGTGTCATGATTTCAAATGTATGATTTTAGAATGTTATGATTTTCAAAGTGTAATGATTTCAAGTATTTTGGTTTCGAAAGAGTTATAACTTTGAAAGTATTATGATTTTTGGAAGTGAATATATGTTTGAAATGGAAATGATGAACTATTTGATTTGAATATAGTTTTGAAATAAAAATGGTTTTGGTTTCGAAGTGTAAACTATTTTGAAAGGAATATAGTTTTGAAATGAAATGATTTGATCCTTTTGAAGTATAAACTATTTTGAAATGACCACGGCGTTATAATAACGTTTGGTTGTTAAAGAGATCGGGATCGGAAGTTGTCATACTCTCTGCCAACTCCGAAAACCACTTTAACAACCGTGTACGCGGTGGAGATTCCAGAATGAAGTAGGATGGTGGCGACGTTCTTGAGGTATATTACGTGGACCCAACTCCCATGAGTTGGCATAACGTGGCTAAAACAGGAGCGATCTCGGGCCAAAGGAGGTAGCACCTCTGGTCGGACACATTCCTTCGATACTATACTCTTACTGGTGATTGATTAGATGGCTATCCTCCGATTTTGATTGGGAGTGTGTTCCGAGGTGGGCGTATGTGGCTGCTGCGTTACCACCAGCCCGTGTGCGTAATTGGTATATCTACCCTGGCATTGCCTTGTGTGCCGTGTCACCTACCATACCGAGCCTTTACTACGAGTTTGTTTTTCTCCCGTAGCCCGTGTGGTATCCTCTGACAGTCACCCGGAGTGGAGATGGCATGATATTGGATGGAATACTAGGACTATTATGTGTGAAGGGTGATATGGGTAGCCCGGAACGCTATTTAAAAGTATGTTTATTTTACTGTAGACATTATTATAGTAGCGCAATATTACTACATAGTAAATAGTTTAACGGATCCTTAAAGGATGGGCGATCCCAAGCATCCTTTAAGTTACTGATGTATTTTTGTTACTGTTCACTTGAGTTTATTTACAGTTCATAAGTATTTTTGTCCTGACTCGAGTGTTTTGTATTTTGCTTTACGCTCGAGTCAGATTGAGTGAGTTAGCATTCAAGATTCACCTTCGGAGTTGGAGCTTTCCTCGAAGATCCAGCCATCTATTTTGCTTTCTGTATTCAGTGATTTCAGTGATGTATTCTGACTTGTACCTGATGTATCTTGTTACTTTTTGTTGTACCATGTTTAACTCTGTTGTATCTTATTTTTATATAGTAGCTTCATGAACTACTATTTCTTTTAAATTCCGCTGCATTATTAAATACTCTGTGTCTGTGATCTGTGATTAATTATTTACTATATATTCTGAGATTTGCCAATTTTTATTTACAACGCGGTATTTTGAGCAATTCAAGTCCGACATGTGCGGATGCGAATGGTTGAAAATATCGGGTCGTTACAGTTGGTATCAGAGCTTTGGTAGCTCTAGGCAAAACTCAGTATATAGGGTAAATGTATTTACAGAATCACTTTCATTCGAGTTTAAATCTCTTCCTTTTTGGCTCGATTCCTTTGAATTTTGGAACATTCCCCGTGGTTCCAAAATCCATTCATGTCCCTCACTATTTATCTTCTTTTGTTTCTGGAGTATCCCATAACTCCACTTCAAAAGATCTTCATAATGAGTCGGCGGTCTCGCCAACCTCAAATTTATTTGTAAAGGGGGAAAACTCCTTTACAACAACATCGATTCACCAGAGATTATATATCCTCGGTTTAGATGCTAGTATCTCTTATAACTTCAAACTCTACATCTTGAGATCGAATGTCGATTTGCCCAAGAAATCCACATCGATCTTATTCTTTAAGTCACGGTTGACCCGGTTAAGGTTGCCCGCGATTTATATAAATTCATCCTTCTCCCTATTCTGTTATTTAATCATCTCATCTTTGTTTCCAACTTATCTTCAAATTATTCTTGAAGTGTATTTGTAAACTAATATTTAAAATGTTTTATATATTGTGTTGTTTGAGTTGTTGATGTTGATTTGGGTTTCTAATCGATTCGTCTGATCAACGCCATCGATAAGATTTCCAAAACACTTGAACAGAGCAAACTGACACAATATGTTTTTAAAATTTAGTAATGAAATAAATTTTTGTGAAATAAATTTTGTACCTTTATTATATATCTTTATCTGGATTTTATTTGAATTGGTTGTTAAGAAATAATATTTGATTTTATATATCATTTTCTATTATTTCATATATCTAATTGAACTATAAAACATGGTTATAAATTTATTTGGAAATTTAAAATGAATGTAAAAAAAAAAATTTGAGAATTTAATTTCGGATGGATTTCAAACTTTGTGTTTAAAGTTTTAAAGGATATATTATTTCAAGTATTTTCGAATAGAAATTTGTTTCCAAAGAATTTTAAATTTAAATTTAGTGCTCTTCTCATTGTCGCTGGAAAATAATTTCGGTGATGACTGCAGCATCATCGACATTCATTTTCGAGTTTCGAAGTGAAGAGACCATTCTGTAGTCTTGCTACAATTTTGTTTTTGGAAAATTTAATTGATTTTAATTTCTAAAATAATAATGTATTTATAACATATGCTGATATATGATTTAAATTTAAATGGATATATATATATATATATATATATATATATATATATATATAGTATATGAGCATTTATTTATCTCTAAATAATTTGGAATTTATCAAAAATTTAATTCCTAAATTTTATCTTCAAAGATAATTTCTAAGTATAATTTCAAGATTTGGTTAAATATTCAAACTTGAAATAATTTAATTAGAAAGTTTTATTTGTATAATACACAATTTCATTCCAATATAACTTACCTTAATTTTCAAAAGTTGAATATGTAATTGGATAATGTACAATATAAAAAAAAGATTTTATAAATAAAATTTGAGTGATTATAATAAATGTTATACACTTAAATTTTAGTTATAAAAAGATTAACAGAGGTAAATAGAAAAAGGGGTAATGGAATAATTTACAATATAAAATGATGATAAAGGAACTAAGAATAAGATAAAGCAGTTATAATAAGTATAAATATATGTAACATAGGTGATAAAATATATTGAGAGGAATAAATTAATTTTTTTTAATTAGGAATAAGGAAGAATTAAATTTTGTTAAGTACATTTTGAATATAATAAATGATTTTTTTTTTTCAAATCCATGATTTTTGAAATTGTTAATTTAAGATAATTGGATGATAAGATAATGAAATTAGAGATAGTTTAGATTTATTTAACTTATGTAAGATTTATAATCAATTTAAGTTGAAATTTTTATGGTTTCAAATTTATTATCTTATTTTGTTTTTCAAACTATCTTTTGGTTGTCCTTATTTCCCTTATCTTGCTACAGAATGGAAGGCTTTTGCTTATACCAGTCAGTTTAGAAATCTTTCTATGATCTTTGGTACTCATATTTGAATCTAAGCACTGTTTTCCATCCACAGACCGTCGGTCAAACGGAAAGAGTGAATTAGATTCTTGAAAAAATTTTGTGCTTGTGTTCTTGATTCCGGAGGATCTTGAGAAGATCATCTCCACCTTGTTATACTTACCTATAACAACAGTGATCAGGTATAATTTCAATATTCTTGTCATCTTGTCCTAATCCTATTTCATTCTATCTTTTACTGTGCTTTCCCGTACCTCATTCCTTTTCGGGGACGAAAAGTTTTGAGTGGGGGAGAGTGTAACAACCCTGTATTTTCTGATTATTGTAATTGTATATTTTAATTATTTTAATTTAAATTCCTAGTTTAAAAACTTTATTTTATTTATTAAAATGAATATATTTTGTTAATTGAAATATAAATGTTGATTTTGATGTGGATTAGAATTTCAACATGCATAAATTGAATATTTGCAGAAAATGTGAATTTTGGTCAATCTGGTCAAACTTTTACTTTTAAATTTAAATTTTGAAAGTTTGAAATTTTGAATTTTATATTTTAGTATGAAAGCAAATAAAATTTTAAGAACACTGCTTTTCGTTTTGTTGAAATCTGATTTATAATGTGAAAGTTATGCCTTTTTAACTGTTGTGTGAAATTTGCTATATTTAACAATTTTTTTTTAATAATCTTTTTAATTGTCATATATTATTCTAAATTGTATTATATGCTATGTTACATATATTTTTACCTTTTAAATATTTTTAAAGTGATGTTTGAATTTTTCCAAAGCTCATTGAATTTATTTTCTATTTTTAAAGGTTAGTTTCCATTTTTCTGTTATTTTCTTTATTTAAATTATATTTAATTAAAATTTATTTATTCATTTTATGTATGCATTTTATTTTTATTTTTTTATCTTTATTTATAAATATGTTTCATGTACATACAATTTTTCCAAAGTTCATTTCATTTATTTTCAAATTTTCAAGCCTAGTTTACATTTTCTTTGCAATTTTCTTAATTTAAATATATTTAATTAATATTTATTTATTTATTTTTGTTTATTTACTATATTTTCGTGTTTTATCTGTATTTATACATATTTTACATGTATTTAAAATTTAAAAAGAAATGGTGGAAATTTGAAAGGTTTGTGACTCTTTATTTGCTTAAGCCTCTTTGTATTCTCACCTTTTCATTATCAACCATTACCTTTTCATTTTTGCTGCCTTAACTCCATTGCTTCAGCCGTATCTTTTTCCTCATCATTTTCACGAAAATTTAAGCTTCTCAACTCCAAAAAGATCGGCCATCAACCTGAGAAAAAGTTTTGGTAAAATTTCTATTTCTTTTTTCATGTTTTCCTTCTTGTTTCTTATGTTATTTACATTGCTTTCTTCACCTTCTAGGCTTGGCACCTTCCACTCCATCAGCTCCACCATCACCTCCTCCATCTACAGCAGCCATTAGCCCCTCCTTTGACCAAAAATTTAGGCCATGACCCTTCACATGAAGCATCACCACAAAAACATTGTAAAACTTTGTCAAACTTCGCCAAAACAATGCTAGCCAAGCCTATACTCCACTATTACCTTCATAGTTGCCTTTGGCCACTCCTTAGCCACCACCACCATCATCTACATCACTTTTGGCTGCCACGTGACCACTGACCAGATCTGAAACCCCCTATGGTGGAGCTCCAATTGACCTAAGCCGAGCCAAAAAGTTGAACAACTTACCTCTTTTGCATTGTCTTTGGTATGCTTCATGTTAGCACCACTACACCTTCATCTCCACTTGTTTTGATGCCATACCTGACCCAAACCTGACCTATATGATGCCAATCCTGAGCTTAACACATCATTGGCTAAGCTCATGATCCACCTTGGTCGAGCATTCGAATGGTAAAGACAAGGTCTTGTCTTTATTGCCTTGTATTTCAACTTTTTCTAAATAATTTTGTGTTGAATATTCATATGTTATATTGTCTTGTTTTGGGTTGTTTACAAGATGATATATTGGCTCTCTCCACTCATTTGAATCACTAGTCGTGCTGTATCGTGCTTGTCGTGCCTTTGGAGTCGTTTGTGTGTCCTAGTGGTCTTCAGCTTGAAAAGGTGAGTCCATCTCACTCTGACATTCATACTTATGAAACAGTGAATTGATGACAAGTGTTTAGTAATATAAAATGTTTATGCAAGTTAATGATGATCATATGATATATTATGTCATGTTATTACCATGTTAAACTGTTAATTATCACCTGACATCTGATATATGATATTATATTGTGACATTGACATTGTTTATATTGTTTATGCATACATTCACACTGCAAGTTCCTTGTTAGAATAGAATCACTATGGGTTGAAATGATACATACCCGAACGGAATTTAGAATAGGGAAAAATCATTATGGGCTGAAATGATAGGCCTGAGCGATTTTTATTGTATTTTATTTGACTTGGGATTGCGGGTTTGAAATGATAGAACCCGGGTTTTCTTTGTAAACTGCGGATTGAAATGATATATATCCGTATCACTTGACCTAGGTTACAAAATTTTATACAGACCCCGTGGTATATTTTAAATGATTTTTTTTAAATATGTATTTTCAAAAGTATGAAATTTTGATTTAAAATATATATATTATGGTTTTAAGAAAGTTAAATAAATCTTGAAATTGTGAATTTAAGTGAATTCAAGTATGTAAATTTGGAGTAAATGTGACGTTTGACTTTAAATTTTATTTTAAGATGTAAATAAATAATGGAAATTAAATTTAAAGTTTTGAAATTGTATTTGAAGTAAAATTTTAAGTTTATTAAATTTATAAATTAATAAACAGTGAAATTTGACTTAATAAATGAATGGAGTTTGCAAAATTGAATATTTGATCTTAAAATTTTATTGTGTTAAATCATATGTTAAAATGATTTTAAATGTGAAATTTTGAAGTCTAGAAATATGATTTTTAAGTTGTAATAATAAAAATTTAGAGTTTTATTATTATTTTTGAAAAGCTAAAATGAAACCTGGAATTTTATAGCATTTTCAAAATGCTTTAGTCTTTTGACAGCATTTTAATGCTATTGTTTTGAATCTAACAATGTTTGAAATAACTAAATATCTATTATGACATTTTATAAATGTCGCTATTCTTGAAATAAACCATTTTGAAAAATATAAGCTACGATAGCACTTTATAAATGCTGTCGTTGCTATAATTTGACAATGTTTTGAAATGTTATAGATTTTAACATTGTTTGGGCTATATTTTAAATTGTTAAATAATTTAACTTTTGAAATGGATTATCTATGAAATTTCATAAGTTTTGAATATTTAAATTTGAATTTTTAAGGAATTTAAATTTGAATTTGAATTTAAATAAAGTTTACTTGGTTATGTGTTAAACGGAATGAAATGTAATATAATAAATGAATTTTTGAATGGAATTTTGGAATGTATTTTGGTAATGATGTTTGAAATAATAAATGAATGACATATTTGATTTTTAAATGATATTTGACTTTGAATATTTGGATTTGAATTCAAATAATGATTTGATTATGAAGTTTTGAAAGGATGTAATATTTTAATGATTTTGAAATGGCTTGGAAATGATTTGATCTTTATTTTAATAAAGAATGTGAATGTTTAATGATATTTGATTTTTCTTTATTTGATAAAGGAATATTTGAAGTTTATATTTGTATGAAAAGATATTTGGTTTAATTGTAATTTAAGTTTACTTTAATAATATTGGATTTATGAAATGAATATTTCAAAACTACATAATAATGAAATTAGATTTGAGATATGAATATATGGAATTATAAAGTTTAGTTTTGAAATGTGGGATATTAAAGTTTGGAAACATATTAAAATTGGATAGCTTATTTTGTAGATCAAATCTATATTTGAAATTTATAAGATTTGAAATGTTTTGTTAGAAAACTAAATTGAATTGAAATTGATGGTTTGATCTGAATTAAAATTGGAAATTTGAAATTTTGAATTAAATTGGAAATAAATTTGTAAAATGTAAAGAATTAAATGAATGTGTCATGATTTCAAATGTAAGATTTTAGAATGTTATGATTTTCAAAGTGTAATGATTTCAAGTATTTTGGTTTCGAAAGAGTTATAACTTTGAAAGTATTATGATTTTTGGAAGTGAATATATGTTTGAAATGGAAATGATAAACTATTTGATTTGAATATAGTTTTGAAATAAAAATGGTTTTGGTTTCGAAGTGTAAACTATTTTGAAAGGAATATAGTTTTGAAATGAAATGATTTGATCCTTTTGAAGTATAAACTATTTTGAAATGACCACGGCATTATAATAACGTTTGGTTGTTAAAGAGACTGGGATCAGAAGTTGTCATACTCTCTGCCAACTCCGAAAACCACTTTAACAACCGTGTACGCGGTGGAGATTCCAGAATGAAGTAGGATGGTGGCGACGTTCTTGAGGTATATTACGTGGACCCAACTCCTGTGAGTTGGCATAAGGTGGCTAAAACAGGAGCGATCTCGGGCCAAAGGAGGTAGCACCTCTGGTCGGACACATTCCTTCGATACTATACTCTTACTGGTGATTGATTAGATGGCTATCCTCCGATTTTGATTGGGAGTGTGTTCCGAGGTGGGCGTATGTGGCTGCTGCGTTACCACCAGCCCGTGTGCGTAATTGGTATATCTACCCTGGCATTGCCTTGTGTGCCGTGTCACCTACCATACCGAGCCTTTACTACGAGTTTGTTTTTCTCCCGTAGCCCGTGTGGTATCCTCTGACAGTCACCCGGAGTGGAGATGGCATGATATTGGATGGAATACTGGGACTATTATGTGTGAAGGGTGATATGGGTAGCCCGGAACGCTATTTAAAAGTATGTTTATTTTACTGTAGACATTATTATAGTAGCGCAATATTACTACATAGTAAATAGTTTAACGGATCCTTAAAGGATGGGCGATCCCAAGCATCCTTTAAGTTACTGATGCATTTTTGTTACTGTTCACTTGAGTTTATTTACAGTTCATAAGTATTTTTGTCCTGACTCGAGTGTTTTGTATTTTGCTTTACGCTCGAGTCAGATTGAGTGAGTTAGCATTCAAGATTCACCTTCGGAGTTGGAGCTTTCCTCGAAGATCCAGCCATCTATTTTGCTTTCTGTATCCAGTGATTTCAGTGATGTATTCTGACTTGTACCTGATGTATCTTGTTACTTTTTGTTGTATCATGTTTAACTCTGATGTATCTTATTTTTATATAGTAGCTTCATGAACTACTATTTCTTTTAAATTCCGCTGCATTATTAAATACTCTGTGTCTGTGATCTGTGATTAATTATTTACTGTATATTCTGAGATTTGCCAATTTTTATTTACAACGCGGTATTTTGAGCAATTCAAGTCCGACATGTGCGGATGCGAATGGTTGAAAATATCGGGTCGTTACAGTGAGGTTGTTTCTAGTGATGGTGGAATGATCTGAGAGTGGAAGAAAAATAGGGGTGGAGGTGGAAGATCATCGGCGTGACGGTGATGGATCTTTTTGTTCTGTAAACCTAATTTTAATTGGCCTGGGAATTTCGATCATCTCGGAATAACGGAACGACCGAGTGTCTTGATTATTGGGGTAGTGGTGGTTTGGGAATTGGAGAAGGGTTGGACGGAGTTTCAAGATCAACGGTGATCGGAGGAGAGAGAGTGAGGTGTTTTACAGGTTTGGGGGTGGAGGTGCCGGTTACTGCCAGGTTTTGGATTGGGATACTCGAATTCGTTTTCGAGTGGAATTGAGGGGTTTGATGGTCGCATGGTGATGCAGAGTTGGACGTCGACTTGCTGGTTGATCTAGTGGTGGCCGGAGGTGGCTACAGCCACCGTGCATATGCACGGTGAAGAAGGAGTATCATAGAGAGTTTGGGATTTGCAGCAGTATTGTACTCGAGTTATACTCGAGTGAATTCGAATTCTGCTCGAAGTAGTTAGGTTTGCGACTCGAAGCAAATAAAGGGGGAACTCGGGTTGCTTTCTGAAATTACAGGTTTTTGAAACCTGTAGTTTTAATTTAAAGTTTGTTTTAAAATCTAGATGCAGGTTTTCTATTAAGGAATTAAAACTAAATTTAAAAGAATGGTTTTCAATCTAACTTGAATTTCAGTTTTTAAATCTAATTCAAACTTTTTAAATTAAATGTTTACAGGTTACTTTGGAAACCTGTATATTTCCAGTTTAAAAGAAATTGAGTTTTTTTTTAAAAAAAAATCTGGAGCAAGGTTTAAAACTTAAATTTAAAACTTAAATTTAAAATATGGTTTTCAAACAGAGTTTGAATCCAAGTTTTGAAATCCAATTTAAATTTATAAATTAAAATGTTTAACAACTTTAAAGGAGTTTAATTAAATTGAATTTTAAGATAAGGTTTTAAAATTGGAGTAGAAGATTTAAACATAAGTTAAATCTGGAAATATGATTCAGATTGGAATCATGTTTTTGAAATAAAAGTAGTTTTTAAAATTTTGAAATGTTTAAAATGTTTTAATTGTTGAAACATATTCTAATTATGATTTGAAATCTTAAAATTTAATATGGGTGTAAATTTCTTTTTAAATAAGGAATTACTTAGTATAAGTTTAAAGGTTTTTAGAATGTTTTTAAACTTTGATAAAGTTGAGTTTGGTTCTCAATTTAAATTTAAAACTTAAAATGTAATTTGAAAACAATTTTAAGTTAAATTATTTTAAGTTACTTTATTAATGATAAATTAATCATGAATAAGAAATATTTTATTTTAAAAAAAAAAGTAAATTTAAGATTTAATGATCTTTGTTTCATTAAATTAGTAAGGTAATTTAAATAATTTAATTAATTAATTAAATTAAAGATTTGAAGTTAATTCAGGTTAATTAAATTTGAAATTTAATTTAAGTTAATTACTTAAGAAAGGTAATTAAGAATTTGTTAATAAGTTAATGAAGGTCATTAACTTGTGATTATTTATTTATTTATTATTGTAATTAATTTTGATAATTAATTGGATTAATTAATTTAAATAATCAATTATGAAACTTAATTAAGTATGATTACTTTATAGAAATAATTAAAGATATTATTTACTCTTTGTAATTAATTTATTAATTAGGTTAGTTTAAATTAATTAGTTTAATTAATTTAGAATAATCATTTGATTGATAAGTAATCAATGAAGTATAATTACTTAGAGAAATAATTAAGATAAGTAAATTACTATGGGTAATTATTGAAGTATGTAAGAGTTTTTAAATTAATTATTTTGTGTAATTAAAGGTAATCTCTTTGTGAAGTAATTAATAATTAATTACTTAATGTAATTAATTTAAGCATGGGTTGATTAAGTCTTTTGAAAATAATTAAGTGATGTAATTAATTAAGAGTAATTAATAACTAATGAGATTAATCAGGGATGATTAATAAATATAATTAATTGTTAAATTAATTTAGAAGTAATCAAGGAAGTACTTAGGGGTAGTTAATTACTAAATGTAATTAATCAAGAATGATTAATAATTGTGATTTAATTAAGTTTAATTACTTAATGTAATTAATTTAAATAAGTAATTAATTTAAATTTAATTAAGGATCATTAATTAATATAATTAATGATGTAATTAAGGATTAATTAATTAAGATTAATTGATCAATGATAAGTGATTAAGGAAGTAATTAATTAATGTAATTAATAAATTAATGAAGTAATTAAAGGTTAATTACTGATTTTGGTTAAGGATAATTAATTTATAAATTAATTAAAGATAATTACTTGAATGTAATTAAGGGATAATTAATCAAGGGTGATTAATTAAGGTAATTAATTTGTGGATAATGATTTAATTGATTGGTAATCAATTAAGGGTTAAGTAAGCAAGTTTTAAATGAGGAAGTAATTAATTTAATTCATTTTAAATTAATTAAAGATAGGTAACTAATTTAATTCACTTTAAATTAATTAGAGATAAAAGTAATTAATTTAATTCATTTTAAATTAATTATAGATGGTGTGATTGTAGATCCTTGCTTATGAATGGATGATTTGGTTTGACTTGAATGGTTTGAATCTCATATATGAGAATAGTATTGTGTGATATGGATGCATTGATTGCATTGTGATGATGATATGAGTTATCTATGGGTGATGATAATGTAGATTATCAATTTGTGATGATTACCTGTTTATGATAATATTGATGATTATCTATTATGATGATATGAATTATCTATCTGTGTGTATATGGATAATTAGAATTGAATTGTTTTAAACTTAAAACAACTTGGACCTAAAAGACACGCTTTGGATTTCGATGAGACCGGGATCGGGTTTCCATATTTGGATATCCGAAAACCACATTGATTCCAATTAACGTTAGGTCGTGAATCTAAGTGGAGCAAGTGAAGACTCGAGGTGTAAGGGCTATACGTCAGTATAACTCTGTGGGTGATTCCGTAATGAGTTTGACAGAATAATGCTTATAGATTCGAGATGGTGAATCAGAGTGCAAGGGCTATGGTCGTTGACTCTGAGGGTGATTCCAATAATGAGTGCAACGAGATAGTGCCTTCGGTTTCGTTCGAACCCGGAACGAACTTGTATGGATTGAATGCTTTCAGCACATCGTCAGGCGGACGATGAGCATTCTAAGTGATGTGTCCTATAAAGGTAATCGTAGCCTCAAGCCTCATCAACCGGGAATGGCTAAAACAGAGGAGGTGCAGCAAGGCTTCGTGGGTAGCTCCCACTGGAGAGCAAGATTGATCCCTGTCTAGAGGTCCCTTTATATTCGGCTGTGTGGGCGGTTGATTTGCGACAACTGCCGGGGTTGTCTTGTTCGGACCTATTCAGTAAGGAATGGGTCCGGCCTTGTGTTGTAGAGGAGTGGGAGTACTCCTCGGTACGGTGATCTAGGCCACATACTGTGACGGGCGGTACCCCAGTAGCCCTGCCATTGTATGGAATCCAAAATCCAATAAGTGCCAACGGTTTTGATTGTATTACCCACTTTTGTGGCTAGTAGCTGGAATTTAATAATGTAACAATTTCGGTTATTTTATATTTATTTGAAAACCCTAGACACTATTATAATATCACTGGATTTCCTATCAAATGTTTTGGTTAGCGTAAGGTAAAAACTTTTCCATGTTTATGTGTGGGAAGTCTTACGTGATACCTTTCTTTAAAAAGTTTTTGAAAGTTAAGCAACTTTAACCTGTTACTCACACCAGACCCATGTCTGACCCGGAGTTTTTTTTTTCATAAACTCTTGGGTACTCAAATTTTTACGAGTATCCAAGCGATTCAGGTTAGGATTCGGTTAGCTTTGACGAATTATGGAGGAGCAAATGGAGAAGGAGGCTTCTGCGTTGTAGTTATATAAGTTTTCCGATGTGTGTTTTCTCTGAGTTGTTTCTTGTACTGATTGAGTTGTAATAACTAGACAGATGTTTATAACTGTCTAGTATGTGTTGTATTATCTGTGTACTCTGATAGTGTTTATAAACTATGTAAATATTTTATGTTATTAATATAATTTATTCGTTCCGCTGTTTAGATTCTGATGTGTTGTTTCTTCTTTCTTTCTATTTCTATCCCTTTCTTTCTTATTAGCGATGCGACTTCCTGGTGTCTGGAAGTTGGGTCGTTACAAATCTCATAACGTGTTGTAATATGTATGGCCATATTGCTTGAGTGTTCTCACACTAGGCATGTTATCTAACCCGAGATTTATCTTTTCCCTTGCATTATTGGATACTTATTTGAGTAGGCTGAAATTACATGATTTGACTCGACATTTTGAAGATGACTAGAGACAAGCGAGAGGCTTTAGGTGTATCTACTATTAATATTTGTATTGTGCTTAAAGATGTATATGTATCAGTCTTATAAGGATAAGTGTTATAACTATCCATGACTAAGGGTGGTATTATGTTCCAACTCCAAGAGCTCTATTTTGGAGTAGTCATATATAGTGCCTGTTTTTATTATGTTATATTACATTCCTTCGATATGATGTGAGAAATGTTTTTATTGTTCTATGTTCTTCTATATTTTATTCCCCTTACAATCCTGCTTTAGGATATTGAGGATTAACATACACGGTACTAGTGGATGGTGTTAGGTGTTAAAAAGGAGGGTTGTTAAAGTATGTGACTCGCTATTTAGTGTTACTTTGCACTGAAGATGTGGAGGGACCACTTGCTTGGGGAGAGTTTTGAGTTATTCACAAACTAAGAGCTTTTGAAGTAACTTTTTGCATAGAAGAACATGAATACAAGGAAGCAATCTTGACTATAGTTTTTGGCTTCATATGATATAGAGATTCACTATACCCTCGAAATGGGTAGTGTAATGGATAATGCACTTAGTAGGAGTCATGTAGCTAAGCATTTGTGGTACTAGATAATTGTGATTGGCGATCGGAGAGTAGTTTAGGCTCGCTAATGTTGGCAAGTTTGGTAGTTAGGTTGATCCCATTAGACGAAACTAGAGCTTGACAACAAGTGGATACTTAGTTACCTAAGGTCATTGTTGATTTGGCTGGTAATATTGAGTTTGAGGGTTTGGTAAATTTTGAGTTTAATCAGCATAGTGTGTTGAAGAAGAATTGTTTGTTCCATATATAAATGGGATTAGAAAGGAATTGCTCAACGAAAGTCATCGTTCGAATTAGTCCAAATACATACGTTGGTCATGAGGATACATACGTAGCCTTTTCCAACTATAAGTGTATGTGTGTGTGTGTGTGTATATATGTATAAAATCTGTCAGGAACCGATTTTTTGATGCCCGAAAATCGACATCAATACGTCCACTGTATTAAATGCCGAACACTCGAATGTTGAAAAACCAGACCATAAGGGAAAGAAGAAGGAGATAGAAGAACAGAAAACAAAACAACATCAGAATTTCACAATCCCAGCGGAATAATATATAATAGTTAAATGACCGATCTTTATACAAAAAAAACTATATCTGTTTAATACATTACATCAACAGAATACAACACAATCAATAGAAAAATACTGGACAGTTATATTAACGCGTCCTCATAAAAGCTGACTATACAGCTTATACTGCACAACGGAATGTATATCAAGCACGTGTGATACGTCTCGCCATCCAGCTCGTCTCCTGAGCTCCACAACATCCAATCCTATATCCTACAATACTTGGTCTGACCCGAGCATTATAGTGAAATGACACCCGAGTCAGTCTGGAAAACTAGAGTGAGAAAACACACTCAACTGGATTATTAAAGTTTTCAAAATCCTTTGAAATCAAAGGTATCTCGTAAGACCACGCCATAATTAAAAATGTCGAGCTTTTACCTTACGATAACCAAAACATTTTTTTTCAAATCCTTCTGATATTACAATAGTGTCTATAGAAAGTAAAATAGAATCTAGCTAAAATGCTTACATCTCACATTTCAGCATAATTGGACACAATCAAAACCGTACAGGCGCTTATTAGAGATTGGATTCCATACAACGGTAGGGCTATTGGGGTATTGCCCGTCACAGTACCTGACCTAGATCAGCATACCGAGGACCCCTTCCGATCCCTGCAATACAAGACCGGAGCTACCCCTATCACCTCGTAGTTGGGATCAGTAACCGCCCACACAGCCGAAATAAAAAGGGACATCTAAATAGGGATGAACTTATCCTAATTGGTTGCTAGCCACTTAGCCTTGCTGCACCTCACCTGTATTAGCCATTTTCGATTGACGAGGCTTGAAGCTATGCATTACTTTTTAGCAGACATACACTTAGAATGCTCACCGTCTTCCTGACGATGGTCTGATAGCATTCATTCATACAAGTTACCTTGGGTCTGGACAAACCGAATCTCCATCTTCATCATCCTCATGGTATTTATTCACTACGTTCAAACCGGATCGAAGTGGTTTTCGGGTAAGTACATCCGATCCCAGACACTTCGTAACGATCAACGCATTGGCCAATATCGACAGTCGGTTATTTAACTATCAAATATAAACAATCCTCCAACCAACTGTTTATTCCCACAGAAAAGCACCAAGTCTTAATAATTTAGATTTTGATAATTTAAAATCGCTTTACCCAAAAATATACACTTAAAACGTTTGAAATAAAACTACTTAAATCACTTATATAAAATATTAGTTATGAAGTTCTATAATAATTTTCCAAATAAAAATTTTAGCCAAAAATTGTTTTTAAATAAAACTATCGTATAAAGTATAAATACTTAATAATTATCTTTTTATATCATAATACTAGTTTAACCTTTAAAATAATTACTACTATAATTAATTTAATAAATATTTACTTTAAAAAAGTTAAACAATTTAAATAATAAATTTCTCTAAAAACATTCTTCTTTAAAACATCTTTTAAAACTTCTAATATACACTTAAAAACATTCTTTTGAAAATATACTTAACCTTTCAGGAAAATACACTTTCCATTTCAGTACAATCGTCTAATAATTTACAAATTCTTGTCGATTTATTTACAGTTTAATTTACGTCCCAAACCCGTAAATTACTTTTCCACACTTTTAGAAATAAACCACTATTTATATGTTTTACACATATCACCCTTTCCTTTTAATTTCCCATCGTGAATTTATACTTCCAAATTACTCACTGAGAAATATTTCACTTTACTTATAAACCCCGTTCATAAATTCCATAATCTCATTCTCCTTTAATCACAATTTCAACACATAGTTGGTTTTCAAATTGATTTCCAAAATTAACTCCATTTTAAAATAAATTCTTTTACTTACCCAAATTTATTCCAAAATCCATTAATTCCATGTCCACTTCTTTATTTATGATTTAAAAATCTTATTTTTAAACTGATATATCCATTGCATTCTTTATTCAAAATTCTCCCTTTTATTTCTGTCCAATCATTTTAAATCTTAAAACTTAAAAATAAAATCCTTTAATTCTTAGGCAATATCACTTAAGTCTCCAAAACTCTTAAAATCTCTATTTTTTCCATACCTAGAATTTATTCAATAGAATTTAAAATCAAACTTTTATTCTTTTCCAAATTCAATCTTTTAATTTATCTAAAATTATTTTACTTAATATTTCTCTCTTTATATCTCTTTTCAAAATTAGATCTTTTATATTTTTCATATCTTCAAATACCCAAAATATGTTCAGTAAAATCCATAGCATTCCATACTTTGAATTTCCAATAATATCTATCACATATAGTCAATGAATCATATCACAGATTATGAAAACAAACTTCAATATCTTAAGGATTCCAGTTGGTTCCCTCCAGCCTATTTCCCTGCATCCATAGATGTTAGTAAAAAATAAAATACCAAATCCCACTTCGAGGGGGACATCGCGGTATAAAGGGTCATCAGCTATTATGCGGGGCATATAGGGTCTCATCCGCTATATAATGCGAGAATATCAATCACTCCAATATACACACACTACTATATAATATCTATAACGGCCCGAAATTTTCGATCCAGAAAATTCCAAATAGTTAGAGAAAAGAAGAATAGAGATAGAAGAAAAAGAAGAGACAGAAACACCAACATCTAACATATCGCAACGGATAAAATATAATAACAAATAATAACAGTTATACAAAGGAAAACTGTATCAGTTCATTTGCATTTTTATACATCAGAGTTACAACATTTACACAACACTAGACGGTTTAAAACAACATGTCCTAGATATACAACTATATATCACAGCGGAAATACTCCATACGTTCCTGCCATCCAGCTCGTCTTCTGAGCTCCAAAATGTCCTTACCTGAAAAGCAGTAATACTCGGTCTGATCCAAGCATTACATCAAAGTAACATCCGGGTCAGGCTGGAAACCAACGTGAGTAGACCCATCTAACAGGGAATACAACAGCACAAAACTACATAAAACCCAGGTAACTCGTATCAATTTACAAATTCACAATTTGTTATAAACATCACTTATTTCACACATCAATTTCTAAGTACCAAAACTTAGATTAAATGGTCCAGTTCACTTAAATCATTCCATATCAGACTATTGATTTCACATATCAAATCTGTACAGAATTATTATAGATTATAAATCGAAGTGGTTTCGGGTATTTACAAATACCCGACTTCAGTCTCTTCGAATTCAATGCCATCTTAACCCACACTATTCAAGTGAGACACAATTAAACTTTTAATCATGAGATGTCACTCTTTTACACAACAATTCATCATCGACAGATAACCACATAATCATAATTCAAGACAAACATATCATATCTCAAATATTTCATATCAGAAATATCAACCAATCATTTATAAGCAAGATTAATTAGTCACACATTCCTAATAAATCAAATCAATTTCTTTAATAACTTTAATCTTTCTTACTTAACAATAATTAATTACAAACCAATTAATTAATCATCATATTAATTAATCACCCTAGATTAATTATCCTTTAATTACATTAAGTAATTATCCCTTAACTAATTACACAACTTAATTATTCCTAACCATTCACAGTAATTAACCTTTAATTACCTTCATTAATTAATTATTCTTCTAATTACATTTAATAATTAATCTTTAACTTAATTACATTCATTAATCAACCTTGATTTATCACATTAGTAATTAACTTCCTTTAATTACTTATATTAATTAAATTAGCCCCTTAATTAATTTCATTAATTAATCCTTTTATTTACACTGAGTAATCACCACTTAATTACTTCCCTCAAGTAATTATCCTTAATTACTTCCATTAAGTAATTTCATTGGTTAATTAATCTCAATTAATCAATCTCTAATTATTAAATAATTAATCTAATTAATTAACTTATAACCCTGAATTATTTGTTTAATGCTTACAGTTCATTACTTGAAATTCATTGATTAATGCTTAATACACTAATTAAGCACTTACTAAATTGCATCATCAATTTATTTGGAAAGACTAAGAATTCAACTCAATTAATTAACTTGATATAGAATCTTCAAATCAAAAAAAATTAAATTTCAAAACATTCTATTATATTTTTTATTTAAAAAAAATAAATTTGAAACTTATAAAAGATTTACTTTGAACTTGTTACCACAAACTTAAATTTAATCAGCTAACAAAATTAATTTCTGCTTCAAAACCTGATCGCCTTATTTTCTTAGTTTAGAAAACTTGTTAAAAGTTTACATTCATCAAGGTTTGAAAAACCCGAGCCAAAAGCCAGACTCCACGAACCAAACCCAGGCAAAAATCACGAACCCAAAATTTCGAGTCAAATCCCAATTTAATCGAGCTCTCTCCAGTGCAATCCCCTTCTCTCCCAAGGTCTCACAACCCAGACACACTGACAACACCGTGTACGTGCACACATGGTCGTAGTGCCTCCGACCATCACCGCTAATTTCGGCAAGTCAATGATGTCACTCTCATGTGATTCGACCACCAGAAACATCGAAACAATCTCCAGAACCAAAATCGAACAGAGACGAGAACCCTCAGAAACAAACCCAATCCAAAGTTTCACCAAACACCATCACCGTAGACCATTTGAAAACTCGCCATCGAGCCCTAACGTTCGCTAGAATCCCTCGCTCCATTTCCCCTTGCTCCGATCGAGCACGATGCCGCCATTCCGTAGAAATCGACTAGGAAATATCAACTAACAGCTTCAACCCTAAACCCTACTATGGCTTCGGCTCACCCCCGTGATGAATTGAAAAATGTTACGCCATTTTTCCCCAGTCCGCTTGCCCAATATCTCGCTCTGACCATAATTCCGAGGATAAAATCCTCGTCGATCACCAACATTCGAAGAAATACTAACTTCCATTCACCTCTCAATTTCACAATGAATACGAAATAAAAATTTAGGATTCCACTTTTAAAAATCATTGTTTTTGATATTAAACAAGATGATATAATTCAAAAACTTAACCCCAAGGCTTAAATTTCTAACATACTTTGAGTTTCCTATATTTCCCATTTCCACAGAATGTTGTTAACTAATTCCGCTTAAAACTATTTTCAACAATTTTTTTTTAAAATTAGAGCCTGTAAGAGAATGGGTAAAAGATTTGGGGTTTTGAATTTGTTTAAAACACTGTAAACCTGAACAGAGTAATGTTCTAGTTTTCCAGACATGCATACGTTATTTTCACATATTCATGTTCATGCAAGCAAATTTTTTACATTCACTTCAATGATCATCACATGCAGATCAATATTCAGATGTTTTTTGAAATGTTAAAGAGTAGTCTACTCACCTCTACGTCGAACAGAAAAACACAGATGCTTTAAAGTTGAAACTGTACTTTGAATTTTTGATCTGCTACTTAGTTGAGTTGAATCTTGGATTTCTTAACAACTTGCTGAAGTTTGAGTTGGATTCATATTGAATCTGCTTGACTCTTGCTGAGGCTATTAAGATCTAAGATGATCTTTGAATTGTTTGATACTAGTTATTCTGAACATTGTTTTCCTCTGTTTAGCTTTCTTTAAGGTTTTAAGTTACAGATCTTTGTTTTTATGGCTTTGTTTCTTTGTTTTGATAACGAAAATAGTAAAAGAGATAGAAGAAAGTAGATGGGTGTTTATATAGATTAAATTAGGATTTCTTTAAAATAAAACAAAAAATAAACAAAATGGTGACACTTGTTTAAACATTAACACTTGTCTTTTGCCACATTAAATCAATTTACCCTTGTTATTAAATATATTCCTTTACTTGCAATTGTAATTATGCACGAGTTAATTTTTTTTATAAAGCTTTTATATTTATTTACTAATTAATAAATACTTTTCTAAATATATATATATATATATATATAAAATTCTGTTAAAGAAAATAAAATAAAATCCAATTATATTCAAGATAAGATCGTATATAATATATTTTTAAACCAAACTATATTTAAGATGTACTTCCTTTAAATTTTCAAATTCAAATTCAAATAAATATCAATTCAAACAATAAATTTACATTTTGAATAAACCCAGACCTAGTTTCTAATAAAAAGATCTATTTTTTTATATATAAATATAACACATTATTATTATTGTTTTCAAACAATGAATTTAATCAATTTTAAATAATTATATAGGAGATTATCACATTTAGTTGTTCAATTTATAAATCAATATTTCCAGAAGTTAAATCAGATAACTATCCAATTATCTGATGTCTGAAAAATCTGGGTTATCACATGCTTCCCCCTAGAATCTTTTCATCCTTGAAATGGAACAAAGCCATAATTTATTAAAATTATCCTTTAAGCCATTTTTAACTATAAACTTCTTTTTATTCAAAACTTGAAAATGCAATAAAATCTAAATAATATTACCAAAATAATTTTATAATAATACTTTTATAACTCGATGTTTCCACAAGTCCATCTTCGTTCTCACAGAAATTCGGTCTTATGTTGGTCAGACGTAAGACTGAAAATCTATAAGTACTTAGCAGACCCATTTTCAACACCTAGTGAAAATAATCGGAAAATAATTTTATTGAAAATATAGAAAACATTTTGAAAATAGAGGAAATATCTTTGGTGAGAATGCTCTGGAAATCATCACCCCCATCCATGGTCGCAGTTACATCCTAGGTTACGTTGCCATTGCAGCAAAAGTCCATGTAACTGTAGGCACTCCGCGCCCCTCGATTACGCCATGGAACCCACAACAGATCGCAATTACATTCCAGGATTACGTTGCCATCACAGCAAAAGTCCATGTAACTGTATGCATCAGCGCCTTCGATTTTTGCTGCCAAAAATGAAACTTCTCCACTCCCGCATAGGTCGTAGTCTACCGATGTAAAATCAAACACAGACTGTTGGCTCTCAGTGGCACACACGACTTTCGCTATGGTCTGTAGTAGATCGCAGTAACATCGAGTTACACTGTTGTCACAACATAACCCAAATACCTCTGTAGGCCTCAGCGCCCTCGACTTCCGCTACACACTACACAAAATCCTCAGGAACTAGTTTTGTCCGGACTCCTCACAGGATCAATTTTAGAACCTCCCCCTTAGAGGCTCAAGGAAGTACCACCATGTGGCACTTGTAATGATCCCGGATTTTAATTTAGTTTAAATTGATAATTAAATTAATTTTTGATTTAAAAATTGTGTAATAATCGGTAATTTATACCAAATGTTAGTAAATTTTAATAATCGAGAATAAATTTGAATATTTGAAAATAAATACATAAGTTAAGTTTGATAACAACAACTAAAACAACATGTTAAATAGAACTTTATTTACATTCTCAAGTATGCAGGCAAAAACAAAACCAAAGAAAATACAATCAGCCTCCATAAATGTGTAAACAAGTGGAAATATAAGTACAAGAAAATAAAAGATAAAAATATAAGTATGTAGAAGCAAATCTGCATGTTCAAGTATTAAAACAAAACAGGAGACAGAAAAAAATATGTTCAAATCTAGACACAGCAAATAAGGTAAGTGTGAACACAAGAAATAAACAAGGTACAAAATGTGGTCAAGCATGTATACTTACAAACTGATAAAACAAGTATGTTGCTGTGTAAAACAAAAAAAAGTATTGCTAAACAAAACAAAAATACATACAAGTATGTAGCTTGCAAAAGAAAAGAAAGAAACAAAACAAAACATATATATATATATATATATAACTCAGCCGAGTTATTCAAATGCAAGAAGAAAAAATAGGTAAGGTTGAAAAACATAAGGTACTCAAGCATTTAATGCAACATACCTTATGCATTTAATGCAAGCATCTTTAACATGCTTATTGTACAAATAATATACTGCATGTTTCTTTTTATACACATCAATATATTCATTTTAGTTCGACCATTATCTCAACCTAAAAAAAAATCAAGTTAAAACAACAACAAACTAAATCAATACTTGGTTCAACTGCAACCTGATTCAAGATGCAAGAATCATCTCAGAAATCAAATCAATACAAGCCTGGAAAGTATGCAAGTCAGATCAGTTTTCAAACTTGGATATCATTTCCAGTTTTAAATTCAATCCTGTTCTTGTTTTTGATCTCTGCTTCCAAATATCAAGGTGAGCAAATCTTCTTTTTAAACTAGACTTCTTTGATTCTTTTATCTGTGAGTAAACTTAATATCAAATTTATGTTCAAAGATGATTAGTGGATGATTTATGTCAATATGGTTTGGATTCCTTCTTTATTGCTGTGAATATAAATTTGTTTTGACAATACAGAGACAGGTTCTTCTCTGTTCATGGTTTAGGATGAGACCAATATTTAAAAAATTTGATCCCTCTATTTCTATTCACTTTCAAGCTTTGATGTTTAAAGTAAAAAGGTGTATTTAGGTAAGGACTTTGATCTAAAAATAATTCCATGAAGTAAAAACGTATACAGGAAGGAAGATTCAGTTTTTACAGAGGATACTTAAAACTTTAAAATTTTCGAATTTAATAAAACACTGAGTCAAGTTTGTAGTTTGAATCCTTACACGAAACGATGATTTTTAAGGCAAATTTGGTGATTTTTAATGGTGAGTTTCATGAGCAGTTTGGAGATGAGCGTGTGAGGCATTTTGATCGAATCCAGGTGATCGATGGAACTGGGGTGGTCGGAGTTGTGCGTGGTGGTGGAGGAGCTTACCGGGATGGCAGGAAAAATAGGTAGGGGTGGTCACGACGTCGGAGGTGACAGCAGTGATGGTTTCTTTTTTTTAAACCTAATTTTACTGGTGCTCGAATATTTGATCGCCACGACTTCGTCGTAGCGCCAAGTATGGCCGGGCTTGGAGGGGAGGTGCCTGGGTCATAGACGAGCGTGTAGGCGAAGGGGCGGTGATGCTGGGGGTTGGAGTTGCCATGCCGAGGCACATTTTTGAGTGGGTGATGGGTTCGAATTTATCGAGCTATGCTCGATTTTGTTTGACAATGTATTTGGGTTGTTTGTTGATACGTGATCAACGTCGGAGTAATTTGCGACTTGAAGGGGGTGGTCTCGATTGCCAGAGCACCGGCGCCGACGTGTGCACGTGCACGGCGAAGAACAGTGTCAGGTAAATGGGTTCGCAGGGGAGATGGGGAAGAACTCGAGCACAGGAGGTTTTTGCGTGGGGTCGAGCTCGAGTAGGTGGCAAAGTTTTTGTTCCAGATTTGGAAATGTTTAAAGAAGTTTATACAGGGAAGAAGAAGAAGCAGGGTACGGGGAAGATCGAAGCCATGCTCGGGATTTCAGTTGATTTGCTCGAAGCAAATTTGAAGGGCCTCGGGTATACGTTGTTTCCAGTTAACCTGTTCGGCTTGTTTAGGAATTTTTAATTAAATTTCAAATGATAAACAAAGTTTTAAAAATAATAATAAATTCAAGTTTGTTTAAAATTTAGTTTGTAAATAATCAAGTTTTTTTTTAAAAAAAGTTTAAATTGTTTTATTTGTTAAAAGTTTTGAATTTGAATTGTTTTAATAATTAAAAAGGTGATTAAGCACTTGAGTGAAACAAAAAGAATTTGTATTCAAAATGAGGATGTGAATTGGTAAAGGAAAGATTTAAACAAAGATTAAAAATTTAAACCCGTACTGAAAGTCGAAGTGGAATTCCAAATTTGGAATTAAATCAGGTTTTATAAATCTAAATGTTTAAATAAGTTTAACGTAAAGCATACGTTAAATATGTGAATTTAAAAGAGAACTTGATTTGAACTCTTTCGAATATCCTTTATAATAAAGTATTGGTTAACATAATGACTTGGATTAATTTAAAAAGTAATTAAGGGTTTAAAATCATTAACTAAAGTAATTAATTTGAAAAGAATTTATTTATTAAAGGTTAATTAATTAATGGAAGTGATTAAGAAATGATTTTAAGGATTAATCACTTATTGAAATTAAAGTTGGATATTTTGATAAATTAAAGTTAATTAATTATGTAATTGATTTAAAAGGTTGATTTTATTAATATGATTAATTAAAAATAATTTAATTTGTTAAAGCATTTGATAAATAAATTGATATCAAATGATTTGTAATTAATTAATCAAGATTGGGTAAATAAATTCGTAAGTAATTAATTTACTTGGAAATAAATTGAATTAATTAGGATTAAATGATTAATTAATCCTATTTATAAATGACTATTGAATGCTTGACCTTACTTATAAATGATTGTATTATACGAGATGCCTTGAGTTGATTGTCCTATCTGATATGTGATATTTTGTTCTGTGGATTGAGCTGTGTATAATTTATTCATTTATTTACATTCGTATATTATCTGTAAATATGTGAATAGACGATAAGCGTTATAGCTTATATCGCTTATCAACTATAATTCTGTGTTTTGATCTGTGATGATTGAATAATGTTGCACTATTGTGTTAAACCCCTAGACCACACTTATACACACACAAAGATGGATTTCACGAGGAAATCAATTAAGTCACAGATTTTGAAATGATTTTTAAAAAGTTGAATATTTAAATTCAAATGTTTTGGAAATGGATTGGGTTTGAAAGTGAAGAGCAATTAAAAAGGGAATTTCAAAGATGGAAATTTATTTTGAATGACTGGATTAAGTGTTGGAATTTAAGTACTTTGATTTAAATTTGACTTCAATATTGAAATTGAATTCTGTAATTTGAAACTAGGGATTAACGATATTATACTAGTCATTATGAGTTAAACCATTTTTAAAGTATTATTTTTGGGAATTTGAATTAACCCAAAGATTGTAACTTGTATAAATGAAATCGGTTTTTTTTTCAAAATAAGACTGTTGTTTCTAAATGATAAAAAGCTTTCATAGGAGAAACGAATTTCAAATTATATAAAAGGGATTTCAAGTTTAAACTGAAATAGTTTACCAAGTTATTGATGAATATTTGGAAATGAATTTTGAAAGTGAATATTTGGGAACGGTTTGAAAGCTGTAAGATAAATCTTTAATTTAAAGATTTAAATGAATTAATCCAATTGAGATGGAATTGTTTTGAAATCCAGGAATAAATATTTGTGAAAGTAGGTGAACTTTATGAAATAAATATTTTTTTTAAAAGATTTGAAATGGTATTTGGTTTAAACCATTTGAAAGTAAGTTTTGAATTATTAAGTTGTGACTTAATTGAAATCCCATATCCATATGTTTTAAATATTGCGCTCACTATTCGGTTTAGCCGGGAAAGGACCTTTGTGTCATATAAACCATTCCGAATATGTGATTCGACGTTATGGATAGCATTTGAAGACCGGTGGTGAAGACCGGGTATTTGCGAGAGCGATAGGATGACCTGTCGATTGTCTCTGCACTGAGTCGCGCCGGTATAGAGACTCCCTAAGTGATGGGAAATCTGATCGGGAATGTGAATACCCAGATTGCAAGGACTTCTTTGGAAGTGCCTTCGGTTCTGTTCGATCCCGGAACAGACTTGTATGGATTGTATGTCTGACATTACAAATTGAGATATAAAGCTGATTTATTTCAAATACATTTCTATTGGTGGCGGCGAATTTATTCTCTTAGCTTAACACCCTTCTCTTAGACGTACGAGCTCAGAGGTTATGTAGTTGATGGTTATCAGCGACATATTCCCCATTTGGTAATGTGACATGCTAAGTGTTGCTGTGAAATGATCATTGTTTGATCATTTGTGATATGATCATTTGTTTGATCACTTATCTTTGTGATCATTTCTTTGATCATTTGTTGACCCAAAGCACAGCTTTTGTATAAAGCGTGGCTTTGTGGATGAGACTTCGTCGAGCCTCACACCCCGGAATGGTCAAAACAGGAAAGATGCAGCAAGGTTATTGGGGGTAGCGCCCCTTAGGGTATGTGCATTTCCTTCTGGAAAGGGGTGGTATTATGGTATGGAGCCCAGATACTTACTCATGTTGAAACACTTTATTTATCATTGTGTGATGTTGGTTACGAGCGCTCGGATAAAGGTCCCAAAGGACCGGGGGATGGCATACTCGTGTTTGGTTCTCGGGGAGGTCCTTCCAGAGGCGTTCTCATGTGGCAATGGGAAGTTCCTTGGCCTGACCATTTGTTGGAAATCCAATTCCCAATACGAATTAGTTGTAGAACCTGCCATTTACTTATGGTGGGCTATTTAGATGGTAGCTATAGTAGGCATACGATAATGGTCGTATGTTGGCTAAGATTTATATTCTACTTTCGAAATGTTTTCTGCACTTTGCACTTATAGTAATAATATCAAGGAAATTGCGTATCAAGCATGTTTGACTATCATAAGAAGAAATCTCCTCCAATTCTGCGTTTGCATTGTGTGTGTGGCGGGAGGTCTTATGGTAGTTTCATTTCTAAAAGCATTGCGAATTGACTTTAAAATCTTTTTTTTGATTGTTTTAAAAGACAACTGTTTTTTTTGTTGCTCACACCAGTCCCATGACTGATCCGGAGTTTATTGTTTCTTTCCTAAACTCTGGGTGCTCAAAATTTTATACACGGGCAGTCTAGAGTTGGGTTTTTCAGATAGTCAGATTAGTAGGTTATCTGGAGCTAATTCAGTCTTTGGACATGGACTGCACTTGCTTGTCTTGGTGAAATGTGATGGTGGTTCGATCTGCTGCTGGAGTTCTCTTTTGAAGACTATCTTAGAGTTAGTGGTTCCACTGCTAGTGTTATCGTTTTCTTTTCCGCTGCTATTTTATTGTATCATATCTCTGATGTATATTGATATCTATAGGATCATCTGTTTTATCAGATATTGTATCAAAGCTGTATATCAATGTATTATTCTTTTATTCCACTGTGTTGTTTACTTAATGTTGTTATAAGCTCCGGCGAATCGGATTTGAACGGTCGAATCTGTGGCATTCGAATACGATATGAAGTATGGATGTCGATTTTCGAGCGCGAAAAATCCGCGTCATTACAGCACTCCTGAGAAGTTCATTTGAAGGGAGTGCCTTTTTCTCCAGAGCCATTTTCAAAACACTTTATACTATATACATATAGTATCTTCCAAATCATACACCTAGTATGAATCCCATATAAATATCTTTTCTCAAAATCGATTATCCCAAAATCGATAATTCTCAACTAGGCTTTCCAAATCCAATACTGATTTTGCCCAAAAATCAAAAGCCTTTCCAAATCCAAAGGTTCCAAAAACCATTTCTCAAAATCATTCTCATAAGATCCTTTACATATATATATATAACTTTCAAAAACTTTGGATCACTTCAAACTTGTATAAAACCGCTTTTATACTTCAAATATTTTCAAAACCATTTTCTTTTGGCTATAGATTCAATAAGGGGAGATTTATCTTATATATATAACAAAGATACATAACTTTGTTTATTCCAAATCAAATATTCAAATTTGATTACACTTTTTATAAAATTGTTTCCATCTTACTTATCATCATAAAAATATCCAACTTTCATTTTATCTATTGTATATTTCACAAAATATACTTTCATTTCAAAAGAAATCATTTCACATTTATTATTCACAAATTTTCAATATTAATTTCATTCAAATCCGTGCGATGTGCACATATCATCCGTACACTATACCAATCTGATCGCTCACTCAATCACACAATTTCACTTCCAAACTAGTATCGTCCACCTGACTTCCTAGTGCAGATTCAGATCTGTTTTCTTGATCAGAAACCATCATTCTCCTCGCATAGTCATAACTATGATAGAGAATATCCAGAACCAATCAACAATCCATATCCAGGTTCAGCTTCAAAAATCGAGTGGAAAATTCTAACTCGGATCGATATAACTATCTCGAAATTCTGTGCTCGAATCTGGATCAAATCACTATGCGAATAGAATAATATACGTATATCCTACGTATATATTTATTGGTTATTAGCCAAATCAATTCTCCTTTTCTATTCACATTTCCTTTAATTCTATTCATTTATCCACAACTTCTTCAATCCCGTATGGATTATCACCTCAATTCTTATCTCAGTTGGGTATTTAATCATAAACAGTTTGCACTCTGACTGGCTTAAATTTTGGAAATAGCATGAAGAATTTAAAAATAGACAAGTAGTTGGAAAACAATTATCAGTTTGTAAAATAGCTGTAAAATAGTCAAGTAATTGTAAAATAGTTCGAAAATAGTCAAACAGTTATAGAAATTTTAAATAATTGCAAAATAGTTATAAAATAGTAATTAATTTGTAAAATAATTGAAAAATATTAGTTATTTTATAAATCATTTGAAAATTTGTTAAATAATTCCAAAAATAATTGTAAAATAAGTATAACATAATTTGGCTTTAAAAAGAAGGATTGTATAGTAAATAGTTTGGAAAAATAGATTTAAAACAATTTATTTTAAAAATAGTCCAGAGTCAAAACTGTTCAATTCCCAAACTCCATTTCCACTTAATTTAATTTAAATTTCCATATCCATTTAGATTGACCCAATGCAAATTTAAATAACTTCAATTTCCATTGAAACTGATTTAACCCCAAATCAAGTTGAAATAATCCTCAATTTCTTTTCTAAATTTAAATCAAATTCCATTTGAATTTACTTATTCAACTTTAATCATAATTTCAATTAATTCAAATAAATTTCAAATTGAACCAATTTTAATTCATATCAATTTCAGTTTGAATTAATCCCATTTCCTATTTGAATTTTGAACACATTCAACTTTAATTTCATTCAAATTAATCCAATTCAAATTTTCCATTTTAATTTTTAAACTTATCCATCTTCAATCACAATTCCAATTAATTCAAATCAAATTCAATTAAACTAATTCAATTCAAATTTCAAATTAAACCATCCCGATTTATGTAAATTCGAGTTAAATTTTTTTAAATGTTGATTTAATCCTTTAAATCAAATCAACGTATATTTTTAAACCATTTAATTCTGAATCCAAATTCCATTTTATCTTAATAATGGATATGTTACCATACCCTATTTCTTTAAACAAATCCAATTCACAGTTTAAAGATTATTAATAATAATAGGGTAATATTATCCAATTATTTTAAAAGATCCATCCATTTTCAATTTCCAGATCTCAAAACCATTTGAGATCGCACAAACTCCCCATTCAAATAACCATTTAACTTCCCAAGTTAAATCCCAATTTCATCTTGAAATTTCCAAACCAGGTTGTTCATTCAAACATATTTAACTTCTTCTAAGTTAAATTCAATTAAAATCCCATTAACCATACTCAAATTTGAATTCCCACTTTGAATTTCGAAATTCTTTCCCACTTATAAGTTCAAAAACATATCACTTTGGGTTTTCACATAATAGTCCAAGTAAAATTCAAAACTCAACCTTAGAGTTTATTTTAAATCACTTTTGATATTATGTATATCCCTCATATATACATATTTATTTCCTTTACACACCAAGTTATCCTTAAATTTTAGACCACCTTTGGTTTTAATTCAAAAAAAATCCTTTAAATTTCAAACGACTCTTGTTTGAAATAGGACCCTTTCATTCAAATAAATTTATTATTCTTTATTACTTTGAAACAAATTTCCAAATTTCTGGAACTAGATTTAAAACTTCACAATTTAGATCATCTTCCGTTCCAATTTATAAGTCATACTTGCCTAAATGTTTTACTTCCCTAAAACATTTCATTTTGCTTACTCATTAATACACACTTTATTATTACATAAAACAATGATAATAACCAAGGAAACCGATCCATTATTATCTTTTCTGAAACTCTTTTCCAAATTCAAGATTTTAATTTTAGTTTGAATCCGTTTTAAACTTATCTTTATCTAATTTCAATTTGGTCGTATTTCTACTACCACTTAATTTAATTCCAATAATTTAACTACCAATTACCTTAATATTTATTAGAAAGATATATTGCTTTATATATCAAAATATATTCTTATATAAAATCATTTAAAATCTTTATATAAGAAAATGACAAGTACGCTCCCATATATTCATTCACTCAACTCATTTTAGGGTACCACTGACCCTATCCTTAATGAGTAATCCCACAAGAGGCAAGGTTCTCGCTTAACCTTCAGCTCTGATACCAAATGTAGCGATCCGGAATTTTCGATCCAGAAAATTCCAGATAGTTAGAGAAAAGAAGAATAGAGATAGAAGAAAAGGAAGAGACAGAAACACCAACATCTCATATATCGGATAAAATATAATAACATAGAATAGCAGTTATACAAAGGAAAACTGTATCAGTACATTACATTTTTATACATCAGAGTTACAACATTTACACAACACTGGACAATTAAAACAACATGTCCTAGATATACAACTATATATCACAGCGGAAACACTCCATACATTCTTTCCATCTAGCTCGCCTCATGAGCTCCAGAACGTCCTTACCTAAAAAGCTATAACACTCGGTCTGACCCGAGCATAACATCAAAGTAACACCCGAGTCAGGTTGGAAACTAGTGTGAGTAAACCCATCTAACAAGAAATACAACAGCACAAAACCACATAAAACCCGGGTAACTCGTATCAATTTACAAATTCACAATTTGTTATAGACATCACTTATTTCACACATCAATTTCTAAGTACCAAAACTTAGATTAAATGGTCCAGTTCACTTAAATCATTCCATACCAGCCTATTGATTTCACATATCAAATTTGTATAGAATTATTATATATTATAAATCGAAGTGGTTTCAGGTATTTACAAATACCTGACTCCGGTCTCTTCGAATTCAATGCCATCTTAACCCACGCTATTCAAGTGAGACACAATTCAACCTTTAATCACAAGATGTCACTCTTTTACACAACAATTCATCATCGACAGATAACCACATAACCACTATTCAAGACAAACATCTCATATCTCAAACATTTCATATCAGAAATATCAACCAATCATTTATAAGCAAGATTAATTAGCCACTCATTCCTAAGTAAATCAAATCAATTTCTTTAATCACTTTTAATCTTGCTTACTTAACAATAATTTATTACACACCAATTAATTAATCATCATCTTAATTAATCACCCTAGATTAATTATCCTTTAATTACATTAAGTAATTATCCCTTAACTAATTACACAAATTAATTATTCCTAACCATTCACAGTAATTAACCTTTAATTACCTTCATTAATTAATTATTCTTCTAATTACATTTAATAATTATTAATTACATTCATTAATCAACCTTGATTTATCACATTAGTAATTAACTTCCTTTAATTACTTATATTAATTAAATTAGCCCCTTAATTAATTTCATCAATTAATCCTTTTATTTACACTGAGTAATCACCACTTAATTACTTCCCTCAAGTAATTATGCTTAATTACTTCTATTAAGTAATTTCATTGGTTAATTAACCTCAATTAATCAACATCTAATTATTAATTAATTAATCTATAATAAATTAACTTATAACCCTGAATTATTTTTTTAATGCTTATAGTTAATTACTTGAAATTCATAGATTAATGCTTAATACACTAATTAAGCACTTACTAAGTTTCATCATTAATTTATTTGGAAAGACTAAGGATTCAACTCAATTAATTAACTTGATATAGAATATTCAAATCAAAACAAATTAAATTTTAAAACATTCTATTTTATTTTTTTAATTTTTTTTTAAAAATTTAAATTTGAAACTTATAAAAGATTTACTTTGAACATGTTACTACAAACTTAAATTTAATCAGGTTAACAAAATTAATTTCTGCTTCAAAACCGTATCACCTTATTTTCATAGTTTAGAAAACTTGTTAAAAGTTTACGTTCATCAAGGTTTGAAAAACCCGAGCCAAAAGCCAGACTCCACGAACCAAACCTGAGCGAAAATCACAAACCCAAAACCTCGAGTCAAATCCCAATCTACTCGAGCTCTCTCCCGTGCAATCCCCTTCTCTCCCAAGGTCTCACAACCCAGACACACTGACAACACCATGTACGTGCACACATGGTCGGAGTGCCTCCGACCATCACTGCTAACTTCGGCAAGTCAATGACGTCACTCTCATGCGATTCGACCGCCAGAAACATCGAAACAATCTCCAGAACCAAAATCGAATAGAGACGAGAACCCTCAGAAACAAACCCAATCCAAAGTTTCGCCAAACACCATCACCACAGACCATCTGAAATATCGCCATCGAGCCCTAATGTTCGCCAAAATCCCTCGCTCCATTTCCCCTCACTCCGATCGAGCACGATGCCGCCATTCTGGAGAAATCGACTCGGAAACATCAACTAACAGCTTCAACCCTAAACCCTACTATGGCTTCGCCTCGCCGCCGTGGTGAACGGAAAAATATGATGCCATTTTTCCCTAGTCCGCTTGCCCAATATCTCCCTGTGATCATAATTTCGAGGATAAAATCCTCATTGATCACCAACATTCGAAGAAATACTAACTTCCGTTCACCTCTCAATTTCACCATGAATACGAATTAAAAATTTACGATTCCACTTTCAAAAATCATTGTTTTTGATATTAAACAAGATGATATAATTCAAACACTTAACCCCGAGGCTTGAATTTCTAACATACTTTGAGCTTTCCTATATTTCCTTTTCCAGAGAATGTTGTTAACTATTTCCACTTAAAACTATTTTCTAAACTTGAATCATGTTAATCTAAACAAAATTTGTTTTAAAATTAAAGCCTGTAAAAGAATGGGTAAAAGATTTGGGGTTTTGAATTTGTTTAAGACACTGTAAACCTAAACAGAATAATGTTCTAGTTTTCCAGACATGCATACCTCATTTTCACATATTCATGTTCGTGCAAGCAATTTTTTTTACATTCACTTCAATGATCATCACATGCAGATCAATATTCAGATGGTTTTTGAAATGTTAAAGAGTAGTCTACTCACCTCTATGTCGAACAGAAAAACACAGATGCTTTAAAGTTGAAACTGTACTTTGAATTTTTGATCTGCTACTTAGTTGAGTTGAATCTTGGATTGCTTAACAACTTGCTGAAGTTTGAGTTGGATTCATATTGAATCTGCTTGATCCTTGCCCAGGCTATTAAGGTCTAAGATGATCTTTGAATTGTTTGATACTGGTTATTTTGAATATTGTCTCCCTCTGTTTAGCTTTCTTTACAGGTTTTAAGTTACAGATCTTTGTTTTTATGGCTTTGTTTCTTTGTTTTGATTATGAAAATAGTAAAAGAGATAGAAGAAAGTAGATGGGTGTTTATATAGATTAAATTAGGATTTCTTTAAAATAAAAGGAAAAAAACAAAATGGTGACACTTGTTTAAACATTAACACTTGTCTTTTGCCACATTAAATCAATTTACACTTGTTATTAAATATATTTCTTTACTTAGAATTGTAATTAATCATGAGTTAAATTTTTTTATAAAGCTTTTGTATTTATTTACTAATCAATAAATACTTTTCTAAATATATATATAAATAAAATTCTTTTAAAGAAAATAAAATAAAATCCAATTATATTCAAGATAAGATCATATATAATATATTTTTAAACCAAACTATATTTAAGATATACTTCCTTTAAATTTTCAAATTTAAATTCAAATAAAAATGAGTTCAAACAATAAATTTATGTTTTGAATAAACCCAGACCCAATTTGTAATAAAAAATCTATTTATATATATATAAAAATAACACATTATTATTTTTGTTTTAGAAAAATAAATTTTATCAATTTTAAATAATTATAAAGGAGATTATCACATTTAGTTGTTCAATTTATAAATTAGTATTTCCAGAAGTTAAATAAGATAACTATCCAATTATCTGATGTCTGAAAAATCTGGATTATCACAATATCACATCTAAACTGATAATAAATTATCAATTCAAGCAACCAACCAATAATTTAATTTTAACTATTTAAATTAACTGATATTCCAGATGTGAGTGAGATTAACTCATCTTTGATTTTATGCAACCCAAATCAAACCGCTTGTCTTCTTCACGATTTAAGACCATGAATAAACATTATACGTTTTATTAACATTTGAACTAATCAATGCTCAATTGCCATTTAACAAATTAATTTTTAGTGACTAAAATAATTAAATAAGTTTATTAAACAAATTGATCCCCATACTACATTATTTTAAAATAAACTAGTAAGTTTAAAATGTGTATATGTATACTTTTTTATTCCACTTCGAAAATACATACATGTACTTAAAAATAAATTATAGATTTCAAAAATTCTGATTTTACATAGACTTACCATTTTAAAATTCCTATATTATATTTTCAAAATCTTTCTATATAAAAATAATTTTCTGTTTTAAACTTCATATATATTTTCAAGCTGTATATATTTGTAAAATTTAATTTTAAAAATAGAACAACCTATACATCTTACTATAATTGTATTTCCACTTCTTTCATGTAATGTATTCATACTTTACTACGATCAACATTTTTTTCTATTAAATCAAAATGAAGATCAGATTTTGATTTGTATAAACATATACAAAATCTAAAATGATAAATCATCCCAAAAATGCTACCGCCATCCACTCGTTCTGCGCTGGCTCACGCGAGCACTTCAATCACCACGAAGCGCGCGACTCCGATCGAGCAATCGCGACCTCGTCGCGACACCTCCCTCCTTGCAGCGAACAATCGCTGAAGCTTACACCTTCGATCATGATCCACCTCGTCGAATAGCGACCAGTTGCATGCGACTTGATCGTGACTTCCCAAATGCCGAACCCTACCCTCGACCCCAGTACTCGACACCCACGGTCGAACACACAATCGCCTCCTTGATTCACTTCCAACCTCGCCGTCGAAGTCTAACTATGGGAAAACCAAAATCAACACCACCGACTCTTGATCGAACGATCTCCATTCGATATTTTTTCGAATTTTGATTTAATTTTTTCTAGGGGTTCAGAAGAAGGAGTGTGAAATTTTAATTTTTAGGTGGAGATGATTTTTTTCTTCGGCCATTACAATTTCGACCGACTGTATTGCTTTCTTTTTTTCGTTAACTAGTTGGAGTTTCACAAGGAAATGAGGGGACATGATGTGATATTGGCGTGCATGAAATTGTCTACTATGATTTGAAAAAAGGCTGATGGAAAAGAAATAGTTGATGTGAAGGAAATACAGCTGAATGTTGGCTAAAGGTAGTAAAGTAAAAATAGCTGTTATGAAATTATTTCAGCTCAAGTTGACCAGTATGTAAATATATATGTTTAAATTCAAATTGTCTCGATAAATGCAACTTAAAATTTTGACATCCTATCGAGGCGTGCCGCAAGGCATTTATAATGTTACACCCCTATTTCGAATGCAATGGAAAAGGTTTCGAGACCTAATTCGATCGTATGAAGAAGATAGCTTTTTGGACCCAATTATTATATTGAATTCTCGATATAAATTTCAACGCGTTTACCTACCGTACGATCACATGACAACTCCAAACACTATGAAATTTGAAATTCGATAATAAAACACTATCACAGATCCAATGGAACTGGTTTCGTCAAATTCCGAGATTGTGCCTCGGAAGGCTATTTTTAAACGTCGGTCTAAACGATATACTTTCAAAATTGAACAAAACACTTTCAAATTCAATTTTAAAAGTTCTGTTATCTTCAGTATCATTAATATAAATTTTACAAGTCTTCAATTTATTTTTAACGAGTTTAAAACTCCAGATTTCATATTTTACCCAATCTCTAGTAATTAAATTCAATAGTTTCGGATCCAATAATTGGTGACATTCTAAATTCAAGTCAAAACTAACTTTTCAAATATTTGAAATCAATTAAATATTCCAATTTCAAATGCCCAAAATTCAAGATCATTACATTCCTCCCCCTTAAAATAATTTCGTTCCCGAAATTACTAATTAAGAAGAATGGTCCAATACCCGTTTCTATTTTTCCCAAAACCAAACAGTTTTTAACAACTTCCTAAACAATCTTTTATTAAAAACACGCTATCACCCTTCCTGACTTTCCAAACTTATCCTTATATTCTGAATGATATTATCCTCTTAATAATTCAAATTATAGTTTAAACCAAATTTTAAACTATCAAAATTTTCTCAAAATTTTTCTAACTCCTTAAATTTTCGAAAAATTTCGCCAGCGTCTCCTTTGCGCGGCTAGCTCGGAACAACTACAAAAGCCCTCTATGGGCCCCAAATTTTCCAAATGAAAACAAAAGCCAAGTGGCTAGATCAGAAAATCATCAAATTTCATATGCCAATTTAAATACATACCTTTTGTCAAGCAATTCAAATTTATCTTCTAAAATCAAAAAACCCATGTGACGCCCACCTCTATACCCACGCTAGCCAAGAACACTACGGTGTAGTGCTGTCGACTAGCACGGAGAATGAGGCTGTTGAGGAGCAACAATCCGTGTAATTGCCTTGTGCGAGCACCGATATGTCAGATAGTAAAAACGTGCATTTCATTTCAGGAGGAAATCCGACACGCCGATGCAATCTCAAAGCTACTACACAGTGGCTATAATAGTTTAGGACAAAATATAAAATAATAACACAGATAATATAAATAAATGCGGAACACGGATGAAACAGAAAATCTCATATATATATAATAACTGATGTCAGTTACAATACATTTACACGGTACATGTGATACAACTACAACAGTCGACTCAGGAAGTTACATATACAAGTACATTAACGTATATAATATACATGAATACATATCTTCCTATACTATGACACAACAACTCCAAAAGATATGAAAAGTCTTCATAGCTCAAGCAGCAACCCAAAGCAGAATATCTACAACCTGAAATACTCGGTCTGACCCGAGTATTAAATTCAAAAGAAAATAATACTCGGGTCAGTCTAATTCAAACTCAGTTATTAGTGCACAGAAGCAATAATAATTAAATAGAAATTAGACGACAGTCAAAATAAATTTACCTATCCGATTCTCAAGTAAAGAAATCGGATAACGGTAAATACAACGCGAACCAATCAAACAATTGGAAACATCAATTAAGACGTCAACTCGAGTAGGGCTGCAGTATATGCAAGCGTGTACTGCCATGCCACTACAACATATGGAATACGAAATAGTTCCATAAATCAAAAGCAAAAGAAATAACAATAAAAACAATATCGTGTGGCTGCAGTTCACGCTTGTGTGCACTGCCTTGCCACTACAGTGACGATGTACCCAATGAATACCGTGTGGCTGCAGTTCACGCTTGCGTGCACTGCCTTGCCACAACAGTGATGATGTACCCAATGAAAATTCACAAGCAAACACAAGATCAAACCCGAGTCACCGGACTCAACTCAAGTGTAACTCGAAAATCAATCCAAATGCACATGGCAGTGACATAATGAAACAATGCTAACTAACAAATAAAGGCAGTGATGTAGCAAAGTTCCAGTCTAAATTTAAGACATGACAGTGGTGTAACACAATGGTGCATACAGATGCAATAGGGAGAATAAAAGATGTGCAGTCCAAAGCTGCATAGGGTCGAAGAACAAAAGCAGTTGAAGCATATACATATATATGTATATATGTATACATAGATATAGGCATCAAATTCAGTGATGGCATTAAAAACAATGGACTAAAAGCAAATATGAACTAAAGATCATGCTACAGCATGGCATGACCAAGTGTAGCCTCTGCATGAAGTCAAGGTAAACACCACATAACAGTATGGACAGTGGTTATACTAAGTGCAGTCTCTACGTGACGCTAATGCAAACACAACGTGGACAGTGCGAATGCAACCCAGGTCTCGGTGAAATGACCGAACCAGATGCAATGAAACAACCACTACATAATGGATCACGAAATAGTGCAGCAGTCCAGAGTGGCAATCAACAGAGAAGCACCAAAAACCAACAGTAAGTGTCGACCAATCCTTACCCAAATGCAGTGACAAGCACAGCAAGTGTACACAGATGCCAGGGTGTGTACTATGCATGATTACTAGAACCAATACTAAATGAAAATATTGAAGTTTGGTGAAGCAACAAAATCACAACAACAAGTGATACTAAGTGTCCATATCAAAGTCCAGGCATATATACCTGAACTCAAATCGACAACATTTCAATATGCATCAATTCCAAATCAATGTAGCAGTGTGAACATCACCATGAAAAGGTTAGGAGAAGAAATCGTGCTAAGACGATAATTATTTGGTATGGAATACCGGGTTGTTACAGACTCCCCTCCTTAAAGAAATTGCGTCCTTGCAATCTTAAGGAATAAATGGACAAAAGGTAACAACCATAAAAGCATGTCATCATAAAATGACGAAATTTGAAAATAAGAAGTTCACCATATAGAGCATGAAAGAGAAAGCTTGAACGTGTTTGCTCGATGAATTCTCAAGATTCCAAAGTGAAATCCATAGGATTTGAGAACCACTGAACTTTCACGAGAAGAACATCTTTATTTCGAAGGTGCTGAACCCCCGAAACATTGATGTGAATAGAATGCTGCTCAAAGTCAAATCTGGTGAAACTTCAATTTCTTCAATAATACCGGGCTCAAGAATAAAATCGGAATCCCTAAGGCATTTCCGTAAAAGGAAGACACGTGAAACGCGTCATGAATAACATAAAGTTGAGCCGGTAATAAGAGGCAATAAGCCAAGAAACCAATACGTTGAATGATAGGAAATGGCCCAATATGTCGAGGCACTAACTCTCCCGACCGACTGAAACGCACAACACCTATCATAGGTGAGACACGAGTAATTTGGAACAACAGCGTAGTACAATAACCATACGCCAGATGAATCAAAGCTTCATTAATTCGGAACGCCGACGTAGTACAAAAATAGTACGTCCAATGAACCGATCACCATAAAAGAACATCAAACGCAAGTCCATAAAAGGAATGAGATGAAGCTGAATAAAACGAAGTACATCGAAATGTCTGATGAACTTGGTAAAAAGATGATTCCATACGGACATCACCAAAGAAACAACCACTTGTTGCCTACGACCAAGGACATCGACAACACGATTTCCCATCCGGGAGTGGTAAATAATATCAAGATTATAAGATGTAAGGAACTCGAATCAACGTGGTTGACGTAAATTAAGTTCCTTATGAGAAAATAAATATTCCCAAGATTCATGATCAGGGTAGAGAACAATTTTCTCACCCAAAAATAATGATGCCAAATTTTGAAGAACGAAATCAATAGCCAAGAGCACTAGATCATGAGTGGCATATCTAGTCTCAATAGGCATTAATGATTAAGAAACACAAGAGACAGCACGTTCTCTTATGCAAGAGAATGGCATGCAAACCAATACGATTAGCATTGGTACAAACGATGAAGTCTTGGTTCCCTTCGGGAATCGCAAGAATAGAAGTATCGGAAAAGAGTTGTTTTAAATAATATTCTTTCCCGAAAAGCTAAAACTTTCGAAATTTACGGTTTACTTTATGTAATTATCTTTTCAGAAAAATTTACATTTTGAAATTCAATTTACTGTGTCTGATTGTCTCATCAAAGCGTCTAGGAGATTCCTATCGATAACGTTGATCAAGCGCATCGACCAGAATTCTTAAAGCACTCAATGGGCAATACAATCACAAAATATTCTTTTAATTTCATAAAAGGAATTCATAAATTTTCAATCTCAAATGGACAAGTCCGGAATTAAACGAATCAGTAAAAGAAAGGGGTCATAGTCCTCGATTTTGCTGAAACGTTTAAATCGCTTCCTCATTCTTTTGAAAGCGTAAACTATAAAAAAAATTAAAAATGATTTTTATTTTGAAACAATTTTTAAAACACGTGATTAAAACAGCGATATCAGTAGCAACTTCGATAAGTGGATTTTCATTCATCAAGAATGTCACAAGAATCTTCTCAACGATAGAAAGGGATATCATACCCTAAACTTGTATTCATAACAAGTCAATGACACACGAATTCACCAATGCACAAAAATTTATAAAACTTATCAATAGAAATCACGAAAATTGGTGAAGCACAAATTCTAGAAATCTACACAAGAAATCCAGAAATCACAAGATAAGAGTATGAAAACTCGAATGGGAGTATGAAAACTCGAATGAGAGTATGAAAACTCGAATGGGAGTATGAAAACTCGAACGGGAGTACGAAGACTCAAATGGGAGTATGAAAACTCAAATGGGAGGATGAAAACTCACCTACACGCGAGCATGAAAACTCATCAGCACATGTAACGCAAAGCGAGAACGGGAGCATGAAAACTCACCTACACGTGAGCATGAAAACTCATCAGCACATGTAACGCAAAGCGAGAACGGGAGCATGAAAACTCACCTACACGCGAGCATGAAAACTCATCAACACGTGCAACGCAAAGCGAGAACGGGAGCACGAAAACTCACCTACATGCGAGCATGAAAATTCATCAGCACGTGCAATGCAAAGCGAGAATGGGAGCACGGAATCTCATCTACACGTGAGCATGAAAAATCATCAACACGGGCAACGCAAAGCGAGAACGGGAGCACGGAATCTCACCTACATGTGAGCATGAAAAATCATCAACACGTGCAACGCAAAGCGAGAACGGGAGCACGGAATCTCACCTACCCGCGAGCATGAAAATTCATCAGCACGTGCAATGCAAAGCGAGAACGGGAGCACGGAATCTCACCTACACGTGAGCATAAAAAATCATCAACACGGGCAATGCAAAGCGAGAACGGGAGCACGGAATCTCACCCACACGCGAGCATGAAAAATCATCAACACGTGCAACGCAAAGCGAGAACGGGAGCACGGAATCTCACCTACCCGCGAGCATGAAAAATCATCAACACGTGCAACGCATAACGAGACGCTATCTCATGGTTGCAAGCCATTAATTTTGACACACGAATGGCCCGAAGACCGTGGGGCGCTACCCCACATGTGTGAGTCGGAATCACACAGATTGAGGTCTAGACTAACCAAAAATCAAAAAGGTATGTGTGAGTGGAATCACACAAGTGGTGTCTAGTCTAACCTCGCAAACAAAAGAAAAGTATGTGTGAGTGGAATCACACAAGTGGTGTCTAGGCAAACCGAAAAGGTATGTGTGAATGGAATCACACAGGTGGTGTCTAGCCTAACCAAAAAGCGAAAAGATATGTGTGAACGGAATCACACAAGTGGTGTCTAGGCTAACCGAAAAGGTATGTGTGAATGGAATCACACAAGTGGTGTCTAGCCTAACCAAAAGGAGACATCGCACAATTGCTAGTCTAAATCATAAGAATGATCGTCATGATCAACGAGAAGTGTCAATTACACTAAGTTAGTGAATATAAAAGTTTAGCTTCATGTCCCATAACCACTTGCTTAACTTAAATATTTACGAACAAACTGTAAATCTTCACTAATAAAATTGTCACAAGAGGTTCAATCGAATAAGTCCAAGAATTAACCGACGAAGCAAACGCAAGCGTTTCATACCACTTGTTTTACTAAGCCGTTTAATTAGATTTCTCATCCGAGTGAGGTAAAGGCTTGTATATACTAGTAGATTGGAAAACGGTTTGAGAAAAAGAGTTTTGTATTGAAAATAGTCATTTTGATAAAAGAGTTTTGATATTTACTACTAGTATTGAAACCTTCATATTTTTAAAGTGACAAATCACAAAAATGATTGTAGAAACAATCAATCACAAGAATTCACATACAAAGATGTGAATAGAATCCAAAGAAATCGATACCGAACTCATCGAAAGGTATGTTCACAAAAATCCCGAAGACAAGGTCATCAAAGTTGCTAATAAATGATAGCAACAAATCGGGAAATAATCAAGAATTGATTAAATTCGAAAACCAAATCAATTCACTAAGATTCACATTCGAAGACGTGAATAAAATCCGAAGAATTCGATTCTAAATCCATCAAAGTAGGAATATCCAAAAATTCCAGAAATAGAAGTTATCAAAGTCGACAAAGGAGATAACAACTAATCGGAAAAGAAGAATCGATCAACAATTGGAAAGACAAAGCAAAACGAGCATAAATGCATGAGTGACTTTAACAAAAGTAAAAGTTAAGTCAATGTCGATATCGACAAGGCAAAGTCAAAGACGATTTCTTTTATACCAAAGAAATTTTAAAACTATCAGAGAGAGGCACATGAAAGCCAACAAACCATGGATAAATATACAGAGTCGACAATTGAAATGCAATTTGTCTCAAAGATTGATACCCAAAACCCAATTGCATGGAGACTGCATTAAGTACACGAATCAGAGATAAGAATGCATATATACAGCAGTTCGAATAAACAATGCGAGTTCAAATCGAAATGGGTACGAGTTGCAGCAATATGCAACTTGGTAGAGCATATTCACAATGATACTTAGCGGTGCATACTCAAATGAGCAAACGCAACAGAGAATAGCAGCAATGCTCATGAAAAAGAGTTAGGAATTCATACCTAACTATCAAAGATGATCTTAGACAAAGATGTGAAATAAAACATCGACAAATAGTTGTAACACATGTTCCATCAAAGTTATGTTTTATATTCGTCCTAAACCCCAGGCTCTGATACCAAGCTGTGACGCCCCACCTCTATATCCATGCTAGCCAAGAACACTACGGTGTAGTGCTGTCGACTAGCACGGAGAATGAGGCTGTTGAGGAGCGACCATCCGTGTAATTGCCTTATGCGAGCACCGATATGTCAAATAGTAAAAACATGCATTTCATTTCAGGAGGAAATCCGACACGCCGATGCAATCTCAAAGCTACTACACAGTGGCTATAATAGTCTAGGACAAAATATAAAATAATAACACAGATAATATAAATAAATGCGGAACACAGATGAAACAGAAAATCTCATATATATATATAATAACTGATGTCAGTTACAATACATTTACACGGTGATACAACTACAACAGTCGACTCAGGAAGTTACATATACAAGTACATTAACGTATATTATATACATGAATACATATCTTCCTATACTATGACACGACAACTCCAAAAGATATGAAAAGTCTTCATAGCTCAAGCAGCAACCCAAAGCAGAATATCTACAACCTGAAATACTCGGTCTGACCCGAGTATTAAATCCAAAAGAAAATAATACTCGGGTCAGTCTAATTCAAACTCAGTTATTAGTGCACAGAAGCAATAATAATTAAATAGAAATTAGACGACAGTCAAAATAAATTGACCTATCCGATTCTCAAGTAAAGAAATCGGATAACGGTAAATACAACGCGAACCAATTCAAACAATTGGAAACATCAATTAAGACGTCAACTCGAGTAGGGCTGCAGTATACGCAAGCGTGTACTGCCATGCCACTACAACATATGGAATACGAAATAGTTCCATAAATCAAAAGCAAAAGAAATAACAATAAAACCAATACCGTGTGGCTGTAGTTCACGCTTGCGTGCACTGCCTTGCCACTACAGTGACGATGTACCCAATGAATACCGTGTGGCTGCAGTTCACGCTTGCGTGCACTGCCTTGCCACAACAGTGATGATGTACCCAATGAAAATTCACAAGCAAACACAAGATCAAACCCGAGTCACCGGATTCAACTCAAGTGTAATTCGAAAATCAATCCAAATGCACATGGCAGTGACACAATGAAACAGTGCTAACTAACAAATAAAGGCAGTGGTGTAGCAAAGTTCCAGTCTAAATTTAAGACATGACAGTGGTGTAACACAATGGTGCATACAGATGCAATAGGGAGAATAAAAGATGTGCAGTCCAAAGCTGCATAGGGTCGAAGAACAAAAGCAGTTGAAGCATATACATATATATGTATATATGTATACATAGATATAGGCATCAAATTCAGTGATGGCATTAAAAACAATGGACTAAAAGCAAATATGAACTAAAGATCATGCTACAGCATGGCATGACCAAGTGTAGCCTCTGCATGAAGTCAAGGTAAACACCACATAACAGTATGGACAGTGGTTATACTAAGTGCAGTCTCTACGTGACGCTAATGCAAACACAACGTGGACAATGAGAATGCAACCTAGGTCTCGGTGAAATGACCGAACCAGATGCAATGAAACAACCACTACATAATGGATCACGAAATAGTGCAATAGTCCAGAATGGCAATCAACAGAGAAGCACCAAAAACCAACAGTAAGTGTCGACCAATCCTTACCCAAATGCACTGACAAGCACAGCAAGTGTACATAGATGCCAGGGTGTGTACTATGCATGATCACTGGAACCAATACTAAATGAAAATATTGAAGTTTGGTGAAGCAACAAAATCACAACAACAAGTGATACTAAGTGTCCATATCAAAGTCCAGGCATATATACATGAACTCAAATCGACAACAATTCAATATGCATCAATTCCAAATCAATGTAGCTGTGTGAACATCACCATGAAAAGGCTATATCACAGACAAATGAGAGTCTCGACATACATGTGAGAAACAACATCAACCAACAAGAAATCGATTTACAAACTGCAAATGGAACAGCAACTAAAATGTTTGGTCAGTCAAGGCAACACTGAACAAAGAATTAAATGTAGCAATTTCAAATAAAATTCAAAACTGGATTTAAGCAAGTGCAACATCGAGGGAAGCACAAATTAACAGACTGCGACAGTGGATCAAAACCCAAAACAAACGAGCAATGACCAGTGGACAATGACTTTGCCGAGGCCATCAAAATCAGAGGCACAAGGGCCGAAACCATTACACCAAAAATGCAAAGTCAAAGTCGAGTATGATACAGAATACCTATGTCAAAGCTATGGAATAACAAATCAAAGTCAAGCCGATGCCAACAAAAAAAATGCAGGTCAAAACAACTGCAATGAGTCAGTTCAACAGGCCTCACAAGTTTCAAATCAGGAATCAATGGAGATAAATCCACATAACCGAAGCGTTAAACCAAGCATGAATTGAGATGTGAGTGAAAAATCACTCACTTATGCCACGAGTTGGAGCAGCCGATGAGAGCACGAGCGTGATTTCCACTCGATCGACCAATTAAAGCCGGCGCTTCAAAAGCCCTAGATTCGAAAAGAACGATAGGAACGGCCGCCATTGTTTTCGTGATTTTGTTTAGGGTTGGTGAACGAATGAAAAATGGATAAAGGGGGATCGGGTTTTATGCTTTGAGAATTAACACGGCCCAATATAAAAACATGGACCACTATTTAATTTCAAAGCCCAAAATTTCTTTTAACAATTTATAAAAGAATTTTAATTCAAATTTAAAAACTTCAATTGGCAATGGGTTAGGAGAAGAAATCGTGCTAAGACGATAATTATTCGGTATGGAATACCGGGTTGTCACACCCCAATTCCCTTTTTTTCTTTTAAATACTTGTATATCCTACTTAGCACTAATATGCAATCACATAATTCAAAATCGTTTTATTCATTTCTTTTCAAAAATTTCCGCATTTGCTTTACTTAAGTCCGTACGATGCACACATATCATCCGTATGCAATACTAAATCAGATCGCTCACTCGATCACACAATTTTACTTCCGAACTAGTATCATCCACCCGACCTCTAGTGCGGACTCAAATCTGGTTTCTTAATCGGAAACCATCGTTCTCCTTGCATAGCCTTACACCATGAAAGAGAATTTTCAGAATCAATCAAAAATCGATATCCAGGGTTCACCGTCGAAAATCAAGTGAAAAATCCCAACTCGGATCGATATAAATATGTCGAAATTCTGTGCTCGAATCTAGATCAAATCGCTATGCGAATAAAATAATATACGTACATCCTATATATTTATCTCAATTGATTATTAGTTATATCAATTCTCCTTTTTTTATTCACACTTACTTTGATTTCAATTCGCTTATTCACAATTTTCATTTCACACTTTACTTAATCTTCATTCATATATTAACTTAGAATATTTTCCCAATACCTATTTTACTTAAGAATTTTACCATTCCTTTCTTAAGTTAAATATAAATATTTTATACACCCTCTTATATTTATTTTCACTTTACCTATGGAAGTTTATATCCATTTCCATTTAATTTAAACTTCCAGTTCCAATCTGAATTCAAATTACCTTCCCATTTTTGAATGTTGAATTCTATTCACCTTATTCCAAACCATAATTAATTAATCATTTCTTTAATTAGTTCCACTTACTAATTTATTTTAAATCTCCGACAATTTTTTTTTATTTCCAAACTTTTACTATTTAGCCCATTTGAACTAATTCTACAACTTTCCTTTCTTTAACATATTTCAAACTTTTAATTCCAATTCGATTTAGTTACAAATTTAAATTGGTTCGTTCATTTACCATTCATTCCTACTTAATAAATTTTATTTAGCCCCACTTGAACTGACTCCTTAATAACATAGTTCAAATTAAATTCCAATATCCAATTTCACTTCCATTTAGTAACAAATTAAATTAATTTTTTCATTTATAACTTTAATTCCATCCTAATAAATTTTATTTCAATGATCATTTTACTTAGTCTTCTTAGACTTCTTCTTTAAATTCACTTTTGCTTAACTAGATTCAGTTACATTCCTATTAAATTCAATTTTAAACTTCTATAAGTTTTTCCAATTTATTTACATTCCATTCGCTAATCTTTTTAATCTACTTCGTTTAATTGGTTTGCTTACCGCTTTATTTTATCGTCACACTTACTTTTATTTAACTCTTTTCAAGTTGAATTTTGTTCCAACAAACTTCAAAACCATTTTATTTATCCCACTTAGGCGTACATTTCCAATTTCCTTTATTTCTCCTAGTTCAAGTTAATTCCCATTCCAATTAATTTTTTTTCAAACTCTTGTAAGTTTCAAACTTATTAATATTCCATGACCATTTTTAAATAAACTCCGAGAGTTTTAAACAATTTCTTAAATATTCAAAATCATTTTTTGAAATGAATTTCATCCAAATCCTTTGGCATATCCAATTATTCCTTTGGATTTCAAAACCAAACCCAGTTTTGTAAACAATTCCAATTTAAAACATTCGGGTAGCAAATCCTCCCTTGGAAACTCAAAAATGAACACCAATGATGTCGCGATCATCGTCGGAATTATTTTCCAGTGACCAAAAAGAGTTTAGTGCTTTTATCTCTTCATAAACATTTTCCCAATATTTTTAATTCTAAATTTCACCAAATTTCATCTCCAATTCAAAAATATTTTCGAATAATATCACTATTATCCCTTCAAAACCTTTGAAAACCATTTCCAAATTCTAAGGAAAGTAAATTTTCTCAAATTTTCATATTTGAAATCCTTTCAATCTATATTCAAATATCACTCTAGAATTTTTATCTCATTTCAAATTCACGTTTCAAATTCCATTATGTTACGTAAATTTATTTCTTAACTTTGGTTATGATTTCGATTCCATATTTGATTTCCACACAACAATGATAATAATTTAATATTATCATTTCCTAACAGCCAACCAACCATATATCACTATAACAATTTATGAAGAATTATTCCTTCATATATAAAAATAATTTGGGTAAAATTATTTCATTCACCTTATTTGAAACAATACTGTGTCGAATTGTTCTGTACAAGTGTTTAGAGATCCTACCAATAACGTTAATTACTCGTATTGACCAGAATCTATAAGCCACTTAACAACCCAATCAACATAATATGAAATAATTTTATATTCACTAACACATACGCGCTCATATCTATTAATACGCTTAGACTAATTCTAGAGTACTACTGACTCTATGAGTAATTCCTTCGAGAGCTAAGGTTCTCGCTTAACCTTCAGCTCTGATATCAAGATGTCAGGACCTGATTTTACGACGCTTGAAAATCGACATCAATACGTCCACTGTATTAAATGCCGAGCAATCGAATACCGAAAAATCAGACCGTAAGGAAAAGAAGAAGGAGGTAGAAGAAGAGAAAACAAAACAACATTAGAATCTCATAATCGTAGCGGAAAAATATATAATAGTTAAATGACTGATCTTTATACAAAAAGAATTATATTTGTTTAATACATTACATCAACAGAATACAACATAATCAATAGCAAAATACTAGACAGTTATATTAACTTGTCCTCACAAAAGCTGACTATACAGCTTATGCTGCGTAGCGAAATATATATCAAGGACGAGTGATACGTCTCGCTATCTAGTTTGTCTCCTGAACTCCACAGCATCCTATCATGTATCCCATATTACTTGGTCTGATCCGAGCATTGTAGTGAAATAACACCCGAGTCAGTCTGGAAAACTGGAGTGAGAAAACACACTCAATTGAATTATTAAAGTTTTCAAAATCCTTTGAAATCAAAGGTATCTCGCAAGATCACGCCACAAATAAAAATGTCATTTTTTACCTTACGATAACCAAAATATTTTTTTTTCAAATCCGTTTGATATTACAATAGTGTCTATAGAAAGTAAAATAGAATCTAGCTGAAATGCTTGCATCTCACGTTTCACCATAGTTGGGCACAATCAAAACCGTACAGGCGTTTATTGGAGGTTGGATTACATACAATGGCAGGGCTACTGGGGTACTGCTCGTTACAGTACCTGGCCTAGATCGGCGTACCGAGGACCCCTCCCCATCCCCTGCAATACGAGATCGGTGCTACCCCTTACTGGATAGTCTGAAAAAGATCACCTCGTGATTGGGATCAGCAACCGCCTACGCAGCCGAAATAAAAAGGGACATCTAGACAGGGATGACCTTATCCTAATTGGTTTCTAGCCACTTAGCCTTGCTGCACCTCCCATGTTTTAGCCATTTCCGGTTAATGAGGCTCGAGGCTATGCGTTACTTTTTAGCACACATACACTTATAATGCTCATCGTCCTCTTGACGATGGTCTAATAGCATTCATCCATGCAAGTTGCCCTAGGTCTGGACAAACCGAATAACCATCTTCATCATCTTCACAGTATTTATTTGCTATGTTCAAACCGGATCGAAGTGGTTTTTGGGTAATTAAACCCTATCTCGAACTCTCCGAAGCGATCAGCGCATTGGCCAATATTAATACTCGGTTATTCAACTATCAAATTTAAACAATCCTCCAACCAATTGTTTGTTCCCACAGAAAAGCACCAAGTCCTGATAATTTAGATTTTTAATAATTCAAAATCCCTTTACCCAAAAATATACACTTAAAACGTTTGAAATAAAACTACATAAATCACTTATTCAAAATATTAGTTATGAAGTTCTATAATTATTTTCCAAATATAAACTTTTGCCAAAAAATATTTTTAAATAAAACTATTGTATAATGTATAAATACTTAATAAATATTTTTTTAAATCATAATACTAATTTAACCTTTAAAATAATTACTACTACAATTAATTTAATAAATATTTACTTTAAAACATTTTTCTTTAAAACATCTTTTAAAACTTTAATTTACACTTAAAAACCTTCATTTGAAAATGTACTTAACCTTTTAGGAAAATACACATTCCATTCCAATACAACCTTCTAATAATTTACAAATTCTTCTCAATTTATTTCCAGTTTAATTTACGTCCCAAACCTATAAATCACTTTCCCACACTTTTTAAAATAAACCATAATTTTTTTAAACATATCAACCTTTCCTTTTAATTTCCCACCGTGAATTTATACTTCCAAATTATTCATTGAGAAATATTTCACTTTATTTGTAAACCCCGTTTATAAATTCCATAATCTCATTCTTCTTTAATCATAGTTTCAACACTTAGTCGGTTTTCAAATCGATTTCTAAAATTAACTCCATTTTAAAATAAATTTTTTACTTACCCAAATTTATTCCAAAACCCATTAATTCCATTTTCACTTCTTTATTTATGATTTAAAAATCTTATTTTTAAACTGAAATATCCACTTCATTATTTATTCAAAATTCTCCCTTTTGTTTCTTCCCAATCATTTTAAATCTTAAAATTTAAAAATAGATCATTTAATTATTAGGCAATATCACTTAAGTCTCCAAAACTCTTTTAATTTCATTTATTTGAAATCTTTATTTTTTTCCATACCTTGAATTTACTTAATAGAATTTAAAATCAAACTTTTGTTCTTTTCCAAATTCGTTCTTTTAATTTATCTAAAATTATTTTACTTAATATTTATCACTTTATATCTCTTTTCAAAATCAAATATTTTATATTTTTCATATCTTCAGATACCCAAAATATGTTCAGCAAAATCTATAGCATTCTATACTTTCAATTTCCAATAATATCTATCACAGATAATCAATCAATCATATCATAGACTATGAAAACAAATTCCAATATTTTGAGGAATCCAGTTGGATCCCTCCAACCTGTTTCCCTGCATCCACACATGTTAGTCAACAAATAAAATATCAAATCCCACTTCGAGGGGAACATCGCGGTATAAAGGGTTATCTGCTATTATACAAGGCGCATAGGGTCTCATCCGGTATATAATACGGGAATACCAATCACTCCAATATATACACACACTACTATATAATATCACATACAAACTGATAATAAATCATCAATTCGAGTAACCAATTAATAATTTAATTTTAACTATTTAAATCAACTAATAATCCAGATGTGAGTGAGATTAACTCACCTTTGATTTTATGCGGCCCAAAACAAACCAGCTTGTCTTCTTCATGATTCTTCACGATTTCAGACCTTGAATAAACATTATACGTTTTGTTAACATTTGAACTGATCAATGATCAATTACCATTTAATAAATTAGTTTTTGGTGACTAAAATAATTAAATAAGTTTACTAAAAAAATTGATCCCCATACTACATTATTTTAAAGTAAACTTGTAAGTTTAAAATGCGTATATGTATATTTTTTTATTTTTTTATTCCACTTCGAAAAACATATATAAAATTAAAAATAAATTTTAGATTTCAAAAAATCTGATTTTACATAACTTTACCATTGTAAAATTCCTATATTATATTTTCAAAATCTTTCTATATAAAAATAATTTTCTGTTTTAAACTTCTTATACATTTTCAATCTGTATATTTTTGTTAGATTTAATTTTAAAATAAAATAGCCTATACACCTTACTATAATTGTATTTCCACTTTTTCCTGTAATATATTCGTACTTTACTGTGATCATCATTTTTTCTATTAAATCAAAATGAAGAGAAAATTTTGATTCGTATATACATATACAAAATCGAAAAAGATAACTCATCCCAAAATTCTACCGACACCACCTCAATCTGCAATGGCTCACGCGAGCGCCTCAATCACCACGAAGCACGCGACTCCGATCAAGCAATCGCGGCATCGTCACGACACCTCCCTCCTTGCCGCAAACAATCGCTGAAGCTTCCACTTTCGATCATGATCCACCTTGTCGAACAGCGATCAGATGCATTCAACGTCCCAAACGCCGAACCCTACCCTCGACCCTGCTACTCTACACCCATGGTCGGACCTACAACCGCCTCCTTGATTCACTTCTAACCTCATCGTCGAAGTCGAACTGCAGGAAACCCAAAATCACCGCCATTGACTCTCGATTGAACGAACTCAGTTCGATATTTTTTTGAATTTTGATTTAATTTTTGTCTAGGATTTTAGAAGATTGGAGTGTGAAATTTTAATTTTTACGAGGTGATGATTTTTTTCTTTGGCCATTACAATTTCGAGCGACTATATTGCTTTCTTTTTTTCCATTAACTGGTTGGAGTTTTAAAATGAAATGAGGGGACATGATGTGATATTGGCGTGCATAAAATTGTCTACCGTGATTTGAAAAAAGTTGGTGGAAAAGAAATAGTTGATGTGAAGGAAATACAGCTGAATGTTGGCTAGAGGTGGTAAAGTAAAGACAGCTGTTATGAAATTACTTCAGCTCAAGTTGACCAGTATGTAAATATATATGTTTAAATTCAAATTGTCTCGATAAATGCAACTTAAAATTTTGACATCCTATCGAGGTATGCCACTAGCGTTTATAATGTTATACCTCTATTCCGAATGCAATGGAAAAGGATTCGAGTCCTAATTAGATTGTATGGAGAAGATAGCTTTTTGGACCCGGTTATTATATTGAATTCTCGATATAAATTTCAACATGTTTACCTACCATACGAACACATGACAACCGCAAACACTACGAAATTTGAAATCCGATAATAAAACACTATTACGGATCTAATGGAACTGGTTTCGTCAAATTCCGAGACTATGCCTCGGAAGGCTATTTTTAAATGTCGATTTAAACGATATATTTTCAAAACTGAACAAAACACTTTTAAATTCAATTTTAAAAGTTCTGTTATCTTCAGTATCATTAATATAAATTTTACAAGTCTTCAATTTATTTTTAAGGAGCTTAAAACTGCAGATTTCATATTTTACCCAATCTCCAGTAATTAAATTCAATAGTTTAATTATCCAATAATTAGTGATATTCAAAATTCAAGTCAAAACTAACTTTTTAAATATTTAAAATCAATTAAATATTCCAATTTCAAACGCCTTGAATTCCGGGTCGTTACATAATCACTTTGTTTGAAATATAACTTAATATTATATATAGGTTAATATTCTATCTTCAAAACAAATTTGTTTAATTTGGCCGAATATAAACATGGGATAAATATGGGGGTGTGTGTATCATTTAAAATAAATGTGCAACTATTCTTATCTACCGGTTATTGACAAGTTGGTTGTTTCCTCTATAAATCCCTTTTTTCCTTGTCCTTGACATTAATATGCAAATCCTGACTTCAAGGCTTCCACGAATTCTCTAATAAAGGCTAGGGATTTCTATCTTTTGCATATTTTGAATGGAGGATGGTGGGGCTATATATAGCCACCATAAGCTCAAATATCTTCCACATATCTCTCTATTTTGAATCCAGATCCAATCTAGAGCTAAATACTAAGTCAAACGACTCCTTTGGCACCATGTATGGTCGACCATGACCCTAAATGGGCTTGTATGGTTTTGGGCCTAGTTAATGTACTATATATGAATTACTTAATTAATCATTTAAGCCTATATATTTAGTCAAATTAATATAATAATTATATATTATTTTAACTAACTTAAGGCCTCAAATAGACAATTAAAATACCATAAAAATGCAATACATCATTTTTAATAATTTTTTATAACATTTATAAATAATTAAATTAGTTGAACTTAGAAATTAGCTAACAACATGGTCGTGTTAACATCCTGGTGTGAACTTGATCCTCAGTAAATATATAAGAAAATTTAATACTAAAGCTTATACGGAATTTTTTGAAATACAACATCAATCATGAGTTTAGTTGTTTATAGATCATTAAGGCAAAATCGAATTCCTTATCTTTAGTAAGCTAACAATATTTTGCGTATATTTATTTTGTCACCGCTATATCACTATGATATCTAGAGTTTGGTTAATGTTCGAAACCTCAATAATGCTCATAGTTAATTACATAGGTAACTTAAAGTACTTGGTTCAGTCGATAAAATTTATGGATTAACCATTTTACTCTAGCTAAAGATTTTGACTTTGAGTTGACTACCAATTACTGTGATACCGACCTTCTGCAATGAAGGTGATGAATCCTCTCTTTAGTAGCATTTCACTTCAAGTAGTTCAATGTGTACCTAACTTAGTTTATAACAAGATCGTGATTTCATGTGGTTGACAATAATCGAAGTACTATTTAGTATCATGTCATTACATGAGATCTTATATTTTGACTTAATTGTGTAGCTGCTAGAAGTCTCTCATTGAGTCATAAAGTGATTGTTCCAAGCAGTCAAAAGTATGTAATTTCTTAGAGTCCCTAACGGTTTAGAGTAATTCACTGTCCATCGTATAAATGGCATTATGTATACTAGTCGCAAAGCATGTATCACATTTAAGGATAAATATTTGAATAAAGATTGAAAACTCATGGTTATGAACACATTCACTCCTATAATCGATGGAATACTTTCTCTAAGAATTTTCTATTTACATATATACTTAATGTATAGAAACATTACTTATATCTAATATAACAATACATATAATAGAAAAGTAAAATAAAAATGTGATGACTCGGATTCAGCGCTCGAAAATGGGCATCCAATACATCACCCATATTCGAATGCCGTAGATTCAAACGTTGAGTCTGGTTCGCTGGTGCTTATAACACATTAGATGAAAACAACACGGTGGAAATAAAAAGAAGAATTTTATTAATACACAATAATTGATACAATAATGATACAGTATGAAGTGATCAACACTATCAGAGTTATATACAACGGTGGAAAAACAAAGTAGCGGGAAACAACATCAACAATAGTGGAAAGATAACATCTCCATTGCCAAAGCTCCAAACCAAAAAGCTCGAACCACAAACATGCTACAATATAGCACAATGCGATCGCCAAATCTAAAGACTTCAAAGACTGCTAGAAGCTACACTTATTAGCTGACTATCTGATAACCTGACTCTAGGCTGCACGTGTGGAAAATTGTTGGCGCCCAGAGTTTAAAAAGGAAACAATAAATTCCAGGTCAGTCATAGGACTGGTATGAGCAAACAAAAACAGTTGTTTGAACAAAAGAAAACACAAAAGAAATAAAAAGAAATCCGCTATGCTTTTTGGAAAATGAAACTACCATAAGGCCTCCCGCCACACACACAATGCAATCGCACACTTGGGGAAGATTTCTCCTTATGATAGTCAAACATGCTTGATACGTGAAAATCCTTTTGATATTGTTATTAGTGCATAGTTGGAAAATATTTTGAAAGTATAATATTAATCTTAGCCATCATACTTACCGTTATAGTATGCCTACTATAGCTACCATGTTAGATGGCAGGTTCTATAACTAAAACCATACATGGCTCGTATTGGGTGATTGGATTTCGAACAAATGGCCAAGCTAAGGAACTTCTTTTCTGGATGGGTACGCCTTTGGAAGGACACCCCAAAAACCTAACCGGATCTTTGCCAACACAAGGTCGGGTTACCTCTGTAACTAGGCAACTAACTCTCATGAGTATGTCATCCCCGGTCGTAATCGACCTTTGTCCCAGGATTCACCAACAAATTCCAACAACATAAAAGTTAAATATCTAGGCTCCATACCATGATACCACTTTTTATCCAGAAGAAAATGCACATACCCTAAGGGGCACGACCCCGTAACCTTGCTACATCCTTCCTGTTTCGACCATTTTCAGGATGTGAGGTTCGATAAAGTCTCGTCCCACAAAGCTACGCTTTTCACAAAAGCCATGCTTCGATCAGCCAATGGTCAGCAATTAGCATGCCACATTACCAAATTGGGAATATATCACCGGTAACCATCAACTACATAACCTCTGAGCTCGTATGTCTTGGGGAAGCGTGTTAAGCTAAGAGAATAAATTCTCCACCACCAAATAGAAATGTATTTAATAGAAACCAGCTTTATATCTCAAAGTGTAACGTCAGACATACATCCATACAAGTTTATCTTTGGTCCGAATGGAACCGAAGGCACTTCAAAAGAAGTCCTTGCAAATCTGGAAATCCCCAATCGCGTCCGGACTCCCCATCACATAGGGTAATATAAATCTCTATACCGAGGCCATTCGGTGTAGAGACATTCGACAGATAATCCTTTCGCTTTCGAAATACCCGGTCTTCAACCACCATTTTCAAATGCAATCCATTTCATCGTGTCATTAATTCAGAATGGGTTTTATGACATAAAGTCCTCTCTCGGCTTAACCGAATAATGAGGGCTTATTTAAAAACAAATGGATACGTTCGGATCATAGTTAAGTCATAGCTTTTAGCCCAAAACCTTACCTTTTGAATAGTTTAAACAAATTTCCATTTTTAATCTTTTAAACAAAAGATTGAAACAAGGTTTACCAAATCTTTAACAAAGATTCATTCATAGCTTTTAAATCAATTTCCATTTCAAATTTACCCACAACTCCAAATCCTTTCAACAAAAACTAGAAATTCTTTCTTTATATGAAAGCTATTATCATTTGACAACAAAGATTTTTCGTTTTGGGAAAATCTGATTAAATTTGCTCAAGTTATAGCCTTTTAAAGTATAAATTGGAAAATCAGCGAACTGCCGTATCCTCGGCATGTTCTACCTGGGTTAAATTTAAATTCCAAAATAATTCATTCAAAATACTTCAAAAATGGTTTAAAATCCAAATATATATAATTTATAATTTGTATTACCCTTTTTAAACCATAGTTTCCAAGTTTCAAAACAAGCCATATTATATTCAAAATAATTTTACTTTCAAACTTTCCTTTTCAAAATTTTAACTCAAGTCACCTCCAAACCGTTTTGGATTCTAAATTCAACTTTTAAATAAAAAAATATTAAATTCAAAATACCCATGACTTAAAAATTTCCCATGAAACCCATAGTTGTGTGTGTTGTATGTAGGGGTTTTGCATACAACAAAAAACAACCATCATATATCCAAGCACAACAATATCAATAAGCGGTATAATCCTATAAAGGTTATCTTTCATTCACAGATAAACAAGTAATTCATCACAGATAAATAAATCACAAATCACAGCTCAATCCAAAACAATCATATCATAGAACATCACATATCAGAGATGCCCAACAATTCAAGGCATTCAATATAATCCAATCATCTATAAGCAAGATTAATTAATTACATAATTTTATTATTAATTTAAACCAAATAAATTAATTACTTATGAATAAATTGCTTAGCCCTACTTAATTAACATTAATTAATTACAAACCAATTGTTATTATTTTAATTAATTAATGAAATTAATTAATCATCCTTAATTATCCATCTTAACTAATTATCCACAATTACTTCATTAAGTTATTATCCCAATGGTTAATCATCCTCAAATTAATTTGACCTTTAATCAGCAATTAATTACCAAATCCATTATCCTTAAGTTAATTATATTAATTAATTAACCCTTAATTAATAACCTTTTAATTAATTGATTACCCATAATTAATTACATTAATTATCCTTTAATTAGTTTAATCAATTAACTTTTAATAATTATTTAATCTTTAATTATTTTCATATAGTAATTATCTTTTAAGTAATTAATTATGCTCTAATAAATCACACTAAGCAATTATCCCTTAATTACATTAAGTAATAATCTTTTATTAATTACATTAAGTAATTATACTTAATTAAATTCATTAAGTAATTATTCTTTAATTACTTATCATTAATTAATCACCCTTTAATTAAGTAATTATCCTATAATCAATTTGATTAATTAACCTTTTATTAATCACATCAATTAATCAACCATTAGTTAATTACATTAAGTAATTATCATCATCTTTTAAATTATTTACATTAAGAAATTACGCAAGACCCTCATTAATGAAAAGATAAACCATTTATCTTAATTACAGAATTTAAATCTTATTAAATATATATTTTGAAATAAATTATCATTAATATATATTCTAACTAAAAAACCTTAAGTTAATTACAAATTAAAAACATTCAATCTTCTAAATTAACTTCTTAATTATACTATTATATTTATTTAAAATAAATTTTAAGAATTAACTTAAAATAAAGGATTATTAAAATATTTCAAACTTGATTAATTAAAATATTTTAAAAACCCTTAACTAATTCAAAACGAAAAATAAACATTTATTGTTTTACAAGAATTAATCAAAGAAAAGGGTTTAATCCTGATTTAATTACAATTTGAAAAACTTGGTTTATTTAAATTTTTGAAAACTTGGTTCCACTTTAACCTGAACCGAGCCAAAATCAAAAATACACGAGCCAATTCCCATTTTTCCTGAGTACAAACCCAAGCAAACTCCTTTTTCTTTTTTTTCTTCTTTTGTTTGATTTTAAAATTTAAATTTGTTGTAACCTGAAATATTCATGTGAACTCCCCAGTGTAAAACTCGAGCCAACAACCTAAATTTCCCAAGCATGACTTCGAGCCATCCTTCTTCTTCCTTAAAACCTACCTTCTGATACAACCATACGATCATTTTGGCCGTCTTTGACCAGCGCCGCGTCCATCAACTAGTTGCCAACGACCTCCACTATTGGTCCGACCATCCAAATCTATGCATCGATCACAATAACAAAATCGAGCACAGAGGAACCCGACCTGGAACAACCCACTCATCAAAAAACTACCTCGTCCCAGCAATTTCGACCACCAAATATCTTGCCATCACACCCATAGCTGCGTCACGACACCACGCGATGATCCCATCTGGTTCGATCAGCTCTAGTTCCCCTACGACCATGCAATTGACTCGACTACCTCATTGACCAAAACTGCTCGAAAATCCTAGTTCGATGTCGCATCACCTCCACGGCGATGTAAAAATTCCATTACTATTTTTTCATCGATCCCTAAGACTCCAGCCTCCTCCAGCCTTGATCGCGACGATCCTACCTCCACCGATTGTCGAAATTCAATGAAAATCAAAGTTCTGATCAACTCGCAATATCTCAACATATAACAACTAAAAAATCTTGAAATGATTATTTAAAATCATCATTTTCTTGCTCAAATTTGGTTGTGAAATCCAAACATGAATTCATGAACATCGAATTTTAACTTATATTTGATTTCCACTGTAAATTATCATTTTTGAATTAGTTAATTAATATAAATTCTCGAAACCATTTTTAAAAATGGGGTTACATTCTCATAATCATTTTTCATTTAGAGATCGAAGCCTAAAATCTATGATACGAAGAGAAATTGAATTTTATTTTGGGTTAGAGTCTATTATACATCAGAGATATATAAATATACATACACACAGTTATGTACAGGCATTTATCATGATCACATTCATATAAACACTTTAATTCGTCCATGCAAACAACATTACTTCGATTGTTTATCACAAGCAACAACATATAAATAGGTTAAGTTTTTAGATTGGAAGTTTGCTCACTTGGAATTGAAGAACAAAGAAAGACAGAGCCTGGAAAATGAAATTGGAAAACTGGAAAGTGATTTGAGTTTTGATCTTGAAACTTGATTGTGTTGAGTTGAATCTTGCTATGATTATTTGAATTGCTCAGTTGAGTCAGGTTGAAACTTGAAAATGGTTGCTGTTTGATTTAGTTTTGATTTCCAGGTTTGTAATTTGCTTGCTTTTGATTCTTCTCTCTGGTTTTGATCTTTCGAGGTTTGTTTTTCAGGTTTTTATTTTTTGAATAAAATTTAAAATGAAGGCAAATGAAAGATAGGAGTAGAGAGATAGGTATATATAACTTGTTTTTCCTTTTTATTAATATTTAAAAATGAAAAGAAATGAGTGATACTTGTATTATTGCATGATATATGTTTTACACTTGTTTATGTATGTTACTTTAAAGCTTACAAATGTTAATATCCTTTATTATTAACTTTCAAATGTCTTTATATATTTTTATATTACTTTCTTATGTTTATATATTAATTTATGTATTACATTTATATATGTATTATGTTTTAAATGTTTTACAGATATATATATATAAATTATACTTATCCCATGTTAAATTTAAAAAGAAAGAATATTTATTTATATAATTATGTCATCTTAAGAAAATGATTTTAAAACTATTACATAAATAAATAAACATATATACATTATATTAGAATTTAACCCTTAAATAGTTTTTGAAAATTTATTATACTAAATTCAAAATATAACTTCCATATATATGTACATATATATATATTATTAAAACATATTTTTATTAGTTTTTTTAAAAATAGAGTTTTTTAAATCCAGTTTATTTTTTAAGATATTTATTTTTGAATTCCAAATCCAAAATTCAATTTACAATCAATTTATATGCATATATATAAATAATCAAATAAATATATTATTTAATTTGAAAAAATTGAAATTAATTCATAATTTTATCCTAAAAATTTATATTAATTACCAAATTAAATTTGGCTTAAAGACGGGATCGTTATAGATTCCTCCCCTTAAGAAAATTTCGTCCCCGAAATTTGTTAGACGGGGAGACAACTAAAGAGCATATGAACACATAAAGATAGAGAAATGGTTTAGCAGATCAATTCAAAATATCTGTTCTATATTTGGAATAGATCATAATATCATCAATAAATATGAAAACAACTTATTCGATACTTTACGAAATACATGGGTCATCAGGCTTACGAAATATGCAAGGGCATTGGTTAGTCTGAAGGGATAACCGACCATTCGTAGAATATATCTGGACCCCAAAAACAGACAAACAGATACAATCTTTCGAAATTCTTAGATGATAGAATCCTTGGGTTAGATCCATTTTAGAAAAGAATTGATTGCATGGTGCTCGATTCAGGACAAAAGAAATTTATCTTTAAAGGTTAACTTAGTAAGATCATAAAAATCTACAAACAATTTCCAAGTTTGGTTTTAACCGAAATCGTTTTAAAGATACAATCTATTTTAATTCCATATTTTAGAAATCAATTCATTTCAAATAAAACTTCAAATTCATTAAAGTTAAAAATGAAAAGCTGATAGGAAACTGATGATAAGAATACGAAATAGGAACCTTTCTACAACGTAAACAAAAATTCACAGGGCCACCACCACACCAAAGCTTCTTCTTGTAGCTTCCTATAAGCCATCAAAGAATTGAAATTGGATGATGATCAAAGGAGTTGATAGAAAAAGTTGTTCCTTGTTGTTACAAGGTATCGACCATTTGTAGTGGTTCTCCCTTGTCCTCTACCTCATCCTCTTCTTGCACTCGTTCTCACTATCTATGAATAGTAAGAGAATTGACTAAGATATATGGACAAGATATCTTAGGGATATACTCATTCTAGGGCATTTGTACCCTATCTCTAATGAGTCACCTAATGTGTTATACTCCAAAGCTAAAGTTTTTACTCAACCTTTAGCTCTGATACCAGATGTGACGAACTGGATTCAGTGCTCGAAAATTGGCATCCAATACACCACCCGTATTCGAATGCTGGAGATACAACGTTGAGTCTGGTTTGCCGGAGCTTATAACACATTAGGTGAAACAACACTGTGGAAATAGAAAGAAGAATTTTATTGATACACAACAATTGATACAATAATGATACAATATGAAGTGATCAACACTACCAGAGATATATACAACAGCGGAAAAACAAAGCAACGATAAACAACAACAACAGCAGGGGAAAGATAACATCTCCATCGCCAAAGCTCTAAACCAAAAAGCTCGAACCACAAACATGCTGCAATATAGCACAATGCGATCGCCAAATCCAAAGACTTCAAAGACTGCCAGAAGCTACACCTATTAGCTGACTGTCTGATAACCCGACTCTTGGCTGCCCGTGTGGGAAATTGTAGGCACCCAGAGTTTAGAAAGAGAACAATAAACTCCAGATCAGTCATGGGACTAGCGTGAGCAAAAAAAAATAGTTGTTTGAACAAAAGAAAACACGAAAGAAATAAAAAGAAATCAGCTACGATTTATGGAAAATGAAACTACCATAAGGCTCCCCGCCACACACACAACACAATCGCACACTTGGGAAGATTTCCCCTTATGATAGTCAAACATGCTTGATACGCGAAATTTCTTTTGATATTATTATTAGTGCATAGTGTGGAAAATATTTCGAAAGTATAATATTAATCTTAGCCAGCATACGTACCATTATAGTTTGCCTACTATAGCTACCATGTTAGATGGAAAGTTCTATAATTAAAACCGTATAGGGCTCGTATTGGGTGATTGGATCTCCAACAAATGGCCAAGGCTAAGGAACTTCCTTTTCGAATGGGTACGCCTCTGGAGGGACGCCCCGAGAACTAAGCCGGATCTCTGCCAACACAAGGCCGGGTTACCTCTGTAACTAGGTAACTAACTGTCATGAGTATGCTATCCCACAGTTGTAACCGACCTTTATCCCGGGATTCGCCAAGAAATTCCAACAACCACATAAGTTAAATATCTGGGCTCCATACCGTGATACCACTTTTTATCCAGAATGAAATGCACATACCCTAAGGGGCACGGCCCCTGTAACCTTGCTGCATCCTTCCTATTTCGACCACTTTCGAGGTGTGAGGTTCGATGAAGTCTCTTCCCACAAAGCTACGCTTTTCACAAAAGTCATGCTTCGATCAGCCAATGATCAGCACTTAGCATGCCACATTACCAAATTGGAAATATTTCACTAGTAATCATCAACTAGATAACCTCTGAGCTTGTACGTCCTAGAGAAGGGTGTTAAGCTAAGAGAATAAATTCTCCACCACCAAACAAAAATGTATTTGATAGAAACCAGCTTTATATCTCAAACTGTAACGTCAGACATACATCCATACAAGTCCAACCTGGGTCTGAATGGAACCGAAGGCACTTCAAAAGAAGTCCTCACATAGCGTAACATAAATATCTGTACCGGGACCATTCGATGTAGAGACATTCGACAGGTGATCCTTTCGCTTTTGAAAATATCCGGTCCTCAACCACCGTCTTCAAATGCAATCCATTTCATCGTATCATTAATTCTGGATGGGTTTTATGACATAAAGTTCTCTCCCCGCTTAACCGAATAATGAACGCTTATTTAAAGACATATGGACACATTCAGATCTTAGTTAAGTCACAACTTTTAGCCTAAAACCTTTCCTTTTGAATGGTTTAAACAAATTTACATTTTTAATCTTTTAAAAGAAAGATTCACCCTTTAAGATCCTCTTCAATTTGAAACAAGGTTTACCAAATCATTAACAAAGATTCATTCATAGCTTTCAAAACTATTTCCATTTCAAATTTACCCACAACTAGAAATCCTTTCAACAAAACTGGAAACTCTTTGTTTTTATGAAAGCTATTATCATTTGAAAACAAAGGTTTGTCGTTTCGGTAAAATCTGATTAAATTTGCTCAAGTTATAGCCTTTTAAAGTATAAATTGGAAAATCGGCGAACTACCGTATTCACGGCAAGTTCTAACTGGGTAAAATTTAAATTCCAAAATAATTCATTCAAAATACTTCAAAAATGGTTTAAAATCCATATACATACAATTTATAACATGTATAACCCTTTTTAAACCATAGTTTCCAAGTTTCAAAACAAGCCATATTATATTCAAAATAATTTTAATTCCAAAATTTCCTTTTCAAAAGTTTAACTCAAATCACCTCCAAACCATTTTGGATTCAAAATTCAACTTTTCAATAAAATAATATTAAATTCAAAATACCCATGACTTAATCAATTTCCCATGAAATCCATACTTGTGTGCGTGCGTCGTGTGTAGGGGTTTTGCATACAGCAATAAACAACCATCATAAATCTAAGTACAACAATATCAATAAGCGGTATAATCATATAACGCTTATCTTTCATTCACAGATAAACAAGAAAATTCATCATAGATAAATAAATCACAGTTCATAGCTCAATCCAAAACAATCATATCACAGAACATCACATATCAGAGATATCCAACAATTCAAGGCATTCAATATAATCCAATCATCTATAAGCAAGATTAATTAATTACATAATTTTATTATTAATTTAAACCAAATTAATTAATTAATTATGAATAAATTACTTATCCCTGCTTAATTAACATTAATTAATTACAAATCAATTGTTATTATTTTAATTAATTAATTAAATTGATCAATCATCCTTAATTATCCATCTTAACTAATTATCCTTAATTACTTTCATTAGGTAATTATCCTAATGGTTAATTATCCTCAAATTAATTTAACCTTTAATCACCAATTAATTACCAAATCAATTATCCTTAAGTTAATTACATTAATTAATTAACCCTTAATTAATAACCCTTTAATTAATTACCCATTGTGATATCCTAAAAATTTCAAGCAATTAATATATGATAATCTTCTTTTATAAATTATTTAAAATTGGCAGAATAATTATTATTTATCAAACAAATAAATTATGTGTTGTATATATATGTATACATGTGAGTTGATTTTAAATTGAATTAGAATTTGAATTCGAAATTCAATTTGATAAATATCTTAAAATAAATTGGATTTAAAAATAATATACATTTGATTTTATTAGTATATAATTAGTTTTATATTATTTTCTTTAAAGGATTTTTATTAACATAAATTAAGAAATGTATTTACTAAATAGAAATAAATATAAAGTTTTATAAAAACATTTAAAAATTAATTAATACATGGAAATTTCAAATGTAAGTTAAATATATACAATTTAACAAATGTAAGTTAATTAATAAATGCTAATGACAATATAAGCATTTTTAACAAGTGTCGCCATTTTCTTTATTTTCTTTTATTTTTAAAATCATAAATTAAGTCTACAAAATATACCTATACTGTCTCTTTCAATCCTTTTCTATCTTCATTTCAAAACTAAGAAAAAACAAAACCTGTAAACAATTTCAAACCAGAAATTAAATCAAACTATAATCTTTTTAAAGCAACAACTTTTTCAACTATCTCATCCTAAATCATCAAGAAAATCAAAAAATTTCATCTCATATTTAAGCAGGATCAACTCAACTATGCAACTCAACTTGATTCCAGTTCTAGTTCAAGTATTTTTTTTCCAATTTTCAAAAATCAGGGCATTCCAGTTTATAACCTTCTCTGTTCAACATAAATTGGTGAGTAAACAAACTATAATCTATTTTAAACTTGATGCATGTGATGACCTTTAAATGTATGATATGAATTATGCTTGCATGTATGTATAAATATGAATTCCTGTATATATGTGTAAGTATACATATCTGTGTTGCTCTGTTCTTTGTTTACAGGGTTTTAAAATAACTAAAAATTCAAAATCTCTATGACAACCCAGAATTTCTGGATATTTGAAATTGAAATATTTAATTAATTTTAAATATTTAAAAGTTAGTTTCTAACTTGAATTTGAAATATCGTTGTTTATTGGATAATTTAAATATTGAATTTAATAATTGGAACTGGGTAAATTGTTGAATCTGAAATTCTAAGCCTGTTTAAAATAATTTAAAGGCTTGCAAAATTTATATTGATAATACTGAAGATAGTGAAATTGTTAAAATTTGATTTGGAAGTGTTTTGTTAAGTTTTGAAATTTTATCATTTAAATCGATATTTAAAAATAGCTTTCCAAGGCATAGTCTCGAATTTCGACAAAACTAGTTCCATTGGATTTGTAATATTGTATTATTATTAGATTTCAATTTTTGTAATGTTTGGAGTTGTTGTGGGAGCGTATGTTATATAAACGCGTTAAATTTATATCGAAAATTTAATATAATAACTGGTTTAAAAAGGTATCTTCCCCATACGATCGAATTTGGACTCGAAACCTTTTCCATTGCGTTCGGAATAGGGGTATAACGTGAAAAACGCCTAGCGGCACGTCTCGATAGGAGGTTGAGATTTTGAGTTGCAAATTCAAGTAAATTTAAATTTAAATATAAGGTATATTGTTTGCCTAGTCAAAAGAATTTCCTTTACACCAAAAACTTTTCCCTTCTTTTCAGGGACACTACAGCTTACCTTCTGAAATACGCCATTCTATAACCATTCTTCACGCAACCATCTTATCTTGTCTCCTCCTTTTCTCTTTTTAAAAGCACGAGGCCTTCATTCTCTGAAGAAAAAAATATCATCTTCTATAAAATGGTGGCCGCGATTTGTTCGTTTCAGTCGTCGCGTTCCACCTCAAAATTTCGCAAATCATAGTCGAATCAATGGCGAGTTGGTCTCGCGTTATCGTGGTCATGGCGTCGTCGCGACAATGAATTTGCACTCGCGGTGTCACATGAAAGCTCGCGACTCGCGTACGTGAAGAGCTTCGGCATGGCGATGGTGATATCGTTTTTGGCGTACGTGAAGAGCTTTGTCATCAATTCACAATGTTAGACATACAATCCAAATCAACCATTCAAAATTCAAAGTTGAACTAATATTGTTTTTGGTGTCAAAGTTAAACTCAATTTAACTCAAAATTCAATCTTTTTGAAAAATTTCCAAGTTGAACTAATTGTTCAAATTTCTCAAAATAATATCTTTACAAGATATATAATTTTCCACACTTAGCCATTTGAAACAAATTTCAAATATTCATTTTTTTCAATTTATCTTTAAAAGATAAAATTTCAAACCTTTCATTTCATATTGGAAAACATTTCCATACTTATTTAATAATAAGTAATTCACAAGTTCATTTATTTTCAACTCTTGGAAAATATTCAATATACTTGAATCAAAATTAAGTATATATTCCATTCTTTAAGGAAATCATTCTTTAAAACACATTATTTGAGCCAAAACGAATGTTGCGTAAAACATCGTTACGACAACTCAAAATAACTAGTATAGGGATTCGAATTTAAGATAGATATATAAATCCCAATACTATAAACAATATTTCCTTTCGGAAACCATTTACTATAACAACAGTGTTATAGTCCACCATTTCCTTATTTTTCTCTCGAAAACGTCTATTTCAACAATTGAATGTTGAAATCTATGTATTCGATACTTAATGCATTTTAAAACATCTTTAAAACCATTAACTTTTTCAATTTCAATTTCAACTTCAACTTAATTCGTAGTTTGAATTCCTCATACTTTTCATAATATTAATTTTAAAACGATTTCAAACTTTTCAATATTAAGTTTTTCACTTAATTTAATTTTCCGCACGTTTAAATTCAAATTCGTCACTGAATTTATTAAACCTATAATGGATTATCATGTTGACAACGTCAGATTTGAAATTCTAAATCTCATTTGAACTTTGCATTTGCTTTCTATTTCAAAAATAATCAACTAGTTCTTTAGTAAGCCATTCATCAACTTGGTTCCATTAAATTTATATTTCCACATTAACCTCATTTCATAATATCACTTCCCTAAAACATATCTGTTTTAGTTAATAATATATTCACTGTCCAAAATCGTGAATATACTTATTTATTCAATTCAGTGTTTCTACACATTTATTTAAAGAATTATCCACTGTCCAAAATAGTGGATAAAATTCCCAACCAACATTTACTATCACAATATTTAACTTAAAGGATAATTCGCTGTCCAAAATCATGAATATATCTCCTTTCATAACTTCTATTTTTCATTTATCAAATTCAATTGGTTTCGAATTTATAAACAATCTTTACAAATTCCATTTCTATTTATAAACTTCGATTTATAAATCTTCTTTATTAATTCAATTCAATTTATATAACTCTATTATATATCAAAAGTTCATTTATAAGTTAAATACTTATATTCCATTTATTTACTAAATCGTTCTTCAAAACATTTGAAATCAATTTCTCAAAAGAATTCAGAATCAAATTCCCAAGTTATAATTCAATTATCCTCTTGGCTATAACCAAATTGACATATCATTTTATTTTCCAATTATTTTGGAGATATTTTCAAAATATTGGATTTAAACCAATTCATTAATTCACTTCACTTATATTTTACTTTTCATAAGTCTCAATAATTCGATAATGGATTTTCGAATGAGAAACTATCGCAATCCTAAAATTAGAGGGGAATTTTCGAAAAAGATTTGAATTTTCAAAATACCTTTCATTTTTCAAAGAAAACAATTTTCATACTTATTTAGATTTGAAAAACATTTTTCTTTAAAGTGGTTCTAGTAACTATTCATATTAAACATCATAAACTGAGCTTTGTATAAACCAAAGCTCTGATACCACTTTTGTAACGACCCGCCGTTCTGACCGCCTCCAGTCGGTAATTAAACCAACTTGAGACGTTCAAAATGACGGATTGTTATTCAGTTTATAGAGTTTAAACAGAAACAGCCACAGAATCACAGAATAATCATAATATTTTACATAAATGAATTTTTATACATATATCAGAGTTTGTACGATGCATTATATTTATACAGCGGAATATTTCTTTTAAGTACAAAAATTCTTCGAAAAGCTAAGGTGAAGCAATTTCCCCAACTCTCTCTAACTTCGCGGCCTGAAAATCTTCAAGCTGTAAAATTACTCGGTCTGACCCGAGTATTACATTCAAAAGAAAATAATACACAGGTCAGTCTAATTCAAACTCAGTTTTTAGTGCATAGAAGCAATAATAATTTAAATAGCAATTAGATGACAGTCAAATATAAATTTACCTATCCGATCCTTTAACAAGAAATCGACGGTAAATACAATACTTATCAGTGTTAAACAACAAATCAGTAGATTCAAATTATCAATGAGGATAGATGAAGGGATTATTGATGAAGATAATTTAGAAAACAATCAAAATCTGCCTAAACGGCATTTAACAACAAAATCATCAAAATCAATTCAAAATATATTGAATTGGAAACATAAAACAATTTTTCATCAAGTAGAAAACATCAATTAAAACATTAGATTGGGTAGGGCTGCAGTACACACACGCGTATACGGCCTCGCCACATTTAAAATGTCAACTCTGTGTGGCTGCAGTTCACGCTTGCGTGCACTGTCTCGCCACTACCGTAATGAAATATGCAAAAGATCATAAATCAAAACCAAATAGTATATCAATAAAACAATACCACGCCATGTGGCTGCAGTACACACACGCTTGCGTGCACTGCCTTGCCACTATCGTGATGACGTACTCAAGAAAATCAACGAACCAAAATCAATGAAGGTTCAAATATCGATTCAAAATGTCGATACTGCGTGGCTGCAGTGCACGCTTGCGTGCGCTGCCTCGCCACAACAACTTGTGAAAGAAAACAAGTTTCCAAACAACTTATTACTGCACATTTCAACAAGTGCAAAATTTTCATAAAAATGAAACTGCAGCCATTACTTGGACACAAGGGCAAATTTGCAATCAAAAATTTTCAGCCACCACAAGATCACAAAGCGCGAAGGCTCGAATGACCCAATGCGCAAAGGCAGGGGTTCAAACTACATGAAACAACAGAATGAGGTGAGAGCACCGAAATATGGCACCACAACACCCAACATTATAGGACACAAAGCATCAGTGCACATGAGAGTTCTACTCTGTGCAATACAATAAAACTACAGCCACCACAAACATGCAAGAGCAACTGTAAACATAAACTACAGCCACCACAAACATGCAAGAGCATAAAAATTACCAAGAAATCAAACAAGCAGCCTCAATAAGCAAACAAGTTTGGAAATCACTTATAACTGAACCAAGCACAACTACAAATGCACAGCAACAATAACTCAAGCTTGGTACAATTCCAACCATATATGTACACAAACATACATATGTATGCATGTACATATATGCAGATTTGAATAATAGGTGACAAAGCAAGGTCACAACTCATCAACAATCGAAACAAGTAACTGAGAGAAATAAATTCAAGTCGAAGTGCTACAGAGATGTACTCAGGGAAGGATATGAAAAGTGCACAGCAACAATGGCGTTTGAATATAGACAGTGCAATAAATCCCAAACAAAACTTGTGTGTTTAAGAAGGAACTATGATTTTAAAAATAGATTCAAGAAGAAAAGGATATACAGGTTCAAGAGAAGAAAATTTAGAAGTAGATAGAACTGCAGATTTTTAAACAAGTAAAAGCTCTCTGTTTCAAAAATCTGTTCATGTGATTAAACTTACTTTTTTTTTGAAGAGTTTTAAATTTATTTAAAACAGTTTTAAACTTCCTCTACCAATGGACTTGAATATGGTTCAGTTTGCATATACTGTTAGGTGTCCAGTATTTTTCTAAAGGAAATTTAAATGTGCTCAATAAAAATCACTTATCACTAGGTTCAACTAACATGTTAAATCAGTACTAGAGATGAGTTTTACTCACTTGCAAAACTTGATGAACAGAGATGCATACATACTTATTCACAGACATGTAGATATAACAGTTTTTTTTTTATACTTTTCAAATTATAATAAAATAGTGTTACTCATTATTCAAACAAATGAAATGCAACTTAAATTAAAAGCTATGCAGTGATCAAACAGACTACAAGATGTATGCAAACATAAGGCATGAGACCACAGTGCAACAGATCAAGTAAGTCAGATGCAAGACTAGATCAATGAATATGAGAACAAGCATACATGAAGACTACAAGAATGCACAGTTAACTTAAACGAAGACATGAGTGCTAAACTAGAATGCACGCGATGTCAACAGAGGCCAAAGTGAACAAGATCAGCGGGAAGGCCGAAGTCAATACTAATTCATGGAATCAAAATTTCCAGAAAAATCAAAAGCAAAACAAGCCTTAAGAATCAGTTTCTCAAGCAACAAAAATAAAACTTCTATGAACATAAAACCATCAGGAATTTCCCAAAACCCATGTTATCAATAGTCACAGTCGAAGACACATGAACAAGCCGTGTGCTACAGACCGAGCAAGTACATATATTCGAACCAAACTCAAAGTAAACAACCAGTAGACAAAGCCACAACAGTTCAATATACAGAAGTTTCAAAGAAATCAATCAGTGAGTTACACAAAAATGACCGAAGATTCAAAAATATCAAAAATCAAGTTGAAGCCATGTTCAACAGAAATCACGTCGTGGTGGCCAACAAATGACCGAAGTCAATAAGTGACAGGGGTATAGATGCATAACAGTGCCAAGGTCCAGTATCAAAAATACCCAAAAATTCAAAGCCGTGAGAATCACAGATCATATAAATATGAAGTTGAATTTAGATGTGAGAAATAAAATTTCTCACCATTCACCGAAGCCAAGACGAATGATCGACGCAAAGAAGAAGCGGCCGCGAGCGAGACGAAGAGTCAATCGAGCAAATTGAAGCCGCAAGAAGCCCTAATTTTGGAGCACGGGATCGAAGAGGAACGACGAATTGGAATCGAAACCGAAGCCCTAATTTCTGGAAAGCCCTAATTTTTTTTTTGAATGACGCAGAGGATAACGAGCGCGAGCAAGAACAATACGATCAGATCGAACAAAGCCCCTAATTTCAAGACAAAGAAGAAACTCGCGAGGCCGCCATTAATTTTATCGTTTGATTCTTCTTTTTTTTCTGATGATTTGAAAAGGAGAAAAAGGGGGTATCGGATATAAAAGAGAAGGGGAAGGAGATGTCGGCCATGCTTATGAAAGGAAGGGTGCGTGAGTTATGGCGTGATGAAAGGCGTGTTTGAAGCTGATGAAAGTAAGGCAATGTACTCTTTTTTTTTTCTTTATTTCTTTATTTTAAATCCAATTTGTTTTGTAAATTATTTTCTTTAATAACATATAAACGTTTTGCAGTTCAACTATCAATATCAATTTATAAATTTACATAAAAATAATTCGTAAATCCAAACTATTTTTTCTATGTCATTAGTTCGAATTTAAAATACAAATTCAATATTCAATTTCAACTCTAAAGTCAAATTTAGATTTTATTCAACTTTTCACTAGATTAAATTCTAAAATTTAATCGCCGAATTCATAGTTATATTGGGAATTTAATTTAAATTATCATTCAAATATTTAAAATTAATTAAATATTTTCAATTTAAATTGTTCAAAATTCTGGGTTGTTACAGTATCATTCAAATTGAATTTAAAAATAGCTTTCCGAGGCACAGTCTCGGAATTCGACGAAACTAGTTCCATTGGATCTGTATTATTGTATTATTATCGGATTTCAATTTTCGTAGTGTTTGGATTGATCGTTTGACCGTACGATAAGTAAACGCGCTGATAATCAAATTGAAATTCAATATAATATTTGACCGGTCAGAACTTCACATCAGCTGTATTTTTATCCACTTCAAATCATTGTAGCCAGTTGGTTGTTGCACGTTAATGTCTCTTCCTGTTCCTTCTATTCATTCCTTTGAAAATGCAGCAGTCTTAAAAAAATATAATAGCAATGTTAAAACATTTTAAGAGAGAGATGTATATTTTTATACGAATGCCTACAAGCCTCGACTTTCATTTTTTTATTTTCTCTCCAACCTTTTGCCATGGCCAATGTTGAGAAAAAAATCAATTAGAACGATCCTCTACAGAAAAAAAAAGAAAAAAAAATAAACGAAACAAATCGCGAGAGTGGTGAGTTTAAGAGGCTTGGTCGTAGTCGTCGAAGGGGGAGCCTCTCGCAAAGGGGGAAGTGGTGACGAGTTAATCGAACACGAGGGAGGGGAGTAACGATCGACGGCAGTGGCGAGGGAAGCGCGGCTAGGTGTAACAACCCGATATTTTCGTCAATTTTCAAATTGAAGTTTTTAAAATTTAAATTACAAATGGTTATAAAGTTTGAGGGGCTTTGATTTTTTTTAAATAGTGGTTCATTTGTTTTGGTTTCGGTCCAAACTTTGGTTTTCAGTAGTTTGTTGATAAACGTTCGATCTCTGTAGTGTTTACTTGGTTTTCCATAGCGTACCTGTGAATTAAGAACAATGCTATCAGAAAGTGTGAATAATTTTTATAACAATCAAATTGCACTTACTATTAAACGAACAAGCTAAACCCTTAACTAAATTATTTATTAAATAAACCAGCCCAACCAAACTGCCTCTCCCATTTCAGCCCAAAGTATTAAATTATAAAACTTAATCAAATCGCAACTCATTTCTCAGCCCAGCCCACAATCCCCCTCTTTACGTACTTTGACCCGATCCCCCTTTCATTTACATTCGCGTGCCCTAATCGATCGAGAGGAAAATTATGGCGGCCTCTCTCTCACTCGTTTGTCCAAATTTAGGGCTTCGGTTGATAGCTTCGTTCGTCTTCGGTCGAATTCTGGCCGGCTTCCCCTAAATTCGTCGACAATGTGAGTAATCCCTACTCACATCTAATTCAAATTCATTGTTTGGTGATTTTGTGTTCGGCCTTGAATTTTTGTATCTGACTTCGGCCATTCGATTTGTTTTAATGATTGATTTTTGTAACTTTGTCGCCTCGACCCTGTTTTTGTTCGATGCTGATGCTTTTCTGCCTTGAGATGATTTTGGGGCTGTTGATTTAGATCCCATGACTTACATTGTTTATTGCACACTTGTCCTTGAGCATGTTGTTGCTGGCCATTTCATTTGTCATCTTCATTATGACCGGCTTCACTGACATGTTTCGTTACTTGATTATTTAAGGCTTGCCTCGGGTTTTCGTTGCTTTTGACTCGGGTAAAACTTTGTAAGGCTCGGGTAGATTTTTATTTACATGATTTTTAAACCTGCAAATGTTTTTAAAGAAAAATGAAATGAAATGAAATGAATGTGTCGAGTTGTACACAAGCTTGTCACCTGTGTCTGCATATATGTGCATATATACATATGTTTGTGTGTATGCATATATGGGTGGATTGACTTGAATTGCAATCTGGCACATTTGTTTGTAGGCTTGTTTTTGTTCACTGTGTACTTGATGGTTACTGTGCATTTTTGTGTTTTGTGTCAGTTTCATTGTGGTTGTGTTATCACCATGTTGGTTTGACTGGAACTCGATTCACTTGATACTGTCACTGCTTCGAACTCTTTTATACATGTATAGATGTATGTGAATATATGTATATTTGTTATTTGAAGTGGTAGCCTATTTGGGATGTGTTCTTCTGAAGTGATTTTCAGTCAGGTTTGCAATTTTATATTCCAGTGTGCCTGGATCTGTAGCTTCGTTCTTTGACTTGTTTCATATAGAAGATGCTCCATTTCCTATTCACTTGTATCAGCTTTTGGTTGAGCTTGAGTCTTGTTTAATTCACAGAGGCACTGTGCGTTGTTGCCAGTTGCTTCTCTCTGTTTACTTGAGCTGCTGCACTGTGCATCTGCACCTATATACTTTATCATTCTTGTTGCCACCGCATGTTTCAATATGCTTGTGCACTTTGATTCAGCTTGTTTTGCTGGTGCACTTGTTGCGCCTGCATCTTTGTTGCTTGAGTTGTTTTGCTTGAACTTTGTTGTCTGGTGAATTGTTGTGTGTGCATTTGCATGTTCATGTGTGTCATTGTGTACCGCTGTTGTGCTGGCACCCTGCTCTGTTGCACCATCTTGCTATGTGCATCCTACTGCATATGTACACTTGTTGATGTTGCCACTTCATTTCAGTGTGCATGCATGTGTAATCACAGCCTTCTGGTCATTCATGTTGCTACTGCAGTTTTCTGTGTGGCATTCATTCTCTTTTATGTTGATTGTGTTGTAGTGTTCATATATGGATATTTAAAACCATATCATTGTTGAGGCTGTGACACTTGTTGTCGCAGTTGCTTGACCCAGTTTCATTCCTTTGGTGCACTATGCCTTAGCCTCGCTTGTGCATTGCGCTACACACTTGTTGCATCTACATTGTCACTGTCTCTTTATCATAGTTTGCATTTTTGTTGAAACTGTTCCATTGCACTTGTGTTGAGTCACTGACTTGACCTCTGCATTTCGTAAGTGACTTAGCTTTGTAGTTACGACATGTTTCTCTTACATGTTCTTATGTTTGTGCATGTCACTATTCAATTTTAATTTCACCTGTGTTGAACCCGTCTTTTTATTTTGGGTTTGACCTTGTGCCCGATTGTGTACATCATTACTGTTGTGGCAAGGCAGTGCACGCAAGCGTGAACTGCAGCCACACGGTATTGAGTTTTTGGGTACGACATCACTATAGTGGCAAGGCAGTGCACGCAAGCTTGAACTGCAGCCACACGGTATGGTTTTGTGATATTCTATTTTGTTTTGATTTATTAATCTCTTGCGTAGTTCATGTGCTGTAGTGGCGAGGCAGTACACGCGTGCGTGTACTGCAGCCCTACTCATCTTAATATTTTAATTGATATTTCAATGGTTTGAACTGTTTTGTTCATTTCAATTCAATATTCTGAATTGCATTCTGATTTGGTTTAACTACTGTCGCCTATTCATTATTTAATTATTATTGCTTCTGTGCACTAATAACTGAGTTTGAATTAGACTGACCCGAGTATTATTTTCTTTTGAATCTAATACTCGGGTCAGACCGAGTATTTCAGGTTGTAGATATTCTGCTTTGGGTTGCTGCTAGAGCTATGAAGTTCTTTCATATCTTTTGGAGTAGTCGTCGTCATTTGTAGTAGTATGTAAAATTGTATAGGAAGATATGTATTCATGTATATTATATACGTTAATGTACTTGTATATGTAACTTCCTTAGTCGACTGTTGTAGTTGTATCATATGTACCGTGTGAATGTATTGTAACTGACATCAGTTATTATATATATATGAGACTTTCTGTTTCATCTGTGTTCCGCATTTATATTATCTGTGTTGTTATTTTATATTTACTGTTCTAAACTATTACAAACCATCGTAGTTCGTTTTATACTGGAATTGGGGTATGTCGATGGGAGAAAATAAATCAGAGATGAAAAATGAAAGAATATATATATTTATATCACTCCCATCGAGATAACCAATACTAGTGTAAGGCCAACTATTGATGGCCGCTCCTCAACAGCCTTATTCTCCGTGCTAGTTGACAGCATTACACCGTAGTGTTCTTGGCTAGCGTGGGTATAGAGGTGGGGCGTCACACTAGGGGTCGCGTGCGCTCGTGTAGAGGGCGGCAAATCTAGGGTTTGATCTTTCGATTGATGTATTGCTCGATTTTGGTTTTAGAGTGTCGATCTTGGTTTGTGGGTTGGAGGTGCATGGTCGGCAAGAAACTGGTGGGGTTCGGTGATCCTTTGCCGTGTGCGACATTGCACTGTAACAGGGAGGAGGTGACGCGATTTAGGGTAGGCTTCGGCCGTTTGTTGATGGTGAGGCGCACAGTTCTCGAGGCAGAAATTGGACAAGGCTTTGAAGGTGATGGCTAACGTTGTGTCACGAAGTAGAGTTCATCGTTCGGGTTAGTGAGATGGTGATCGTTGGTGGAGTTTCGTACAGGGTGGATCTGGGTTCTTATGTTGCCGTGAGGTATGAGGTTGTTTGTTTGTTTTTTTATTTAATATATATATATATATATATATATATAGATGCAGAAAAATATCTATATACTGAAGAAGGAATTTTACAGTAAAGAAATCACCATTTTATATTTATAGAAAGGAAAAGATAATACAAGTATATCTAGAAGAAAATATACATACATGTTTTAATATATATAGGTAAAACAGAAAATTATTTTATATAGAATAAGATTTTGAAGAAAAAAAATGAGGATTTTAACATGTTTGAAGAGTTTATATAAAATTAGATTTTTGAAATCTATAATTTATTTTTAAGTATATATATGTAATTTCAAAAGAGAAATTTTTAGTTTAAATTAAATTAAATCATTAGTAAATTTAAATTTGTTAAATGGTAATAAATTTTGCTGTTAATTCGAATGTTAATAAATCATATAAATTGTCTATACAAGGTCAAAAATAATGAAGAACAAGATGGTTTGGACAGGATTGCAAATTAAAAAGCAAAGGTGAGTTAATCTCACTCTTCTAGATTGCAATTTAAATTTAAATGGTTAAATTTAAATAATGGTTGAATTGATTTGATGTGCCATATTATATATAGTAGTATATACTATATATTGGAGTGATTGATATCCCGCATTATATAGCGGATGAGACCCTATGGACCGCATAATAGCGGATGATATTATATTAATCTCATATACCGCGATATTCTACCTCGAAGTGGAATTGGTATTTTATATTGTGCTAATGTCTGTGGATGCAGGGAAACAGGTTGGAGGGATCCAACTGGATTCCTCAACATTTATTTAAATTATTTAATATTCTCTGTTGTGGTCATTTGATATTCTATAATGAATTATATTGGAATATTGGATGCCGTGGTTTGCTTGAATATATTTCGGTACACTGAGTTATCAAAATATATAAATTGGATTTTTGGAAAGACGATAAAAGAGTGGAGTTTTAAGTAAAATAATTATAGCGAATTTGAATAAATTAAGAATGAATTGAAAAGAAATGGAAGTGATATTAAAATACTAATAAATAATTTTGAGTATGGAAAAAAAAGGATTTTGAATAAACAGAAATTAATGAATTGTAAACTTAAGTGATATCATTTAAAGGAATAAAGAATTATTATAAAATTCAAAGTTTAAATTTATTTAAAAGGTAAAGAAGTAATTTGGGAAATCTAAAATTGGTATTTTCAGTTAAAAGTATTTTGAATCATAATTAAGCAATAAAATCCAAAGTTAATGGATTTTGGAATAAATGGAGTAAATTGGAAATCAATTTGGGAATTGATTTAAGTGTGAAAAACCGGGATTTTTAAAGGAGAATGTGGCTATGAAATTTATAAACTGGGTTTTGTAAAAGCAAAGTATTATATCAGTGGATATTTGGAAAAATAAATTCACGATGGGAATTTATTAAAGGAATGGGAACATTTGTTTAAAAATAAATAGTGATTTGTTTTTAAAGAATGTGAAGAGAAGTATATTTCCCTGAATAGCCAAGTACGTTTTCAAAGTAAATTTTTAAATATAAGATAAAAGTTTTAATATTGTTTTAAAAAACATGTTTTAGAAAATGTATTATTGCTAAATGTTTAAATTCTAAAGTAAGTATTTTTCAAATCTATTATCGTAGTAATTATTTAAAGATGACTTAGTATTTTGTTTTAAAGAAAAAAAAATCTAGTTTTATATTTTATAAAGTAACCTTATTTTAAATATTCCTAAAGTGTTATTTTTAATTAAGTATTAAAGTAGTTTTTCTAAATTTAAAGGTAAAAGCATATTTTACAATAAAGTGTTTTTGAATTATTTTGAAAATCTAAAGTTTTGTGCTTGGTAATTTCAGTGGAAATAGAAAATATTTAGGGAATTTATTCTGTAAAAGGAAGGTAGTTTGAAACTATTTTCAAAAAGGTTTGAAAAGTGGAAATATATCTTACGAAGATATTTTGAGATAAATAAATAGTTTGGGAAATTATTTGTTTTGTGATGGATGTTTGTGAATGTTAAGTAATAGTTAAATCATCGACTATCAATATTGGCCAATGCGCTGATCGTTTCGAAGAGACCGAGATCGAGATTTATTTCTCGAAAACCATTTCGATCCGGTTTGTACATTTTCGTAGAAAAAACGAGTTTGGATTCGAAGATGGAGTAGTGAAGTACAAGGGTTAGTCGCTACTAATCCTGAGGATTATTCCAAAATGGATGTATTAGGAATTGTGCCTTCGGTTCCGTTCGAACCCCGGATGGACTTGTATGGATTGAATGCTTTCAGAACATCGTCAGGTTGACGATGAGCATTCTAAGTGAAAAGTTCTAAAAGGTAACGCTTAGCCTCAAGCCTCATCAATTGAGAATGACTGAAAATCAGGGGTTATGCAGCAAGGCTAGGTGGGTAGCGCCCATTTCAAGGTGAGGTCATTCCCGTCTAGATGTCCCTTTTTATTTCGGCTTAGTGGTGTGGTTGCTGATTACAACCGGAGGGTGATCTTACTCGGCATTATCCAGTAAGGTGTAGTCCTGGTCTTGTGTTGTAGGGGGTCGGTAGTGATCCTTGGTATACTGATCTAGACCAGGTACCGTGACAGGTGGTACCCCAGTGCCTAGTCATTAGTTGGAAATCCATTTTTCCTATGTGCCTTTTACGAGTTTTGTTTGTATTACCCAAGACTTGTGGCTAGTAGCTGGAATTTAATGAATGTAACAATTTCGGCTATTTTAATAAGTATTTGTATATAGAACCTATTATAATATCAGAGGATTTTATAAAAAAGTGTTTTAGCTATCGTAAGGTAAAAACCCGACATGTTTATTTGTGGCGTGGTCTTACGAGATGCTTTTGTTTTCAAAAGAATTTTTGAAACTTTAATAATCAATTTGAGTGTGATTTCTCACGCTGGTATTCCAGACTGACTCGAGTGTTATTTAACTGTAATGCTTGGGTCAGACCGAGTATTATAGGGCATAGGATATGATGCCATGGAGCTCAGGAGATGAGCTGGATGGCGATACGTACTTCCGTACTTGACTTTTGTTCCGCTGTGTATCCAGTTGCATGTTATTGATGTTGTTGAACTCTGATGATGTACTCTGATGATATATGCATTAACAGATATAGTTTTCTTTGTGTAAAGATCATTGAATATCTATTATATTTTATTCCGCTGCGATGGTCAGATTCTGTTGTTGTTTTCTGTTTTCTCTTCTTTTACCTCTTCTTCTTTAACCCAAATGGTTCGTATTTCTGTTCATCTTGAGTTGATTAATGTAGAATAGTGTTGACTTTAGGGGTACAGAACTGCGGGTCGTTACAGTTTGTATCAGATCTTATGTTGGTGATAACCTTGGCTCTGGTGGGAATTACTCATAGAATAGAGTTCGTAGTACTCTAGAATGAGCTCGAGGGTATTAATAGATATGATCGTGTACTTGTTAGTGAATATAAAATTGTTTTTATATTGTGTTTGATTTATCGGTTGAGTGTTTATGGATTCTGGTTGATGTGTGGGACGCCATATTATCGATAGGAGTTTCTAAACTCTTAAACAAGGTAAACCAACACAGTATTGTTTTAAATAGGGTAAATGAAATAATTTTACCCAAATTAATTTTGTATATAAATATTTATAAATTACGTAGTTAGTATATGGTTGCTTGAATGTTAGAAATGATAATAATGAATATTATCATTGTTGTGTGGAAATTTAACTAGAAATTAAAAATAACCAAAGGTTAAGGAAATAAATTCATTTATAGAATGAAATTGGAAATGTGAATTGTAAATGTGATTTATATTTGAAATAGAATTCCATAGAAATATTTGGAAATAAATTGTGATGAAAGTTCCAGAGTAATGTTTTGGATGGATTTCGAATTTGGAATTTTGGGAAAAAGTTTAAATTCCTTTAGGTTTGAAAATGGTTTTCAAAGGAGAAATAATGGTAATATTATTTGGGAAATATTTTTGAATTGGATTCGAAATCTGGAGATTTGGAATATTTGATGGGATTTTAAAGTGATAAAAGCATTGAACTCTTTTCGGTCGTTGGGAAATAATTCCGATGATCGCGCCATCATCGGTGTTCATTTTCGAGTTTCCAAAAGGGGGAATTGCTACCTAGATGTTTTGGATTAATGTTTGTTTGAGAAATTGAGTTTGATTTTGAAAGTGAAAAGGAATAGTTTGGTTTAGATATACATGTTTTCAAAATTTAATTTTGGTCATTTTAGTAATGGTTTAAACTCTGGAGTTGGTTTGAAATGTTTTGGTATGTTTAAGCAAAAACTCTGGAATTATTAAAAATTTTCAGGAATAATGAATGAGTTTTGAAACTTATAAAATTGAAGATTTGTTTAGAGTAGAAAATTGTAACTTGAAAAAAAATGTTAAAATTTTTAGTAAGTAAGAAAACGAAAGTAAGTTAGAATGTAAGCCAATCAATTTAAGTGAATTAAAGGAAGTTAACAACAGAAGGTAACTAAATTGGAGAACTTATAAAGACTTAAAATTTAAATTAAATTAGAATGTAACTAAACCAAGTTAAATAAAAGTGAATGTTGAGGAAATAAATCTAAGTAGGCTGAATGAAATAAGTTAATGAAATAAATTTATTAGTTAGGAATGAATAAATGAGTTTAAACTTGCAAGCAAAAAGGGAATTGAAACTGAATGTTGAACTTAAGTTTGAATGGGAAAAAAATTAGTCAAATGGGACTAAATAAAACGAAGTTTTGAGATTAAAATTAGCAAGTAACTGATTGATTTATATGGTATGCAAATGAAATGAAATTGAATATTGGATGATGTTTAATTTAAAATTGTAATATCCCGGAATTTTTAACAATATCAATTTAATAATCTGTATTAAAAATTAAATTGATATTGATATTCTGTAAATAATTATTCAAATAGATTTAATAATCTTCTTCAATAAATATTTAAATTGGTTATTTAATCTTTTAAAAATAATAAATTGATTTCTATTTATAAACAAACATATGGTTTATATTTTAAATAGATTAGCTTTGTTTTAATTTTAATAAGTAAAGCATATTTTCTAGTTTTATATTTGTAGTAATTTGGAGAATTTGTTTTATTTAATATTTAAGCTTTTCAAAGTTAAATAAATGATTTTGGTTTAAATTTAATAAATGAACCATGTTTTAAAATTCTAATATATATATATTATAAATTGGAAATTTTGATTTTAATTAGTATTGAGTTTTTAAAACTATTTCATAAATAAATATATGATTTTAAAATTGATAAGAAAAATATTAAATGTTTAAATTTAATTAGATTGAGTTTTAAATTTAGAATAAATTCAACAAAATGGTTTCATGGCTTAATAAAATGAATATTTTATTGATAAAAATATTATTTCTTGTAAAATGATTTTAATTTAATAATAAGAGGATTATAAAAGCAATATTGATATTGTCTTGTCTTTATAAATAAGTTTTGAATAGGATTTGAAACTTTTATTTAAAATTGAATTTATATTCATAACTTGATTTGAAAATAATTGATTTTTGAATTTAGTTTGAATTTAAATTCCAAAGTATAAAATCTTAATTGTTTTAATTTTTATATGTATAAGTTTCAATTTGTAAAACATGATTTATTTTTGTTTCATTTATAAATTTATACACATATTTAAATATAAAATAACAACTTAAAATTAAGCTAACACATGCATTACTTTGTAAATTTAAATACTAATTACCTTTAAAAGAAACAAGTATTGCATTCTTTTAACAAGTGTTACATCCATTTAACATATGTTTAAAAATTAGCATTACAAATTGACAAGTGTTGTAACATTTGTACAAGTGTTAAATTTAGTTTAAAATTTTCTTTTATTTCATTAAATCTGAAAATTACATTTATATAAACTTGCTTCTTCATTCATATTTGTTTTTTCATTCCTTAATCAAAAGAAAAGATCAAAAACTCCTCATATCAAAGCCCTTCAAATACATGTACAAATCCAAAGCAAACCTGCATATTAAATTCTTCTTCAAAGTTTAAAATTAGTTTGCAAATTGCAAGTTAAAACCCCTAATCAAAAATCAAATATGCATTGATTCACCAACATCTGCATATTCCACTCCTCTTCAAAATCAAATCCACCTTCATCCCAAATTCAAAACATAAGTCTGCAAAATTCAAGTGGAGCTTGCACTGTTTTTCTGTATTCTGTTTAAACCTGGGAATGAAAAGCATCTGCATGCATTTGAGGAATTAGCAACTACATCTACATCTGCATGCAAATAATCTAAAGTCAGGGAAAACATATGCAAATATGTATATCAATTCAACATGAAGTATAAAGGGTCAAGCCTGCATTTTTATGTCTTCTGCAAATTCAAAGAGGGTCAAAACAGAGGGTCTGCATTTAAATAAGGTGAGTAACTTTTTAACTTTAAATCTTAAAATAGGTTGCATGCTAGTTATTGGAATGGAATAGCTATTTACTTATGTTATAGATAACTGTTGTTATGAATATAAATGATTTATGTTCATACTGTTCTTATCTTCTGTTCTGTTTTGATTTTTTTCAGGCAAAATTTTATTAATTACACTTACCTTTTAATTAGTTATCTGTTAAAAAGAAAGATGCAAAGTAAAGTTGTATTATTTTCTTAAGTTCATGTTTAAAATTTTAACTAAGTTATAAATATGAGTTTGACTCTAGAAACTGAAGAAACATCGTGCATGTTTATTTTTTTCAAACCCAACCAAATTAATATCGTAATTCAGTAATACAAATCAAATATATAAAGTGGAACTTGAGTTTTAAATCAAGTATCAGGATTTTTAGGTGTATGATTCAATAGCAAATTGTTCATGAACTAAAAATTGATTTTGAGCAAGTTCATGTAACCTGTGATTTAAGGAAACTCAAAATTCTTCTGAGTTATAGAGGAAGGATCATGGATCCTTATAAAAATCAGAAATGAGTATATAAATTGTTAGATTGGTTGCAGTTTGTAAATTTTTGTTTAAACCCTAGTTTTGAATGGGTTTAAGCATTGAGACAGTATGAGGTGTAGGATGGATCGAGTGTTTTGATTTTTGGGGATTGTGTAGCTGAAGTGTGAGGGAGTTCGAGACCGAAGGGGTGGAGTGTCAGATGGTCGGAGAGGCGTAAATTCACCGTTGACAGGTTTGTAGCAGAAACAAGTTTGAAGTTTCCAGGTTTAGGAATGGGGAACTAAATTTTGAATTCTTGATTTATTTGTTCGATCTGGTGATGATGTTAGGGCTTCGATGGATCTCTGGTTGTGGTTTGATTGTCTTTGATGATCAGAGAGGGCGAGGATTGCCGTGCATATGCACGGCGATGTGTTTTCTGGTGAACTGTTTGTGGGTTAGCCTTTGTTTGGTTTGCTCGAGTAGATATAGTGAGTTGCCCGAAGCAGTAGCTTGTTTGGCTCGGAAAAGATGTGTGGTAGACTCGAAGTAAATTGGGTTTTCTCGGGTCACTGTAATTTACAGGTTTCAGAAGAAACTGTGTTTTTAAATCTGGGTTTTTAAATATTTTAAAATCTGTAGCTTAGGTTTAAAGTAAAGTTTAAGTTTAAATTCAAACTCAAGTTGAATTTCTGATTTAAATTCAAATTCCAGTTTTTAAATAAAAATAAAAGTTTAAAAATGTAACTTAATTAACTATTTCATGTTGGTAAAATAGTTTAAACTTTTAATAATGAGTTTTTTTTAAAATATAAGTAAGATTTGAAAATTTATTTAAAATTTGGAAATCTAAATTTAAAAGTGAACTTCAGTTTTTAATTTAAAAGAAGATTTAAATTGGAAAGTTTTAAACTGAGAATGAATTGAAATTTCTAAATTTTGAAATGAATTTAATTTTAAAAATTTTCATAGCACTTGTTTGATTTGCAATTTAAAAGTTTTTTAAATTATTTAAACTTTGATAAGTTTTAAAATTATTCTATTTTAAAACTTGTATTTTAAAATGAAAATTTAAAAGTAGTTCAAAAAGTACTTTGTTTCAATTAAATTGTTTTAAACATAATTAAGTTATGTTTTATCTTGAAATTTAATTAAGATTAATATTTCAAAATTAATTTAATTAATACGGTAATTAAGATTAATTAATTTAATTAATTAATTGAATTTGGAATTAATAATTGATTAAGGATTAATCAATTTATAATTAAGATCATTAATTAAATCATTAATTAATGATGAATGAATTATTAATTATGTAATTAAGTTTTAAATCAAGGTTAATTAATTTAATAATTAACTTTAATGATTAAAGCTAATTTAATTTGTAATTAATTTAAGTTAATTACTTTATAAAATAATTAGAGAATGGTTAATGAAGGTCATTAACCAAGATTATTTAACAATTAATTAATATAGTTAATTTTTTTATAATTAATTAGATTAATTAATTTAATAATAATCAATTATGAATGGTTTGAGTATAATTACTTAGTAAAGTAATTAAGAAATTAATTACTTGATGTAATTAATTTAGTTAAATATGATTGTTATTTTAATTAATTTAGTTTAATTAATTTTAAACACTTGGGTTAAGGATAATTAATGTATGTGATTAATGGATTGGAAATCTCTTAGTTAAGTAATTGATTAATAATTACGGAATGTAATTTAATGAAGATGTTAAGAATGAAGTAATTTGGATTAAATTACTTATTAATTAATCAAGGGATTAATTAAGAAATTAATTAAAGATAATTAATTTGGTTTGAATAAAGTAATTAAGTTAGTTGATTACTAAATGTAATTAATCTGTGATGATGATTAATAATTATAAGTTAATTACTTAAGGTAATTAATAAAAGGGGATCATTAATTATTATAATTAATGAAGTAATTAAAGTTGATTAATTATGATTAATTAATCAATAATAGGTAATTAAAGGTAATTAATTAATGTAATTAATTAAGAATTAATGTAATTAATTATGATTAATTGATTAATTGAAGTAATTAAAAGTTAATTACTGTTTAGTTGAGAATAATTAATTTTGTGAAATTAATTGAGGATAATTACATGAATGTAATTAAAGGTAATTATTCAAGGGTGATTAACTAAGGTAATTAATAATGAATGATTTATTGATTGTGATCAATTAAATGATTGAGTAAGCAAAATTTATATTGATGAAGTAATTAATTTAATTTATTTTAAATTAATTAAAGATGGAGTAATTAATTTAATTCATTTTAAATTAACTAGAGTTAGAGATAGTTAATTTAATTCATTTTAAATTAATTATATGGTGGTGAATAAATCATTGCTTATGTATGAATGGATGTCATTGATTGTCTTGGATGTTTTGTGATCTCAGTAATGAGATAAGTATGGTTGTGTGATATAAATGTTTGGTTTGCATTGTGATGATAACTTAGATTATCAATTGGGGTGTTGATATATGGATTATCTATTTTGGTATTGATTATGTGGATTACCTGTTATTTGATAATGTTAATTATCAATTGTGATTTATGAATTATCTATCTGTGTGTATATAGATACTGTATTGAATTGTTTTAAAAACTTTAAAACAACTTAGACCTAAAAGACACGTTTTGGATTTCGATGAGACCGGGATCGGGTTTCCATATTTGGATATCCGAAAACCACATCAATTCCAAATAACATTAGGTTGTGAATCAAAGTGGAGCTTTGTGAAGACTCGAGGTGTAAGGACCATGAGTCAGCATAACTTTGTGGGTGATTCCGTAATGAGTTTGACGAAATTAGTTCTTATAGATTCGAGATGGTGGTTCAGAGTGCAAGGGTTATTGTCATTAACTCTGAGGGTGATTCGAAAAATGAGTGTAATGAGATAATGCCTTCGGTTTCGTTCTAACCCGAAACGAACTTGTATGGATTGAATGCTTTCAAAACATCGTCAGGTGGACGATGAGCATTCTAAGTGATATGTCCTATAAAGGTAATCGTAGCCTCAAGCCTCATCAACCGAGAATGGCTAAAACAGAGGAGGTGCAGCACGGCTTCGTGCGTCGCTCCCACTGGAGAGCGAGATTTACCCCTGTCTAGAAGTCCCTTTATATTCGGCTGTGTGGGTGGTTGTTAGCTACAACCACGGGGTTGTCTTGTTCGGAACTGTTCAGTAAGGAATGGGTCCGGCTTTGTGTTGCAGGGGAGCGGGCATACTCCTCGGTACGTTGATCTAGGCCACGTACTGTGATGGGCGGTACCCCAGTAGCCCTGCCATTGTATGGAATCCAAAATCCAATAAGTGCCAACGGTTTTGATTGTATACCTATGTAGCTGGAATTAATAAATGTAATAATTTCGGCTATTTCTTATTTATTTGAAAACCCTAGACACTATTATAATATCACCAGATTTCCTATCAAATGTTTTGGTTAGCGTAAGGTAAAAACTTTTCCATGTTTATGTGTGGGAGGTCTTACGTGATACCTTTCTTTTCAAAAAGTTTTTAAAAGTTAAGCAACTTTAACCTGTTACTCACACCAGACCCATGTCTAACCCAGAGTTTATTTTTGTTTTTCATAAACTCTTGGGTACTCAAATTTTTACGAGTAGTCAAGGGATTCAGGTTAGGATTCTGGTAAGCTTTGACGAAATTGTGGAGGAGCAATGGAGCAGGAGGCTTCTGCGTGTAGATATATATAGTATTCTGCTGTGTAGTTTTCTCTGAGTAGTTCTCTTGTACTGTATTAAGTTGTATAACTAGACAGGTGTTTATAACTGTCTATCATGTGTTGTATATCTGTGTAACTCTGATAATGGTTGTAAACTATGTAATATTTATGTTACTAATATAGTTTATTCGTTCCGCTGTTAGATTCTGATGTTGTTTCTTTCTTCTCTTCTTTCTATTCTCTTTTCTATCCCTTTCTTTCTTAAAAATGATGTGATTTTCTATGGTTAGAAAGTCGGGTCGTTTCATCTGGTATCAGAGCATTAGGTTGAGTGATACCTAGGCTCTGTAGTGGTGTCTTTCTTGAGAGAGCGTATTTGTAATTTTTAATATATATATATATATATATTTCTACCTATCTATTGGGTTACCTGTTCAGGTTTTCCAATATAAGTTATAAAGGTAGATGAGGTAGTGGTGTGTGTAACACGACTACCATTGGTTGGAGTTTGAATGTTTGAGATTGGAAGTGTATTTGTCGAGACTGTAGACCTAATACCGTCTCGAGTAATCTTTGTTGTTGATTTGATCTCTGAACGAAACCTGTTAAGGTTCGGAGTTCATCTCTGAAATTGATGAGTAGAGTTTGGATCTGTTGGCTAGGTGGAAGTGAGTAACGGTATTTTGATAACTCAGGAAGTAGTAGCTACGTAATGAGATGCAGTGACTATGGACGTTCCCGAAGATGTTTCCTTTGGAACAAGTTTGAGGAAATGAGTCTGCTTCGGTGTTGTGGTTGTGTTCAGCCGGAGTTTCTGTTTGATTTGAGTTTCTCGAAGAGCTTTGATTTGGAATTCTTTGGCATCTGTGGCAGCAGTGCAGCTTGGAGTGTTCTCGGTGTTGGGAAGAGATCTTCTGGCTTAGCAGTTTTTCTGAAGTAGAGTTCAGAATCAGTTAAGTGAACCTGTTTCTTCGATGGGTTGGCCAGTCAAGTGTAAGCTGTTCTATTTGGTTAAGGAAGAACATTTTTTCCTTGGATTTGGTTTGGGTTGTTCGCAAAAGTGACTTTCGATTGTTTGAGTGTTCTCTTGGGTTATCTGAATTTTTCTGGATGTCTTCAGGAAGTCAGAGTTTTGTTCGCATTTGGAGATTGAGTTTTCTTATCGTCTAGAATTCCATAATGGTACCGGTTGTAACAACCCGCATATTTATCGATTTTATATTTAAATATTTTATCTAAATATTTTATCGTTCGTCGGATTTTAGTCCGAAAATCTACTTTTTGCATACGGTCGAATTAGGACTCGAGACCACCCCCATTGAGTTCAAAATGCCGTTTGCGAACTTTTTGAGTATAAGCTTCGATATGTTTGGAGAAAGTTGAATTTTGCTGCTTTTTGCTTAGGGTTTTGGTTTGGGCTGAGCCAATTAACCACTTATGTATTCAGTCCCAATCCCCCTCTCCTCTTCATTACTTCATTCCAACTCAAACTCAAGCTCCAACTGAAAATGGTGGAGAGGAAAAAGAATTAAAACTCCAAGCCCTAACTTCCTTAGCAAATCCATCTCCTTGCTCCAAACTCAAGAAGAACCCCTTGGTAAGCATCTCCTTCTTCTTCTCCAACTCTTTCTCCATTGAATTTCAGAAATTTCCTAAACCTAACTTAGGAAATGTTCTTCTTTTTAGCTTAGATTCAAGCTTCTAGAGTTCGATTTGAAGAGTGGTTGATTCCCCTTTGCTTTCAAGCTTCATCTTCATAAATTTTAGTGCAAAGGTGAGATTTTTATCTCACATCTATGACTATAATTATCTTTGGTTGTTGGGTATGAATTCCTAACACTTCTTCATGTGCATTTGCTCTTGATTTGGATTGGTTTTGTGAATACTCCAATTTTTGGGTTTTTAAGTCAAATTTGTGTGAAATCCTTTTATGGATGTTTGATCATGCTTTTGGTGATGCATCGAGGAGCATATAGGACCGGGTTGCCGATTGGCATAAACCCTTAGAGCCAATGTTCGTCCGGTTGCATTTTGGAAGAGTTTGCTCTTCATTTGAATAAGGCTGAAAAACAGCCCAGGCATGATTCAGTCGACTGAAAAACTCTGCACAGTCGACTAAAACTGGAAACAGAAAGTTTCCTGAACCTGGAAAATTTCCAGGTACAGGGTCAGTCGACTGAAAACTCTGTTCAGTCGACTGAACCTGCTGTTTGAGTCCAACTTGCCCTTTTGGATTGAAATTCCAATTTAAATCGATTCGTGATAATCCTATTTGTTGTTATCATCTATTATGACTTTGATGACTCTTTTTAGGGATTTTTGAATATCCATTTCGATGGATCCTTTATCGATTTCGTTGGATTTTATTCACGTCTTCGTATGTGAATTTTTGTGATTGATTGTTCTTACAATCTTCTTCGTGATTTGTCACTTTAAAAATATAAAGGTTTTCTATACTAGTAGTAAATATCAAAACTCTTTCCTCAAACGATTTCAATACTATTTTAGTACCAAATTCGTTTATAAAACCGTTTTCCAATCTATTAGTATATACAAACCTTTACCTCACTCGTATGAGAAATCTAATTAAACGGCTTAGTAAAACAAGTGGTATGAAACGCTTGCGTTTACTTTGTCGGTTAATTCTTGGACTTGTTCGATTGAACCTCTTGTGACAATTTTCTAGTGGAGATTTACAGTTTGTTCGTAAATATTTAAGTTAAGCAAGCGGTTATGGGACATGAAGCTAAACTCATATATTTACTAGCTTAGTGTAATCGACACTTCTCGCTGATCATGACGATCATCTTTGTGATTTAGACTAGCAATGTGCGATGTCTCTTTGTCTGCGAGGGAGACTAAACCCCGTTTTGTGGAGTTTCGACTCAATTTGTGATGGGGTAGCAACCCATGGTCTTCGGGCCGTTTGTGGAGCTTCGGCTCAATTTGTGATGGTTAGCGACCACTGAATTAGCGTTCCGTTTGTGATACACGTGTTGGTGAGCTTTATGCTCCCGTTTGTGATAGGCCTCTTCCCCCCTTTGTGATTTCTGAATTTCTTGTGTAGATTCCTAGAATTTGTGTTTCACCAATTTTCGTGATTTCCATTGATAAGTTTTATCAATATTTGTGCATCGGTGAATTTGTGTGTCATTGACTTTTGTGATTTTTGGATTTCTTGTGTAGTCTTCTGGAATTTGTGCGTCATTGACTTTTGCGATTGACATTGATATTATCGTCAATATTTGTGGTTTGATAAACGAAATAAAGAGTATGACACTTCTTGGATTCTTGTGTAAATTTTTGTGACATTGATTAATCACTTGATGATTATCGACTAAGTATATATATATATATCACAGCTTGGCATTGTGATTATTATGTGTTTTGTCATATCTCTAATTCTATATCGTTTCATCTGATATCTATAATTAGACTGATCCGTTTATTATTTTCTTATTAAATAATACTCGGGTCAGACCGAGATGTTACAGGTGCTTCTGCTTGACTTCTCTCTTGGGATTGATTTCTCTTGCTTTTGGTTAACTACTTAGATTAGTAGTTTTTGTTGTATACATTTGAGATATAGACTCCATAATGTATACTTATTCTTTTATGTAATTCATGTAACTATTCTTTTGTGATATTGTGGATCTTTTGAGACCACTACTCTGATATACACTTCCATGTGTTAATTATATATTCATATCTTCTTCCGCCTTTGTGATATGAATTATCTGTGACTGATTTGTGTTATGCTTATTTCTATATTTGTTTTCCGAAGGATTTATATAGCCACCGTGTAGTAGCTTTGAGTTTGTGTCGGTATGTCGGATTTCCTCTTGAAATAGAATGCATGTTATATTATCTGACATATCGGGTGCTCGCGCAAAGAAATTACACGGATGGTCGCTCCTCAACAGCCTTATTCTCCGTGCTAGTTGACAGCATTCACCGTAATGTTCTTGGCTAGCGTGGGTATAGAGGTGGGGCGTCACATCGGTAGTTCAGCTTTATAGAAGAATGGTTCCTAGAGATTGAGATGGTATAGCAGCTCAGAGTTTTGGGTAAATTTCTGAGTTTCTTATGGATTTGTTGAATCATATCTCTGGGGTGTGTTATCCAGTTTGTGCTTGCGTTCTTCTTCAGCATTTTCTTCTGCTTTAGATCAAAGTTGAGCAGCGGAAGCAGTTTGGAAGTGTATCTGCTTTTCTTTGCCCGGGCAGGAGAAGTGAGTTGTTGTCTTCTGATGTTGAAAAGTTGAGTTTGAGTTCTTGATCTTGGTTGATCTTGAGGAGATCATTTTGTTGAGTTGATTGGTCTAGTCTGTTTCTAGAAGTATCAGTGAAGGTTAAGCTAATCAGTAAGGTTGTAGACAGTCCAGGATCGTCCGAAGAGATTTTGTGGATAAGAAACGAAGGAATTTGGATTCTGAAGTCGGAGATTTAATTTTGGATAAGTTTTCTCCGATCAAAAGTGAGCTATAAGTTTGGGTAAGTCTGAGAAGCTAGCTCTGAAGTGTTTTGGATCTTTTCTGTATCTTGAAGAATGAGTGATTGATCTACAGGATTGAATTGCCAGTTTGGATAACTGGGATTCGTTGAGTTTCACGTATCTCTGAGGGAATACGTATATGATCTATCTCTGGTTGTGGAACCAGCAGTTCTGGAGTTTTGGTTGTTGAGTCAGACTCGTTTGTAGTCTGATATCTTGTCTAGTGTTATAGATATAGTTGTATAGGAGCTTTGTAGCTTCATAGTATTGATTGTTTGGATTCTCTAGAGTGTGTATTCCGGTATATATATACTTGGGGAAACTCGACAAAATTCTATCCAGAATTTGTCTGGATAATTAGATTTGTTTGATTGGTTGTTTTTGGTTGTTAGCATATGTTTGATATATGCTTGTGTTTTTTTTAAATTAAAATTTAATGAGATTATTAAATTACCTTTGTTTTAAATTTCGAGGACGAAGTTCTTTTAAGGAGGAAGGATTGTAATATCCCGGAATTTTTAACAATATCAATTTAATAATCTGTATTAAAAATTAAATTGATATTGATATTCTGTTAATGATTATTCAAATAGATCTAATAATCTTCTTCAATAAATATTTAAATTGGTTATTTTATCTTTTAAAAATAATAAATTGATTTCTATTTATAAATAAATATATGGTTTATGTTTTAAATAGATTAGCTTTGTTTTAATTTTAATAAGTAAAGCATATTTTCTTGTTTTATATTTGTAGTAATTTGGAGAATTTGTTTTATTTAATATTTAAGCTTTTCAAAGTTAAATAAATGATTTTGGTTTAAATTTAATAAGTGCACCATGTTTTAAAATTCTAATATATACATTATAAATTGGAAATCTTGATTTTAATTAGTATTGAGTTTTTAAAACTATTTCATAAATAAATATATGATTTTAAAATTGATAAGAAAAATGTTAAATGTTTAAATTTAATTAGATTGAGTTTTAAATTTAGAATAAATTCAACAAAATGGTTTCATGGCTTAATAAAATGAATATTTTATTGATAAAAATATAATTTCTTGTAAAATGATCTTAATTTAATATTAACCGGATTATAAAAACAATATTGATATTGTATTGTCTTTATAAATAAGTTTTGAATAGGATTTGTAATTTTTATTTCAAATTGAATTTATATTCATAACTTGATTTGAAAATAATTAATTTTTGAATTTATTTTGAATTTAAATTCGAAAGTATAAAATCTTAATTGTTATAATTTTTATATGTATAAGTTTCAATTTGTAAAACATGATTTATTTTTGTTTCATTTATAAATTTATACACATATTTAAATATAAACTAACAACTTAAAATTAAGCTAACACATGCATTACTTTGTAAATTTAAATACTAATTACCTTTAAAAGAAACAAGTATTGCATTCTTTTAACAAGTATTACATCCATTTAACATATGTTTAAAAATTATCATTACAAATTGACAAGTGTTGTAACATTTGTACAAGTGTTAAATTTAGTTTAAAATTTTCTTTTATTTCATTAAATCTGAAAATTACATTTATATAAACTTGCTTCTTCATTCATATTTGTTTTTTTTCATTCCTTAATTAAAAGAAAAGATCAAAAACTCCTCATATCAAAGCCCTTCAAATACATGTACAAATCCAAAGCAAACCTGCATATTAAATTCTTCTTCAAAGTTTAAAATTAGTTTGCAAATTGCAAGTTAAAACCCCTCATCAAAAATCAAATCTGCATTGATTCACCAAAATCTGCATATTCCACTCCTCCTCAAAATCAAATCCACCTTCATCCCAAATTCAAAACATAAGTCTGCAAAATTCAAGTGGAGCTTGCACCGTTTTTCTGTATTCTGTTTAAACGTGGGAATGAAAAGCATTTGCATGCATTTGAGGAATTAGCAACTACATTTACATCTGCATGCAAATAATCTAAAGTCAGGGAAAACATATGCAAATCTGTATATCAATTCAACATGAAGTATAAAGGGTCAAGCCTGCATTTTTATGTCTTCTGCAAATTCAAAGAGGGTCAAAACAGAGGGTCTGCATTTAAATAAGGTGAGTAACTTTTTAACTTTAAATCTTAAAATAGGTTGCATGCTAGTTATTGGAATGGAATAGCTATTTACTTATGTTATAGATTACTGTTGTTATGAATATAAATGATTTATGTTCATACTGTTCTTATCTTCTGTTCTGTTTTGATTTTTTTCAGGCAAAATTTTATTAATTACACTTACCTTTTAATTACTTATCTGTTAAAAAGAAAGATGCAAAGTAAAGTTGTATTATTTTCTTAAATTCATGTTTAATATTTCAAGTAAGTTATAAATATGAGTTTGACTCTGGAAACTGAAGAAACATCATGCATGTTTATTTTTTTCAAACCCAATCAAATTAATATGGTAATTCAGTAATACAAATCAAATATATAAACTGGATGTAACGACCCAGAATTTTTATTAATTATAATTTGAATATTTAATTAATTTTAAATATTAATGAGTGAATTTTTAAGTCGAATAAATTTTATTTTGAATTATTGGATTTAATTGGATTATTAAATCGATAATTTAATATGTTAAATTATGGAAATAATTGAAAATTGAGTTAAATATGATTGTAAATGATTTGTAAAATTTATTTTATCATATTGAAGTTAGAATGATATTTTAGAACTTTTAAAATTGAATTAAAAGTTACTCTGTGAAAATTGAATATTTTAATATTTAATTATCGACTGTAAAATAGTCAATTTTTGAACAGTCTCAGAATTGAACGAAACTAGATCCATTGGATCCGTAATAGTTAGTTATTACCGGATTTTAATTTTCGTGTCAATCGGAGTTATCGTTTGAGCGTGGCAGCTCGAAACGCATCGAATTGTTTTTAATATTATTTTGGCGAGTGAAAATAGCCATTTTTCAAAAAGTCTCAGATTTCGACGAAACCAGTTTCATCGGATCCGTAATGTGATATTATTGTATGGTTTCAAATTTCGTGTCAATTGGATTTACCGTTTGTCCGGTACGAATTAAAACGCCTAGAAATCGATTTAAATCGGTTTAATTTAAATCGATCGTTTGTTGCCATAACTCGCACAGATGATCGAATTAGCTTCCGAAACCTGTTCCATTGTGTCCGGAACGCGGGGTAAACCCTAGGAACGTCAGTTTCGGCGCGTAAATCGGAGTTTGGAAAATCGAAATGAATAGTGTTCGATTTTTCCTATAAATAGACCAACAACCCTCGCAAAAAAAAAAAGAAACCCTAGAAAAATATGGCCAGCCTCCACTAATGGATACACGGCCAGAAACCTCCCAAATTCTTTCTCGTTTATCTCCTCATCCATCGACCTTCATCGAAAACTCTTAACTAGTAAAGTGTAGAGCCCAGAGCGAACCACCTATCCAACGGTGATGATGACGTTTCGAGCAATGGAACGACGGGAAATTGGGTTTGAAGGGCTGGCATACACTCACGTTTTTCTCAAAGTTGGTGGGGCCGAGCTCATAGCGGTCGTGGCCGAAGGTGGAGCATGTGGGAGGCGTTCGAATGAGGGTAGTGTGATGGAGTTTACTCGAGCGAGGAGGTTGCAATATAAAACCCTAGTTAGGGCATGGATGGGTTCTTGCGTGCTGTAACGTAAGGTGGGGGAGAGGAATACGTGTGGGAAGGAGAAGTTAAAAACACGGCCCGATTTGGTCAATGCAGGAATCAACGGCTTAGATGAAGAAGGTTAAAATATAAAAGGAAATGCTGTAATTTATATATATATAAATTCGTAAAACTTCAAAAATGTATATCTTTTTCATACGAGGTCGAAAACGCGCGAAACCAGTTGCGTTGGAATCGTATGGACGAGCACTGCGCGATGAAATTGGTTTGGAGTCGTTTGGAGTTAGTGAGAATTTCGGGTAAAATTAAACGTCCGTTTAATTTTATTCGAAATAAATCGCTAAAACGAAATTGAAATCAAGGTGAGAACTTCTCACTCAATCGAATCAGTTTCGATTTTTATTTCAAATAGTTAGATTTAAAATTGTTGAATGTATGTTTGAATGATGATTGTTATCTATTGATTGTTAAAATAGACATTATACGCCGTTAGTAAGCGGATGTTAGTTATTAAAAACATATACCGCGAATATTTCATAAACAGTGAAATTGGTATTATATATAATATCAATATATATATATTGGCATATGTATATATTGCAGTTGTTGATTTCCCCGCATTTTTTAGCGGATGAGACCCTATTGCGCCGTTATTAAGCGGATAATATTTAATAAAAACATATACCGCGATAATTTCGTACTGGAACGAAATTGGTATTGTGCTAATGTTTTTGGATGCAGGAAAACAGGTTGGAGGGATCCAACTGGATTCCTCAACAGTTTTTATTTGATTTCAGATATTTTGATATTTGATGGATTATCATATTGATATATGATATCGTTGTAGTCGTGATTGACTATTTGGTGTGTAGCATCATTGGACCAAATTTGGAATTTCAAAAGGATTTAAAAGTGATCTTTGAAAATATAAAATATTTTGGAATTGATCCATTTTAAATAAATAAACGTTATACTTTTAAAAAGTTATAAAATTATGGTTTTTGAGAAAACATAGTTAAAAGCTGATTTTTGAGAAATAAGGAATTAATGACTTTATAAAATAGTTTAAATTGGGAAATTTGAAGTTATTGTGAAAAGTTTAAATATAGGATTTATAAAATTTAATTATTTTATAAATCAAAGAAAATGGTGAAATTATAAAGGAATTTAAAGACGTTTTAAAATAGTAATATAAATTGATGTATATTAAGAGATTTATAAATGATATTTATAAATTGAAATATTGACAATTATAAAACGAGTTTTTATAAGTGTTTGAATGAAGTGAAAATGAATTTCATAAATTGAATGAAATTCATAGAATTATAAACGGTGAAGTTATAAATGGAATTTTATAAGCAGTAGGTTTATAAAATTTATTAAGTTGTTAAAATAATGGTTTTGGATAAATAAATGAATCTTATAGGTTATAAGATTTATAATTATGAAGTTTAAAAAAAAAGATTTTGTAAAATAATCGTTTTATAAGTGTTTAACTTATAATGTGAACCTTTGGTATATAATTGAGTTATAAATCGAATAGGTTAATAAAGGAAATTTGTAAAAGGAAGTTGTTATAAATAAATAGAAATGGAATTTATAAACGTTGTTTTATAAATTCACAAACGACTTATTTTGATAAGTAAAATTGTTATAACTTACTTATGGAGTTATATTCACGTTTTTGAATAGTGAATAACATGTTAAAGAAATTGTTTTGAATGTGATGTTTTAAATCGAATTAAAACGATCAACGATGTTTTAAAAAGTGTTGAGATTCGAAACCATAGATGTCAATTATTGTTGAAATAGACGTTTTCGAGAAATAAAAGGAAATGGTGGACTATAACACTGTTGTTATAGTAAATGATTTCCGAAAGGAAAGGTTTTGAATAGTATTGGGATTTATATATCTATTTTAATTTCGAATCCCTATACTAGTGATTTTGGGTTGTCGTAACGATGTTTTACGTAACATTCATTTTGGCCCAAATAAATATGTTAAAGTGAATGATTTTATTAAAAGAATGAAATATATACTTAATTTCGATTTAAGTATATTGAATATTTTCCAAGTGTTGAAAATAAATAGGTTCGTGAATTACTTATTTTTAATAAGTATGGAATCGTTTTCCAATAAATAAGTGAATATTTTGAGAGTTTATCTTTTTGAAGATAAATGGAAAATGAATATTAGAAATCGAATTGAAACGTTTATTCACAGATATTTTGGGAATATAAATTCACTATAGAGTTCATATGTGAAAGTGGAATTTGTATGAAATAAATATTGATTTATTTTTGAAGTATTGAAATTATATATCTTGTAAAGATATTTTGGAAAGTAAATAATTTGGAAAATTATTTGGAATCTGGTGATGTGTGCATTTCCATTGATAGTTCAATAGCCGACTATCAATATTTCCCTTTGAATGGGTATTTGATGTGATTTGTTTGAATTTGAATGCCGCACTTATTTTTGAATAAGCGCTCACTATTCGGGTTAATCGGGAAAGGACCATGGGGTCGTATAACCCATTCCGAATATGTGATACGTCGTTATGAATTGCATTTGAAGATCGGTGTTGAAGACCGGATATTTGCGAGAGCGATAGGATGACCTGTCGATTGACTCTGCACCGAGTTGCTCCGGTATAGAGTTCTCCATATGTGATGGGGAATCCGATCAGGATTGTGGATATCCGGATTGCAAGGACTTCTTTGTAAGTGCCTTCGGTTTTGTTCGATCCCGGAACAGACTTGTATGGATTGTATGTCTGACATTACAATTTGAGATATAAAGCCGATTTCTTTCAAATATATTTCTGTTGGTGGCGGAGAATTTATTCTTTTAGCTTAACACCCTTCTCTGAGACGTACGAGCTCAGAGGTTATGTAGTTGAAGGTTATCAGCAATATATTCCCAATTTGGTAATGTGCCATGCTGAGTGTTGCTGAAATGATCATCGTGCTGATTATTTATGATAGGATCATTTGTTTGATCGTCTATCTTGGTGATCATTTCTATGATCATTTGTTGACCCAAAGCATGGCTTTTGTATAAAGTATGTTTTTGTGGACGAGACTTCGTCGAGCCTCACACCCCGGAAATGGTCAAAACAGGAAAGATGCGGCAAGGTTATGAGGGGTAGCGCCCTTTAGGATATGTGCATTTCCTTCTGGAAAAGGGTGGTATCATGGTATGGAGCCCAGATACTTACTCATGTTGAAACACTTTATTATTATGATTGTGTGAATTGATTAGAGAGCACTCGGATAAAGGTCCCAAAGGACCGGGGGATGGCATATTCGGTCAGTTGTTACTCAGTTAGGGGTAACCCGGCCTTGTGTTGGCAGAGATCCGGTTTGGTTCTCGGGTACGTCCATCCAGAGGCATTCTCATGTGGCAATGGGAAGTTCCTTGGCCTGATCATTCGTTGGAAATCCAAAGAAACAATACGAGACTTGTACGGTTTTAGTTGTATAACCTGCTATGGAATGTGGCGGTAACCTGCTATTGAACATAGTTAGCTATAGTAGGCATAGTTTGAAATGTCTACGCTGGCTAAGATTTATATTCTACTTTCGAAATAAATTTTTCCTACACTATGCACTAGTAATAATATAAAATGTTCTTTTAAATGCGTATCAAGCATCTCTGACTATCATAAGGAGAAATCTCCTCCGATTCTGCGTTTGCATGTGTGTGTGTGCGGGAGGCCTTATGGTAGTCTCATTTTTAAAAGCATTGCGAATTGAATTTAAAAATATTCCTCTATTTTGATTTTTTAAAGATAAATAAACTGTTTTGAGTTCTCACACCAGTCACATGACTGACTCGGAGTTTATTGTTTTCCTTCCTAAACTCTGGGTGCCCACCAATTTCCACACGGGCAGTTAAGAGTTAAGTTTATCAGGATATTCTGGATATTCTGGAGTTGCTGGAGGCAAGCTGGATGGCATGGCGTATTACTAGTATATAGTATTTCCTTTCCGCTGTTTGTGGTTGTATGTTGTTATACACTCTGATGATATGATGTAATGAAATGTAATCACTGATATAGTTCTTTGTTTAAAGATTATTCATTTATTATTATATGTTGTTCCGCTGCGAATTGTGAGATTCTGATGTTGTTCAGTTGTTCTTTCTGTTCTGTTCTATTTTCTATTTTTTGTTCTCTTTTCCCTCTATTTTCCTACCTTTTTTCTCTCTTCTTCTCTCTCTTTCTTTTCTTAAACTCTTTTTAAAACCATAACATTTCGGGTTTCCGGCCTTCGATTTCTCGACAGTCGATAAAGTGAGTGTCGATGTTGAATTTTCGAAAGTCGAAAATTTTCGGGACGTTACATTTGGTATCGGAGCATATGGTTAAGCGACAACCATGGTTCTGTTGGGTGTTACTCATTAGAGATAGAGTCAGTAGTACTCTAGAATGAGTTTGAGTGTAATAATAGCTATGAGAGCGTATTTGTTAGTGAATATGAAATTGTTTTATATTGTGATGATTGGTTTGTTGAGTGGTATATAGATTCTGGTTAATACGAGTAATTAACGTCGTTGATAGGGATCTCTAAACACTTGAATAGAACAATTCGACATAATATTGTTTTAAATTGGGTAAATGCAATAATTTTACCTTGAGTATATTTTTAAATATAAAGGAATAATTTTTCAGAATTATTAAAGTATATAAGTTGATTGTTTGGTTATTGTTTAGTTGTTTGAATAATCTAAGTAAAAGAATAATTGTATAAGTAAAAAGAATTATAAGAATTGAATTATAATTAAAGTGATTTGCAATTGTGAAATATATATATATATATATATATATATATATATATAAGAAGTGAAACTATATGAATATATTTATAAATATGAGTTGAAATAAAAATGAATTTAAAGTTAAATGAAAATTTACTTTAGAATTTGGAAGCTGAATTGATTGATAAATGTGAACTTAAGTTATATAAAGGAAATTCAACTTTTGTAATTGAATTGAATGAATGGATTGAATGTAAATCAATTGAATGTGAATTTAGTTGATATGAAATAATGAATGTAAGTGTAATTCATTAAAATCTAATGTTATTGAAAGTTGAATTGTTGAATAAAAATCAATTAATTAAACCAATTGATAAGCAAAGGAATTTGGTTGTAATTGATATACATTGGTTGTTATATGATTGTTAGTTGATTGTATAAAATTCATTAAGAATTAATGAAATTGAAAGCTAAAGTAATTGAAATTCAATTGGAAGTTAAGTGAATCTTAAATAGAATTGAATTTGATTTGGAAGTGAACCAACTTGAATATGAATTAGTGAATATAAACTAATTAAGAATGAATGTTAGTAAAAACATCCACTATTAATGAGTCAAATGTGATTAAATTGAAAACCCAATTCATTTGAATATTGATGAGAATATAAATGAATATTTAGTTGGTTGATGGTTGAATATATATTGCTATTGAATGCATTGCTATGTGGCATATATAGTTATTATGTTGCTATACGTTGTATATCGATACTATTTGCCTATATGCATGTTCTCATATTGTTTGTTGAGTGTTTAGTAGGTGCGGATCGCGTTTGCTTCGCATTTGGAGCTCGCTTTCGCGCTATATTAGCCGTATATGCTCGCTAATAAAATTATAAGGTACATATCTCGGATTACATACCGTACTTTTATACTTTTTCCCTTCGGGATGCCTCATTAGTTGATGAGATGTATATTTGTGATATATATACTGTCATTTTTTTTTCGGATCGAGCCGCGCAAAGGAGACTATGGCGAATTTTTTCGAAAATTTAAGGCGTTAGAAAAAATTTGAGAAAATTGGAAAATTTTGAAAACCATAACTTTGATTTGGAGTTGAAAGTTAAACAATAGTAGTTGTTTTTGAAAAGATAACTAAGTATGATTTGAAAACTTAGTAAAGTTATTGTAAGAAATTAATTATAAATTTGGGAAAGTTAATAGATTCTGTAACTTTTCTTACTTGTTAATTTCGAGGACGAAATTCTTTTAGGGGGGGAAGATTGTAACGACCCAGAATTTTTATTAATTATAATTTGAATATTTAATTAATTTTAAATATTAATGAGTGAATTTTTAAGTCGAATAAATTTTATTTTGAATTATTGGATTTAATTGGATTATTAAATCGATAATTTAATATGTTAAATTATGGAAATAATTGAAAATTGAGTTAAATATGATTGTAAATGATTTGTAAAATTTATTTTATCATATTGAAGTTAGAATGATATTTTAGAACTTTTAAAATTGAATTAAAAGTTAATCTGTGAAAATTGAATATTTTAATATTTAATTATCGACTGTAAAATAGTCAATTTTTAAACAGTCTCAGAATTGAACGAAACTAGATCCATTGGATCCGTAATAGTTAGTTATTACCGGATTTCAATTTTCGTGTCAATCGGAGTTATCGTTTGAGCGTGGCAGCTCGAAACGCATCGAATTGTTTTTAATATTAATTTGGCGAGTGAAAATAGCCATTTTTCAAAAAGTCTCGGATTTGGACGAAACCAGTTTCATCGGATCCGTGATGTGATATTATTGTATGGTTTCAAATTTCGTGTCAATTGGATTTACCGTTTGTCCGGTACGAATTAAAACGCCTAGAAATCGATTTAAATCGGTTTAATTTAAATCGATCGTTTGTTGCCATAACTCGCACAGATGATCGAATTAGCTTCCGAAACCTGTTCCATTGTGTCCGGAACGCGGGGTAAACCCTAGGAACGTCAGTTTCGGCGCGTAAATCGGAGTTTGGAAAATCGAAATGAATAGTGTTCGATTTTTCCTATAAATAGACCAACAACCCTCACAAAAAAAAAAAAAAGAAACACTAGAAAAATATGGCCAGCCGCCACTAATGGATACACGGCCACCCAAATTCTTTCTCGTTTATCTCCTCATCCATCGACCTTCATCGAAAACTCTTAACTAGTAAAGTGTAGAGCCCAGAGCGAACCACCTATCCAACGGTGATGATGACGTTTCGAGCAATGGAACGACGGGAAATTAGGTTTGAAGGGCCGGCATACACTCACGTTTTTCTCAAAGTTGGTGGGGCCGAGCTCATAGCGGTCGTGGCCGAAGGTGGAGCATGTGGGAGGCGTTCGAATGAGGGTAGTGTGATGGAGTTTACTCGAGCGAGGAGGTTGCAATATAAAACCCTAGTTAGGGCATGGATGGGTTCTTGCGTGCTGTAACGTGAGGTGGGGGAGAGGAATACGCGTGGGAAGGAGAAGTTAAAAACACGGCCTGATTTGGTCAATGCAGGAATCAACGGCTTAGATGAAGAAGGTTAAAATATAAAAGGAAATGTTGTAATTTATATATATATAAATTCGTAAAACTTCAAAAATGTATATCTTTTTCATACGAGGTCAAAAACGCGCGAAACCAGTTGCGTTGGAATCGTATGGACGAGCACTGCGCGATGAAATTGGTTTGGAGTTGTTTGGAGTTAGTGAGAATTTCGGGTAAAATTAAACGTCCGTTTAATTTTATTCGAAATAAATCGCTAAAACGAAATTGAAATCAAGGTGAGAACTTCTCACTCAATCGAATCAGTTTCGATTTTTATTTCAAATGGTTAGATTTAAAATTGTTGAATGTATGTTTGAATGATGATTGTTATCTATTGATTGTTAAAATAGACATTATACGCCGTTAGTAAGCGGATGTTAGTTATTAAAAACATATACCGCGAATATTTCATAAACAGTGAAATTGGTATTATATATAATATCAATATATATATATTGGCATATGTATATATTGCAGTTGTTGATTTCCCCGCATTTTTAGCGGATGAGACCCTATTGCGCCGTTATTAAGCGGATAATATTTAATAAAAACATATACCGCGATAATTTCGTACTGGAACGAAATTGGTATTGTGCTAATGTTTTTGGATGCAGGAAAATAGGTTGGAGGGATCCAACTGGATTCCTCAACAGTTTTTATTTGATTTCAGATATTTTGATATTTGATGGATTATCATATTGATATATGATATCGTTGTAGTCGTGATTGACTATTTGGTGTGTAGCATCATTGGACCAAATTTGGAATTTCAAAAGGATTTAAAAGTGATCTTTGAAAATATAAAATATTTTTGGAATTGATCCATTTTAAATAAATAAACGTTATACTTTTAAAAAGTTATAAAATTATGGTTTTTGAGAAAACATAGTTAAAAGCTGATTTTTGAGAAATAAGGAATTAATGACTTTATAAAATAGTTTAAATTGGGAAATTTGAAGTTATTGTGAAAAGTTTAAATATAGGATTTATAAAATTTAATTATTTTATAAATCAAAGAAAATGGTGATATTATAAAGGAATTTAAAGACGTTTTAAAATAGTAATATAAATTGATGTATATTAAGAGATTTATAAATGATATTTATAAATTGAAATATTGACAATTATAAAACGAGTTTTTATAAGTGTTTGAATGAAGTGAAAATGAATTTCATAAATTGAATGAAATTCATAGAATTATAAACGGTGAAGTTATAAATGGAATTTTATAAGCAGTAGGTTTATAAAATTTATTAAGTTGTTAAAATAATGGTTTTGGATAAATAAATGAATCTTATAGGTTATAAGATTTATAATTATGAAGTTTAAAAAAAAAGATTTTGTAAAATAATCGTTTTATAAGTGTTTAACTTATAATGTGAACCTTTGGTATATAATTGAGTTATAAATCGAATAGGTTAATAAAGGAAATTTGTAAAAGGAAGTTGTTATAAATAAATAGAAATGGAATTTATAAACGTTGTTTTATAAATTCACAAACGACTTATTTTGATAAGTAAAATTTTTATAACTTACTTATGGAGTTATATTCACGTTTTTGAATAGTGAATAACATGTTAAAGAAATTGTTTTGAATGTGATGTTTTAAATCGAATTAAAACAATCAACGATGTTTTAAAAAGTGTTGAGATTCGAAACCATAGATGTCAATTATTGTTGAAATAGACGTTTTCGAGAAATAAAAGGAAATGGTGGACTATAACACTGTTGTTATAGTAAATGATTTCCGAAAGGAAATGTTTTGAATAGTATTGGGATTTATATATCTATTTTAATTTCGAATCTCTATACTAGTGATTTTGGGTTGTCGTAACGATGTTTTACGTAACATTCGTTTTGGCCCAAATAAATATGTTAAAGTGAATGATTTTCTTAAAAGAATGAAATATATACTTAATTTCGATTTAAGTATATTGAATATTTTCCAAGTGTTGAAAATAAATAGGTTCGTGAATTTCTTATTTATAATAAGTATGGAATCGTTTTCCAATAAATAAGTGAATATTTTGAGAGTTTATCTTTTTGAAGATAAATGGAAAATGAATATTAGAAATCGAATTGAAACGTATATTCACAGATATTTTGGGAATATATCACTATAGAGTTCATATGTGAAAGTGGAATTTGTATGAAAATAAATATTGATTTATTTTTGAAGTATTGAAATTATATATCTTGTAAAGATATTTTGGAAAGTAAATAATTTGGAAAATTATTTAGAATCTGGTGATGTGTGCATATCCATTGATAGTTCAATAGCCGACTATCAATATTTCCCTTTGAATGGGTATTTGATGTGATTTGTTTGAATTTGAATGCCGCACTTATTTTTGAATAAGCGCTCAGTATTCGGGTTAACCGGGAAAGGACCATGGGGTCGTATAACCCATTCCGAATACGTGATACGTCGTTATGAATTGCATTTGAAGATCGGTGTTGAAGACCGGATATTTGCGAGAGCGATAGGATGACCTATCGATTGACTCTGCACCGAGTTGCTCTGGTATAGAGTTCTCCATATGTGATGGGGAATCCGATCAGGATTGTGGATATCCGGATTGCAAGGACTTCTTTGTAAGTGCCTTCGGTTTTGTTCGATCCCGGAACAGACTTGTATGGATTGTATGTCTGACATTACAATTTGAGATATAAAGCCGATTTCTTTCAAATATATTTCTGTTGGTGGCGGAGAATTTGTTCTTTTAGCTTAACACCATTCTCTGAGACGTACGAGCTCAGAGGTTATGTAGTTGAAGGTTATCAGCGATATATTCCCAATTTGGTAATGTGACATGCTGAGTGTTTCTTAAATGATCATTGTGTTGATTATTTATGATAGGATCATTTGTTTGATCGTCTATCTTGGTGATCATTTCTATGATCATTTGTTGACCCAAAGCATGGCTTTTGTATAAAGTATGTTTTTGTGGACGAGACTTCGTCGAGCCTCACACCCCGGAAATGGTCAAAACAGGAAAGATGCGGCAAGGTTATGAGGGGTAGCGCCCTTTAGGATATGTGCATTTCCTTCTGGAAAAGGGTGGTATCATGGTATGGAGCCCAGATACTTACTCATGTTGAAACACTTTATTATTATGATTGTGTGAATTGATTAGAGAGCTCTCGGATAAAGGTCCCAAAGGACCGGGGGATGGCATATTCGGTCAGTTGTTACTCAGTTAGGGGTAACCCGGCCTTGTGTTGGCAGAGATCCGGTTTGGTTCTCGGGGATGTCCATCCAGAGGCATTCTCATGTGGCAATGGGAAGTTCCTTGGCCTGATCATTCGTTGGAAATCCAAAGAAACAATACGAGACTTGTGACGCCCCACCTCTATACCCACGCTAGCCAAGAACACTCCGGAGTAGTGCTGTCAACTAGCACGGAGAATAAGGCTGTTGAGGAGCGACCATCCATGTAATTGCTTATCACACGGTGGCTATAAATAATCTTCGGAAACAAACATAGAAATAATCATATCACAAATCAGTCACAGATATCCATATCACAAAGGCGGAAGAAGATATGAATATATAACTAACACATGAAAGTGTACATCAGAGTAGTGGTCAATAAGATCCACGATAATACAAAAGAATAGCAACACGTGCTATACAAAAGAATACAACTTTGAGTCTATATCTCAAGTGTATACAACAAAAACTGCTAATCTAAACAGTTAGCCAAAAGTCAGAGTGATGAATCCTTGGGAAGAAGTCAAGCAGAAGCACCTGTAACATCTCGGTCTGACCCGAGTATTATTTAAGAAAATAATAAACGGATCAGTCTAGCTATAAATATCAGATGACATGATATAACATAAAAGATATGGCATAAACATAAACATCCATAACGACATACCACTATAAGTATGTAAATAATGATCAACAGAAGATCAATCAATAAGAGATAATCAATATCACAAGAATCTTCTCAAAGATTCGAAGAGGGCATCATACCCTAAACTTGTACTCATAACAAGTCAATGACATAAATTCCAGAAATCAACACGAGAAATCCAGAAATCATAAAAAGGGAAAGAGGCCTATCACATGACGGTCCGAAGACCAAGGGGAGCTACCCCGCATGTGTGAATGGAATCACACAGATTGAGGTCAAGACTAACCAAAAAGCAGAAAGGTATGTGTGAATGGAATCACACAAGTGGTGTCTAGTCTAACCTTGCAATGAAAGAGACATCGCGCAATTGCTAGTCTAATTCATAAAGCGATCATCAAGATCAACGAGAAGTGTCAATTACACTAAGCTAGTAAATATAGAAGTTTAGCTTCATGTCCCATAACCACTTGCTTAACTTAAATATTTACGAACAAACTGTAAATCTTCACTAATAAAATTGTCACAAGAGGTTCAATCGAACAAGTCCAAGAATTAACCGACGAAGTGAACGCAAGCGTTTCATACCACTTGTTTTACTAAGTCGTTTAATTAGATTTCTCATCCGAGTGTGGTAAAGGCTTGTATATACTAATAGATTGGAAAACGGTTTAAGAAAAGAGCTTTGTTATTAAAAATAGAGTTGAAATTGTTTGTTAAAAGAGTTTTGATATTTACTACTAGTATTGAAACCTTTGTATTATAAAGTGACAAAACACATAAGCAAGTGTAGAAACAATCAGTCACAAAGATCGCATACGGAGATGCGAATAAAATCCAAGGAAATCAGCTCAATGTTTTTCAGATAAGATCCCCTACGGAGGGGGGGTCCGGGGGGGTGGCAACCCCCCAAGGTGGGGGTGCGGGGGCAACGCCACCGCTTACGGGGTTCGACCTGCCCGGTCAGGTCGCGGGGGTCCAGGGGGCAGCGCCCCCGGCGGGGTGCGGGGCAGCGCCCCGTCCAAAACGGTACGACTTAGTGAAGACAAAATGAGGTCTAACGACCTAAGAGGGATAGGGTCGAGCGACCTAATGGTTGCGACCTAGGGGTCTAAGGGGCACGACCTAGTGGTCCAGCGACCTAAAGGGTAAAGGTCATGCGACCTAAAATGGGTTCGCGACCTAACACTCAAACGACCTAAAGAAATTAAGGAGCCGAGCGACCTATAAGAAGCAGCGACCTAAGTAGAAACGAGGCCCAACGACCTAGGGGTTAGATCATGCGAGTTAAGAAGGTCAGCGACCTAACAGAGACACGCGACCTAATAAAGGAACGCGACCTAAAGGCACGCGACCTAGCGACTTAAGAGGCGAGCGACCTAAGTGTTACGACCTAAGAGTCGAACGACTTAGCGTGGAAGCGGCCTAAAAGCCAAACGACCCAACGACCTAAGGTCATACGACCTAGCGACCTAAAGCCATACGACCTAACGACCTAAGGTCATACGACCTAGCGACCTAAAGCCATACGACCTAACGACCTAAGGTCATACGACCTAGCGACCTAAAGCCATACGACCTAGCGACCTAAGGTCCATACGACCTACGACCTAAGGTCCATACGACCTACGACCTAAGGTCCAAACGACCTAACTCCGAAGACGTTAGAAATGGCCAGGACGATCTACGACCTAAGGTCCATACGACCTACGACCTAAGGCTCAACGACCTAATTCCGAGGCTAACGACCTAACGCTGCAGGGGGAATTTAAGGCCAGAAACGACTTACGACCTAAACCCCATACGACCTAACGTGAAACGACCTAACTCCGAAGTGAAGATTCAAGGCAGTGCGACCTAGCGCGATAACACGCGAACGACCTAAGGGTTAGGTCGCGAGCGACCTAACTCCGAACACACGAAAATGGCCAGAACGACCTAAGTGCAGAAAATTCACCAAAACGCTAAAAATTGGAGTTTTACGCCAATCCAATCCAAACCAAATGCAAATGTGCATGCAAAAGTGATAGGGAATCATTCCCAACAGTCCAATATAGTTATAGACTAGATTTGTGAGATAAAAATCTCACCTTTGCACTAAAGTTTATGAAGATGAAGCTTGAAAGCAAGGAGAAGCAATCCAAAGCTTGAATCCAATATCTTCTACTTGAATTTGGAGTTGAATGTTGGATTTGCAATTGAATTTATGCTTGGAGTTTTAATTTCCCATTCCCTCCACCATTAATGCCAAAGCTTGATTAGTTAGGAAATTTATGAAGAGTGAGGAGAAGAGGGTTGGAACTTGGGCTTAATAGGCTAAACTAACCCAAAGTCCAAAGCGGGTAAAGTTAGTGAAATTTCACTAACTCCAAACCTATCGATGTTTATACTTAAAAAGTTGTAAACGACATTTCGAACTCAATGGAAGTGGTCTCGAGTCCTAATTTGACCGTTTGCAAAAAGTAGCTTTTCGGACCAAAATCCGATTAACGAGTTAATATTTAAATAAAATATTTAAATACAAACTCGATAAATATGCGGGTTGTTACAAGACTTGTACGGTTTTAGTTGTATAACCTGCTATGGAATGTGGCGGTAACCTGCTATTGAACATAGTTAGCTATAGTAGGCATAGTTCGAAATGTCTATGCTGGCTAAGATTTATATTCTACTTTCGAAATAAATTTTTCCTACACTATGCACTAGTAATAATATAAAATGTTCTTTTAAATGCGTATCAAGCATCTTTGACTATCATAAGGAGAAATCTCCTCCGATTCTGCGTTTGCATGTGTGTGTGTGCGGGAGGCCTTATGGTAGTCTCATTTTTAAAAGCATTGCGAATTGAATTTAAAAATATTCCTCTATTTTTATTTTTTAAAGATAAATAAACTGTTTTGAGTTCTCACACCAGTCACATGACTGACTCGGAGTTTATTGTTTTCCTTCCTAAACTCTGGGTGCCCACCAATTTCCACACGGGCAGTTAAGAGTTAGGTTTATCAGGATATTCTGGAGTTGCTGGAGGCAAGCTGGATGGCATGGCGTATTACTAGTATATAGTATTTCCTTTCCGCTGTTTGTGGTTGTATGTTGTTATACACTCTGATGATATGATGTAATGAAATGTAATCACTGATATAGTTCTTTGTTTAAAGATTATTCATTTATTATTATATGTTGTTCCGCTGCGAATTGTGAGATTCTGATGTTGTTCAGTTGTTCTTTCTGTTCTGTTCTATTTTCTATTTTCTGTTCTCTTTTCCCTCTATTTTCCTACCTTTTTTCTCTCTTCTTCTCTCTCTTTCTTTTCTTAAACTCTTTTTAAAACAATAACATTTCGGGTTTCCGGCCTTCGATTTCTCGGCAGTCGATAAAGTGAGTGTCGATGTTGAATTTTCGAAAGTCGAAAATTTTCGGGACGTTACACTGGAACTTGAGTTTTAAATCAAGTATCAGGATTTTTAGGTGTATGATTCAGTAGCAAATTGTTCATGAACTAAAAATTGATTTTGAGCAAGTTCATGTAATCTGTAATTTGAGGAAACTCAAAATTCTTCTGAGTTATAGAGGAAGGATCATAGATCCTTAGAAAAATCAGAAATGAGAATATAAATTGTTAAATTGGTTGCAGTTTGTAAATTTTTGTTTAAACCCTAGTTTTGAATGGGTTTAAGCATTGAGACAGTGTGAGGTGTAGGATGGATCAAGTGTTTTGATTTTTGGGGATTGTGTAGTTGGAGTGTGAGGGAGTTCGAGACCGAAGGGGTGGAGTGTCAGATGGTCGGGGAGGCGTAAATTCGCCGTTGACAGGTTTGTAGCAGAAACCTGTTTGAAGTTTCCAGGTTTAGGAATGGGGAACTAAATTTTGAATTCTTGATTTATTTGTACGATCTGGTGATGAAGTTAGGACTTTGATGGATCTCTGGTTGTGGTTTGATTGTCTCTGATGATCAGAGAGGGCGAGGATCGCCGTGCATATGCACGGCAATGTGTTTTCTGGTGAACTGTTTGTGGGTTAGCCTGTGTTTGGTTTGCTCGAGTAGATATAGTGAGTTGCCCGAAGCAGTAGCGTGTTTGGCTCGGAAAAGATGTGTGGTAGACTCGAAGTAAATTGGGTTTTCTCGGGTTACTGTAATTTACAGGTTTCAGAAGAAACTGTGTTTTTAAATCTGGGTTTTTAAATATTTTAAAATATGTAGCTTAGGTTTAAAGTAAAGTTTAAGTTTAAATTCAAATTCAAGTTGAATTTCTGATTTAAATTCAAATTCCAGTTTTTAAATAAAAATAAAAGTTTAAAAATTTAACTTAATTAACTATTTCATGTTGGTAAAATAGTTTAAACTTTTAATAATGAGTTTTTTTTAAATATAAGTAAGATTTGAAAATTTATTTAAAATTTGGAAATCTAAATTTAAAAGTGAACTTCAGTTTTTAATTTAAAAGAAGATTTAAATTGGAAAGTTTTAAAATAAGAATGAATTGAAATTTCTAAATTTTGAAATGAATTTAATTTTAAAAATTTTCATAGCACTTGTTTGATTTGCAATTTAATTTTTTTTTAAATTATTTAAACTTTGATAAGTTTTAAAATTATTCTATTTTAAAACTTGTATTTTAAAATTAAAATTTAAAAGTAGTTCAAAAAGTACTTTGTTTCAATTAAATTGTTTTAAACATAATTAAGTTATGTTTTATCTTGAAATTTAATTAAGATTAATATTTCAGAATTAATTTAATTAATAAGGTAATTAAGATTAATTAATTAATTTAATTAATTAATTGAATTTGGAATTAATAAGGATTAATCAATTTATAATTAAGATCATTAATTAAATCATTAATTAATGATGAATGAATTATTAATTATGTAATTAAGTTTTAAATCAAGGTTAATTAATTTAATAATTAACTTTAATGATTAAAGATAATTTAATTTGTAATTAATTTAAGTTAATTACTTTATAAAATAACTAGAGAATGGTTGATGAAGGTCATTAACCAGGATTATTTAACAATTAATTAATATGGTTAATTTTTTTTATAATTAATTAGATTAATTAATTTAATAATAATCAATTATGAATGGTTTGAGTATAATTACTTAGTAAAGTAATTAAGAAATTAATTACTTAATGTAATTAATTTAGTTAAATATGATTGTTATTTTAATTAATTTAGTTTAATTAATTTTAAACACTTTGGTTAAGGATAATTAATGTATGTGATTAATGGATTGGAAATCTCTTAGTTAAGTAATTGATTAATAATTACAGAATGTAATTTAATGAAGATGTTAAGAATGAAGTAATTTGGATTAAATTACTTATTAATTAATCAAGGGATTAATTAAGAAATTAATTAAGGATAATTACTTTGGTTTAAATAAAGTAACTAAGTTAGTTAATTACTAAATGTAATTAATCTGTGATGATGATTAATAATTATAAGTTAATTACTTAAGGTAATTAATAAAAGGGGATCATTAATTATTATAATTAATGAAGTAATTAAAGTTGATTAATTATGATTAGTTAATAAATAATAGGTAATTAAAGGTAATTAATTAATGTAATTAATTAAGAATTAATGTAATTAATTATGATTAATTGAAGTAATTAAAAGTTAATTACTGTTTAGTTGAGAATAATTAATTTTGTGAAATTAATTGAGGATAATTACATGAATGTAATTAAGGGTAATTAATCAAGGGTGATTAACTAAGGTAATTAATAATGAATGATTTATTGATTGTGATCAATTAAATGATTGAGTAAGCAAAATTTATATTGATGAAGTAATTAATTTAATTTATTTTAAATTAATTAAAGATGGAGTAATTAATTTAATTCATTTTAAATTAACTAGAGTTAGAGATAGTTAATTTAATTCATTTTAAATTAATTATATGGTGATGAATAAATCATTGCTTATGTATGAATGGATGTCATTGATTGTCTTGGATGTTTTGTGATCTCAGTAATGAGATAAGTATGGTTGTGTGATATAAATGTTTGGTTTGCATTGTGATGATAACTTAGATTATCAATTGGGGTGTTGATATATGGATTATCTATTTGATATTGATTATGTGGATTACCTGTTATTTGATATGTTAATTATCAATTGTGATTTATGAATTATCTATCTGTGTGTATATAGATACTGTATTGAATTGTTTTAAAAACTTTAAAACAACTTGGACCTTAAAACACGCTTTGGATTTCGATGAGACCGGGATCGGGTTTCCATATTTGGATATCCGAAAACCACATCAATTCTAAATAACGTTAGGTCGTGAATCAAAGTGGAGCTTTGTGAAGACTCGAGGTTTAAGGACTATGAGTCAGTATAACTCTGTGGGTGATTCCATGATGAGTATGACGGAATTAGTTCTTATAGATTCGAGATGGTGGTTCAGAGTGTATGGGTTATTGTCGTTAACTCTGAGGGTGATTCGAAAAATGAGTGTAACGAGATAATGCCTTCGGTTTCGTTCGAACCCGGAACGAACTTGTATGGATTGAATGCTTTCTGAACATCGTCAGGTGGACGATGAGCATTCTAAGTGATATGTCCTATAAAGGTAATCATAGCCTCAAGCCTCATCAACCGGGAATGGCTAAAACAGGGGAGGTGTAGTAAGGCTTCGTGGGTCGCTCCCACTAGAGAGCGAGATTTACCCCTGTCTAGAAGTCCCTTTATATTCGGCTGTGTGGGTGGTTGCTAGCTACAACCACGGGGTTGTCTTGTTCGGAACTGTTCAGTAAGGAATGGGTCCGGCTTTGTGTTGCAGGGGAGCGGGTGTACTCCTCGGTACGTTGATCTAGGCCACGTACTGTGACGGGCGGTACCCCAGTAGCTCTGCCATTGTATGGAATCCAAAATCCAATAAGTGCCAACGATTTTGATTGTATACCTGTGTAGCTGGAATTTAATCAATGTAACAATTTCGGCTATTTCTTATTTATTTGAAAACCCTAGACACTATTATAATATCACCGGATTTCCTATCAAACGTTTTGGTTAGCGTAAGGTAAAAACTTTTCCATGTTTATGTGTGGGATGTCTTACGTGATACCTTTCTTTTCAAAAGGTTTTTAAAAGTTAAGCAACTTTAACCTGTTACTCACACCAGACCCATGTCTGACCCGGAGTTTATTTTTGTTTTTCATAAACTCTTGGGTACTCAAATTTTTACGAGTAGTCAAGGGATTCAGGTTAGGATTCTGGTTAGCTTTGATGAAATTGTGGAGGAGCAATGGAGCAGGAGGCTTCTGCGTGTAGATATATATAGTATTCCACTGTGTAGTTTTCTCTGAGTAGTTCTCTTGTATTGTATTGAGTTGTATAACTAGACAGGTGTTTATAACTGTCGAGTATGTGCTGTATATCTGTGTAACTCTGATAATGGTTGTAAACTATGTAATATTTATGTTATTAATAAAGTTTATTCGTTCCGCTGTTAGATTCTGATGATGTTTCTTTCTTCTCTTCTTTCTATTCTCTTTTCTATCCCTTTCTTTCTAAAAATGATGCGATTTTATGTGGTAAGAAAGTCGGGTCGTTTCAAAAATTATGTAAAATAAAGTGCAGAATTAGTTCATATGGACTAAAAATAATTAATGTTTGGAAATTAAATTTATTGATTGAAAATGAATTTGTGAATAAAAATTAATAAGTGAGTAGCTTATAAAAATTTAAAAAGGAAATAAATAAGCCGAAATAAAAGTATTGGTATTCTGGAAATGAAATTAAAAGAATCCAATTCAAGCATAAATTGAACGACCTTATTACTAATAAATTCAATAATGAATTGTTAATGTGAATTAAAATTTAAAAATGGATAAAAGAATAAACTAATCGAATAAATTAGTAAAATGGTTGGGATTTGATCAAAGGAAAATCTGATTATAGATTTAAATGGAAGTTAGTAGAATAAAATAAACTTAAGTTATTGGGTGGAATAGCTTAAAGAAAATAAATAACTTGAGTAAATTGTGTGATGGTTATTTAATAAATTGGGTATCGAGTTTAATAAAATGGTTTGGAATCAAACCTTTTGGATATGAAAGAAAATGCAATGAAAAGATTGTGAATAAATTAAAATGGGATGGAATCAAGTGTAACTTGAGTTGGAATCAATTTAAATGGTTATAAAGCTTAAGCAATCATTTATTCACATTAATATTGTCGAATTGCATAAGAAAATGGATCGTTCGATGTAAACGGGATTAGATAAAACTCTATGGGTTATTAGAAGTGAAAAAGGATGATTTTGAAATCAATTGGAATGAATATGAGTTTGTTTTGCTTAAATGAATTAAATATAAGCGAGCAAGTTGTAAAACACTTAAATTGATTGAAATGGTTTAAGCATTGGTTGTAAGCAATTGTAATAAATGTCAGAACCTTATATGTGCTTATGGAAATTATATAACATGCATTATATGAGAAATTCATGTGTTAACAATTGAAAGTAAGTGAAATGTTAATAAATTGCATATATTTGGTACTTATATGTTTGAATTGAGCACATACAGGTACCGGGAAGCCGTTTGGCTGGATTTGATCGTGAAAAAGCTAAATAATAAGCCGCTTGCTTAAAAATGCTAATAAAGGTATGCCTACGCAATAAAAATAGGAAATATGAACTGTTTTTGTTTTTCCGACCGGGTGGGTCGATGTATATATATTTATATCTCTTGTCAAATTGAAAAAGCTCCTCCGTACGAAGGAGACTGCCAAAATTTTCTGAAAATTTTAGGAAACTTTTAGTTAGCAACAAAAAGATTTCAGATTGGAAATTGAAGTAAATTAGTGAATGAAACTAATTTAAAATAATGATATGAATCAGTATAAATGGAAGATAAAATTCAATATTCAGAGTTGAAGATAAATTGAATTCGTACGAAAATGGGAGAACCAATTTGAATAAAAGTAGATATAAACTAAAGTTGCGAAGGAAAATAAATATAAGAAGCGTACAAAATACTTATATTGAACTTAAGAAAGAAATTGTAAATTTTTTAAGTAATATGGGTGTCGGGAAAATACATTGAATAAGCATTTGAGTGAAGACTTAATAAAAATATATGTACATCATACGGCTTGAATGAATAGATATTGACATTTTGTAAGAAAGTCAATAAAATGTTTTGAAAAGTTGTGATTGGATATTATTGCTAAGTAGGATATGCAGATATTATGAAGGGAAAGGGAAATTGATTTTGATTTCAGAAGATAAATTTGAATTGCTCGAAAAAAGGGTATGTGTTTAAATTTCTGTATGAAATTTGATTCGGTTTTTGATCTAGCCACTTGGCTTTTGTTTTCTTTTGAAATCTGGGGGCCCGTAGAGGCATTTTGTAGTTGTACCGAGTTAGCCGCGCAAAGGAGGCGCTGGCGAAATTTTTTGGAAATTTAGGGAGTTAGAAAATTTTAGAGAAAATTTTGATAATTCAAAATTTGGTTTTAAATTGAAACTTGAATGATTGAGCAAATAGTATTGTTTGCAGATTATGGGAGAGTTTGGGAAGTTAGTAAGAATAGTAATAGGTCTTCTATAAAAAGATAGTTGGTAGGATGTTGAATAGTTGGTTCTAGGAAAAAAGTAAACGGGTATTGGACCATTCTTCCTAACTAGTAATTTCGGGGACGAAATTCTTTTAAGAGGGGAGGAATGTGACGACCCGGAATTTTTGAATGTTTGAAATCTGAATATTTAATTGACTTTAAATATTTAAAAGTTAATTTTTAACTTGAATTCAAATATCACCCTTGGGTAATTTAATTATTAAATTAAATAATTTGATGTTGGGTAAAATGTTGAATATTGAGTTTTAAGCCTGTTAAAAATAATTTTAAGGGTTTGTAAAATTTATATTGATAGTACAAAAGATAATCAAAGTGTTAGAATTGAGTTTAACCGTGATTTGTTCAGTTTTAATAATATATCATTTAAATTGAATTTAAAAATAGCTTTCTGAGGCACAGTCTCGGAATTCGAAGAAACCAGTTCCATTGGATCCGTAATATTGTATTATTGTCAGATTTCAATTTTCGTAGTGTTTGGATTGATCGTTTGGCCGTACGCTAAGTAAACGCGCTGATAATTAAATTGAAATTTAATATAATATTTGACCGGTCCAAACTTCACATCACCTTTATTTTTATCCACTTCAAATCACTGTAGCAAGTTGGTTGTAGCACGTTAATGTATCTTCCTGTTCCCTCTGTTCATTCCTTCGAAAATGCGACAGTCTTAAAAAAATATAATAGCAATGTTAAAACATTTCAAGAGAGAGATGTATATTTTTATACGTATGCCTGTAAGCTTCGACCTTTATTTTTTCTTTTCTACCCAGACAAACCTGTTGCCATGGCCGATGTTGAGAAAAAAATCAATAGGAACGATCCTCTATAGATAACAAAGAAATAAAAATAAACGCCGAACGAAACAAGTCGCGAGAGTGGTGAGGTCGAGAGACTTGGTCGTAGTCGTCGAAGGGGGAGGCTCTCGCGAAGGGCGAAGTGGCGACGAGTTAATCGAACACGAGGGAGGGGAGTAACGATCGACGACAGTGGCGTGGGAAGCGCGGCTAGGGGTCGCGTGCGCTCGCGTAGAGGGTGGCGGAGCTAGGGTTTGATCTTTTGATTGATGTATTGCTCGATTTTGGTTTTGGAGTGTCGATCTAGGTTTGTGGGTTGGAAGTGCATGGTCGGCAAGTAATTGGTGGGGTTCGGTCATCCTTTGCAGTGTGCGACATTGCACTGTAACAGGGAGGAGGTGACGCGATTTAGGGTAGGGCTTCGGCCATTGGTTGATGGTGAGGCGCACAGTTCTCGAGGCAGAAATTGGACGAGGCTTTGAAGGCGGTGGCTGACGCTGTGTCACGAAGTAGAGTTCATCGTTCGGGTTAGTGAGATGGCGATCGTCGGTGGAGTTTCGTACAGGGTGGATCTGGGTTCTTGTGTTGCCATGAGGTATGAGGTTGTTTGTTTGTTTTTTTATTTAATATATATATATATATGCAGAAAAATATCTATATACCGAAGAAGGAATTTTACAGTAAAGAAATCACTGTTTTGTATTTACAGAAAGGAAAAGATAATACAAGTATATCCAGAAGAAAATATACATACATGTTTTAATGTATAGGTAAAACAGAAAAATATTTTATATAGATAAGATTTTGAAGGGAAAAAATAAGGATTTTAACATGTTTGAAGAGTTTATATAAAATTAGATTTTTGAAATCTATCATTTATTTTTAAGTATATATATGTAATTTCATAAGAGAAATTTTTAGTTCAAATTAAATTAAATCATTAGTAAATTTAAATTAGTTAAATGGTAATATATTATGTGGTTAATTCGAATGTTAATAAATCATATAAATTGTCTATACAAGGTCAAAAATAATGAAGAACAAGCCGGTTTGGATTGGATTGCAAATTAAAAAGCAAAGTAATCTTACTCTTCTGGATTGCAATTTAAATTTAAATGGTTAAATTTAAATAATTGGTTGAATTGATTTGATGTGCTGTATTATATATAGTAGTATATAGTATATATTGGAGTGATTGATTTCCTGCATTATATAGCAGATGAGACCCTATACGCCGCAAAATAGAGGATGATATTATATTAATCCCATATACCGCGATATTCCACCTCGAAGTGGAATTGGTATTTTATATTGTGCTAATGTCTGTGGATGCAGGGAAACGGGTTGGAGGGATCCAATTGGATTCCTCAACGTTTATTTAAATTATCTAATATTCTCTGTTGTGATTATTTGATTTCTATGACGAATTGTATTGGAATATTGGATGTTATGGTTTGTTTGAATATAGTTTGGTATACTGAGTTATCAAAATATATAAATTGGATTTTTGGAAAGACAATAAAAGAGTGGAGTTTTAAGTAAAATAATTATAGCGAATTTGAATAAATTAAGAATGAATTGAAAAGAAATGAAAGTGATATTAAAATACTAATAAATAATTTCGAGTATGGAAAAAAAGGATTTTGAATAAACAGAAATTGATGAATTGTAAACTTAAGTGATATCATTTAAAGGAGCAAAGAATTATTTTAAAATTCAAAGTTTAAATTTATTTAAAAGGATAAAGAAGTAATTTGGGAAATCTAAAATTGGTATTTTCAGTTAAAAGTATTTTAAATCATAATTAAGGAATAAAATCTGAGGTTAATGGATTTTAGAATAAATGGAGTAAATTGGAAATCAATTTGGGAATTGATTTAAGTGTGAAAAACCAGGATTTTTAAAGGAGAATATGGCTATGAAATTTATAAACTGGGTTTATAAAAGCAAAGTAATATATTAATGGGATGTTTGGAAAAATAAATTCACGATGGGAATTTATTAAAGGAAAGGGAACATTTGTTTAAAAATAAATAATGATTTACTTTTAAAGAATGTGAAGAGAAGTATATTTCCTTGGATAGCCAAGTACGTTTTCAAAATAAATTTTTAAATATAAGATAAAAGTTTTAATGATGTTTTAAAAAGCATGTTTTAGAAAATTTATTATTGCTAAATGTTTAAATTCTAAAGTAAGTATTTTTCAAATCTATTATCGTAGTAATTATTTAAAGGTGACTTAGTATTTTGTTTTAAAGGAAAAAAATCTAGTTTTATATTTTATAAAGTAACCTTATTTTAGGTATTCCTAAAGTATTATTTTTAATTAAGTATTAAAGTACTTTTTTCTAAATTTAAATGTTAAAGCATATTTTACAATAAAGTGTTTTTAAATTATTTTAAAAATCTAAAGTTTTGTGCTTGGTAATTTCAGTGGAAATAGAAAACATTTGGGAAATTTATTCTGTAAAAGGAAGATAGTTTGAAACTGTTTTCAAAAAGTTTTGAAAAGTGGAAATATATCTTACGAAGATATGTTGAGATAAATAAATAATTTAGGAAATTATTTATTTTGTAATGGATGTTTGTGAATGTTAATTGATAGTTAAACCACCGACTATCAATATTGGCCAATGCGCTGATCGTTTCGAAGAGACCGGGATCGAGATTTATTGCTCGAAAACTGCTTCGATCTGGTTAGTACGTTTTCGTGGAAAAAACGAGTTTGGATTCGAAGATGGAGCACTGAAGTGCAAGGGCTAGTCGCTACTAATCCTGAGGGTTATTCCAAAATGGATGTAGTAGGAATAGTGCCTTTGTTTCCGTTCGAACCCGGGACGGACTTGTATGGATTGAATGCTTTCAGAACATCGTCAGGTGGACGATGAGCATTCTAAGTGAAACGTTCTAAAAGGTAACGCATAGCCTCAAGCCTCATCAACCAGGAATGACTGAAAATCATAGGTTATGCAGCAAGGCTAGGTGGGTAGCACCCATTTGAGGGTGAGGTCATCCTCGTCTAGATGTCCCTTTTTATTTCGGCTTAGTGGTGCGGTTGCTGATCACAACCTTGGAGTGATCTTACTTGGGAATATACAGTAAGGGGTAGTCCTGGTCTTGTGTTGCAGGGGGTCGGGAGTGATCCTCGGTATACGGATCTAGACCAGGTACCGTGGCAGGTGGTACCCCTGTGCCTAGTCATTAGTTGGAAATCCATTCTCCCTACACGCCTTTTACGAGTTTTGTTTTTATTACCCACGACTGTGGCTAGTAGCTGGAATTTAATGAATGTAACAATTTCGGCTATTTTAATAAGTATTTGTATATAGACCCTATTATAATATCATAGGATTTTATAAAAAAGTGTTTTAGCTATCGTAAGGTAAAACCCGACATGTTTATTTGTGGCATGGTCTTACGAGATGCTTTTGTTTTCAAAAGAATTTTTGAAACTTTAATAATCAATTTGAGTGTGATTTCTCATGCTGGTATTCTAGACTGACTCGGGTGTTATTTAACTGCAATGCTCGGGTCAGATCGAGTATTATAGGGTACATGATATGATTCTGTGGAGCTCGGGAGACGAGCTGGATGGCGATACGTGCTTCCGTACTTGATTATTGTTCCGCTGTGTATCCAGTAGTATGTTGTTGATGTTGTTGAACTCTGATGGTGTACTCTAATGATGTATGTATAGATAGATATAGTTTTCTTTGTGTAAAGATCATTAAATGTCTATTATATTTTATTCCGCTGCGATGGTAAGATTCTGTTGTTGTTTTCTGTTTTCTCTTCTTCTACCTCTTCTACTTTAACCCAAATGGTTCGTATTTCTGTTCATCTTGAGTTGATTGATGTAGAATAGTGTTGACTCTAGGGGTACGGAACTGCAGGTCGTTACAATTTGTTAGTTGACCTATTTAATAATTTTTAAATTACTATAAGATTTTTTAAAGGGAAATTTGAAAATATTTATGTGAAGATAGATTTTTGAAGTCTATAATTTATTTTATATTTATATAGTTTCAAAAGAAATAAAATAAAATAAGTATTCATGTTTTAAATGTTATTTTAAGATAATGGATTGAGTGATTAATTGTTTAATCTACTTATGTTAATTATTTTATTTACTAAGAAATTATTTAAAGGAAAATTAGTTGAAATTTAAATCATTAGTTTAAATTAAATTTATTAAATAGGGATTAATTGTTTAATTCAAATAGTAATGAATCGTGAATTGTTTATTCAAGGTCAAATTGGGAAAACCAAGGCAATATTGAAATGGATTGCAAACAATAGCAAAGGTGAGTTAATCTCACTCTTCTGGATTTCTATTTAAATTTAAATGGTTAAATTTAAATAATTTGTTGAATGATTGAATTGATTTGATGTGATATATTATATAGTAGTATATATTGGAGTGATTGATTTCCCGCATTATATAGCGGATGAGACCCTACGCACCGCATAATAGCGGATGATATTATATTTAAAACCCATATACCGCGATATTCCACCATGAAGTGGAATTGGTATTGTGCTAACATCTGTGAATGTAGGGAAACAGGTTGTAGGGATCCAACTGGATTCCTCAAAATTATTTAGATTGTTTGATATTCTGTGTTACGAATATTTGATATTCTATGATGAATTATATTGATAATTGGAATATTGAATGCTATGGTTTGCTTGGACATATTTCGGTACACTGAGTTATCAAAATATATAGAATTGGATTTTTGAAAAGAAAATAAAAAAGTGAATTTTTAAGTAAAATAATCATAGAGAATTTGAATAAATTTAAGAATGAACTGGAAAAGAATAAAAGTGATTTTAAAATCCTAATAAATAAATTCCGAGTATGAAAAAAGGGGATTTTGAATAAACAGAGTAATAATGAATTTTAAAAACTTAAGTGATATTATTTTAAAGGAATAAGGAATTTATTTTTCAATTTCAAAGTTTAAATTTATTTAAAAGGATAAAAAGGAATTTTGGAAATCTGAAATTGGTATTTTCAGTTAAAAAGATTTTAAATCATAATTAAGAAATAAAGTCTGAAATTAATGGATTTTCAAATAAATTGAGTAAATAAAGAAATTTATTTCAAAATGGAGTAACTTGGAAATCAATTTGAAAACTGATTTAAGTGTTTGAAATTGGAATTTTAAAGGGGGATGAGACTAAGAAATTTATAAACTGGGTTTATAAAAGTGAAGTAATATATCAGTGGATATTTGGAAGAATAAATTCACGGTAGAATTTACTAAGGAAATGATTAAATTTGTTTAAAAATAAATAGTGATTTATTTTTAAAAGATGTGAAAGAAAAGCTTATTTCCCTAGATAGCCAAGTACGTTTTCAAAGCAAATTTTTAAATATAAGTGAAAAGTTTTAATGTTGTTTTAAAAAGCATGTTTTAGAAAATTTATTATTTCTAAATGTTGAAATTCTAAAGTAAGTATTTTTCAAGTCTATTATCGTAGTAATTTTTTAAATGTGACTTGGTATTTTGTTTTAAAGGAGAAAATCTAGTTTTATATTTTATAAAGGAACCTCATTTTAAATATTCTTAAAGTATATATTTTTAAATAAAGTATTAAGTTTTTATTTTTAATGGTTTTAAAGTGTGTTATATAAAGTGTTTTTAAATTGTTTAAAAAAAAATCTAATGTATTGTACTAGGTGTTTTCAGTGAAAATAAATATTTGGAAAATTTATTCCGTGAGAGGAAGATGGTTTAAAAACTAATTTCAAAAAGGTTTAAAAGTGGAAATATATCTTGCGAAGATATTTTGAGGATAATAAATAATTTGGGAGATTATTTATTGTTTGATGATTGTTTGTGAATGTTAATTGATAGTTAAATAACCGACTATAAATATTGGTCAATGCGCTGATCGTTTCGAAGAGACCGGGATAGGGTTTTATTTCCTGAAAGCCACTTCAATCCGGTTTGTACGTTTTCGTGGAAAAATGAGTTTGGATTCGAAGATGGAGCAGTGAAGTGCAAGGGCTAGTCGCTACTAATCCTGAGAATGATTCCAAAATGGATGTAGTAGGTGTAGTGCCTTCGGTTCCGTTTGAACCGGGAATAGACTCTTATGGATGAATGCTTTCAAAACATCGTCAGGTGGGCGATGAGCATTCTAAGAGATGTGTTCTAAAAAGGTAATGCTTAGCCTCAAGCCTCATCAACCGGGAATGACTGAAAATCAGGGTTATGCAGCAAGGCTAAGTGGGTAGCACCCATTAGGGTGAGGTCATCTCTATCTAGATGTCCCTTTTATTCGGCTTAGTGGTGCGGTTGTTGATCCCAATCGTGGGGTGATCTTAGTCGGGATTATCCAGTAAGTGGTACTACCGGTCTTATATTGCAGGGGATTGGGAGTAATCCTCGGTATGGTGATCTAAGCCACATACTATGACAGGTGGTACCCCAGTGCCTAGTCAGTAGTTGGAAATCCATTCTCCCTACGTGCCTTTTGCGATTTTATTGTATTACCCACGACTGTGGCTAGTAGCTGGGATTTAATTAATGTAACAATTTCAGCTATTTTAATAAGTATTTGTAAATAGACCCAATTATAATATCAGAGGATTTTATAAGAAATATTTTAGCTATCGTAAGGTAAAAACCCGACATGTTTATTTGTGGCGTGGTCTTACGAGATGCTTTTGTTTTCAAAGGATTTTGAAACTTTAATAATCCAATTGAGTGTGGTTTTCTCACTCTGGTATTCCAGACTGACTCCGGTGTTATTTCACTATAATGCTTGGGTCAGACCGAGTATTATAGAATATAGGAATGATGCTGTGGAGCTCAGGAGACGAGCTGAATGGAGATACATACTGCCGTACTTGATTATTATTCCGCTGTGTATTCAGTTTTGAGGATAAGTTTATATGACTGTCCAGTTGTATATTATTGATGTTGTTGAACTTTGATGATGTACTCTAATGTTGTATGTATTAACAGGTATAGTTTTCTTTGTGTAAAGATCTGTTATATCTTTTATATTTTATTCCGCTGCGGTGGTAAGATTCCGTTGTTGTTTCTATTTTCTTCTTCTACCTCTTTCTTCTTTAACCCTAATGGTTCGTATTTCCGTTCATCTTGAGTAGATTTGATGGAGAATTGTGTCGACTTAAGGGGTATGGGTTTGCGGGCTGTTACAGTGGTATTTGGGCTTAGGTTGGTGATAACCTTGGCTCTAGTGGGAATTACTCATAGAATAGAGTCTGTAGTACTCTATAATGAGTTTGAGTGTATTAATAGATATGAGCGCGTATTTGTTAGTGAATATACAAGTTGTTTTTATATTGTGTTGATTTATCGGTTGAGTATTTATGGATTTTGGTCGATGTGTGGGACGCCATGTCATCGATAGGGGTTTCTAAACTCTTAAACAAGATAAACTGACACGGTATTGTTTTAAATAGGGTAAATGAAATAATTTTACCCAAATTATTTTTGTATATAAAGAAAATAATTTTTCGTAAATTATTATAGTTATATATGGATGCTTGGTTGTTAGGACTGATAATATTAAATTATTATCAGTGTCATGTAAAATTGAATAAGATATTGAAATTATAACTAAAGCTAAGGAATAAATTCATATACATAGGAAGTTTGTAAATGAACTGTAAATGTGATTTATAAATTTAAATAAGATTTCGGAATAATATTTGAATAGTAATTGAAAGAATTTAGAACTTGAAATTTTGGGAAAGTTTAATTCCTTTGGGTTGAAAATGATTTTCAAAGAATTTGGGGAGGAATAATAGGAATATTATTCGAAAATATTTTGAATTGGATTTGAAATCGGGTGATACTTGAAATTAAGGATATTTGAAAATGTTTTTCTAAAAGAGATAAAAGCATTGAATTCTTTGGTTCGCTAGAAAATAACTTCGATGATGACGGCAACACCATCGATGTTCATTTTCGAGTTTCCAAGAGAGAAATTGCTACCAAATTGTTTTAAACTGGAATTGCAAAGGTTGGGTTGATTTTAGAAATGCAAAGGATTTTGGATATAATTGATTTCAAATGATTTTTGAAATACTCAAGTGATTATTGAAGGCTCTGGAATTGGTTTAAAATGTTTGAGTGTCTAAGTAATGGCTTTAGCTCTAGAGGTTTAACCGAAAATGTTTATGGATTATAAAAAGATTTAGAAATTTATAAAGTTTGAAAATTTCCTGGTATGGAATTAACTTGTAAAAGTTAATAATTTAAGAGAGTAAGTTGAATTAAATAAACTTAAGCTAAGTCTAATCATATTGTGATTGGATTTGGATTAAAGTTGAAATATAATTGAAATGGAACTGTATCACGTGGTGGATACATTAAATGAAATTAAGTTCTTACTTAATAAAATTTAAATGGATGGTGAAGTCAAAATAATGGTATGAGGTTAGATTTAACTGGAGTTTAGTTAAATAAGATTGAATGGGAATAAATAGATTTCGATGGCTTATAAAAGAATTGAAAACCCAATGAATAAAAATATATACTTGGCTAAATAAAATGTATAATCCCGAGTTAAAAAGTAAAATGTGAACGGGATTGATGGTAAATGGATGAAAGTATGGATATAAATAAGTTGCAACTTATAAAACTTAGAAGTGGAATAAATAAGCCAAAATAAAATTGTTTGAATTTTGAGAAATGAATAAAAATCCAGAAACTTGAATTATAAAATAGGTGGAACTCAAGAAATTAAGCGTAATGATTTTTGGAACGTAAAAATCAAATTAAATAGAAGTGAACTTAAGTTATGGAGATGAAAAAGTTTGAAGAAAGTAAATTAACTTAAATTTAAAAATAATAGAAGCTTGGCTTCGAGTAAGGTTGAAAGCCCATTAAATAAAAGTTTGGGTTAAATTAATTTAGGAAATGGTTATTAATATTTGTTACCCGACATCTTGGCCCGGCTACAAAATGACAGTTGAAGATATTATCGTTAGAGCTAGACAAGATTCCGACCAAGAAGAGCTAGAAAATATACAGGTTTGATGCAGTCGACATGTTTTGGCATTTAGGTACGGTTTGGCAAGAATGGACCAACCAGCTTGAGATTGCCCTATATGGGCCAAGTCACCTCGGCCTTGAGCCCATGTAGAAAGTCCGGCCTATCTTCATCTATAAATAGAGGGGCGGGAGGCAGTGAAAAGGGACCATTTTTGGAGAACACTGGGGAGACACTGCCATTTTTTATACTCTCCTTTTTTGACTCAAACTTGTACTCAAGCGATTTATTTACGGATTGTATCTGTATTCAAGTGATTGAGAAAGCAACAAAGATTAAACTCAAAGTGGATGTAGGCAGTTACGCCGAACCACTATAAATCCGGTGTTCTCATTTTTATTGTTCTTTTGGCATTGAATTACACTATTTTTCTATTTTAATTTATTCTCTTCATTAATCTCTCTACATAACTCTACTCAAGGGTGTTAGTGACCAATTTTGGTGCTAAAATTTTGGTGCTTTCACAGAGAATTGAATTCTCAGCTTGATTGGATCTCATCATCTATTAGTGGATTTCCATATTCGCGAGATAGATCCAGTTGTTTACTAGAAAACTTCCTATTCTATGCAGATTTGGAAAAAATCTAAAGGCAGCTGATAGCCGTAAGTTAATCAAGTGTTCATGTTCATGTGAAAGGATTGGATTCACTAATGTACGCAAGATCTAAGGATTGGACGTTGAAGTTTGCACTCAAGTTGAATGAAGGCCGACCCTCCTCCGAAGGCAATTCAGCCGATCGCCCTCGAAAAGGTGTATGCCGAGTCGCTCCCATTCAAGGCCGAACGCTCTTCCAGGCCGATCCATGCCTCTATGCCGAGCGACATCAGAATGCCGATCCATACCTCTATGTCGAACACCTATGGAATACCGAACGGTATTGTATGCCGAACGACTGGGTTGTGCCGAACAAGAATGAATGGCGAACACCTCTGGAATACGGAATGGTATTGTATGCCGAACGACTCGGTTGTGCTAAACAAGAATGGATGCCGAACACCTCTGTGATGCTGAACGGTATTGTATGCCGAACGACTCGGTTGTGCCGAACAAGAATGAAGGCCGATCCTCCTATGAAGGCAATTTAGTCGATCGCCCTAGAAAAAGTGTATACTGAACGCCCCTAAAAAGGCATATGTCGAACGAGAGTATGCCGAACGAGGTTACACGAGGCGACCCAGATTGGATGCCGAGCGAGGGGAAGCCGGGGAACAAGGTTGTATGCCGATGACATCTGAATGCCGAACAGTGTGGATGCCGAACAGTGTGGATGCCGAACAGTGTGGATGCCAAACAGTGTGGATGCCGAACAACGTGGATGTCGAACAGTGTGCATGCCGAATAGTGTCGAATGCCGAACAATGTCGAATGTCGAACAGTGTGGATGATGAACGGTGTGGAATGCCGAGCAGTGTGAATGTCGAACGTTCCTGAATACTGAACGCTCTCGGATGCCGATAGTCCCTGAATGTCGAGCGCTCTCTAATGCCAAACGCTCCTGAGTGTCGGGCGTTCCTGAATGCCGAATAGTGTGGAATGCCGAACAAATTTGGATGCCGAACAATCTTATATGCCGAGCAACTTTGTCATGCCGAACGACCCTTAATGTCGATCGAAACTTAAGTTACACCGTCTCTTATACGACCCCTATTTTCAAAAAATTATATTTTCGAGTACGACCCTAGCCGCAGCGCAGTGCCTCCACATAGTGAATTCAAAACTCAATTTAATAAAGGAACATTCTATCTACTACTCCCTTACATTCCCTGATCGACCAAAGCATAGAGGATTTAACGACAGCTTCTGAATGACAACAAGGGAACGGACAAACAACCACTACTCAAATGATACTCTTAAAGGGATATCATACCGATCACCCTTGAGGACAATCGACCTCCATATATATTTTGGCAGCTAGTTAGCTGGAGAGCCTCCTATGACCATGGATCGTTTCTATGACAAAAATGAATCTAAACCAAAGTTTGGAAGAGCTGAACCGACTAAGAAAAATAACAATGAAGGCCCGTTGGCTAAGGATGCACCATCCCAGTAGCCAAAACAAGACCTCAAAATTTGACTCATATGCTGTTTGAAAGATTCAATTGACAACCTCTACTTGGAGACTCACGACTCGGAGTGTTACTGGAAACCAACCTCAAGAGAGTACACTAAAGTCTAAAGAAAATCGCGGGAATGTTGTATATTCCTAGATGCTCACTGATCCTAACACGGGCGATTACAAACACCTCCGAAGTGTGATCGAAAAGTCGATCAGGAAAGGAAAGCTTAAATAGTATGTACAAGTCCTGCAGAATGGTGGGCAGCAAACATCTGATGCCTCTTAATAAAGGGATATGATTATCAATTGGACCGACATTCCTTTGAAAGGAGCCAGGGGCAACGTCGAATAGCAAGCACACGATGTTGCTTCACTTATCAATGAGATTTATCCTAATCTTCTTTTCAAAATCTATTTCTATTTTAATTGTTCTATGAACTACGAATAAATTGAACTAAACTACTTTCAAAACGATGCAGGTGACCAGGTACTCAGATTTGGTCGCCAACCAATCCATGCAGACCATGATCGGATGTGGGAAGTTACATCTAGACGAGCATAATTCAATCTCTCATTATCAATCATGTGCCTTTAATTTGGGGCCAAGAACTAGAGATTGAAAAGCTCATCACGATTAGAGCCCAAATACAAAGTCCACATGACTAACCATCCATTCATTGAACTCCACATTTGACTTGGAGACCTGAGCAAGGCTTGGAATGGGTATGGCCCGATCGTCCACTCAAATCAAGTCATAGAAAAAAGTCCGATAAAATACAGATGCCCCTCTTAAAGCTCAGTAACGTCGGGATCTGCCTAGAGTGGACGTGATTTGATCGTCTACACATCAAATCCTACCTTGAACACAAAAGGTTATTCGAAAGCCCGACTTGGAGTAGTAATGATGGACTACCTACTCGTCAACCATCGCTCTTAATACATGGACACGACTGCACCTTAAAACATATGCAACTTACTGTGTCTACTCAATAATCCATTATTCTTGGTTTCTAGAAAGAGATATGAAAAAATTGTGTGAGATTTGACTATCTAACCCAGCATGGATGTGATCCAACCATCTGTCATATATCTCCTTCCTTGACTTGATTAGAAGAGCTATAATCACCAAGAAGACGAGAATCGACCGTCCATTCTTCAAGTTTCATCCTTCATGCTGGGGCCAGAGTCCCATTCTGTGAGCAAACGTGGTCCGATCATTCATTCGACAGCATTAGCCTCGATACGATAAATGAAATACAAATTAAATGAGTGGAAATACGACTGCTCTCGACTTCAATCTCCAAGTCCCTAGAGTGCAGACTGAAGTACTCTAAATCCCCAGAGTGCGGACTAGAGTATAAACGACTCAAAATCTCCAAGTCCCCGGAGTGCGGACTGGAGTACTCTCAGTCCCCAGAGTGCGGACTAGAGCATAAATGACTCAAAATCTCCAAGTCCTCGGAGTGCGGACTGGAGTACTCTCAGTCCCTAGAGTGTGGACTAGAGAATAAATGACTCAAAATCTCCAAGTCCCCGGAGTGCGAACTGGAGTACTCTGGGTCCCCAGAGTGCGGACCAGAGTATAAACGACCAAAATCTCCAAGTCCCCGGAGTGCGGAATGGAGTACTCTGAGTCCCCAGAGTGCGGACCAAAGTATAAACGACTCAAAATCTCCAAGTCCCCGAAGTGCAGAGTGGAGTACTCTAAGTCCCCAAAGTGCGGACCAGAATATAAACGACTCAAAATCTCCAAGTCCTCGGAGTGCGGACTGGAGTACTCTCAGTCCCCAGAGTACAGACCAGAGTGTAAACAACTCAAAATCTCTAAGTCTCCTGAGCGCGGACTGGAGTACTCTAAGTCCTCAGAGTGCGGACTAGAGTATATATGACTCAAATCTCCAAGTCCCCTAAGTGCGGACTTGAGTACTCTCAGTCCCCAGAGTGCGGACTAGAGTATAAACGAATTAAATCTCCAAGTCCCCTGAGTGCGGACTGGAGTACTCTCAGTCCCCAGAGTGTGGACTAGAGTATAAACGACTTAAATCTCCATGTCCCCTGAGTGCGGACTGGAGTTCTCTCAGTCCCTAGAGTGCGGGCTAGAGTATAAACGACTTAAATCTCCAAGTACCCTGAGCGCGGACTGGAGTACTCTCAGTTCCCAGAGTGTGGACTAGAGTATAAAAGGCTTAAAAGCCTCTACGTCCCCTGAGTACGAACTAAAGTACCCGCAGTCCCCAGAATGCGGACCAGAGCATAAACGAATTGACGAAAATCTCTGCACCTCGAACTGCGGACTAAAGTATAAACTGTTCGAAAAATCTCTAAGTCCCCAGAGCATGGACCGAAGGATGAACACAAATTAGGCGCGAGTCAAACGAAGGAAGAATAACACTAAGCCACAAGAATGCAGAGTGGTATATAAATATCAACAAATAGATGAGTGGATTCCGACCACTCTCTATTCCGCAAACTTCGGCCGAAAATCGACAGGAGGATTAGCAACTTGCCAAGGATGGAGCTCGACAATCCAACTAGTGGCCTAGCTAAATCAATGCTAGGAGCAGGGGTACAAATCACTAAAATCTGAATATGACAGCTTACTATAGCTCTAGCTTGGCGTTCTTTATAACTTAAGGCAACGACTACATGGAGGCCTCAATACAGAACTAATCGAAACAACATCCAAAGCTACAAGCAACCGACTATATCATACCTCATATCGAGGGTCAATACCGATCCACATTAAGCATATACGAATGTGACTGGGATGTTCGTTGAAAAAATATAACCTCCAGAGTGTGGAAAGGAGAGTAAACCATGAAGATTTCATCAAAAATTATCCAGCACCCTCCTTCGATCCATTAGGAGGAGTATGAAACTGGATGGGCATGACCCGAATGCATTTGTAGCCAACTTTACCTCGAGATCTGATTACAGAACATGAACCAAAGTGGATGTGGATGACCGTCCAGTGTTCGAATTACGCCCTAAAACTGATGAGGCATCGAAGTATTCCTCTTGGATTGAAAAAACACGATAAAAATCCAAGATAGGCGAGACCTGTCTCCCATCGACTGACTTGATCCCCGATCCAATGGGAAAGATAGTAATGTTAAAGTGGGCATGGCTGACCTTCCTACTTATTGGTATATATGCCCAGACCTAGGGGCATGAGCTATGTTAACACTAAAAATTGAACGCTAACACCCCGGTGTATGTAGAGATTAAGTGAAAGCACCACCCGTGAACATGGGAATTAGAAACAAGTAGGAAAGTCACAGAGAAAACAGTAAAAGACAACAATTTATAGTGGTTCGGCTTCAAGTTAAGCCTACGTCCACTTTAATCCTCTTTATTACTGAATCAATTACAACTTTACAACAATCTTCAATTACAACACTGATCAGACAAACAACTAGAACTCCGATGTAGAAGAATTCTTTGAATCCATGTTGATTGTGTTAGATTTCCTCTTGAAGTTAGTTGAGATTCCTTTCGTGTTTGAAGTGTCGAGTGAGTCAAGAATTCAGCAGAGTATCGGCGTTCCAGGAATGAGCCCGAAAAAATCCCCTTTCAGTTGGAGCTGGTGCCGTATTTATAGGAGAGTTCGACTTTAGGTCGTAGGTCGCGAGCGACCTTGGATAGGTCGTAGGTCGTCCGCGACCTAATGGGAGTCGTCTACGGCTTATACATGTACACTTGATCGTTCTGGAGAAGCTAGCAAGTCATAGGTCATGGCCGACCTAGGTAGGAAGCGGCATAGGAAGCTCTTTTGGTATGTTTGGGTTGCGAGCGACTTAGGTATAGGTCGTAGGTCGTGGGCGACTTAGTAGATACAGTTTACGGCCTAACAGGAACATCCCTTGATCATTCGAACAAGTCATAGATCGTGGGCGACCTAGGGTAGGAACGACATAAGGAAGACAAGTTACCTCGGCTTTTTATAGCTCGCTAGGTCGCTAGGTCGTTAGAGAGCTCCATTCCTGTTAGCTCGCATCTATGTTAACTCGTTCACACTTTAGGTCATTAACCCGTTGTTGGTCCATTAGTCTGTTAGGTCGTAATGCCTTAGCTCGCTGCAAAACTTTATCCCTGTTAGGTCGCTCCTCTTATTAACTCGCTAGGTCGCGTATACCTTTAAGTCGCTAGGTCACCTCAGTCCATAGGTCGTTGGTGCGCTAGGTCGCTCAGTCCATTTAGCGACTTGGTCGTTCAACTTGCCGAGCCGCTTTATGTTAGGTCGCTTACTCCCTTAGGTAGTTAGGTCGCGCCTTCTCATAAGTCGTTAACTCGTTGACTCATAGGTCGCTGGACCATCTACTCCTTTAGGTCGCTGGACCTTTCAATCCTCTAAGTTGCTGAGCTCTGTAGGTCGCTGAAGAGTTGAGTCGCTAGGTCGCTACTTTCTCTAGATCGCAAGGTCGTAGAAAGAAAAGGGTTAACACTTGCCCCTCGAAGTATACGCCTATGAGTTAGGTCGTGTACTTCGAAATCTTTTAACCCGTGCAAGCTTAGATCGTTAAGTCGCGAGCGACTTATGAAGGAGTTAGGTCGCTCGTGTCGATTCGTGTTCCTTTCTCTCCCTTATATAAGCCGTTAGGTCGTTTTCTTCTTTCTTCACCTTATTGTATTCTACTGCCGCCATTACCGTCTTTGAGCTCGAGAATTTTTGAAGCTAATCTTCTTGTTGATTTGATCATCATCTTCTCAATCTCATTACGTAAGTGAACTCGGCCATTGTTCAACCACAACCACCATCAAATTGTGAATCCCCCAGTTTTCGGCCCTATCCCGATCTTGAATGCTGCATTTCACCGTGGATCATGTCACGATTAACCTTTGATCGTTGTCGCTGTGATTCACGAGAGTACAACAGCACATTGGGTTTGTGATGGATCAGAGGCGATTTGCGTTGGTTTTGGGTGATTTGGTGGCATGGAGATACGGTGGATTTGATCGTAGAGGGGTTAACAGGTTATTGGGTTAACGGGTTAGGTGATTTGCCGAGAGGAGAAGAGTTAGCGAGTTAGGGGAGTTAGGTCGTGCTCGACTTAGGAACCTTGAACGACTTAGGGCTTTAGCGGTTCGAGACGTGAATCATAAGACTTAACTCGGCAAACGGCTTAAAGAATCGGCGCGACCTAAGGATCCTTATGACCCAAAAAAGGGGCTGAGCGATTTAACTCATAGCGAACTATACTTTAGGTCGCGTGAGCGACCTAGTCTTTAGGTCGTGTGAACGACTTAGTGAGTAGGTCGTGCGAACGACTTAGGACTTAAACAATTTTTGAGTTGCTTCTTGCGACCTAGACCAATCTCAATCCAATCTGTTAGGTCGTGAGCGACCTAGAACTTAGAGAATTTTTTGACTTGGATTGTGACTTAAGGACTTGAACAAAACTTGAAAGCTTCAGAATTTTGATAGAACTTGACTGTACTTCTAACTTGAACCGCTAGAATGAACTGCTTGAACTTTGAACTGTTTGAACTGTTTGAACTTTGATTGACAACACTTTAACTTGAATTCTTCATTTGAACTGCCAAGATAACTTGCATGACCTTGCTGTACTTTTTAACAGATTATATTCACCTGTAAGCTAACAACCTGTTGAAAACAACATTTGCAGAAAACTAGGGCGAATATACTGCCATTGACAGCCCACATCGAATGACAGATTAGTCGATAAAACACAATCACTTAAAGAAATTATATGAAATGCTGTGAATCAACAAACTCAAGTGAAGTATTAAAGCAATGCTGAATTAATCAACCAAAGCTAATTTGTTTGCTTCAACACTATACTTGAACTTAAAACAACAAGCCCTGAAGCTTTTTAACTGACAACTATTAACTAGTTTAATTTCAGTTATATTTTCTCGTTATTTTATTAGTTCTGCACAACACTTCACACATTTAGGAAACATGCACCTTCACATTTGAATATCCAGTTCCTTGTGTAGAATGTCTTCTCAAGAAGAGATAATCGAGCAATCTGAAGGAGTCTTCCCAATAGCCGACCCATTGGATAATCCTCCAGAAAGAACTCCAACAACCGTGAGTCAGCGGGCATTCAACCAATTACGTATTCAATTTGGGATTGTCGAAGTGGATGCTATACTTCCTAGCCCAAATGATACTGCTGACAGGCCACCTCTCGGTTTTGTCGCCGTCAACCGTCAGATGTTCCTTTGTGGTGCCATTCCTCCTTTCAATGAATTTCTTCATCAACTCCTTTTCCGACTAACCATCTCTCCCTTTCAACTGCATCCCAATGGCTATGCCATCCTGATGGGATTGTGTGTCTTATTCAGGAGGACACTTAACCGTCTTCCGAGCTTCGAAGAAATTTGCTACTTATGCACATTCGCAAAGAATAAAGACCACCCCTCCATTATACTCGTGAGAAGTGCCAGAAATCGTAAACCTATCACCGATCTTTCCGAAAGCGCTCACGGTTTTCTGAATCAATTCTTCTTCATCCGCTGCCCCCTAGGATTTTATGCCATCTGGAGAATAGGAAGTAAGATTGCTCATCCCTATTCTTTCCGTTTCAGCTTTTCAAGATCCGAATTGCTAAGTGCTAACTTCATTATTTTCTTTTACAGCACTTCCTCCTCCCTCTAGAAATCCCAGTCACAAGACGACTTTTGATAGACTAAGTGCCGTGTCGGTTGAAGAAAGAAGTATTAAGTTTTTGCTGAAAGATGAACTTCTGCACCAATACGGGCTTTTGCACCCTTCTCGTTCTACCCAAACTCATGAAGTCCCCGACTCTCCAGTAAAAACATCGGATGCCCCAGTTCCCGTTGGAGAACTTACACCGAAAGAACATACTGTTGAGGCTTCCTTGGTAAAGTGTTCTACTTCAATTGATGTTGCGGGGTCATCCATCAAACATGCACTCGCCCCGGTCATCGAAGAAGAGGAGCCTCCTCAACAACCCGGGAAATCTAGCGATGAAGGAGCTGAGAGAACAAGTCCCGGTAGGCACAGCGGTGATGATTCTTTTGAGGGGTTGAGCGACCTGATGATTACTTCACAGGAGCTTTTTAAAGATGATCCTATCACTGCTAAAGTTACTTCTCCAGCAGTCGAAGCGAAATCCGTTCTGCAAGAAACTCCATCAGCCCAAGAGTTGACACTTGCTGTTAAATCCATCATCACCTCCCAACCCAGGAGTGGTTCGTGATTCGACGCACGTAGTTTGCACGTTACACACACTTAGGACTTTTCAGCACTTATATGCGTTCAACTCTCTTGCTTTCAAGATTTCTGAGTTTATCTTTTCTTCATTTTCAGATTCTCCAATGGGAAGAAGTGGCTCCTACTACGACGATTTCCAGCGTTATGGGAAGCGCGGTGCTTATGATCTTAGGAGGTATCTTCCTGGCTCTTGGGAAACTGACGAAGAAAGAGCTGCGAGGAAGGCTCGTGAAAGGCGCGCCTATGAAGAACGCCACGAAAGACGAGATGAGCGACATGACTCTTCCCAAAGGGAAGATGATTCTCATAAACGGAAATCCCGTGATGATAAAGGGAAAAGCCACATCCCTGAAGATGCGAGTAAAAGGGCCAAACGTGGCGAAAAGCCGGCGTCCGAACTTCCTGAAAGGCCCGTTGCTCCTGTACCTTCTCAATCTCCTGCCCTTACTCGTACTGATATTCAAACAATTATTGGCAGGCCCTCATATCAGGTTGGACAAGGCCCGACCACTCTTCAAAGTCGGTTTCTGCATTGGTGCTTGAAGGGAGTGCGCTTTGACCTTGATTTGGTCCCGATTGACAAGCAGGCTATGCTGCGCTATCTTGATGTCGTCAAACTCGATACTGAGAGAATGTCGGGTTGGAAAAAGCTTGTCGACGAGCTCCAGAGGATAAACGGTGCAAATCTTGAGGCCATGCTAACAATGGAAAACGATAAATGTGAATGGAAGAAAACTCTTGAGCAGCATGACGCGGAAATGAGGAGCATAGCCACTTATAATGAGAAGATTGAAGCAGAAGTTGAAAAGCTTAAGGAAGAGCTCGCCACTTCCTCCACTTCCTACTCCCAGAGAGAGGAAGTGCTTCAAAAACAAGTAAGAGATGCTCATGCGGCGCAGAGAGATGCTGAAGCCAAATTTGGAGCGCAGCAGCAAGCTGTAGAAAACTACAGGGCTGATGTTGATCAACTTCGAGAGAAAACCAAAGCCCAGAACTTGGAGATTGAACTGCTTAAAGCTCGACTTTCTAAAGCTGAAAAGGAGCGTGATGAAGCTGTTGCCGGCAAAGCTGCAGCCGAAGAATCTCGTATGGCAACCAAAGCTAAAGTCAGCTCTACTTTATTCGAGTTTTACATCCACGGTGTTTTGGGGCACGGTAGCCTTAAGTTTTTTAGGGCCGGCATATGAAATCACTTTGGCCAAAGTGTGGGAGGCCATACTTGATATGTTTGGAGGAGCCGGATATGCCGAAGTAGATTTAATGGCGCATTATCTAGATGATGATGCATGTGCCGCTCTTGTCGGGGAAAGGAGCAACTTGCCAAAGAGAGAGCTGAAACGATAGAAGGAGAACATTTAGGAAAGACAATCTCAACCGACCCAGTTCTACCTTCAGTTTCGGCCGATATCGATATTGCTGGCTCCAGTTCCCATTCTCCTTCTCCTGCTAAAGCCGTTATTGAAAGCTCCACCGCCCATACTGGAGATGAGACTCAAGAAAGCGCTGAAGCGCAGGACTTTGAAGTTGACATAGTAAAGTCTACTTCTCCAGGTAACCTCAATGTTGATCTCGCTTAAGTGGACTGCTTGTTCGCTTCGACTGAGTTCGATGAGCTTCTTGCTTATTTCTTAAGTGTTGATGAGCCATTATCCCCTCTTTTTATGAGGAATACTAACTTTAACTTTTCTTCTCCTGTAGAGAAAGCGCCAAGTGTTATTCAGCCTTCTCCTCTTCCGGTTGTTTCCTCTCCGCCACTTCAGATTACTCCTCCTTCCGTTTCTCAACCGGGGTCACAAGAGGAGCAGATAGAAGCTCTTCAAGGCTTGGATGACCCGGTTGCTTCTCAAGAATAGAAAGCCGAGGGGCCTGAAGAAGGTGAAAGAACCCCGGAGCAGACTATTTCGGATGACATAACGCTATCTGCACTTTTCACTCCGGGCAGTGATCCTTCCTCAAGGAAGAAGGGGAAGCATGTAGTTTCAAAGAAAAGGAGAGAAGCTTCTGCTGGCGAAGAAAAAACAGAAGAAAGTCCAAGTGCACCCCTTCCTCTTTCTTCCCCTACTCCCACAAGCCGGCCCCAAAAGTTAATCATCCGGCCAACAAAAGTTAATCTTTCACTCCAGGACTTATGCTTTTCGCCTTGCTTTTTGCTTTTTTGCTTGTATATACAAAGACTTGTGTTGACCAGCGATTGTGAGGGTACCGGTCCTCGCCTTCTTTTGTTTTGAAACCTGCACATGTATAAATTTTTTATAGTATGGAATAAAATGATTCTTTTATTTTTACAAACTTTTGTCTGTATTTGAGACTGCATTTATTCCTTTTTTTTACAAGTTTCTTTATTTTCCCTGTGTGATGTTGCAGTAAACCTATGGTATGTTGCTTGAGCATTGTTTTTATTTTTGCGACTATATTATATTGCCCCCATACCATGGTTTATTGTAATCTCTTTCACATTGGCAGAATTTTGGAGAACAACTCTTCTGTTTCGAGAAGACTTGTGCTCTTTCTTTAGAGAACAACTTTTCCATTTGAAGAAGGTTTGCATCTGTACATTATAGGATAATATTTCCGTTTTAAGGAAATATTTTTCTGATTTAGTAGAATGCGCCTCGTATTGGAGAAGTTCTCTTTTTTTTCGCGAAGTTTTTACACTTCACTTTTGGTGAAAGTCACTTTTATTTTGGCAAGTGAATTTTCCTTGGTGGTACAGTGGGCCTCCGAAAAAGGGCTTTGACCTGCTTGTACCTCTGAAGTGGGCTTTTGTTTGATTGTGCCTCTGGGAAGAGGGCTTTTTGTTTGATTGTGCCTCTGGGAAGAGGGCTTTTTGTTTGATTGTGCCTCTGGGAAGAGGGCTTTTTGTTTGTGCCTCTGGGGAGAGGGCTTTTTTGTTTCTGCCTCTGGGGGGAGGCTTTTATTTTTTCCCTGTCCGCTGGGAAGCGGGCCTCCGAAGAGGGCTTTTCACATTTCGACTCGTGTGAAGTTTTATTTCAGGTCACGGTGAAATGTGTGCCTCTGAGTAGGGCTTTTGCCTGGAAGTTTGGAGTTTCCTTCTCTCGGTTGGATGGATTCACGGGGCGGACACAAGTTACTTGGATTATTTGTTCGCGCAAACGTTCTCAGCTAGTTAACGAGTCTCCTGTGCCACCGGTCAGTCCACAACTTTCTGTCGAGAAAGAGAACTCTCTTTTTCTGGCTAGTCCCATTAAAGGTCTTTTAGCATGTCAACTATGGTGAAATGGGCCCCCAAAGAGGGATTTTCACATTCCAGTACTTGTGAAGTTTTATTTCAAATCTCGGTGGAATGCGTGCCTCCGAGTAGGGCTGTTGCCTGGAAGTTTAGAGTTTCCTTCTCACGGTTGGATGGATTCACGGGGCGGACACAGGTTATTTGGATTGTTTGTTTGCACAACGTTCTCAGCTAGTTAATGAGTGTCCTGTGCCACCGATCAGTCCACAACTTTCTATCGAGAAGGAGAACTCTCTTTTTCTGGCACGTCCCATTGGAGGTCTATATCCTCCGAAGAGTTGTGCCTCCGAAGAGGGCTTGTGCCTCCGAGGAGGTCTTTTGTTGTTTGCTGCCTGCTCGCCCATGTCTTTTCGCCATTTTCTCATATCAGTGGTTTCCTGTTATCATTTCCAAGCGCACATTCCTTTCTTTTGCAAGTAGCTTATTCTATCCAAAGAAGTGTACTTCATTGTTAAACGAGTTCGCAGGGATAGACACAGGCTAATTAATCGAATGTTTGTTTGCACAAACGATCACAATTAGTTAGGAAGGGTCTACCTCTGGCGGAACCACTAACTGTTTGCTTGAAGCACTTCTTATATAGGATTTGAATCTGGAATTTTTGTGGCTAGATATTCATTTGTTGAGTGAATTCAAGGATCGCTTGGTCTTATGATGGGTAAGCTTTGTTTTAATAGCCTGCAATATTAAATCGACATTTTAGCAATACAATTGAAGTACTTTATATATCAAAATAAAACAAGCAGTAGAGAACACAAGATTTATAGTGGTTCGGCCAAGAACTGGGCCTACATCCACTTTATAGTTCTTATTATTCACTTGCACTGGCTTTACAATGGCTTTCAATACAAGAACCATACATTCATAATTCTTTTTACAAACTTAAGCAAAGCTTTTAAATAAAATATGGACGCAAATGATTGGTGTTCCAAGCTCTTGGAATTGGATCTCCTTCGACAGCTGTCAGTTTGAAAGTGCCATCAAGAAGTTTTTGGCCTACGACATATGGCCCTTCCTAGTTTGGCGCAAACACTCCTGTTGCTGTCATGACCCTTTTCAAGACTAGATCTCCAATGTCAAAGCTGCATTGGCGAACTTTGGAATTGAAATGCCTGGCAATTATTTGCTGATGGGCTGCAATTCTGAGCTGAGCCTCTTCCCTTTTTCATCAAGGAAGTCAAGTGCTTCATGTTGCAACTCTTCGTTTTCAGCCTGGTTGAAATGAATTCTTCTATGTGAAGGGATTTCTATTTCCACTGGAATCATTGCTTCTGATCCATATGCTAATGAAAATGGAGTGTGCCTGGTTGCAGTTTTGTAGGTAGTTCTATATGCCCATAGTGCTAGTGGAAGCTTATCGACCCAACCACCTTTCGCTTTTTCCAGCCGTTTTTTGATGGTTGATTTGATAATTTTGTTTACTGCTTCCACTTGCCCGTTTTCCTGTGGATGAGCCACTGCTGAGAAGCTTTTCTGGATCTTGAATCACTTGCAAAAATTTTGGAACTCTTCATTTTAGAATTGGGTTCCATTGTCTGTGATTATCTTTTGAGGCACACCATACCTGCAAATGATATTCTTAGTTACAAAGTTTATCATCTTTTTAGAGGTAATAGTAGCTAATGGTTCAGATTCAGCCCATTTAGTAAAATAATCAACAACAACAATAGCATATCTGATTCCGGATTTGGCGGTTGGCAAAGGCCCGATGAGATCTATTCCCAAATAGCAAATGGCTACAGACTGACCATCTGTGTTATCTCGGTGGAAGGTGCTCTTGGGGTTTTGCAAATCTCTGGCATCGGTCACATTTTTGTGCATAGCTTGCAGCACACGATTAATATCTGGCCAAAAATACCCATAATGGAGGATTTTTCTTTGCTAGAGTTTGACCACCTGAATGGTCTCCACACCCTCCTCTGTGTACTTCAGCTAGAATTGTTTTAGCTTCTTCCTTGGTCACACATCGGAGTAATGGCATTGAGAATCCCTGCCTGTACAATCAGCCATCTTGAATTATGTATCTGGAGGCTTTTATTAGCAACTTCTGTCGTTCTTTTGAACTTTCTGGTAGAGAACCGTTGAGCAGATATTCCATTATCGGAGTAATCCATGATTCTTGCCCTTGAGATATAGTCATGATCCAGTCAACATCCATCTCATCAATGCTTGGAGATGACAGGACTTCCACAGGAACTAATCCCAATAATTGAGCTTCACCAGTGCTTGCGTACTTCGCGAGAGAATCTGCCTTCATGTTCTCTTCCCGGGGTATATGACTTATCATATAATGGTCAAGATCATCGAGAAGTTCCCAAGCTCTTGACAAATAAGCAGGCAGATTTCCTCCTTTAGTCTGAAACTTTTTCTTGACTTGACATACAATAAGCTGTGAATCACTGAAGATCTGCAACACTTTGACATTCAACTCTTTAGCAATTCTCAAGCCGGCAATAAGAGCTTCATATTCTGCTTCATTGTTTGTTGAAGGGAATTCCAATCTCAATGCATAGCATAATGACCGCCCTTCAAGGGTTTCAAGCACAACCCCAGCTCCGGAACAATAATCGTTTCTTGCACCATCAACATATAATTTCCATCGAATTGGAGGATTATCAGTCACTTCGTCCTCACTATCTCCTTTATCTGTACATTCTGCGATGAAATCTGCCAAAGCTTGTCCATTGATTGCTCTCCGGGGATGATAAGTGATGTCGTATTGGCTGAGTTCAATATTCCACTTCAGAAGACGACCCGAAGTTTCAGGACGAAACAGGACTTGCTTTAGAGGTTGATCAATGAGGACTTTGATAGGATGAGCTTCGAAATACGGCCTCAACTTTCTTGATGCAATCAGTAGACAATAGGCGAGTTTTCCAATTTTGAATAATTCATCTCTGCTCCGGTGAATCTCTTACTGATATAATAGACCGGGCACTGAATTTTTGCGTCTTCCCGTACCAACGCTGCACTAACAGCATGAGATGAGATTGCCAAATATACGAAAAGATCCTCACCATCGTCGGGCTTAGAAAGTATTGAGGCGTTTCCATATGACGAATCAATTCATCGAAAGCTTTCTAGCATTCAGGAGTCCAGTCAAAATTCTTCCTTCCTTTCTTCAGTGCATCAAAGAATGGAATGCATTTATCAGTAGCTTTGGAAATGAATCGACTCAAGGCATCGACTTTTCCATTAAGACTTTGCAATTCCTTCTTCGTTCTAGGAGCTTTTACTTCTTTTAAGGCAGCAATCTGAGTAGGATTAGCTTCAATGCCCCTAGCGCTCACAATGAAACCCAGAAACTTTCCGGACTCCACCTCAAACGAACATTTCAAAGGATTAAGTTTCATTCCATACTTTCAGAGGATTGCAAACATTTCCGCCAAGTGGTCCATATGGTTTACCGCTTTCTTTGACTTTACCAACATATCGTCAACATAAACATCCATAGTTTTGCCAATCTGTGGTTTGAACATAGCATTGACGAGTCTTTGGTAAGTTGCCCCTGCATTCTTAAGTCCGAAAGGCATGACTCTATAGCAGTAGAGACCAACATCGGTGACGAAGCTTGTATCCTCCTGATCCAGCTCATGCATCATAATCTGGTTGTATCCGGAGTAAGCATCCATGAAAGATAACAATTTGTGCCCCGCTGTTCCATCCACCAACTGATCTATTCTGGGAATGGGAAGCAGTCTTTGGGGCAGGCTTTGTTTAAATCTGAGAAGTCAATGCAAACTCTCCATTTCCCATTAGCTTTCTTAACCAGTACTGGATTTGAAACCCAATTCGGATAAGCAGACTCCCTGATGAAACCATTCTCCATAAGCCGGTCTACCTCTTCTTTCAAAGCTGCTGACCTTTCGGGACCTTGGGTTCTTCTTTTCTGTTTTACCGGTGTAAACTTCGGATCAATGTTCAGAGTATGTACTGCAATTTCCAAGGATATTCGACACATATCAGCATGAGTCCAAGCAAATACGTCCAGATTAGCTTTCAAGAATGTTACCAAGGAATTTTGAACTGTCATGCTGAGCTGCGAAACCACATTTACCACTTTGTTCAGATCTTTCGGGTCAATAGGTACCGGCACCGTTACTTCAACCGGCACCACTCTATTTTCCCCTGCACTAGCTTTTCTGGGATCCATTTCTCTTCGTGCCCTGCTATGCTCGCCAGTGCAGGGTCCACCCTGTAATTGCTACATGGTTGTTTCTTTGATGCGGACTGGGGCTGCCACATCTTTTCCCATCTCTCTCTTCTTTGCTTCACGCAACTCCATTAGATAACATTCTCGCCCAGCATTCTAATCCCCTTTAATAACTCCAACACCATTATCCATGGGAAATTTCATAGTGAGGCACCATGGGGCGAGAATTGCCTTAAAAGCCGTAAGAGTTGGTCAGCCTAGCAAGGCGTTATAGGCAGAAAATTCATCAACAATTACAAAATTCCGTTTCCAAACTACCTTTTTCTGCCCCTCTCCAAGCTCTACGAACAAGTCAATAGTTCCAATGGGCTGCATCGGTTCCCTAGTAAACCCAACAATTTTCTGAGATGACGCTTGAACGTCAGCCATCGGAACTTTCATTTGGTCGAACGTCTTTTTGAAGAGAATATTGCAAGAAGCACCGCAATCTACAAGCACTCTTCTCACAATAGCCAGCCCAATGCCTGCAGAGATGACCAAGGGATCCATGGTTGGAGATTCTATACCCATAGAGTCCCTGGCTCTGAACACAATATCATCGTTAAAAGTTTTCTGCTGCTTCAAAAGTGCAGCATCTTCTAGCACAAAAACATTCTCTTCTGTTGGTGCGTACTTCAAGGCACGGGCATATCTTTCCATCTCGCCCCAGCTTCTGCCTGCTGGGTGAGGACCTCCTGTAATCACATTAATAACAGGCCTTTCTGATTCATGCACAGTATTCCTCTCATCCGAGCCAGATGGATGAGCAGGAAGTTGCTGACCCTTAGTAGACGAAGTTGGGTCATTTCTACTTCTCTTAACATATTGCTGCAACTTGTTCTCTCTCAATAGTTCTTCAATTAAATTTCTCAGATGGCGACATTCGTTGGTATCATGACCGGGTTGATTATGAAATCGACAGAATCTCCCACTTTGAGCAGCTTTTTTGTTAACTCTCATATCAGGCGGTTTAGGATATTCTACCGCATCTTTGGTAGCAAAGAAGATATTCTCCAGAGTGTCAATCAAAGGAGTGAAATTTGAAGATTTTAAGAAGCGAGGTTTCTTCATATCTTTCTGTTTCTTCCCGCCGTTATTTTCCCTCTTTTGACTTCCAGATTCCTTTTTGATAGGGGCAGCAGTATTATCTTTAACCTCTGTCAATGCCACTTTGACTGGTGCCTGAAGGCTTTCCAAGCGCATGAATTCATCAGCTTTCTTATAGAATTTCTCAAGTGAATTCGGTTCTTTCATCTTCATCCACTTCCTAAATTCGCTTGATTTGTTGATTGCCCTCATCAAGTATGTCAAGACCATCTGTGGTTCTGCATTGTCCACTTCAGCCAAAGCTATGTTGAAGCGGTTCAAGAAAGACCTGATAGATTCCCCAGGATTCTGTTCCAAGCTTGACAGAGACGTAATGTCCTTTGCCTTTGAAGCATACAACCTGAATTGCTCTTTAAACTTTCGAGTCAAATCGACGAACTGGTCTATGGATCGGACAGGAAGTTTTGTGAACTAGAGCAGAGCCACTCCTTCCAAGTATACCGGAAAGTACCGGCATTTGATCTCATCATACGCTCTAGCACCAGTCATGTGCCAATCATACTTATACAAGAATTGATTGGGGTCGCTTGTTCCCTTATAAGCCGGGATGGTCAGAGGAACAAACTTCCTTAGGAATTCTGCCTTTAGAATCTTCTCAGTGAATGGAGTTTTGCTCGGAGCGATTCCCCATTCCTTCTCATCTTCATCTCTCTACATGCTTTCTTTCATAATTTGTCGCACCATGCCCGAAATATATTCCTCATCATTAAAGGATCTGCAGGACAGACTTCGGCCATTTTCTCGGATGTTTGTCGGGACAAACATTCGCGGAGAGTTGGCTGTGGTCTCGATCCTCCAGCTTGAGGAGGTGTTTCTTTGGCGGTGCTAGCTGCTCTTTGTGGAATATTCCTTTCCTCAGGATCATGAATATCATCTGCAAGGTTTTCTTCGTTATTCACCGGTTGACGGTTTTCTCCGAGCAATGCATTTATCCTCTCAAGCATTAAAGCATTCTAAGTTTCCATCTGCTGGTATAATCCAGATACCGCAGCATCTAACTCCGCTCATGTAATTCCGGGACTTGGTGCTGCTTGACTTGACGAAGGAGAAGTGGCGGTATATTCATGGACATTACTAGGTCTTGTGGATGCACGCTTTCTTCCAGGAGCCATTATCTCTGATAGACTTCTGGTTTTGAGAGAGACTCTTTCAACAAACTTTTGCAAAGCAATGACGAAGATAGCTTGAGTTGGGTTCTGAGTGAAAGCACCAAAAATGTTAACGCTAAAAATTGAACGCTAACACCCCGGTGTATGTAGAGATTAAGTGAAAGCACCACCCGTGAACACGGGAATTAGAAACGAATAAGAAAGTCACAGAGAAAACAGTAAAAGACAATAATTTTATAGTGGTTCGGCTTCATGTTAAGCCTACGTCCACTTTAATCCTCTTTATTACTGAATCAATTACAACTTTACAACAATCTTCAATTACAATACTGATGAGACAAACAACTAGAACTCCCAAGTAGAAGAATTCTTTGAATCCATGTTGATTGTGTTAGATTTCCTCTTGAAGTTAGTTGAGATGCCTTTCGTGTTTGAAGTGTCGAGTGAGTCGAGAATTCAGCAGAGTATTGGCGTTCTAGGAATGAGCCCGAAAAGATCCCCTTTCAGTTGGAGCTAGTGTTGTATTTATAGGAGAGTTCGGCTTTAGGTCGTGGGTCGCGAGCGACCTTGGATAGGTCGTAGGTCGTCCACGACCTAATGGGAGTCGTCTACGGCTTATACATGGTACACTTGATCGTTCTGGAGAAGTTAGCAAGTCATAGGTCGTGGCCGACCTAGGTAGGAAGTGGCATAGGAAGCTCCTTTGGTATGTTTGGGTTGCGAGCGACTTAGGTATAGGTCGTAGGTCGTGGGCGACTTAGTAGATACGGTTTACGGCCTAACAGGAACATCCCTTGATCATTCGAACAAGTCATAGATCGTGGGTGACCTAGGGTAGGAACGACATAAGGAAGACAAGTTACCTCGGCTTTGTATAGCTCGCTAGGTCGTTAGAGAGCTCCATTCCTGCTAGGTCGCGTCTAAGTTAACTCGTTCACACTTTAGGTCATTAACCCGATGTTGGTCCATTAGTCCGTTAGGTCGTAATGCCTTAGCTCGCTGCAGAACTTTATCCCTGTTAGGTCGCTCCTCTTATTAACTCGCTAGGTCGCGTATACCTTTAAGTCGCTAGGTCACCTCAGTCCATAGGTCGTTGGTGCGCTAGGTCGCTCAGTCCATTTAGCGACTTGGTCGTTCAACTTGCCGAGCCGCTTTATGTTAGGTCGCTTACTCCCTTAGGTAGTTAGGTCGCGCCTTCTCATAAGTCGTTAACTCGTTGACTCATAGGTCGCTGGACCATCTACTCCTTTAGGTCGCTGGACCTTTCAATCCTCTAAGTTGCTGAGCTCTGTAGGTCGCTGATGAGTTGAGTCGCTAGGTCGCTACTTCCTCTAGACCGCAGGTCGTAGAAAGAAGAGGGTTAACTAGCTAGAAGCAACATGAATGTGAACCGACTATTCATCGATCAGCTCTATGTTTTTGAAGTTTAGGTGGGAATATAGACATAGCTAGGATGAGACTCAACCATCCATGCAGAACATTTATCAACCCGAGACTGGGAGCAGATGCATGGTCATCCAAAGACTGGCTGTGATAGCTCAATATTGAAACTTGTATATAATGTTTATAACTACTCAAGGCTACGACCGAAAGAAAGCCTGGGGATAGAATCATTAAATCGATACCTAAGCTAGTGGGAAACTAACTATCACTCCAACCCGAGGCATGCAGATCATGAATGTTGCTCAAATAGGGAAGATGGAACGCATGATGACATAAGATATAATGTTTATGAGTCGAGATGAAGACAAAGTGGACAGCTCCGTCCGCATCCAAAACACTGGCAATTGACAAGTAGTGCCCGAGCCCTGGCTCGGGCAGCATTCTCGGGTCTATAAAGACATACATCCGAGAGATGATGATGGGGGACTTAGAGAAACGAATGCAGCACCGGTTGAGCTGACAATTGACATACTAGTCAGCCGGGATGACCCATCATTGGCCGAGGATCTTACTAATTTCCTTCGAGCGAACCTAGACGTTTTCGCTTGGACACATTCTGATATGTGCGGGATTTCTCCCGCTATTGCGAGTCATATGTTGAACATAGACCCGAAATACGTCCTTTAAAACAAAAAAGGAGAGGCATGGACCCGGAGAGGTCCGCTGCTCTTAGAAAGGAGGTGGACAAATTCAAAGCTAATGGGTTCGTCCGCGACGCCCTCTACCCTGAATGGGTTTCTAACCCTGTGCTTGTGAGGAAAGAAAATAGGAAGTGGAGAACTTATGTTGATTACTCTGATGTGAATAAAGCATGCTCGAAGGATAGTTTCCCTTCACCTAGAATCGACCAGCTCCTCGATTCTATGGCCGGACACGAATTATTGTCTTTTATGGATGCGTATTCAGGATACAATCAGATCCCGATGCACATTCCAAACCAAGAACACACCAGTTTTGTCACAGATGTGGGGCTATATTACTATGTAGTAATGCCTTTTGGATTGAAAAACGCGGGAGCAAGCTATCAACGTTTGGTGAATCGAATACTTAAAGACCAGATTGGTAGAACGATGGAAGTCTATGTGGATGACATGCTCGTGAAGTCACGGTGGTCAAACGAACACATCCCAGACCAAGCAGAGATGTTTGATATACTCAGCATTATGGAATGAAAACAAACCCTTTGAAGTGTTCATTTGGCGTAGCGTCAGGAAAGTTTTTGGGTTTCATTGCGAATACGTGGGGAATCGAAGCTGACCTGAAGAAGATTCAAGCTATCCGAGACATACAAGTGCCCAGAACTATAAATCAGGTACAAAGCTTGAATGGAAAGGTGGCTGCGCTGAGTCGATTCATATCCAGAGCTATAGACAAGTGTATTCCTTTCTTCGATGTGGTAAAGAAAGGAAAGAGGAATTTCGAGTGGACATCTGATTGTGAGGAAGCATTCCAAGCTCTGATAAGGCATTTGGAAAGTCCCCCGGTGCTATCGAAACCAATAGACCATGAAATGTTGTATGTGTGCTTGGCAGTATCTCAGCATGCTATCAGTATGACTTTGGTTCACGAAGAGGACCGAGTTCAAAAGCCATTTTACTATGTTAATAAACGTCTGATGGGGGCAGAAAGAAATCATCCCAAGATCGAGAAATTATCCTATTGCTTGATGATTGCATCACGCAAGCTTCGCCCATATTTTCAGGCACACTCAATCAGTGTTTACACTGATCAACCCTTGCGACAGGTACTCCAACGACCGAAAACTTCTAGAAGGATATTAAAATGGAATTTCGAGTTGAGTTAGTTCGATATTACCTACCTGCCACGATACAGGAGAAAAAACTAGAAGACTTCATTGCTGAATTCACTGTGTCAGACAACTCAAACGACCACAATGTCATACCTCCCGTTTGATGGAAGATGTACACTGATGGGGCATCTAACGACCGTTGTTCGAGGCTGGAATTGTTCTTGAGACTCCTGAAAACCGATCAGTTTGTTATGCTTTGAAGCTTGAATTCCCAGCAACAAGTAACAAAGCCAAGTATGAAGCATTGACTGCTGGCTTGAGACTTATCAAAGAACTGGGAGTAAAATAAGTTGAAATCCTTTGTGACTCGCAACTGGTGGTGTACCAAGTGCGGGGAGACTATCAAGCAAAGGGACAGAGACTTTCCCCGTATCTTGCACAGGTTCAGGAGCTGCTAGCAAATCTGGAATATTACGATATATCGCATGTCCCATGTGAGCAAAACAGAGTAGCCGATGCGCAACAGACGGGATTGTTTCCCGTTGAAACCTTACATGTTCCGAGCATAAATATGATGGAGGTAGATTTCATGTTAGAAACAAAAATCGAGAAGGAATCACGGATGATCCCATTCAAGCAGTACTTGTTACACGGGGTCATGCCCGAAAAAAGGAGCAAAAGATGACAAGTCATTCGCAAGGCTTCGTGCTATGTAATGCAAGATGGGGTAATGTATCGGAGGGGATTCTCGACCCCCTTACTCCGGTGCATTGACCATGATGAGATAGAACGAGTCCTGAAGGAATTTCATGATGGATAGTGCAGTGACCATACTGGAGGGGAGACGTTAGCAAAGAAAATCCTCCGTTATGGATACTATTGGCCGACTGTAAATCGGGATGCCGCAGACTATGTGAGGAGATGTGACAAATGCTAGAAATATACAACAGTCCCGAGAGCTCCGTCGACGGAACTGACACAAATGGTTAGTCTCTGACCGTTTGCAATGTGGGGGATCGACTTAGTCGTTTCCTTACCCATATCCAAAGGTGGTGCAAAATACGCGATAATTGCGGTCGATTACTTTACTAAGTGGGCAGAAACAGAGCCTTTGGCCACTATAACCACCAAAAAGGTCATTAATTTCGTTGTACAAAATATTATATATCATTTTGGCCTTCCACAAACTATCATTATAGACAATGGAACTCAATTCGAAAGCAAGGAGTTCAAAGAATTTTGCCAAAAATATGGCATTGAGAAAAAGTTTGCGAAAGCCAATGGACAAGTGGAAGCTGTGAACAAAATAATCAAATCCATATAGGAAAAGCATTTGGAAAAGGCTAGAGGCAAGTGGGTGGATGAACATCCAACAGCATTATAGGGTTATAGAACTACCCATAAGTCCATGACTGACCGTACTCCATTCGCCCTTGCTTACTGCTCTGAGGTCATCATCCATGTAAAACTTGAAGTCCCTTCTCATCAAGTGGTTGATTACAACCCGTATTCCACAAAAAATATAATACAAACAAGGATCGCAATTGGATTGCAATTAAACTAGATGGAATTGACGGTGACTTATAAGCATATAAAACGCATCCGACAACCAATGGCAAGAACATGTACCCGAACATGCATGTGTAAATCCAAAGAAAGTTTGACTTCTTGAAATCAACAAGGAATTGAATTCTCACTTAAGGTTATAAAGAAAAGACAAGATTAAACAGCCGAAGCTTATTGGCCGTATAACCAGACACGGATGGCCACTTACGAACTACAACCCTGGATTTATAATATTAGGAATCGACCAAGCATCATGACGACCAAAGAAGGATACGATACCTTGGGAGGATAAAATTGAGGTATAATGACTATTCAGGAAACATGATGGATTTGTTTCTATAAACAAGGAATACTTGCTAATTCAAAGCATGTCGTGTTGCTTCACACAACACACTTTGGGGGGCAAGTGTTACCCGGCATCTTGGTCCGGCTACAAAATGATAGTTGAAGATATTATCGTTAGCGCTGGACAAGATTCCGACCAAGAAGAGCCTGAAAATATAAAGGTTTGATGCAGTCGACATGTTTTGGCATTTAGGTACAGTTTGGCAAGAATGGACCAACCAGCTTGAGATCGCCCTATATAGGCTAAGTCACCTCGGCCTTGAGCCCGTGCAGAAAGTCCAGCCTATCTTCATCTATAAAGGGGAAGGGGGCAGTGAAAAGGGATCTTTTTTGGAGAACACTGGGGAGACTCTGCCATTTTCATACTCTCCTCTTTTTGATTCAAACTTGTACTCAAGCGATTTATTTACGGATTGCATCTGTATTCAAGTGATTGAGAAAGCAACAAAGATTAAACTCAAAGTGGACGTAGGCAGTTACGCCGAACCACTATAAATCCGGTGTTATCGTTTTTATTGTTCTTTTGGCATTGAATTACATTATTTTTCTGTTTTAATTTATTCTCTTCATTAATCTCTCTACATAACTCTACTCAAGGGTGTTAATGACCAATTTTGGTGTAACAATATTTGCATGGAATGTTGTCAAGCTTAATGGAATGGGTATAAATGAAAACAACATGGGAATGAATGAAATGCAAGTGAATGGTTTGTAAATAAGTCAGAATGGAATAAATTTTTATATAAATTGTGTTGGAATCAATTTAAAATGGTTATAAGCTTAAGTAATTGTTTATTCACATTAATATCATCGAATTTGCATAGAAATAATTGCCATTTAACGAAAATGAGATTAAATAAAATTCTATGAATTAATAGATCTAAATAAAATTGATTTTTGAATCAATTGCAATGAATATAAGTTCGTTTGGTTTAAAAATGAATCGTATGCAAGCAAGTGAGTTGTAAATCACTTAAATTGAATAGTATGGGTTGAGAGTTGATTGAAAGCAATTGAAATAAGTGTCGAAACCTTTCATATGTGCTTATGAAAGTATGTAACATGCATTGTTATAGAATCCATGTTTTAGCTATTTAAATATAAGTGAAAGGCTATAAACTTCTTATATATAGTGCTTATATGTTTAAATTGAGTAAGTACAGGTACCTGAAGGCCGTTTGGCAGATTTTGGTCGCTCTAATTGCTAAATAATAAGCTGCTTGCTTAAAAATGCTAAATAGAGGTACGCCTATGCAATAAAAGTTAGGAAATATGAACTATTGTTTGTTTTTTTGATTTTCCACCTGGGTGGGTCGATGTATATATATTTATATCTCTTATCAAATTGCAAAAGCTCCTCTGTACAAAGGAGACTGCCAAAAAAATTTGACACTTTTAGGAGTTAAAAAAAAATTTGAAAATTTTTGGAAAAATTTTTGTTAGCGTCAAACGATTTCAAATTGGAAACTGAAATAAATTAGTGGATGAAACTAATTTAAAATAATGATATGAATCGGTTATAAGTGGAAGATAAAATTCAATATTCAGAGTGGAAGATAAATTGAAATATCATATGGAAATGGGAGAACCAATTTGAATAGAAGTAGATATAAACTAAAGTGGTGAAGTGAAATTAAATATAAGAAGCGTATAAAATACTTATATTGAACTTAAGAAGAAATGGTGAAATTCTTAAGTAATATGGGTGTTGGGAAAATATATTGGATAAGCATTTGAGTGAAGATTTAATAAAAATATATGAAATGGTAAGCGTTGATAAGTGAATAGAAATCAATTGAATGTGAATAAAAAGAGAATTGATGCAGTTGATAATCAATTTGGATAAATATGTAGGATGTACATATATTATTTTATTCGCATAGCGATTTGATCCAGATTCGAGCATAGAATTTCGAGATAGTTATATTGATCCGAGTTAGGATTTTTCACTCGATTTTCGACGGCGGACCCTGAATATGGATTTTGATTGATTCTGCAAATTCTCTATCGTAATTATGACTATGAAAGGAGAATGACGGTTTCTGATCAAGAAACCAGATCTGAGTCCGCACTAGGAAGTCGGGTGGACGATACTAGTTCGGAAGTGAAATTGTGTGATCGAGTAAGCGATCGGATTCGGTATTGCGTACGAATGATATAGGTACATCGTACGGGCTTAAATGGAATGAATATTGAAATTCTGTAAGGGAGTCGATAAAATGATTTTGAATGTTGTGATTGGATATTATTACTAAGTAGGATATACAGGTATTTAAAAGTAAGAGAAAAATTGGTTTAGATTTCAGAAGATAAATTTGAATTGCTCGACAAAAAGGTATGTTTTTAAATTTTTGTATGAAATTTGATTGGGTTTTTGATCTAGCCACTTGGATTTTTGTTTTCTTTTGGAATTGGGAAGCCCGTAGAGGCATTTTGTAGTTGTTCCGAGCTAGCCGCGCAAAGGAGACACTGGCAAAAAATTTCGGAAATTTAGGGAGTTAGAAAATTTTTGAGAAAATTTTGATAATTCAAAATTTGGTTTTTAAATTGAAATTTGAATGATTGAGCAAATAGTATTGTTCGAAAACTAAGGGAGAGTTTGGGAAGTTAGTAAGAATGATAATGGGTCTTTTATAAAAAAAATAGTTGGTAGGATGTTGAATTGTTGGTTTTAGGAACACTAGAGGACGGGTATTGGACTAATCTTCTTAACTAGTAATTTCGGGGGCGAAATTCTTTTAAGGGGGAGGAATGTGACAACCCGAAATGTATGGATATTTAAAATTGAAATATTTAATTAATTTTAAATATTTAAAAGTTAGTTTCTAACTTGAATTTCAAATATCGTTGTTTATTGGATAATTTAAATATTGAATTTAATAATTGGAATTGGGTAAATTGTTGAATCTGAAATTCTAAGCCTGTTTAAAATAATTTAAAGGCTTGCAAAATTTATATTGATAATACCGAAGTTAGTAAAAGTGTTAAAATTTGATTCGGAAGTGTTTTTTTAAGTTTTGAAATTTTATCGTTTAAATCGATATTTAATAATAGCCTTACGAGGCATAGTCTCGGATTTCGACGAAACCAGTTCCATTGGATCTTTAATATTGTATTATTATCGAATTTCAATTTCGTAATGTTTGGAGTTGTTGTGTGAGCGTATGTCATACAAACGCGTTGAAATTTATATTGTAAATTTAATATAATAACTGGTTCAAAAAGCTATCTTCCCCATACGATCGAATTTGGACTCGAAACCTTTTCCATTGCATTCAGAATAGGAGTATAACGTTATAAAGGCCTAGCGGCAAGTCTCGGTAGGAGGTTGACATTTTGAGTTGCAAATTCAAGTCAAATTTAAATTTAAGGTATATTGTTTGCGTAGTCAAAAGAATTTTCTATACACCAAAAACTTTACCCTTCTTTTCAGGGACACTGTAGCTTACCTTCTGAAATACGCCATTCTATATCCATTTTTCACACAACCACCTTATCTTGTCTCCTCCTTTTCTCTTTTTAAAAGCACGAGGCCTTCATTCTCTGAAAAAATCGTCATCTTCTACAAAAATAGTGGCCGCGATTTGTTCATTTCGCTCATCGCGTTCCACCTCCAAATTTTGCAAATCATAGTCGAATCAATGGCGAGTTGGTCTCGAGTTATCGTGGTCATGGCGTCGTCGCGACAACGAATTTGCGCTCGCGGCGTCACGTGAAAGCTCGCAATTCGCATACGTGAAGAGCTTCGGCACGGCGGCGGTGAGGTCGTGGCCTTAAGCAGGATAGCGCGACTGATGTTGGGTTGATGTCTGAAGCGGCGCACGATTCATGTAACAACCCGCATATTTAACGATTTTATATTTAAATGTTTAATTTAAATATAGGTCGTTAGTCGGATTTTTCATCCGAAATGTTACTTTCTGCAAATGGCCGAATTGGAACTCGAAACTTCCTCCATTGGTTCCAAAATGGCGTTTGCGATCTTTTTGAGTATAATCTTTGATATGTTTGGAGTTTGTGAAATTTTGGCTACTTTTTCTATTGGGTTTTGGGTTTGGGTTCAGCCCCAATCTCCACTTAACCCTCTAACTCAACCCCTTCTCTTCATTTCATCTTCTTTCCTTTTCATTTCTCTAGTAAAACTGAAAATGGTGGAAGGGAAAGAGAAATAGAAATTGTAAGCCCTAGTTTCTCCTTTGTAACTTGATTTCTTGCTCCAAAATCATACAGAAGCCATAGGTATGTCTCTCTTCTTCTTCTCCAACTCTTTCTCCTTCAATTTCAGAAAGTTTTCCTAAACCTAACTTAGGAAAATACTTGTTGTTCTTAGATTGAAGCTTGTTGGGTTGAAGTAGTGTTTGTTGGTCTTCTCCTTGCAAATTGAACTCCTTCTTTGTTTTGAGATAAAAGGTGAGTTCTGAACTCACATCTATTTCTTATGATTTCATTGATGTTGGGTATGAATTCCTAACACCTTGTTCATATGCTCTTGCTTTTGGTTTGGATTGAATTGGTGAATATCCAAATTTTTAGTGTTTGGGTTCAATTCTTTAAAGATCCTAACTTTGATGTTTGAATATGTTTTTGGTTGCGAATCGGAGAGCTAATGGAGCTGGGGTATCTATTGGCTAAAGCTCCCTAGGTCCATTGCTCGAACGATCGCGTTTTGGAAGAATTTGCATTTCATTGAAATAGGGTAGGAAGTGCAAAATCATCAGGTTCGGCCGACCGAGCCCTGTAGCCGGTCGACCGACCTGCTTCCCGAGAGTTTTATAAACAGTGTCCGGTCGACCGAGCCCTGTAGGCGGCCGACCGACCTGCTTCTATTTGCCCTGTTTTGCCTGTTTTTGTATATTTTGATTTGTTTTCCGGACTTTATCGATTCAAGTTGCTTTTTAGTGGTTGTTATTGCATATTTGGCTTTGATAACTTACTCTTGATTCATCCACGGGTTTTTATAAAATAATCTCTCGAATCGCATTTAAAAGCTCGTTTCTCCAATTTATAAATTCTATTTAAAACACACACTTTCGCACTTCGAGCGAAGTGGAAGGGTGATTAAATGGTTGGGCAAAACACGGACCATGAATCTGTGCGTTTATCTTTCCGATTAGTCCCCGACCTATTCGATTGATTGTTTTGACCTTCGGGTTTAGTTTACCGATGATATGAGGTAAATTTGTACTGCTTTGAGTGTTAAATAAACTAACGGATAGTAAACCGTTTAGTGCGAACGGGTGGTTATGGGACTCACGTTACCACTTTTCGGATTCCTTTCTGGGAGTTTGTGACACATATCGCCTTTGGGATAGTGTCTTCGGACTGTCTCCTTCTGGCTTGTTGCCTTTAATATCGCTTTCGATGTTGGCCGTTATGCGCCACATGGGTGATATTGGGTTGCTATAGTATCGCTTCCGATGTTGGCCGTTATGCGCCACATGGGTGATATTGGGTTGCTGTTGTATCGCTTCCGATGTCGGCCATTATGCGCCACATGGGTGATACTAGGTTGCCCTATTGTATTGCTTTCGGAGTTGGTCATTCGTTACCGCTCGAGCAATTTTTATGATGTTTCAATTGAGATGTATATTCTCTAGGTATCGCCCCTCGGTGTAGGTCTTTTTGAACCACACGATATGTAGTGATCACCTTGTGAACTTGTATACCATATTGGTATTTGTTATTTGCCTTTTGGCTTGTTTTGGGATATTCCTATCCTTTGTTTCTATGAGTTGCCCATGATATGAGGCTTGTTTGTTATGATATGATTCATCTTATGTTAGATGATTGTGTTATCTCTTTTAGAGATATTTGATATATATTGTGACCTTGCAGGTTTATTGTTGTTCAGTTTATCTAACTGATTTGTTTAGCTAGACTGACCCTTGTATTTTTACTCGTGTCAGACCGAGATGTTTCAGGTTAGGTGCTTTTGGACTTAGCCTATTTTGCTTCCGCATGGACTATTCAGCTTGTTCCTTTTTGTCAAAGCTTTTTGTGTAGTCCTGTTTTGTTGTAACTCTGATATGTATTCTATTGACTCGTCTGTATATTGTGGTCGGTTATATCATCTGACGTATTAGTTTGTATACTCTGTTATGTATTCAGTATATGTGTATATAATGATCTACTGTTCTGTGATGTATATTACATTTGAGTTATTATATTCTGTTCTGTTGAATCCAACCACCTATGGTTTTGTTTTAAGTATGCATTGGATATGTCGATCTGTTGGGTATGATTATTGTCGACGTATTTAATGGGTAATTAGAGCAAGGCTATAGATGGTCGCTCCTCTCCAGCCTTATTCTCCGCGTTAGCAGACGGTATTATCTATTAATGCTCTTTGCTAGCGTGGGTATAGAGGTGGGGCGTCACAGCGTGGTATTAGAGCTGAGTTCAGAACAAAATATGATAAACACAGAATAGATGCACATATTATGGTACATCAAAGTGTATAAGTGATACAAATCTTTGAATCATCGTGTCTCTTTATTCCATCAAGGTTAGATAGAGTTTGGGAATACGTCTAGGAATGCATTTAATTCCGTAGTATTCCATATTGCAATATCTACCTTGTGAATAATCTTGTTCTTATCTTACCTTCAGCGTATGGCTGGAAGAGGCAGGGGATGACGTTCGGGTGTTGGGCAATCCAGTGGCTCACATCCGGATGGCGTATATATGTCTGCTGATCAGTTTTTGGAATTGTTTAGGAGCACTCAGCCTCCAGTTCCTCCTCGAGTGTCTCCACCTCGCAAGTCTGCCTTTGCACGCCAGTGCAGTGATTTTTCTCATCTTGGAGGAAAGCCGTTTAAGGGCTCCGAGTCTGTTCTTGAAGTCCATGCTTGGCTTCGCACGTGCGAGCGTATCTTCTCTCGCATGGATCTTTCCAACCATGATAGAGTTCTTGTGACTTCTAGTTTGTTACAAGAGCATGCTCTTGATTCGTATGAGCTTCTTGTAGCCGAGATCGATGAGTCTACTCTTTCTTGGACTCAGTTTCGGGGACGATTTGAACTCAAGTTCGTTCCTGAATCTGAAAAAGTTTTATTGACCCGTCACTTCCTTGAGTTGAAGCAAGGGAAATCTTCCGTTTCTGAGTATGTCGCGTCGTTCGAGGCTTTATCTCAGTATGGTCTTGAATTCATCAGCACTTCTTACAAGAAGAATTTGAAGTTTGTTTCTGGCCTTAAGAAATATCTTAGGAAGTCTTTGTTGCTCCAGCTTAAACTTTCTTTTGAGGAGTTGGTTGATTCGGCACTTCATCTCGAGACCGTCGAGAAGGAGTGTGATAGTGATGTAGATGTTGAGGTTTCTAAGAACCCCAACAAGAGCCCGTTTCCAATTCAGAAGAAGCCTTTTCCTTCTAAGAAGAAGAAGACAGGTGGTCCTAGCTCTCAGCCACAGTCTTCCGGAACGCCTTTCGTTCGAAAATGTTTCAATTGTGGTTCTTCGGATCATATTATTCGAGCTTGTCCTAAGCCTCTCTTTTGCCGCTGCTGCAAGAAGGAAGGTCATCGTGTTTCCACTTGTCCCATTGCTCCGAATAATTCTTCATCTGGCAAGTTAAATGTAGCAAATGCTTCTGGAGGTCCTTCTCAATCTAAAGGTATATCTCCATCTATTTTGGAAGGTTCTATTTTATTCCATGATCATAGTATACGAGTTCTTTTCGATACGGGAGCTTCACATTCTTTCGTATCGAAACAGCTCGTTGATGATTTGTCTTTGGATGTTTCTTATTTGATTACTTCTTTAAGGATTGCGAATCCTATTGGGGGATCCGCGACCCTTAGTTTGCTTTGTGATGATGTTGAGATTGTTTTATGTGGTTTTTCTTTTCGTGCGAATCTGCACGTTATTTCTTGTCTGGGATTTGATATGATTTTGGGTATGGACTGGCTAGTGAGATATGATGCCAGGATTATTTGTTCGGAGAGAATTTTGTATCTTCGACATCCGGATTCGCCTACTTAGTTATCTTTTGTTCTTCGGGATGTGGATAATTCCGAAATGGCTTTGTATTCTCTTGATTCGCGAGATGGTGATGATATATCTCGTATTCCTATTGCTTGTGACTTTTCTGATGTTTTTGAGTCTGTATCGGGTTTGCCACCTAAGCGGGCAATTGAGTTCCGCATTGATCTCATTCCAGGCGCGCAGCCAGTTAGTCGTCCTCCCACGAGGATGTCTACAAAGGAAAATGAGGAACTCAAGAAGCAGCTTTTAGAGCTTGAGTCCAAGCAGTTGATTCAGTCCAGTTTTTCTCCGTGGGGATCCGCGGTCGTCTTCGTGAAGAAGTCTGATGGAACTCTTAGGCTTTGCATTGACTATCGCAAGCTTAATGAGTTGACCATTAGAAATAGGTATCCATTGCCTAGGATCGATGATATGTTCGATCTATTGAGTGGTGCTAAGGTCTTTTCTCAGCTTGACCTTGCCACAGGTTTTCATCAGTTGCGAGTTGCGGAGGATAGCATACCTCTTACCGCTTTCCGCACTCGTTATGGTTCTTTTGAGTGGCTCGTTATGCCGTTCGGTTTGACGAACGCTCCTGCTTTCTTTGTCGATCTCATGAATCGGGTATTCCGGGAATATCTCGATAAGTTCGTGCTTGTCTTCATTGATGATATCCTTATTTATTATAAGTCTGAAGCCGAGCATGCTAATCACTTGAGAATTGTCTTGAGTACTCTCCGTCATCATCAGCTTAAAGCCAAATTCTCCAAGTGCCACTTTTGGGAGAATAAGGTTAAGTTTTTAGGCCATGTTGTATCTTCCGATGGCATTTCTGTCGATCCCTTAAAGATCGAAGCCATCCAGAATTGGAAGAGGCCTGAAAATGTTCATGAGATTCGTAGTTTTCTTGGATTGGCGGGTTATTACCGTCAGTTCATTAAGGACTTTTCCCGTGTTGTGCTTCCTCTCACTTGCCTTACTCGGAAAGGCATTCGTTTTGATTGGTCCGACAAGTGTGAAGCTTCCTTTCTGTCATTGAAGGAACTTCTCACTAATGCTCCTATTCTTGTGGTTCCCGAAGGGAATCATGATCTTGTTGTCTACACCGATGCTTGTGGTAGTGGTCTCGGTGCTGTTCTTATGCAGAAGGATCGGGTAGTTTCTTATGCTTCTAGGCAACTACGTCCGAATGAAGTTCGCTATGCAACTCATGATCTTGAGCTTGCCGCCATTGTCTTTGCCTTGAAGATTTGGCGACATTATTTATTGGGCGAGCGCTTCATTCTCTATACCGATCATAAATCTTTGAAGTATTTGTTCACTCAGAAGGAACTCAATATGAGACAACAGCGCTGGCTCGAGTTTCTTGCTTCTTATGACTTTGATATCCAGTATACCCCTGGTAAGGGTAATCGTGTTGCAGATGCGCTTAGTCGCAAACATTCGGCTGTTATTTCTATGATGCTTGCCGAATGGAATATTCTTGAGACTCTGTCTTTTTGTGAAATTCGTGATCGAGGTTCATCTTCTAATTCTCCTATTCTATTATTTAGTTTGGGAGCTCGACCTATTTTATTGGATCGTATTGCCGATGCTCAGCGGTGTGATCCTAATTTGTTGCATCTTATTCAGCTTAGTGAGTCTGGATCTTGTAATGAGGCGTTGCAAGATCTTAGCATTGATTCTCATGGGTGTCTTCGTAAGAAGAACCGTCTTTTTGTGCCTTCTGATTTTGCACTTAGGCATGATATTCTTGATGATTGCCATCGTTCTAGATATACCATTCATCCCGGTAGTAGTAAGATGTATGCCGATATGTGACGTCTTTATTATTGGGAAGGCAAGAAGCGCGATGTGGCGAGTTATGTGAGCAATTGCATAACTTGTCAGCGTTTCAAGGCCGAGCATCAGCGTCCTTCGGGTCTTCTTCAACCTCTTGAGATTCCATTGTGGAAGTGGGATCAAATTTCTATGGATTTCATTGACGGCCTACCTCGTTTGAGATCGGGCCATTCTAGCATTTGGGTTATTGTTGATCGCCTCACTAAATCTGCTCATTTTATTCCTATTAAGTCTAATAGAACTGCTTCACTTTTGGCTAAGTTATATGTCAAGGAAATCGTGAGACTTCACGGTGTTCCTAGTTCTATTGTGAGTGATCGTGATCCTTTATTCACGAGTCATTTTTGGAAGAGTCTTCAGCAAGCTTTGGGAACAAAGCTTAATTTTTCTACAGCTTATCATCCGCAGTCTGACGGACAGACTGAATGGGTGAATCGTATTTTGGAAGATCTTCTCCACATTTGTATTTTTGATTTCGGTGGTAGTTGGGAGGATCACCTACCTCTTGTAGAATTCTCCTACAATAATAGTTTTCAATCTAGTATCGGTATGGCTCCTTTCGAAGCCTTATACGGAAGACCATGTCGATTACCTTCTTGTTGGTTAGAATCTGGAGAGAAGCGTATTCTTGGTCCAGATTTTGTTCGTGATTCTTCCGAGAAGATTGATCTTATTCGGTTGAGAATGAAAGAGGCACATAGTCGCCAGAAATCCTACGCAGACAACCGTAGGAACCCTCTCGAGTTCTTGATCGGCGATCTTGTTTTTATTCGCGTTTCTCCTTTGAAGGGGGTTATGCGTTTCAGTGCGACTGGGAAATTGGATCCCCGCTTTATAGGACCATTTTCTATTACTGAACGTATTGGCCCTATGGCTTATAGAGTTTCACTTCCTGCTCATCTATCTGCCATTCATGACGTGTTTCACGTCTCGCAACTTCGGAAGTGTCTTCGGGAGTCGGATTCTGCTATTACTTCTCCTGATTTGCAAGAGCTTGAGGTCTCACCGGACTTATCTATTGTACAGCAACCTATTCGCGTGCTTGACACGGAAGTGCGACACCTTCGGAACAAGGATGTGCCGCTCGTTAAAGTTCAATGGTCCGCTAATCCCAATGACTGTACTTGGGAAACCAGAGAATTTATTGAGCGATCTTATCCGGGTTTTCTTTCCTTGCTTTGAAACGGTGAGTATGTCTTTTCATCTCAAGCTTATTTTCTTTTCTTTTGATTGATTGTATGTATGTAGTTGTTACAAATATCATGTCTAGGAATTGCGGGGACGCAATTTTGTAAGGAGGGGAGATCTGTAACAACCCGCATATTTAACGATTTTATATTTAAATGTTTAATTTAAATATAGCGTCGTTGGTCGGATTTTTGGTCCGAAATGTTACTTTCTGCAAATGGCCGAATTGGAACTCGAAACTACCTCCATTGGTTCCAAAATGGCGTTTGCGATCTTTTTGAGTATAATCTTTGATATGTTTGGAGTTTGTGAAATTTTGGCTACTTTTTCTATTGGGTTTTGGGATTGGGTTCAGCCCCAATCTCCACTTAACCCACTAACTCAACCCCTTCTCTTCATTTCATCTTCTTTCATTTTCATTTCTCTAGTAAAACTGAAAATGGTGGAAGGGAAAGAGAAATAGAAATTGTAAGCCCTAGTTTCTCCTTTGTAACTTGATTTCTTGCTCCAAAATCATAGAGAAGCCATAGGTATGTCTCTCTTCTTCTTCTCCAACTCTTTCTCCTTCAATTTCAGAAAGTTTTCCTAAACCTAACTTAGGAAAATACTTGTTGTTCTTAGATTGAAGCTTGTTGGGTTGAAGTAGTGTTTGTTGGTCTTCTCCTTGCAAATTGAACTCCTTCTTCTTTGTTTTGAGATAAAAGGTGAGTTCTGAACTCACATCTATTTCTTATGATTTCATTGATGTTGGGTATGAATTCCTAACACCTTGTTCATATGCTCTAGCTTTTGGTTTGGATTGAATTGGTGAATATCCAAATTTTTAGTGTTTGGGTTCAATTCTTTAAAGATCCTAACTTTGATGTTTGAACATGTTTTTGGTTGCGAATCGGAGAGCTAATGGAGCTGGGGTATCTATTGGCTAAAGCTCCTTAGGTCCATTGCTCGAACGATCGCGTTTTGGAAGAATTTGCATTTCATTGAAATAGGGCAGGAAGTGCAAAATCATCAGGTTCGGCCGACCGAGCCCTGTAGCCGGTCGACCGACCTGCTTCCCGAGAGTTTTTATGAACAGTGTCCGGTCGACCGAGCCCTGTAGGCGGCCGACCGACCTGCTCCTATTTGCCCTGTTTTGCCTGTTTTTGTATATTTTGATTTGTTTTCCGGACTTTATCGATTCAAGTTGCTTTTTAGTGGTTGTTATTGCATATTTGGCTTTGATAACTTACTCTTGACTTCATCCACGGGTTTTTATAAAATAATCTCTCGAATCGCATTTAAAAGCTTGTTTCTCCAATTTATAAATTCTATTTAAAACACACACTTTTGCACTTCGAGCGAAGTGGAAGGGTGATTAAATGGTTGGGCAAAACACGGACCATGAATCTGTGCGTTTATCTTTCCGATTAGTCCCCGACCTATTCGATTGATTGTTTTGACCTTCGGGTTTAGTTAACCGATGATATGAGGTAAATTTGTACTGCTTTGAGTGTGAAATAAACTAATGGATAGTAAACCGTTTAGTGCGAACGGGTGGTTATGGGACTCACGTTACCACTTTTCGGATTCCTTTCTGGGAGTTTGTGACACATATCGCCTTTGGGATAGTGTCTTCGGACTGTCTCCTTCTGGCTTGTTGCCTTTAGTATCGCTTTCGATGTTGGCCGTTATGCGCCACATGGGTGATATTGGGTTGCTATAGTATCGCTTCCGATATTGGCCGTTATGCGCCACATGGGTAATATTGGGTTGCTATTGTATCGCTTCCGATGTCGACCGTTATGCGCCACATGGGTGATACTAGGTTGCCCTATTGTATTGCTTTCGGAGTTGGTCATTCGTTACCGCTCGAGCAATTTTTATGATGTTTCAATTGAGATGTATATTCTCTAGGTATCGCCCCTCGGTGTAGGTCTTTTTGAACCACACAATATGTAGTGATCACCTTGTGAACTTGTATACCATATTGGTATTTGTTATTTGCCTTTTGGCTTGTTTTGGGATATTCGTATCCTTTGTTTCTATGAGTTGCCGATGATATGAGGCTTGTTTGTTATGATATGATTCATCTTATGTTAGATGATTGTGTTGTCTCTTTTAGAGATATTTGATATATATTGTGACCTTGCAGGTTTATTGTTGTTCAGTTTATCTAACTGATTTGTTTAGCTAGACTGACCAGTGTTGTAACGACCCAGAATTTTTAGTAATTAAAATTTGAATATTTAATTAATTTTAAATATTAATAAGTGAATTTATAAGTCGAACAAATTTTATTTGAATAATTGGATTTAATTGAATAATTAAATCAATAATTTAATATGTTAAATTATGGAAATAATTGAAAATTGAGTTAAATATGATTAAAAATGATTTGGAAAATTTTATTTTATCATGTTGGAGTTACAATGATATTTTAGAACTTTTAAAATCGAATTAAAAGTTAATTTGTGAAAATTGAATATTTTAATATTTAAATCGACTAGTGAAAATAGTTAATTTTTGAACAGTCTCAGAATTGAACGAAACCAGTTCCATTGGATCAGTAACAGTTAGTTATTACCGGATTTCAATTTTTGTGTCAATCGGAGTTATCATTTGATCGTGGCAGCTCGAAACGCATCGAATTGTTTTTAATTTTAATTTGGCGAGTTAAAATAGCCATTTTTCAAAAAGTCTCGGATTTCGACGAAACCAGTTTCATCGGATCCGTAATGTGATATTATATATAAGGTTTCAAATTTCGTGTCAATTGTATTTACCGTTTGTCCGGTACAAATTAAAACGCCTGGAAAATCGTTTAAATCGGTTTAATTTAAATTGAACGTTTATTGCCATATCTCGCATAGATATCCGAATTAGCTTTCGAAACCTGTTCCATTGTGTCCGGAACGTGGGATAAACCTTAGGAACGTCAGTTTCGGCGCGTGAATCGGAGTTCGGAATTTCCGGATGAATAGTGATTGAAAAATTCCCTATAAATACACCTGAATTCTCACAAAAAATAAAAATAAACCCTAATCTAAGCAGCCGCCGCCTCCAATCAAATGTAAGGCCGAAATTTCCTCAACTTCTCTTCCCCAAATCTCTCAATCCATCAGTTGTTTGCAAAAGTTGTTAACTACAACATTGTAGATCGTAGCAAGAGCTACGAGATCAACGGTCAAGATCGTTTTTAGAGCCACGGATTGACGGCAAATTGAGGTAGAAGAGCCGAAGTTGCGCACGCATTTCTGGGCTGTAGGGGCAGCCAAGCTCAAGGTGGCTCTGGCCGTGGGGTGGCGTGGTGATGGCGCTTCGATGGTGAGGAGATGATCGAGTTTAGTCGTCGTTTGAGGGGTGCGAATTTAAACCCTAATCTATGAGATGGGTTCGACTTGTTCTGTAGATGGACACGTGAGTTAGAGGAAGAAGGGGGGGGGGGGAGTGCACGCACGGTCCAGATGAAGGAGATGATGGATCTACGGCTGTTAATAGTTTAGGTTTGAAATGAAATTAAATGTTGTAAATTTAAATTATAAAATTCGTGTAATCTTTAAAAATCCATATCTTTTTCATACGAGGTCGAAAACGCACGAAACCAGTTGCGTTGGAATCGTATGGACGAGCACTACGCGATGGAATTGGATTGGAGTCGTTTGGAGTTAGTGAGAATTTTGGGTAAAATTAAACGTCCGTTTAATTTTATTCGAAATAAATCGCTAAAACGAAATTGAAATCAAGGTGAGAACTTCTCACTCAATCGAATCAGTTTTGATTTTATTTTAAATAGTTAGATTTAAAATATTTGAATGCATGTTTGAATGATGATTTTTATCTATTGATTGTTAAAATAGACATTATGCGCCGTTAGTAAGCGGATGTTATTTATTAAAAACATATACCGCGAATATTTCATAAACAGTGAAATTGGTATTATATATAATAGCAATATATATATATATATTGGCATATGTATATATTGGAGTTATTGATTTCCCGCATTTTTTAGCGGATGAGACCCTATTTCGCCGTCTATTAAGCGGATAATATTTTAAATCCCATATACCGCGATAATTCCGTATTGCAGCGGAATTGGTATTGTGCTAATGTTTGTGGATGCAGGAAAACAGGTTGGAGGGATCCAACTGGATTCCTCAACAGTATTTATTTGATTATGGATATTTTGATATTCGTTGACTATCATATCGATATATGATGTCGTTGTTGTCGTGATTGACTATTTGGTATGTAGCATCATTGGACCAAATTTGGAATTTTAAAATGATTTTTAAAGTGATTTTTGAAAGAAAACGTTTATAAAATATGTTTGGAATTGATTCATTTTAAATAAATAAACGTTATAATTTTAATGTTATAAAAATTATTATTTTTGAGAAATATAGTTAAAAGTTGACTTTTGAAAATATGGGGTTAATAATTTTATAAAATAGTTAAATTTGGATTTTTGAATTTATTATAAAAAGTTGAACAAATAGGATTTATGAAATTTGACTATTTTATAAATCAAAATGATGAAGTTTTTAAAGGAGTTCAAAGACGTTTTAAATATTAATATGAATTGAATTATATAAGAGATTTATAAATGGATATTTATAAATTGAAATATTGAAATTATAAAACGAGTTTTTATAAGTGTTAGAATGAATTATGAATGGATTTCATAAATGAATGAAACTTATAGAATTATAAACGGTGAAGTTATAAATGGAATTTTATAAGCAGTAGGTTTATAAAATTCATAAAGTTATTAAAAGAATGGTTTTGGATAAATAATTGAAGCTTATAAGTTATAAGATTTATAATTATGAAGTTTAAAGGAACGATCTTGTAAACAAATAAATTTTAAGTGTTTAACTTATAATGTGAACTTTTGGTTTATAATTGAGTTATGAATTGAATAGGTTAATAAAGGAATTTATAAAAGGAAGTTGTTGTAAAATAAATAGAAATGGAATTTATAAACGTTGTTTTATAAATTCGTAAATGACTTATTTTGATAAGTAAATTGCTGAAACCTATTAATGGAGTTATATTCACATTTTTGACTGTGAATAATCCTTTAAAATAAAATGAATATAAATGATGAAATTGGTTAACGTAGTATATTCACGTTTTTGAATATTGAATAATATGTTAAAGAAAATGTTTAGAATGTGATATTTTAAATAGAATTAAAACGATCTAACGATGTTTTAAAATGTGTTGAGATTCGAAACCATAGATTTCAACATTTATTGTTGAAATAGACGTTTTCGAGAAATAAATGGAAATGGTGGACTATAACACTGTTGTTATAGTAAATGATTTCCGAAAGAAAATGTTTTGTATAGTATTGGGATTTATATATCTATTTTAATTTCGAATCCCTATACTAGTGATTTTGGGTTGTCGTAACGATGTTTTACGCAACATTCGTTTTGGCCCAAATAAATATGGTTAAGAGAATGATTTCCTTAAAGAATGAAATATATACTTAATCTCGATTTAAGTATATTGAATATTTTCTAAGTATTGAAAATAAATAAAATCTGTGAATTACTTATGAATAAATAAGTATGGAAATGTTTTCCAATAGAAAGTGAATATTTTGGGAATCTATCTTTTTGAAGATAAATTGAAATGAATAATTGAAATCGAATATTCATAGATATTTTGGATTATAAATTCACTATGGGATTTATAAAAGAAAGGGGAACTTGTTTAAAAATAATTATTGATTTATTTTTGAAGTATTGAAATTATATATCTTGTAAAGATATTTTAGTGAAATAAATAATTTGGAAAATTATTTGGAAACTGGTGACGTGTGCATATCCATTGATAGTTCAATAATCGACTATCAATATTTCCCTTTGAATGGGTATTTGATGTGATTTGTTTGAATTTGAATGCCACGCTTATTTTTGAATAAGCGCTCACTATTCGGGTTAACCGGGAAAGGACCATGGGGTCGTATAACCCATTCCGAATATGTGATACGTCGTTATGAATTGCATTTGATGACCGGTGTTGAAGACCGAGTATTTGCGAAAGCGATAGGATGACCTATCGATTGTCTCTGCACTGGGTAGCTCCTGGTATGGAGATTTCCTAAGTGATGGGAAATTCGATCGGGATTGTGAATACACGGATTGCAAGGGCTTCATGAGAAGTGCCTTCGGTTTTGTTCGAGCCCGGAACAGACTTGTATGGATTGTATGTCTGACATTACAAATTGAGATATAAAGCCGATTTCTTTCAAATATATTTCTGTTGGTGGCGGAGAATTTATTCTTTTAGCTTAACACCCTTCTCTGAGACGTACGAGCTCAGAGGTTATGTAGTTGAAGGTTATCATCGATATATTCCCAATTTGGTAATGTGACATGCTGAGTGTTGCTGTGAAATGATCATTGTGTTGATTATTTGTGATAGGATCATTTGTTTGATCGTCTATCCTGGTGATCATTTCTATGATCATTTGTTGACCCAAAGCATGGCTTTTGTATAAAGTATGTTTTTGTGGACGTGACTTTGTCGAGCCTCACACCCCGGAATGGTCAAAACAGGAAAGATGCAGCAAGGTTATGAGGGGTAGCGCCCTTTAGGATATGTGCATTTCCTTCTGGAAAAGGGCGGTATCATGGTATGGAGCCCAGATACTTACTCATGTTGAAAACACTTTATGATTGTGTGAATTGATTGCGAGCGCTCGGTTGAAAGGTCCCAAAGGACCGGGGGATGGCATATTCGGTCAGTTGTTACTTAGTTAGGGGTAAGCCGGCCTTGTGTTGGTAGAGATCCGGTTTGGTTCTCGGGGATGTCCATCCAGAGGCATTCTCATGTGGCAATGGGAAGTTCCTTGGCCTGATCATTCGTTGGAAATCCAAAGAAACAATACGAGACTTGTACGGTTTTAGCTGTAGAACCTGCCATTTAATATGGTAGCTATAGTAAGCATACTATAATGGTACCTATGCTGGCTAAGATTTATATTCTACTTTCGAAATGATTTTCTCTACACTATGCACTAATAATAATATGAAATGTTCTTTTTTAATGCGTATCAAGCATCTTTGACTAACATAAGAAGAAATCTCCTCCAAGTCTGCGTTTGCATTGTGTGTGTGGTGGGAGGTCTTATGGTAGTTACATTTTTAAAAGCATTGCGAATTGACTTTAAAAATATTCCTCTATTTTGATTTTAAAGATAAATAAACTGTTTTGAGTTCTCACACCAGTCACATGACTGACTCGGAGTTTATTGTTTTCCTTCCTAAACTCTGGGTGCCTACCAATTTTCACACGGGCAGTCAAGAGTTAGGTTTATCAGGATATTTTGGATATTCTGGAGTTGCTGGAGGCAAGATGGATGGCATGGTGTATTACTAGTATATTGTATTTCTTTTCCGCTGCACTATTTGATGTTGCTTGTTGTTGTACACTCTGATGATGATGTAATGTAATGTAATGAAATGAAATGAAATGTTATGTAATGTAATAACTGATATAGTTCTTTGTTTAAAGATTATTCATTTATTATTATATGTTGTTCCGCTGCGAATTGTGAGATTCTGATTCTGTTATTGTTCTGTTCCGTTCTATTTTCTATTTTCTTTCCTCTCTATCTTCCATCCTCTTATCTCTCCTTCTTTTACTTTTTCTTTTTCTTAAAACCCTAAGTGTTCGGTTTTCCGTCGTTCGATTGCTCGGCAGTCGATAAAGTGAGTATCGATGTTGAATTTTCGGAAGATGAAGAATCGGGTCCTGACAATGTGGTATCAAAGCGTATGGTTAAGCGATAACCGTGGTTCTGTTGGGTATTACTCATTAGAGATAGAGTCAGTAGTACTCTAGATTGAGTTTGAGTGTAATAATAGCTATGAGAGCGTATTTGTTAGTGAATATAAAATTGTTTTATATTGTGATGATTGGTTTGTTGAGTGGTATATAGATTCTGGTTAATACGAGTAATTAACGTTGTTGATAGGGATCTCTAAACACTCGAATAGAACAATTCGACATAATATTGTTTTAAAATTGGGTAAATGAAATAATTTTACCTTGATTATATTTTATATATAAAGGAATAATTTTTCAGAATTATTAAAGTGTATGTAAGTTGATTTTTTTTAGTTGTTTGAATAATCTAAGCAAATGAATTATAAGAACTGAATTATAATTAAAGTGATTTACAATTGGGAAATAAACTTATATATATAAGAAGTGAAACTATATGAATATTTTTATGAATATGAGTTGAAATAAAATTGAATTTAAAGTTAAATGGAAATTTACTTTAGAATTGGAAGCTGAATTGGATTTATAAGTAGGAATTTATGTTAAGTAAAACAAAGTAATGTTTGTAAAATGAAATTCAACTTTAGTAATTGAATTGAATGAATGGATTAAATGTAAATCAATTGAATGTGAATTAAATTGATATGGAATAATGAATATAAGAGTTAATTCATTAAAATCTAATGTTATGGAAAGTTGAATAATTGAATGAAAATCAATTTAATTAAACCAAATGAATATAAGCAAAGGAATTTGGTTGTAATTAATATACATTGGTTGATATATGGTTGTTAGATGATTGTATATAATTCATTAAGTGTTAATGAAATTGGAAGCTAAAGTAATTGGAATTCAATTGGAAGTTAAGTGAATCTTAAATAGAATTGAATTTGATTTGAAAGTGAACCAACTTGAATATGAATTAGTGAATATAAACTAATTGAAAATGAATGTTGGTAAAAACATCCACTGTTAATGAATCAAATGTGATTAAATTGAAAACCATTTCATTGAATATTAATGAGAATATGAATGAATATTTATTGGTTATGGATGATAGTTGGTTGATGGTTGAATATATTGCTTTTGTTTCAATTTGCTATATTGGCATATATAGTTATTTTGTTGCTATATGTTGTATATCGATACTATTGTCTATATACATGATTCTCATGTTGTTTGTTGAGTGTTTAGTAGGTGCGGATCGCGTTTGCTTCGCATTTGGAGCTCGCTTTCGCGCTATATTAGCCGTATATGCTTGCTAATAAAATAATAAGGTACATATCTCGGATTACATATCGTACTTTTATACTTTTTCCCTTCGGGATGCCTCATTACTTGATGAGATGTATATTTGTGATATATATACTGTCATTTTTTTTTCGGATCGAGCCGCGCAAAGGAGACTATGGCGAATTTTTCCGGAAATTTAAGGCGTTAGAAAAAATTTGATAAAATTGGAAAATTTTGAAAACTTTAACTTTGATTTTGGAATTGAAAGTTAAACAATAGTAGTTGGTTTTGAAAAGATAACTAAGTATGATTTGAAAACTTAGTAAAGTTTTTATAAGAAGTTTAAATTATGAATTTGGAAAATTAATAGATTCTGTAATTTTTCTTACTTGTTAATTTCGAGGACGAAATTCTTTTAAGGGGGGAAGATTGCAACGACCCAGAATTTTTAGTAATTAAAATTTGAATATTTAATTAATTTTAAATATTAATAAGTGAATTTATAAGTCGAATAAATTTTATTTGAATAATTGGATTTAATTGAATAATTAAATCAATAATTTAATATGTTAAATTATGGAAATAATTGAAAATTGAGTTAAATATGATTGAAAATGATTTGGGAAATTTTATTTTATCATGTTGGAGTTAGAATGATGTTTTAGAACTTTTAAAATCGAATTAAAAGTTATTTTGTGAAAATTGAATATTTTAATATTTAAATCGACTAGTGAAAATAGTCAATTTTTGAACAGTCTCAGAATTGAGCGAAACCAGTTCCATTGGATCCGTAATAGTTAGTTATTACCGGATTTCAATTTTCGTGTCAATCGGAGTTATCATTTGATCGTGGCAGCTCGAAACGCATCGAATTGTTTTTAATTTTAATTTGGCGAGTTAAAATAGCCATTTTTCAAAAAGTCTCGGATTTCGACAAAACCAGTTTCATCGGATCCGTAATGTGATATTATTGTAAGGTTTCAAATTTCGTGTCAATTGGATTTACCGTTTGTCCGGTACAAATTAAAACGCATAGAAAATCGTTTAAATCGGTTTAATTTAAATTGAACGTTTATTGCCATATCTCGCACAAATGTCCGAATTAGCTTTCGAAACCTATTCCATTGTGTCCGAAACGCGGGATAAACCTTAGGAACGTCAGTTTCGGTGCGTGAATCGGAGTTCGGAATTTCCGGATGAATAGTGATTGAAAAATTCCCTATAAATACACCTAAATTCTCACAAAAAAAAAAAATAAACCCTAATCTAAGCAGCCGCCGCCTCAAATCAAATGTAAGGCCGAAATTTCCTCAACTTCTCTTCCCCAAATCTCTCAATCCATCAGTTATTTGCAAAAGTTGTTAACTACAACATTGTAGATCGTAGCAAGAGCTACGAGATCAACGGTCAAGATCGTTTTTAGAGCCACGGATTGACGGCAAATTGAGGTAGAAGAGCCGAAGTTGCGCACGCATTTCTGGGCTGTAGGGGCAGCCAAGCTCAAGGTGGCTCTGGCCGTGGGGTGGCGTGGTGATGGCGCTTCGATGGTGAGGAGATGATCGAGTTTAGTCGTCGTTTGAGGGGTGCGAATTTAAACCCTAATCTATGAGATGGGTTCGACTTGTTCTGTAGATGGACGCGTGAGTTAGAGGAAGAAGGGGGGGGGGAGTGCACGCACGGTCCAGAGGAAGGAGATGATGGATCTACGGCTGTTAATAGTTTAGGTTTGAAATGAAATTAAATGTTGTAAATTTAAATTATAAAATTCGTGTAATCTTTAAAAATCCATATCTTTTTCATACGAGGTCGAAAACGCGCGAAACCAGTTGCGTTGGAATCGTATGGACGAGCACTACGCGATGGAATTAGATTGGAGTCGTTTGGAGTTAGTGAGAATTTTGGGTAAAATTAAACTTCCGTTTAATTTTATTCGAAATAAATCGCTAAAACGAAATTGAAATCAAGGTGAGAACTTCTCACTCAATCGAATCAGTTTTGATTTTATTTTAAATAGTTAGATTTAAAATATTTGAATGCATGTTTGAATGATGATTTTTATCTATTGATTGTTAAAATAGACATTATGCGCCGTTAGTAAGCGGATGTTATTTATTAAAAACATATACCGCGAATATTTCATAAGCAGTGAAATTGGTATTATATATAATAGCAATATATATATATATTGGCATATGTATATATTGGAGTTATTGATTTCCCGCATTTTTTAGCGGATGAGACCCTATTTCGCCGTCTATTAAGCGGATAATATTTTAAATCCCATATACCGCGATAATTCCGTATTGGAGCGGAATTGGTATTGTGCTAATGTTTGTGGATGCAGGAAAACAGGTTGGAGGGATCCAACTGGATTCCTCAACAGTATTTATTTGATTATGGATATTTTGATATTCGTTGACTATCATATCGATATATGATGTCGTTGTTGTCGTGATTGACTATTTGGTATGTAGCATCATTGGACCAAATTTGGAATTTTAAAATGATTTTTAAAGTGATTTTTGAAAGAAAACGTTTATAAAATATGTTTGGAATTGATTCATTTTAAATAAATAAACGTTATAATTTTAATGTTATAAAAATTATTATTTTTGAGAAATATAGTTAAAAGTTGACTTTTGAAAATATGGGGTTAATAATTTTATAAAATAGTTAAATTTGGATTTTTGAATTTATTATAAAATGTTGAACAAATAGGATTTATGAAATTTGACTATTTTATAAATCAAAATGATGAAGTTTTTAAAGGAGTTCAAAGACGTTTTAAATATTAATATGAATTGAATTATATAAGAGATTTATAAATGGATATTTATAAATTGAAATATTGAAATTATAAAACGAGTTTTTATAAGTGTTAGAATGAATTATGAATGGATTTCATAAATGAATGAAACTTATAGAATTATAAACGGTGAAGTTATAAATGGAATTTTATAAGCAGTAGGTTTATAAAATTCATAAAGTTATTAAAAGAATGGTTTTGGATAAATAATTGAAGCTTATAAGTTATAAGATTTATAATTATGAAGTTTAAAGGAACGATCTTGTAAACAAATAAATTTTAAGTGTTTAACTTATAATGTGAACTTTTGGTTTATAATTGAGTTATGAATTGAATAGGTTAATAAAGGAATTTATAAAAGGAAGTTGTTGTAAAATAAATAGAAATGGAATTTATAAACGTTGTTTTATAAATTCGTAAATGACTTATTTTGATAAGTAAATTGCTGAAACCTATTAATGGAGTTATATTCACATTTTTGACTGTGAATAATCCTTTAAAATAAAATGAATAGAAATGATGAAATTGGTTAACGTAGTATATTCACGTTTTTGAATATTGAATAATATGTTAAAGAAAATGTTTAGAATGTGATATTTTAAATAGAATTAAAACGATCTAACGATGTTTTAAAATGTGTTGAGATTCGAAACCATAGATTTCAACATTTATTGTTGAAATAGACGTTTTCGAGAAATAAATGGAAATGGTGGACTATAACACTGTTGTTATAGTAAATGATTTCCGAAAGGAAATGTTTTGTATAGTATTGGGATTTATATATCTATTTTAATTTTGAATCCCTATACTAGTGATTTTGGGTTGTCGTAACGATGTTTTACGCAACATTCGTTTTGGCCCAAATAAATATGGTTAAGAGAATGATTTCCTTAAAGAATGAAATATATACTTAATCTCGATTTAAGTATATTGAATATTTTCTAAGTATTGAAAATAAATAAAATCTGTGAATTACTTATGAATAAATAAGTATGGAAATGTTTTCCAATAGAAAGTGAATATTTTGGGAATTTATCTTTTTGAAGATAAATTGAAATGAATAATTGAAATCGAATATTCATAGATATTTTGGATTATAAATTCACTATGGGATTTATAAAAGAAAGGGGAACTTGTTTAAAAATAAATATTGATTTATTTTTGAAGTATTGAAATTATATATCTTGTAAAGATATTTTGGTGAAATAAATAATTTGGAAAATTATTTGGAAACTGGTGATGTGTGCATATCCATTGATAGTTCAATAATCGACTATCAATATTTCCCTTTGAATGGGTATTTGATGTGATTTGTTTGAATTTGAATGCCACACTTATTTTTGAATAAGCGCTCACTATTCGGGTTAATCGGGAAAGGACCATGGGGTCGTATAACCCATTCCGAATATGTGATACGTCATTATGAATTGCATTTGATGACCAGTGTTGAAGACCAAGTATTTGCGAAAGCGGTAGGATGACCTATCGATTGTCTCTGCACTGGGTAGCTCTTGGTATAGAGATTTCCTAAGTGATGGGAAATTAGATCGGGATTGTGAATACCCGGATTGCAAGGGCTTCGTGAGAAGTGCCTTCGGTTTTGTTCGAGCCCGGAACAGACTTGTATGGATTGTATGTCTGACATTACAAATTGAGATATAAAGCCGATTTCTTTCAAATATATTTCTGTTGGTGTCGGAGAATTTATTCTTTTAGCTTAACACCCTTCTCTGAGACGTACGAGCTCAGAGGTTATGTAGTTGAAGGTTATCAGCGATATATTCCCAATTTGGTAATGTGACATGCTGAGTGTTGCTGTGAAATGATCATTGTGTTGATTATTTGTGATAGGATCATTTGTTTGATCGTCTATCCTGGTGATCATTTCTATGATCATTTGTTGACCCAAAGCATGGCTTTTGTATAAAGTATGTTTTTGTGGACGTGACTTCGTCAAGCCTCACACCTCGGAATGGTCAAAACAGGAAAGATGCAGCAAGGTTATGAGGGGTAGCGCCCTTTAGGATATGTGCATTTCCTTCTGGAAAAGGGCAGTATCATGGTATGGAGCCCAGATACTTACTCATGTTGAAAACACTTTATGATTGTGTGAATTGATTGCGAGCGCTCGGTTGAAAGGTCCCAAAGGACCGGGGAATGGCATATTCGGTCAGTTGTTACTCAGTTAGGGGTAACCCGGCCTTGTGTTGGTAGAGATCCGGTTTGGTTCTCGGGGATGTCCATCCAGAGGCATTCTCATGTGGCAATGGGAAGTTCCTTGGCCTGATCATTCGTTGGAAATCCAAAGAAACAATACGAGACTTGTACGGTTTTAGTTGTAGAACCTGCCATTTAATATGGTAGCTATAGTAAGCATACTATAATGGTACCTATGCTGGCTAAGATTTATATTCTACTTTCGAAATGATTTTCTCTACACTATGCACTAATAATAATATGAAATGTTCTTTTTTAATGCGTATCAAGCATCTTTGACTAACATAAGAAGAAATCTCCTCCAAGTCTGCGTTTGCATTGTGTGTGTGGTGGGAGGTCTTATGGTAGTTACATTTTTAAAAGCATTGCGAATTGACTTTAAAAATATTCCTCTATTTTGATTTTAAAGATAAATAAACTGTTTTGAGTTCTCACACCAGTCACATGACTGACTCGGAGTTTATTGTTTTCCTTCCTAAACTCTGGGTGCCCACCAATTTTCACACGGGCAGTCAAGATTTAGGTTTATCAGGATATTCTGGATATTCTGGAGTTGCTGGAGGCAAGATGGATGGCATGGCGTATTACTAGTATATAGTATTTCTTTTCCGCTGCACTATTTGATGTTGCTTGTTGTTGTACACTCTGATGATGATGTAATGTAATGTAATGAAATGAAATGTAATGTAATGTAATAACTGATATAGTTCTTTGTTTAAAGATTATTCATTTATTATTATATGTTGTTCCGCTGCGAATTGTGAGATTCTGATTCTGTTATTGTTCTGTTCCGTTCTATTTTCTATTTTCTTTCCTCTCTATCTTCCATCCTCTTATCTCTCCTTCTTTTACCTTTTCTTTTTCTTAAAACCCTAAGTGTTCGGTTTTCCGTCGTTCGATTGCTCGGCAGTCGATAAAGTGAATATCGATGTTGAATTTTCGGAAGACGAAGAATCGGGTCCTGACACGTGTATTTTTACTTGGGTCAGACCGAGATGTTTCAGGTTAGGTGCTTTTGGACTTAGCCTATTTTGCTTCCGCATGGACTATTCAGCTTGTTCCTTTTTGTCAAAGCTTTTTGTGTAGTCCTGTTTTGTTGTAACTCTGATATGTATTCTATTGACTCGTCTGTATATTATGGTCGGTTATACCATCTGACGTATTAGTTTGTATACTCTGTTATGTATTCAGTATATGTGTATATGATGATCTACTGTTCTGTGATGTATATTACATTTGAGTTATTATATTCTGTTCTGTTGAATCCAACCACCTATGGTTTTGTTTTAATTATGCATTGGATATGTCGATCTGTTGGGTATGATTATTGTCGACGTATTTAATGGGTAATTAGAGCAAGGCTATAGATGGTCGCTCCTATCCAGCCTTATTCTCCGCGTTAGCAGACGGTATTATCTATTAATGCTCTTTGCTAGCGTGGGTATAGAGGTGGGGCGTCACAATTCAAGGGCAGAGAAGCTAGGTTAATCAATTTTAATCGGGAGGTTGGAGGGGTTTAGCGATTTGTGGTGGGGTGCCGGCGCCAGTTTGAGGGCAGTAGGGCGACCGTGAAATCAAGTGAGGTATTGGATTCTTTATTTAATTTATTAAGATAATAATATGTATGCATATAGGATTTAGGGAAAATATTCCAAATTTATAAACTGTTTTAAAATTTTACAGTAAGGATAAATAATGATATAAATATAAATACATATACATATTTTTATCTTATAATTTTAATATTTAAGTAATAGATTATGGGATTAATTTGTTAGTTGACCTATTTAATAATTTTTAAATTACTACAAGATTTTTTTTAAGGGAAATTTGAAAATATTTATGTGAAGATAGATTTTTGAAGTCTATAATTTATTTTATATTTATAGTTTCAAAAGAAATAAAATAAAATAAGTATTCATATTTTAAATGTTATTTTAAGATAATGGATTGAGTGATTAATTGTTTATTCTACTTATGTTAATTATTTTAGTTACTAAGAAATTATTCAAAGGAAAATTAGTTCAAATTTAAATCATTAATTTAAATTAAATTTATTAAATAGGGATTAATTTTTTAATTCAAATGGTAATGAATTGGGAATTGTTTATTCAAGGTCAAATCGGGAAAACCAAGGCAATATTGAAATGGATTGCAAATAATAGCAAAGGTGAGTTAATCTCACTCTTCTGGATTTCTATTTAAATTTAAATGGTTAAATTCAAATAATTGGTTGAATGAATGAATTGATTTGATGTGATATATTATATAGTAGTATATATAGTATATATTGGAGTTATTGATTACCCGCATTACATAGCGGATGAGACCCTATGCGCTGCATAATAGCGGACGATATTATATTTAAAACTCATATACCGCGATATTCCACCTCGAAGTGGAATTGGTATTGTGCTAACATCTGTGGATGCAGGGAAATAGGTTGGAGGGATCCAACTGGATTCTTCAAATTATTTAGATTGCTTAATATTCTGTGTTATGAATATTTGATATTCTGTGATGAATTATATTGATAATTGGAATATTGAATGCTATGGTTTGCTAGAATATATATTTCGGTACGCTGAGTTATCAAAATATATAGAATTGGATTTTTGAAAAGAAAATAAAAGAATGAATTTTTAAGTAAAATAATCATAGAGAATTTAAATAAATTTAAGAATGAACTGGAAAAGAATAAAAGTGATTTTAAAATCCTAATAAATAAATTCCGATTATGAAAAAGGCGATTTTGAGTCAACAAAGTAATGATGAATTTTAAAAACTTAAATGATATTATTTTAAAGGACTAAGGAATTTATTTTTAAATTTCAAGGTTTAAATTTATTTAAAAGGATAAAGAAGGAATTTTGGAAATCTGAAATTGGCATTTTCAGTTAAAAAGATTTTAAATCATAATTAAGAAATAAAGTCTGAAATTAATGGATTTTGAAATAAATTGAGTAAGTAAAGAAATTTATTTCAAATGGAGTAACTTGGAAATCAATTTGAAAATTGATTTAAGTGTTTGAAATTGGAATTTTAAAGGGGGATGAGACTAAGAAATTTATAAACTGGGTTTATAAAGTGAAGTAATATATCAGTGGATATTTGGAAGAATAATCATGGTGGGAATTTACTAAGGAAATGAGTAAATTTGTTTAAAAATAAATAGTGATTTATTTTTAAAAGATATGAAAGAGAAGCGTATTTTCCTAAATAGCCAAGTACGTTTTCAAAGCAAATTTTTAAATATAAGTGAAAAGTTTTAATGTTGTTTTAAAAAGCATGTTTTAGAAAATTTATTATTTCTAAATGTTTAAATTCTAAAGTAAGTATTTTTCAAGCCTATTATCGTAGTACTTATTTAAAGGTGACATGGTATTTTGTTTTAAAGGAGAAAATCTAGTTTTATATTTTATAAAGTAACCTCATTTTAAATATTCTTAAATTATATATTTTTAAATAAAGTATTAAGGTACCTTTTATTTTTATTGGTTTCAAAGTATATTTTATAATAAAGTATTTTTAAATTATTTTAAAAAAATCTAAAGTATCGTACTTGGTGTTTTCAGTGGAAATAAATATTTGGGAAATTTATTCCATGAGAGGAAGATGGTTTGAAAACTGTTTTCAAAAAGGTTTGAAAGTGAGAATATATCTTGCGAAGATATTTTGAGGATAATAAATAATTTGAGAGATTATTTATTGTTTGATGATTGTTTGTGAATGTTAATTGATAGTTAAATAACCGACTATCAATATTGGCCAATGCGCTGACCGTTTCGAAGAGACCAAGATAGGGATTTATTTCATTGAAACCACTTCGATCCGGTTTGTAAGTTTTCGTGGAAAAACGAGTTTGGATTCGAAGATGGAGCAGTGAAGTGCAAGGGCTAGTCGCTACTAATCTTGAGGATGATTCCAAAATGGATGTAGTAGGAGTAGTGCCTTCGGTTCCATTCGAACCCGGAACGGACTTGTATGGATGAATGCTTTCAGAACATCGTCAGGTGGGCGATGAGCATTCTAAGAGATGTGTTCTAAAAAGGTAATGCTTAGCCTCAAGCCTCATCAACAGGGAATGACTGAAAATCAGGGGTTATGCAGCAAGGCTAAGTAGGTAGCATCTATTTGGGTGAGGTCATCCCTGTCTAGATGTCCCTTTTATTCGGCTTAGTGGTGCGGTTTCTGATCCCAACCGTGGGGTGATCTTAATCGGGATTATCCAGTAAGGGGTAGTCCCGTTCTTGTGTTGAAGGGGATTGGGAGTAATCCTCGGTACGGTGATCTAGGCCACGTACTGTGACAGGTGGTACTCCAGTGCCTAGTCATTAGTTGGAAATCTGTTCTCCCTACTTGCCTCTTACAGTTTTGTTGTATTACCCACGACTATGGATAGTAGTTGGAATTTAATTAATGTAACAATTTCGGCTATTTTAATAAGTATTTGTAAATAGACCCTATTATAATATCAGATGATTTTATAAGAAATGTTTTAGCTATCGTAAGGTAAAAATCTAACATCTTTATTTGTGGCGTGGTCTTACAAGATGCTTTTGCTTTCAAAGGATTTTGAAACTTTAATAATCCAATTGAGTGTGGTTTTCTCACACTGGTATTCCAGACTGACTTGGGAGTTATTTCACTATAATTCTCGGGCCAGACCGAGTATTATAGAATACACGAAATAATGCTATGGAGCTCAGGAGATGAGCTGGATGGCGATAAATACTGCCGTACTTGATTTTTATTCCGCTGCGTATTCAGTTTTGAGGACATGTTTATATGACTGTCCAGTTGTATATTATTGATGTTGTTGAACTCTGATGATGTATGTATAAAACAGATATAGTTTTCTTTTGTGTAAAATCTGTTATTGCCTATTATATTTTATTCCGCTGCGGTGGTAAGATTCTGTTGTTGTTTCTATTTTCTTCTTCTACCTCTTTCTTCTTTAACCCTAATGGTTCGTATTTCCGCTCATCTTGTGTTGATTTGATGAAGAATAATGTCGACTTACTGGGTACGGGTTTGCGGGCTGTTACAATCTCCTTATGTTATCTCTGATAGGCTGTCATATTCAAACAAATTATGTTTGTTTAAACATAAATTAAGATTTAAAAATATATTTAAGTATAATAAGTTTGAAAATTATCTGGAATTTAAGAAAGTTGGTGGAAATTTATAGCATATCAAAATCTCGACTTAAATAATTCATGTTTTCATGTATAAAACCTGTTTTGTTATCAAAAATCATGATTTTTAAAAGTGAAATCACGATTTCTAGTTTGGTTTCAAGTGAGGAATTTGTGGTTGACCAGAATTTGGGTTTTGAGCAATTGCTGGTGATCGGAGGGTGGTGAGGTCTCGAGTTCGCTACTGGAGGTAGCTAGGGAGTGGTTGAGCCAAGGAAAAATGGAAGGTGGATTTTTAAACCACCGTGGTGACGGCTTTTGGTCGGAATAGGGTTTAGGGATCAAGTTTGGTCGAGGTCGGAAAATTTCTTGCTGCATCGTCTCTGGATCACCGGACTCGTTCGTAGGTTAAGAGATGGAAGCGTGGTTGGTCGGCAAAGTTGTGGACGAGGTTTCGTAGTCGCCGGTGATTGGAAGCATCGAGTCGAGGGGATTTTGGTCGATGTTCTGCTGTTCCAGTTTGATCATAATGGCTCGATTTTGGGTTTTTAATGGAGTTGGATGGTCGGAATTAAAGGTGAAGATGGTCGGTGATGAGTTGGAGGTATCAATGATGATCGAAATGGCTTCGATAATCGGTGCGCGTGCACGATGAAGTCTGGTGTCTGTGTTTTGGGAAGGAGGTTGGGTCTCGGGGAAGGTCTCGGGGAAAGGCAGAATTTGCTCGGGTTAGTCTTCGAGTTGTACGTGAGTGTTAATACATGTTGACAGTTTTAAGTTTTAACAAGTTTTCTAAAACAAAAAGTGAATTATCTCAGGTCTGGGCTCGAGTGTTTACCAGGATGAACCCAAAGTAAATGTGAAAATAGTTTTAAAATTTAAATAAAAGCAAGTTTTAAAATTTAAATTAAATCAAGTTTAAATCCTTTTTCTTAGATAAATGTCTTATATATATAATAAACGTTTTTATTAAATATTTGGTTTAAGATGTTGTATATTTTATTTTACTTAAATTAATTTAGTTATATTCTTAAGTTTATTTTAAAACATAAATTAAATGATTTAATTAGGTAGTTAATTAAAAGGTAAAATGTTTTAAATTTATACGTTAATGATAATTAAGTGATTAATAAGATAAATGGTTTATCTTAAATTTAATTAAGGTGTTTGATGATTAAAGATTAATTAAATTAATAAAGTAATTAAAGAGTAATTAATTAATTTAATGATTAAGATTTAATTATTATCATTAAGTTTAATTAATTAAGTAATTAGAGATTAATTAATTTGTAATTAAGGATTAATTTATTTAATTAATTAGAGATTTATTTATTTGTAATTAAGGGTTAATAAATTAATAATTAAGGATTTATTAATTAATAATTAGGATTAATTAATTATTGATTAAGGAATAGTTAATTAGTAATTAATGGATAATTAATCAGTAATTAAAGATTAATTAACTAATTTATAAAAGTATTTAATTAATAATTAAATGGTTTGTAATTAATTAATGATTAATTAAGCAGGGTTAGCTGATTAATTCTTAAGTAATTAATTTAATTTGAGTTAATTAAATTAATTATAATTATGGGATTAATAAGTCTTGCATATGGATGATTGATTGTGTAGAATGTCTGAATTGATTGATATCTATAGTAGATAATCTATGATATTCTGTAATGTGATATACTTGGATATAGCTGTGATAAATGTGTGTTATTTATCTATGATGAATGTTGTGTGTATACAAAGTTTTGAATGTAATTAAACTGTTTAAACCTTAAACAACTTGACCTTTAAGACAACGTTTGTATTTTGATGAGACCGAGACCGGATATCAGATTTGATTATTCGAAAACCATATCGATACAAGTTAAACGATAGTTCGTGAAATCTCAAGTGAAGATCGAGATGAAGATTCAGAGTACAAGAGCTATTGTCATTAACTCTGAGGGTGATTCCAAAATGAGTGTAACGAGATAGTGCCTTCGATTTCATTCGATCCCGGAACGAACATGTATGGATGAATGCTTTCATACCATCGTCAATGGAGGACGATGGGCATTCCAAGTTAAGTGTTCTCTAAAGGCAATCGTAGCCTCAAGCCTCATCAACCGGGAATGGCTAAAACAGGGGAAGCACATGCAAGGCTAAGTGGGTAGCACCCAAGTAGGATAAGATTTTCCCCTGTCTAGAGATCCCTTTTATTTGGCTGTGTGGGCGGTTGTTTGGCCACAACTAACGGGTTGTCTTATTCAGACTATCCAGTAAGGGTTACCTCTGGCTTTGTGTTGCAGAGGATTAGGGTGGATCCTCGATACGGTGATCTAGACCACGTATTCTAACGGACGGTACCCCAATAGCCCTGTCATTGTATGGAATCTAGTCTCCAATAAGTGCATGTACGGTTTTGATTGTGCCCAACTATGTTGGAACGTGAGATGTAAGCATTCTAGCTATTTCTGTATTTTATATTGAAAACACTAGACGCTATTATAATATAACTGGATTTCCTACCAAATGCTTGGGTTATCGTAAAGGAAAAACTTGTCCATGTTTACTTGCAGAGAGTCTTACGGGATACCCTTTTATTTCAAAGGTTTTTCAAGTTAAACAACTTAATTGTTCACTCACATCAGACCCATGTCTAACCCGGAGTTTATTCTGTTTTACTTAAACTCTTGGGTACTCAAATTTTTATGAGCAGCCAAGTGATCAGGTTTGCTTGACAAATTTTGGGAAAGCTTGGAGCAAGAGTCTTGGCGTATTTATATATCTATTTCCACTGTGTTGGAGTCTTTTGTCTGTTGTATTTTGAAATGTAATGGATAGATAGGTCTTTACGTCCATCCAATGTGATGATGTTGTGTAACTGTGTAACTCCGATGTATATTGACTATGTAATAGTTATGTGATATATTATATTTTTCTGTTTCCAGTGTCAGATTCTGATATTGTTTAGTTCTTTCTTTCTACCTATCCTTATTCTACATATTTCTTTCTTATGATGATGCGTCTTTCTGTGGAATGAAAGGTGGGTCGCCACAGTTGGTATCAGAGCGCTAGGTTGAGATTATACCTAAGCGTTGGAGTAGTATCTATCTTGACAGCGCGTATTTGTCATTTTTATATACCTATATACCTATTTAAATTTGTTGGGTTACCTATCCAGGTTGCCAACATGAGTTCTATAGGAAGGAGAGGCAGAGTAATGGGTAGCACGACGACCAATAATGGAAGATGTCCAACTGCTAGCTAGGCTGTGAATCCAACACCGCCTCGAGTAAGTTTTGCTGCTTTGTGTAAGGATTTTGCCAATCTGGGAGGAAGACCTTTTAAAGCGTAGGAGTCCTTCACTAAAGTTCAGGCTTGGTAACGCACATGTGGGCGAATTTTTAAGAGTTTGGATTTGTCGGGCAAGCAAAAGAGAGGGATGGCATCGTGGCAACTTCAAGAAGGAGATGCAACTTGGTAGGATGCAGTTACAGTGAATATTTCAAGGGATGATATTTCTTGGAGTAAGTTTAAGGAACTATTTGAGGAACAGTTCATGCCTACAAATGGGAGGACTCTCTGTATAGAGATTTTCTGGATCTGAAGCAAGGGAGTATGTCGGTTTCAGAATATGAGAACAAGTTCAATGAATTATCTCGCTACGGACCTGGCTTATCGACACGCCCCTCAAAAAGAATGACATGTTTATGCAAGGAATGAGGCCTGAGTTTTACGAGAAGATGACGGCACACCTTAAGGGATCATTTGTGGAGTTGATCGACCTGGTATTGAGGTATGAAGAGCTTATGAATAAGAAACCTTTGGCATCTGCAGCAGCACCAAGTGGAACTTCTTCCAATCCATACAAAAGGAAATTCAACCCAAATTGGAAGAAGCAAGGCAAAGGGATATAGGGAGGCAACAACGAAGCTCGTAAGTGCTATGTGTGTTAGCAAGAGGGTCATTTGGTTAAGCAGCATCCCAGGGGTAGATCTCAGCAGCAGCAGCGTCAGAGTGGACCCAGTTCAGCATTAGTTCAGAAATCCTTATGTTTTAACTATCATTAGCTGGGGCACATGGTGAACGTTTGTCCGCTTTTTCAAAAGTCCCAGCAGAACAAGGTGTTTTCTCTTGAAGGTGGACCATCAACTTCTTCTTCTAAAGGCAAAGGCGTTTTGGAAGGTACTTTGCTTTAGATGGCATTTTTATTAGAGTTCTATTTGATTCTGGTGCATCCCATAGTTTTATTTCATTGGATTCAGTAGAGAAGTTTCATCTTACCCCTAGTTTGCTAGACCGCCCTATTTTTGTATCTAATCCTATAGGCGGGGTAACTAAGTTAGATAAGATCTGTAGAGACCCAAAAATTTCTTATCTGTCTCATAGTTTTTCTAGAGACCCATTTGTATTGGATTTCAAAGGGTTTGACCTTATTCTGGGAATGGATTGGTTGGATAAGCATAAAGCTGTTTTGATTTGTGAAGAGAGAATTGTGTCTTTGGAAATTGAGTTGGGAAGGATCGCAAAGGGGACTTGCGATAGTTCTGGAGTTCACTTGAGTAACCTTTTGCATGGAATCGAGGCATCTCTAGAAGGCGTAGAATCCATCGAAGTGGCCATAGATTTTCCGGATGTCTTCAAGGAAGTTAAAGGTTTGCCCCTGCATTGGGAGATAGAGTTTCGGATCGACTTAGTTCTGGGAGAAATACCTGTTGTTCACTCCAGTAGAAGGATGGCGTCGAGGGAGAGAAGAGTTGGTGAAGCAGACCCAAGATTTCTAAGAGAAAGGTTAATCCGGCCTAGTTATTCTAGTTGGGGTTCTGTTGTAGTCTTTGTGGCCAAGTAGGATGGGTCTTTGAGATTCTGTGTGGATTATCGGGAGTTGAATAAGGTTATTATTAGGAATAAGTATCCATTGCCCCGTATAGACTATCTTTTTGATCAACTCCATGGAGCTTCTGTTTTCTCCCAGTTGGATTTAGCATTGGGTTTCGATCAGTTAAGGGCAGCTGAGGACAATATACCCTTGACTGCGTTCGACGGACCGATTGTTTTTATGACTGGTCGGTTATGCCTTTTGGGCTAACCAATGCTCCTGCCTATTTTATGGATTTGATGAACCGAGGTTTTTGGGATGTATTGAATAAGTTTGTGCTCGTGTTCATCGATGACATTCTTATCTACTCCAAGTTTGAAGAGGAGCATAAGCGACATTTGGAGATAGTATTAGAGACATTGAGGAGGCATGTCCTGAAGACTAAGTTTTCGAAGTGCCATTTTTGGAAGTCGGAAGTGAGACTTGGAGGCATATTGTTTTTGGTGAAGGTATTTCTGTAGATCCGGCCAAGGTAGCAAATATTCAAGAGTGGAAGCAACCGCAGACTCCTATGGAAGTCTGCATTTTTCTAGGATTGGCAGGGTACTACAGGAAATTTATCAGGGACCACTCTAAGATTTCTTCGCACTTAACCAAGTTGACTAGGAAAGGAGAAAAGTTTAAGTTGACCCCTAAGTGTGATTTCTTGGATTTGAAGGCAAGGCTGACTAATGCATCTATTCTAGCTGTTCCTGATGGTAAGAGTAAGTTCGAATTCTACACGGATGCTTGTGGAGCTGGGCTCGGTGCAGTGCTGATGCAGAATGGGATGGAGCAGGCAATTGAAGCCGCACGAAAAGAATTACGCTACGCATGATCTGGAATTGTTGGCCATCGTCTTTGCTTTGAAGATCTGGAGGCGCTATCTGTTGGGAGAGAAGTTCGAGCTTTTCAAATATCTTTTATCCCTGAAGGATCTGAATTTGAGACAGCAGAGGTGGGTAGAATTTTTGGCATCGTGATCTGGATATCCTGTATGCTCCAGGAATAGTAAATGTTGTGGCAGATGCTCTGAGTAGGAATGCAGTTTTGCCTACTTTGGAAGTTGTTCCGTCTCTATAGGAAAAGATCATAAGCAGTCAAACGTAGGATAGAACTTTTGAGGAATTGATTCTTAGAACTAAGGATGGTAGATATTTGGATTTCAAGATAGACAATCAAGGAACATTGAGGATCAACGGACGTTTGTGTGTACCAGATGTGGACGGCTTGAGGTAGGAAGTATTGCAGGAAGGCCACAAATCAAGGTTGAGCATCCAACCGGGGATTTCAAAGATGTATAAGAATATGAAGATAGTTTTCTGGTGGCCAAACATGAAGAAGGATGTTGTTGTTTTCATCAATGGATGTGCGATCTATCAGCAGGTAAAGGGTGATCAACAAAAGACAACACGATTGTTGCAGCGTTTGAAAGTTCCTAAGTGGAAGTGGGAAATGATTTCTATGGATTTCGTCGACGGTTTGCAAAGGACCAGAAAGGGAAATGAAGGAAAATCGGTAATCGTGGACCGGCTGACCAAGAGTCCCCATTTTATTCCGGTTAAGGCAACCAGATCTACAGCATCTTTAGCGGAGATTTTCTTGAAGGAGATCGTTAGATTACACGGAGTTCCTGTCAGCATAGTTAGTGGCCGTGATCCAATCTTTACCAGTAAATTTTGTAAAGCTTTGCAGACAACTTTGGGTATGAGATTGAGTTTAAGTATAGCATATCATCCCCAGACAGACGGACAAACGGAAAGGCCGAATTGAATTCTAAAGGATATGTTGAGGGCTTGTGTTTTGGATTACGGTGGATCTTGGGAGGACCATCTGCATTTAGTGGAATTCTCGTACAATAATAGTTATCAGGCGAGTATCAAGATGGCACCCTATGAAACTTTGTACGAGAGACCTTGTAGATCACCGTCTTATTGGGTAGAATCAAGAGATTGCCTTGTTCTTGGTCTAGATTTGATCCGAGAGGCATCTGCAAAGGTGGAGCTTATCAAGAAGAGAATGAAAGCATCCTAGGATCACCAGAAGAGTTATGCTGACAAGAGATGAAGGCAATTGGAATTTAAAGTTGGAGATTTGGTTTTTGTCAAGGTTTCCACAATAAAAGGAGCGATCAGATTTGGGAAGACAGGAAAGCTTGCCCCAAGGTATGTTGAACCATTCCGAGTGCTCGAGAGAATTGGTGTTGTGGCCTACAGGATTGAATTGCCAGTCCGGATGGCTAGAATTCACAATGTTTTTCATGTATCTCATCTGAAGAAATACGTGCACGACCCATCTCTAGTTATGGAGCCAGCAGTGCAAGAAGATTTAGAGATCGAACCGAACTTATCTGTAGTCAGGCATCCAGTCCAGATAGTTGATCAAGATGAGAAGCAGCTCAGGAAAAAAGTAGTGAAGCTGGCCAAGGTTCAGTGGAGTGAGGATTCCAGAGATTGTACCTTGAAAACTCTAGATAGTTTTAGGAAAGCCTATCTGGAATTGTGTACGGATAGCTAGTAATGTTTGTTTAAATGAATTATTTGTTTGGATGCTAGTGTATAGCTCATATGTATGCTTGGATTGTTTGAAATAAAAAGTTTTCGGGTTATCTTTTGCTTTTAAATTTCGGGGATGAAATTCTTTTAAAGGGGAGGAATGTGATATCCTGGAAATTTCAAGAAATTAATATATGATAATCTTCTTTTATAAACTACTAAAATTGGCAAAATAATTATTATTTATCAAATAAATAAATTATGTGTTGTATATATATGTGTATATATGGGTTGATTTTAAATTGAATTTGAATTTGAATTTTAAATTCAATTAGATGAATATCTTAAAATAAATTAGATTTAAAATAATATATATTTGATTTTTATTAGTATATAATTAGTTTTATATTATTTTCTTTAAAGGATTTTTATTAGTATAAATTAAGAAATGTATTTACTAAATAGAAATAAATATAAAGTTTTATAAAAACATTTAAAAATTAATTAATAAATGGAAATTATGAATATAAGTTGAATATATACAATTTAACAAATGTAATTTAATTAATAAATGTTAATGACAAATGTAAGCTATTTTTAACAAGTGCCACCATTTTCTTTATTTTCTTTTATTTTTAAAATCATAAATTAAGTCTATAAGTATACCTATACTCTCTCTTTCAATCTTTTTCTATCTTTACTTAAAATCTAAGAAAAAACAAAACCTGTAAACAATTTCAAACCAGAAATTAAATCAAACTATAATCTTTTTAAAGCAATAACTTTTTCAACTATCTCATCCTGAACCATCAAGCAAATTAAAGCAATTTCATCTCAGATTTAAGCAGGATCAACTCAACTAAGCGACTAAACTAACCTTCCAATTCAAAGATCAAGATTTTTTTCCTAGTTTTCAAAAATCAGGGAATTCCAGTTTATAACCTTCTCTGTGCAACATAAACTGGTGAGTAAACAAACTATAATCTATTTTAAACTTGATGCATGTGATGATCTTTAAATGTATGATATGAATTATGCTTGCATGTACGTATAAATATGAATTCCTGTATATATGTATAAGTATACATGTCTGTTTTGCTCTGTTCTTTGTTTACTGGGTTTTAAAATAAGTAAAAATTCAAAATCTCCTTATGTAATCTCTGATAGGCTATGATATTCAAACAAATTATGTTTTTTAAACATAAATTAAGATTTAAAAATATATTTGAGTATTATAAGTTTGAAAATTATCTGGAATTTAATAAGTGGAATTTATAACATGTCAAAATCTCGACTTAAATAATTCATGTTTTCAGGTATATAACCTTTTTTTTTATCAAAAACCATGATTTTTAAAAGTGAAATCATGATTTCTAGTTTGGTTTCGAGTGAGGAATTTGTGGTTGATCGGAATTTGGGTTTTAGCGATTGCTGGTGATAGGAGGGTGGTGAGGTCTCAAGTTTGCTATTGGAGGTAGCTAGGGAGTAGTCGAGCTAAGGAAAAATGGAAAGTGGATTTTTATACCACCGTTGCGGCGGCTTTTGGTCGGAATAGGGCTTTGGTATCAGGTTTGGTCGAGGTCGAAAAATTATTTGTTGCGTCGTCTCTGGATCACTGGACTCGCTCGGAGGTTGGGGGATGGAAGTTTGGTTGGTCGGCGAAGGTGTAGACGAGGTTTCATAGTCGCTGGTGATCGGAAGCGTCGATTCGAGAGGGTTTTGGTCGATGTTCTGCTGTTCCAATTTGATCATAATGGCTCGATTTTGATTTTGGATTTGTAATGGAGTTTGGGTGGTCGGAATCGAAGGTGAAGATGGTCAGTGACGTGCTGGAGGTAGCAATGATGATCGAAATGACTTTGATGATCGGCACACGTGCACGACGAAGTCTGGTGTCGGTGTTTTGGGAAGGAGGTTGGGTCTCGGGGAAGGTCTCCGGGAAAGATAGGGTTTGCTTGCGTTAGTCTTCGAGTTGTATGTGAGTGTTAATACATGTTGACAGTTTAAAGTTTTAACAATTTTAAAAAAAAAGTGAATTATCTCGAGTCTTGGCTTAAGTGTTTACCGGGTTGAAGTCGAAGTAAATGTTTAAAAAGTTTTAAAATTTAAATAAAAGCATGTTTTAAAATTTAAAATAAATCAAGTTTAAATCCTTTTTCTTAAATAAATTTCTTATATATGCAGTAAATGTTTTCATTAAATATTTGGTTTCGGATGTTGTATGTTCTATTTTGCTTAAATTAATTTAGTTAAATTCTTAAGTATATTTTAAAACTTAAATTAAATGATTTAATTAAGTAGTTAATTAAAAGATAAAATGTTTTAAATTCATATGTTAATGATAATTAAGTGACTAATAAGATAAATGGTTTATCTTAAATTTAATTAAGGTTTTTGATGATTAATGATTAATTAAATTAGTAAAGTAATTAATTAATTTAATGATTAAGATTTAATTATTATCATTAAAGTTTAATTAATTAAGTAATTAGAGATTAATTAATTTGTAATTAAGGATTAATTTATTTAATTAATTATAGATTTATTAATTTGTAATTAAAATAAATTTAAAATTAAGGATTTATTAATTAATAATTAGGATTAATTAATTATTGATTAAGGATTAGTTGATTAGTAATTAATGGATAATTAATCAGTAATTAAAGATTAATTAACTAATTTATAAAAGTAATTAATGAATGATTAATTAACTAGATAATTAGTTAAATGGTTTGTAATTAATTAATGATTAATTAAGCAGGGCTAGGTGATCAATTCTTAAGTAATTAATTTAATTTGAGTTAATTAAATTAATTATGATTATGGGATTAATAAGTCTTGCATATGGATGATTGATTGTGTAGAATGTCTGAATTGATTGATATCTATAGTATGATAATCTATGATATTATGTAATGTGATATACTTGGATATAGCTGTGATAAATGTGTGTTATTTATCTATGATGAATGCTGTGTGTATACAAAGTTTTGAATGTAATTAAACTGGTTAAACCTTAAACAACTTGACCGTTAAGACGGCGTTTGGATTTCGATGAGACCGAGATCGGATATCAGATTTGATTATTCGAAAACCACATCGATACAAGTTAAAGGATAGGTCATGAAATCTCAAGTGAAGATCGAGATGAAGATTCAGAGTGCAGGGCTATTGTCATACTCTGAGGGTGACTCCAAAATAAGTGTAACGATATAGTGCCTTCGATTTCATTCGATCCCGGAACGAACATGTATGGATGAATGCTATCAGACCATCGTCAATGGAGGACGATGGGCATTCCAAGTTAAGTGTTCTCTAAAGGTAATCGTAGCCTCAAGCCTCATCGACCGGGAATGGCTAAAATAGGGGAGGCGCACGCAAGGCTAAGTGGGTAGCACCCAAGTAGGATAAGATTTTCCCCTGTCTAGAGGTCCCTTTTGTTCGGCTATTTGAGCGGTTATTTGGCCACAACCGCGGGGCTGTCTTATTCGGACTATCCAGTAGGGGGTAGCTCCAGCTTTATGTTGCGGTGGATCAGGGTGGATCCTCAGTACGGTGATCTAGACCACATACAGTGACGGGCAGTACCTCAGTAGCTCTGCCATTGTATGGAATCCAATATCCAGTAAGTGCCTGTACCATTTTGATCGTTCCCAACTATATTGGAAGGTGAGATGTAAGCATTCCAGCTATTTCTGTATTTTATATTGATAACCCTAGACACTATTATAATATAACTGGATTTCCTATCAAATGCTTTGGTTATCGTAAGGGAAAATCTTGTCCTTGTTTATTTTGCGGAGAGTCTTATGAGATACCCTTTTATTTCAAAGGTTTTTCAAGTTAAATAACTTAACCGTTTGCTCACACCATACTCCTGTCTGGCCCGGAGTTTATTTTGTTTTACTTAAACTCTTGGATACTCAAAATTTTATGAGTAGCCAAGTGATTAGGTTTTCTTGACAAATTTTAGGAAAGCTTGGAGCAGGAGTCTTGGCATATCTATATATCGATTTCTACTGTGTTGGAGTCTTTTGTTTGTTGTATTTTGAAATGTAATGGATAGAAGGTCTTTACGACCGTCTAATGTGATGAAGTTGTGTAACTGTGTAACTTTGATGTATATTGACTATGTAATAGTTATGTGATATATTATATTTTTCCGTAGCCGCTGTGAGATTCTGATATTGTTTAGTTCTTTCTATCTATTCTTATTCTACCTATATCTTTCTTATGATGATGCGTCTTTCTACGGAATGAAAGGCGGGTCCTCACACCCATAATTAATTACATCAATTATTTTTTAATTAGTTTAATCAATTAACCTTTAATAATTAATTAATAATTATTTTCATTAAGTAATTATCTTTAAGTAATTAATTATCCTTTAATAAATCACACTTAGTACTTATCCCTTAATTACATTAAGTAATAATCTTTTATAAATTACATTAAGTAATTATACTTAATTAATTTCATTAAGTAATTATTCTTTAATTACTTATCATTAATTAATCACCCTTTAATTAAGTAATTATCCTATAACCAATTGATTAATTAACCTTTAATTAATCACATTAATTAATCAACCATTAATTAATTACATTAAGTAATTATCATCATCTTATAAATTATTTACATTAAGAAATTACTTAAGACCCTTATTAATCAAAAGATAAACCATTTATCTTAATTAGTTTCTTAATTACAGTATTTAAATCTTATTAAATAAATCTTTTGAAACAAGTTATCATTAACATATAATCTAACTTAAAACCTTTAAGTTAATTATAAATTAAAAACATTTAATCTTCTAAATTAACTTATTAATTATACTACTATATTTATTTAAAATAAATTATAAGAATTAATTTAAAATAAAGGAGATACATATATTAAAACACTTCAAACTTGATTAATTGAAATATTTTAAAAACCCTTAACTAATTCAAAACTAAAAATAAACATTTATTATTTTACAAGAATTAATCAAAGAAAAGGGTTTAATCTTGATTTAATTTAAATTTGAAAAACTTGGTTTATTTAAATTTTTGAAAACTTGGTTCCTCTTTAACCTGACCCGAGCCAAAATCAAAAATACACGAGCCAATTCCCATTTTTCTCGAGTACAAACCCGAGCATACTCCTTTTTCTTTTATATCTTTTGTTTGATTTTAAAATTTAAATCTGTTGTAACCTGAAATATTCACGTGAAATCCCCGGTGTAAAAATCAAGCCAACAACCTAAATTTCCCAAGCACGACTTCGAGGTGTCCTTCTTCCTCAAATCCTACCTTCTGATGCAACCAGATATATGTGCACGTGCATGATCATTCTGGTCATCTCGGCCAGCACCGCCTCCATTAACTAGTCGCCGACGACCTCCACTATTGGTCCGACCATCTAGATCCAAGCATCGATCACAAAAACGAAATCGAGCACAGAGGAACCCAAACTGAAACAACCTAGTCACCAGATAACTACCTCGTGCCGACGATCCCAACCACCAGATATCTCGCCATCACACCCATAGCTGTGTCGCGACATCACGCGACGATCCCCCTAGTCCGATCACCTCTAGTTCCCCCACGACCATGTAATTGACTCGACTACCTCATCGACCAAAACTACACGAAAAATTCTAGTTCGATGTCGTGCTGCCCCCATGGCGATGTAAAATTCCTGATACCATTTTTCCATCAATCCCTAAGTCTCTAGCCTCATTCCGTCTTGATCGTGACGACCCTACCTCCATCGATTGTCGAAATTCAATGAAAATCCAAATTCTGATCAACTCGCAATATCTCAACATATAACAACTTAAAAATCTTGAAATGATTATCTAAAATCATCATTTTCTAACTCGATTTTGGTTATGAAATCCAAAAATGAATTTATGAACATTGAATTTTAACTTATATTTGATTTCCACTATAAATTATCATTTTTGAATTGGTTACTTAATATAAATTCTCGAAACCATTTTTTGAAATGGGTTTACATTCTCATAATCATTTTTCATTTAGAGATCGAAAAAATCTATGATACGAAAAGAAATCGAATTTTATTTTGGGTTAGAGTTTATAATACATCAAAGATATATAAATACACATACACACAGTCATGTACAGGCATTTATCATGATCACATTCATATAAACACTTTAATTCATCCATGCAAACAACATCACTTCTAATACAATTCTTTTTATAAGCTACGTTATATAACCAAATTACATAATTGCCTCTAAGGTGCACCCTTTAACTCTATCAATCTCCCACCTTCACCTGGGGCCGATAATGGTGCCTTTTGCATATACTTCTAATCAGTCTACCTAAATCAGACTGAGAAAGGAACTAACTGAATGGATATAACATGTTATCTTTAGCGTTTATAATTTTTTGTTTTACTTTTTCATCACTGGTAAACTATTTTATCACACATTAATTATGAAGAACATATTCGTCCTCACACTGAACCTGTGCAATTAAAGCGCTTAGTGGTTCTATAGCGGCGGAGGTGCAAAAAGTTATTGTGGGGATATAATACAAAATATCAGAGGCACAAAAGGCTTCATTATATATAAAATCAAATATTTAAAGTTAATTTATTCTCATTTCCACATCATTTGTGTAGGAAAACCAAATAACATCTAATCATATATAATAAAATCGAAGAATATAATGATTTACGCGAACTGATTTTGCAAATAAAATACATTTACAACTTAAATTGAGCGCTTATCATTTAAAATTAGGACTTTACCCTAATTTGTTGATTTGGTTTAAAAGAAAACTAGTCAAATAAACCTTTGTATATTAATGTTTGTAAAGTGGGTGCTAAAATGCCTTGATTTAGTGAGTGTAGCATGGCATAAAGCGAATCTACTATTTAATAGAGTGCAGCGGTCTAATGCACTAATCGCTATAGTGGGGATTTTATGAGGCTTTAACTACATCGAACTATTGGTTCCATTTCTAGTTTATGTCGCATTATTATCACATTAAATTATTGGGTTCTTAATGGTGGGAATCATTCCCGGCTTACTTATGAATTTATGCAAACATACTTTTATCGTTGCTTGAAACTTTTGCAACTTACAACCCCTCCATTAAGGGTAAATATGAATCTTGAGAATATTTTCTATTGTCGAGATGACTTTGGAAAGTTGATTCCTTGTGACCCATCGTAAGAAGCTCGATTTTTCCATATATAAGGAATAAATCCTTAGTTCAAATAGTTTCGGGTGACCTTAATCACCGTCCACTAATTTTCGTTTGGATTTGACTATTATCGGCTTACTACACCTAGTATAAAAGAGACACATAGCCTAGTAAATAACATAGTGTATACAATGAATCTTATTGCCAAAGCATAAGGAATCCTACACATACATTGTTTTTCCTCACCTATAGTTAGCACCAGAATTGGTCACTAACACCCTTGAGATAGATTATGTAGAGGGATTAATGAAGAAAGTAAATTTAAACAGAGAATTATATGCTAAATTAAATGCAAAGACAAGAACACCAGATTTATAGTGGTTCGGCATAACTACCTACGTCCACTTTGAAGTTAATATTTATTACTTTACTCAACAATTGATTATAGATACAATCTGTACGCCAACTACTTGAATAAAAATGCCAAGTAAAGAGAATGAGTCTTGAATTTGGCAGAGTCTCCCAAGTGTTCTCGAAAAAAGGTCCCTTTAACTGTGCCCCTGCCCTTCTATTTATAGACGAAGATGGGTTGGACTTCCCTCATGGGTCTAGAAGTAAGATACCTTGGCGCGTAGTAAGTGACTTCTGTACGTCGGGCCACAAATGCTGAACGGCAAGAGCCGAGCCATTTATCCAGGCCGAACGACATTCATACGCCGATCGAGGAAGATATGCCGAACGGTACCTATATGCCGAACGGTACCTATATGCCGACCAAGACAGTGTGCTGAGTGAAGAGAGTAGGCCAAACAAGACCTAATGCGGTTGAGGGGAGATGCCGAAAGGCCTTGCTATGCCGAGCAAGGCTCATGTCGAGCGACCTTGCTATGACGAGCAAGGAGAAATGCCGAACGACCTTGCTATGCCGAACGAGGCTAATGCCGAATGACTTTGCTATGACGAATGACCCTTCCATGCCGAACGAGGCTCTATGCCAAGCGATGCTCTTATGACGAGCGAGGTGAGATGCCAAACGAGCTTGCTATGCCGAATGAGGCTCTATGCCGAGCGACCTCTCTATGCCGATCGAGGTTCTATGCCGAACGACCTTTCAACGCCGAGCGAGGCAGAGGCCGAGCGACCCTTTAATGTCGAATGAGGTGTTGTGTCGAACGATTCCTTAATGCCGAATGAGGCAACATGCCGAGCGACCTCTTTATGCCGACCGAGGCCAAATGCCAGGCGAGGCTTTATGCCGAACGGCCCTTCCATGTCGAGCGATGCTCTTGTAGGTGACACACGCATTACCGGCCCAATTACCCTAGTAAAACTTGGCCCCCAAAGTGTGTCGTGTGAGACAATACGACATGCTTTAAGTTAATATCCAATTCCATCTTCTCCATTGTGACATGCACACGGAAACGTTTCACATGGATGTCGCATAAGGCGTTCGGCAAGTCACATACCGTTCGGCATAAGTATGTCGAACCATCGAGATACCTTGACCGGGTCCATCGATCAATGCCTGTTCAACTTCTCTTTTCTCTATATAAGCCACTACTCCTTCCTCTTCCCCTTTTACTTTTACCTCCGTGCTACAGAACTTATGAACTCGCTTTCCACTAGACTTCTGTGAACTATTTACCCATCCCTTCTCTTCTCAAACCCAATACGTTGCCTCACCTCCTTCCCCAATCAATTAATTCGATCAGAATCGCGTTTCCTATTCCAGAATCTCCCCAAGCTGCAAGTCACTTCTTAAGTAATGACCTCTCCTTTAAACATTTCATCTTGACTAGGAAGCTTAGCATGAGATTCGAACTCGTGAATCTTCATAAAACTGAGGACAGTAAGAACCGCGTTGATGAGGACAACGAATTCGAGGTTAGAACATGTTTTAGGGCTAGGCGGAGTGGTGGGAGGAAAGAGGCATCAGAGGTGTTTAGTACATGAGGGAGTAAGAAGTAGTGAAGTTAAGGGGTGCAAGTTAAGGATAGTGTGCGAGTTGGAGGAGAAATGGCTATGGCTCGGCATTACTCTTGTGTGCCGAACAACGAAGAGAGATTGGAGGAGAGCAATGAGACATGCCGAATGGTGATGAGAGAATGCTGGAGAGAAATGAGCGTTGTCATGCCGAACGGTGAAGAGATGATGATGGAGAGGAACAAGTATTGGGCTGATAGGGCCGAGCGGTGCGGCTCGATACTATCGCGGATCGGCATGACTCATGCATGCCGAACAAGGAAAGAGGGGGAAAGGAGGGAAGTGAGGGTTGCGCCTAGAGTGCCGAGCGATGCGGCTCTGCATGATCGTGGCTCGGCATGACTTCATAATGCCGAACGATGAAGGGCGAGTAAGGAGAGTTTAGGTGATTGCTTAGTCGAGTTCCTCAAGTATCGTTCGACAGTCCAACTCAAATGTAATCCATGTTGATTTGACTAACTTACCAAGCCTAAACATGTGTCAAAGACAAGGGCAAGGATTTAAGCACATAAACATATCGACTACCCTGGAATGAAAACTCTGCGTCTCAAGAACTATAAATCTGAATTTAACTTGATTAAAATGGATAATAACCTTTAACATACAGTGTCGATATCGAGTACAAAACATAAACCATCTTATGACAGGCTCTCGTTGACGGTCAGCGTTGACAGTCATCGAAGATGATAGTTTGAAGCCTAACTTTATTTCATCAACTCTGTGACTTTTAATTTCTTAGCACTTATAGTTGAATGATTGCACTAGTTCACACACCACACGGAGGGAGTGTTTTGTTGTTAAGTCTAATGTCGATTGTTTTTCAAGTATAGTTCAAACCGGTGTTTCGTTAGATTCAACATTCACTAGATATGTCTAGGAAATCTAGCTCTGCCACGATCTCGGACGGACTAGGGCCATCTTCTCAACAAGAAGTAGTTGGAACTTCAAATCCGTCATTTACTCCTACACAAGACATGCCGAGCCTCGCGATCGCATCTGTCGACTTGGCTCCCGATGGCTTGGATGCAGAGATCTTTTTAAATGATCCGATCGATTCCTAAGCCTCGAAGATTAACGAAAGCACGCTTTTCCATATATGCTTAGTACACGGGATTCCTTTTGACGATGTGTTGGTTCCATCGGGATAGGATCGTCCTCACTTGCCACCAGTCGGATATACAGCCTGCAACAGATTCATGTGTTGGGTCGGTAGCCTGCCGCCATTCAACTCCTTTCTTCATGACCTGTTACAATATATCGAGATCGCCCCATCGCAATTACATCCAAACAGCCACGCGTTCATATACGGCACTTGCATTCTCTTTATGAGTGTCCTTTTCAGGCTCCTGGCTCTTGGCGATATCCACTATATCTATCGCTTCAAGGGACGGTCAAATAGCCCATCTTTTGTATTCCTCGAACCGCATAGCAAGTGTCAAATTCTGACTGGGGCATGAAGCAAGTTCGCCCAATATAAGCAGGAGTGGTTCTATATGCGCTGTCCTCCCGGCTTTGTGAGGAGATGGGTGGAAGGGAGTAAGTCTTTTTTCTTGACAATACTCGTGTTTGGTGGGAACTACACCCTTTCTAACTCTTTCTCTGCTTTTACAGGTATCAACCCACGTCCCGAAGGCTCCGGGTATTCTGAAACAGTCAAAGCTATCCGAGCTATCCCCTAGAAGACCAGAACATCAGATCTCTCATTTCAAATGAATCGCTCACGAAGTTTGGGCTGGTGGCAGAAGGTCGCTGATTAAACCTCCCTTAAGGCGTCACTATAACCAGGCTTGCTTCGGGAAAAGGAAAAAAGTAGGCTGGGTCTTCAGCACGTAATGACCCTAACACACCATAGGAGGGGGAGATTAGAGAAGCCAAAACGCCTGAAGCACAGGGTTAAAATGTTAGTCCAGCTCGGGATTCGATAGTCGAGATTCACGGTATCAAAACGACGCCATCCCCTTTGAAGGGAAAGGAGAAATTGACCTACAAGCCGAGGAAGAAAACAGTAGGTGGAACCTCTAAGGTTACTCTTATTCTAGTAGAGAAAGAGCCTTCCTCACAACACTTAGAGAGTTCTTTGAAAGGCCTATCGAACCTCACTATACCTGATGATCTGCTTAACTATGGCTTCGACGATCCAGAGGACCTTAAACTTCATTCTCCCACGAGAGGCGATACAAGCGCTCGAGCCCAAAACGAGGGAGAAAAAACTCCTATTAGTAAAGATAAAGAAACTGGTCCGTTGGGGGGAAACACTAGGACAAACACGGACACGTGCACTTCACCTTTGCACTTAAATTTCTGTCATCACTCTACTCTTATCTAACTTGTCGTTATTTTAATTCTGTTCAGTGATATGGGGCATTAACATGGACTTGATCGTCTTCGCGGGTCATCCATCTTTCACCACTCTGGATGGGATTCGGGCTTCGGAAGACGTTGTGATAGAGACGATGATGGCGATAGGGACTATCACTCCTGAGATTCTTCATCTCGAAAGAAAACTTATCACCAGCCTTCATACCATTATAATCCTCCTTCTCACTCGGAACAAGGCAGAGAGAAATACGGCCACAAGGGGTCCCAATCTGATGTCCTAGCGATCAACACTCTAGTTCATCCACTACACTGCAATATTGGGAACCTCGTAAGAAAACTGAACTTTCAAAGCCACCTCCCCCTACTCCTTTATCTGATCCATCGGTAGCATAACGATTTGTTGAGCTTAAAGCCACGTTCCCAAAGATATGCTTTGATGGTTGAAATTTCTCCCGATGATTCATCAGATTCCGAGACATGTCAAACAAAGCGCTATTGCTTGTACTAACGACGTCTATGTCCAGCATGATGCATTCGTTCACTTAGTCAAAAAAGTCCCAAAAGTCTATGTTGAGCGACAACACGAAATTGATTGCCTGAAGCTCGAGCTATTCATGATAAAGATAATATCAAAGCTCAAGATAAAGAGCTGTCTTCGTACAAATCTCAGCTCGAAGTCACCCAACAAAGTGCTAAAGATACTGCGGAGGCCGTCAGTCGTCTGGAGGCAACTCATAAAAAAGAAATTGACGAAGCGGTCCAACGCTGCTGGGCCTTAGCTTTAGAAAAGGATTCAATTCAGAAGGAAAGGGATGCATTTGCCCTTAGAGTCAAAGATTTGGAAGATCAACTCCACAAAGAAAGAGAGGAGAAAACGGCTGCCCAGGAAGAGTCGCAACAATATTGCAACGAGATCGTTGCTACGCGACTTCTAAAGGCCAAGCTCGACGATGAGCTCTCTAAGGTCGGGATGCTGAAGGATGAAGCCCATGAAAAGGGAAAGAGAATAGCATCCACAGAGATTGACTCCTTGAGGCGGCAACAGAGGCTGGAAGGGAAGAGATTAAGTGCATGTTCGACCCACTTATTGCAGAATACAACGCTCGTGTCCTCATGCCTCGGGTGTGACGACCCGGAATTTTGAAGCCTTTAAAATCGGGATATTTAATTGATTTTAGGTATTCAATAGGGCAATTTTAAATTGAATAACAAATATTACAATTTATTTGATAATTAAGTTATTGAATTTAATAAAATTGAAGCTTGGTAAAATGTTGAATCTAGAGCTTTAAGCCTATTAAAAATAAATTGAAGGCTTGTAAAATTTATATTGATAACACTGAAAATAATAGAAGTTGTAGAATTGAAATTAACAGTGGTTTGTTCAGTTTTAAAATTTTATAGTTTAAATTGAATTTAAAAATAGCCTTCCGAGGCACAGTCTCCGAATTTGACGAAACTAGTTCCATTGCATCCGTAATATTGTATTTTTATCGGATTTCAAATTTCGTAGTAATTGGAGCAGTTGTGTGAGCGTACGATAAATAAACGCGTGGAAAATTTTCATCGAAAATTCTATTTATATATTCACGTACTATTCCTATCAGCTGCCTTCTTTCAAATCCTTGTCTCCTCTCGTACATATTATCATCATCGTGTCTTCCTTCATCTTCTCACGCAAGCTTCATTTCCTTAAATTGATTCAATGAAACCTCCTATCTCAATCGAATACTCGGTTAAAAGGGAAAAAAATAAGATAATGGCCGAAGCCGAGAGAGAGTCGAATTAAATCAGATATTAGGGGGAGGCCGAAACCCTTTCGTTCCAAATGTTTTCTCATCGCAAAAAAAATAATAAAAATAAATAAATGGCGGAACAGGGAGAGGAATCGTGTCATCTTCTTCGAAGCCAACCTAAACCATAGAAGCTCGCGCACGCGTGTAGAGGACAACGCCGACTCGAAGTCGCGATTCGAGGGATGATGGTTTCGAGGTTCGCGATGATGCCGACTAGGGTTGGATTTAGGGGCAGCGACTCGATAGGAGGCGCGCGAATCGAGGTGTGGATTCGGGGGGCTGTCGACTTCGAATTTTGGAAGGCTTCTGAGTTTGGCAAGGGGGCGCGCTGCTGGTTGCAGTGGTGATGGCAGTCGATTTGGGATCTGCATCGAGGTGAGCTGGGTTATTTTCATTTATTAAATCTATATAGGTTCAATGCAGTAAATATAGACAAAGATTTTGAAGTAGGAATATTTGTAAAAAAAATGATGAACTGAAAATAAGAATTTACAGTAAGGTATAATTTACAATTTTATTTTAATTTAAATTAATATATATATATATATATATATATATATATATATGTGTTTCTGCTCGGTTTAGCTTAAGTAAAGAAGGAAAAATATATATTAATAAATAATTATATTTTAATAAAAAAAAGGAGAGGTTAGGTGAACATCAGGAAAGGGAATAAATTTACGGTAAATTCATAAACGATTTATTTTCTTCAATTTATAAATATATGTTTACATGTTACTTACTGTAGATTTTAAAACATATAAAAAAATATAGGAATTTTTAAATGTGAAGTTTTGAAAATCTATAAATTATGTTAAGTATACATGAGTTTCAAAATGAAAAATAAAATAAATAAATACACATATATACCTATTTCCGTTCACTAGTGAAATTTTTAAATAATGAATTATAGAAATTAATTTGTTCTTAGTTACTTAAAGAAATTTAATGAAGGGAATTAGTTAAAAATTTAATGAATAGATGGTAATAGGCTGATTGATTGGTTCAAATGTTAATAAACCGTAAATATTTATACAAGGTTTGAAATCGAGAAACAAGCTGGAATGGAAAAGTAATGGAAATGGATTGCAAATAAAAGCAAAAGGTGAGTTAATCTCACTCGGTTTAAATTTAAAGTTAACTGATTAAATTTAAATAATCGATTGTATGGTTGAATTGATTGATGTGATATTGTAAAGTATAATTTGAATTGGCATATTATGTGATGCTAATGTCTATGGATACAGGGAAACAGGTTGGAGGGATCCAACTGGATCCCTCAACATTTATTTAAATTATTTAATACCCTCTGATGTGATTATTTTATATTCTGTGATGAATATTATTGATAATAGGAATATTGGATGTTATGGTTTACCTGAATATATTCCGGTGCACTAAGTTATTAAGATATGTATGGAATTGGATTTTGGGAATAAAACGAAGAGAATTTGTAAGCAAAATAATTATAGAAATTTGAATAAATTTAAGATTTAATTTGTTGGAAAAGAAATAAAGTGCCCTTTAAAATTCTAATAAATAAATCCTAAGTTAGTAAGGGAAATTTGAATAATCAGAAGATTAATGAATTTTAAATTTTAGTGTTATTATAAAACATTTATTTAATATTTAAGATTTAATTTATTGAAAAGAATAAAGAAGGAATTTGGAAGAAGCTGAGATTGGTATACTTCAGTTAAATTTTTTTAAAATCAAACAGAAAATAATAATAATAAAAAAATAAAGTCCATAATTAATGAATTTTGAAATGAACCAAGTAAGTAAAGAAATTTATTTCAAATAGAATAAATTGGAAATCAATTTGGGAAATTGATTTAAGTGCTTGAAGTCGGGATTTTCTCTGGATGGCCAAGTACACGTTTTTAAAAGTAAATTTGTAAATATAAATTAAATGTTTTAAAGTTGTTTTGAAAGAAATCACGTTTTGTAAAATTTATTATTTCTAATATTTAATTTCTAAAGCAAGTATTTCCTTTTAATATATTATAGCAATAATTATTTACAGAGTGATTTAGTATTTGTTTCAAAAGTTTAAATCTGGTTTTATGTTTTATTATGTAACCTTATTTTCAAATATTCGTATAGTATGTATTTTTAACAAATTATTGAAGTAATTTAACTTAAATGTTTAAAGTATTTTTTCAAAGTAAAGTGATTTAAATTATTTAAAAATCTAGTTTTGTGCTTGGTGATTTCAGAGAAGATAGAAAATATTTGGAAAGTTTATTCTGAAAAGAAAGATGGTTTTGAAACCGTTGTCAAAGGATTGAAAATAGAAATATATCTGGTGAAGATATTTTTGAAGTAAATAAATAATTTGGGAAATTATTTATCGTTTGATGGATGTTTGTGAATATAAATTGATAGTTAAATCACCGACTATCAATATTGGCCAAATGCGTTGATCGTTTCGAAGAGAACGGGATCGAGATTAATTTCTCGAAAACCACTTCGATCCGGTTTGTACGTTTCGTGAAAACGATTTTGGGTTCGAAGATGGAGCAATGAAGTACAAGGGCTAGTCGCTACTAATCCTGAAGATATTTCCAAAATGGATGTAGTAGGAATAGTGCCTTCGGTTCCGTTCGAACCCGGGACGGACTTGTATGGATGAATGCTTGCGAAACATCGTCAGGTGGACGATGGGCATTCTAAGGGATATTTTCTAAAAAGGTAACGCTTAGCCTCAAGTCTCATCAAATGGGAACGACTGAAAATCAGGGGTTATGCAGCAAGGCTAGGTGGGTAGCACCCAAGCAGGGTGAGGTCATTCCAGTCTAGATGTCCCTTTTTATTTCGGCTTAGTGGGCGGTTGCTGATCCCAACCGCGGGGTGATCTCACTCGGGATTATCCAGTAAGGGGTAGTCTCGGCCTTGTGATGCAGGGGAGCGGGCGTACTCCTCGGTACGGTGATCTAGGCCCCGTACTGTGACAGGTGGTACCCCAGTGCCTAGTCATTGGTTGGAAATCCATTCTCCCTACGAGCCTTGTACGAGTTTTGTTTGTATTACCCACTCTGTGGCTAGTAGCTGAAATTTAATAGATGTAACAATTTCGGCTATTTTATAAGTATTTGTATATAGACCCTATTATAATATCAGAGGATTTCTATAAAAATTGTTTTAGCTATCGTAAGGTAAAAACCCGACATGTTTATTTATGGCGTGGTCTTACGAGATGCTTTTATTTTTAAAGGATTTTGAAACTTTAATAATCAATTGGGTGTGATTTTCTCACGCTGGTATTCCAGACTGACTCGGGTGATATTTAACTGTAATGCTCGGGTCAGACCGAGTATTATAGGATACAGGATGTGATGCTATGGAGCTCAGGAGACGAGCTGGATGACGACACGTACTCTTGTACTTATTTATATATATTTTCCGCTGTGTTGAGTTGTTGTGTATCCATGTGTATGATATTGATGTTGAGCTGTGATTGGTGTACTCTGATGATGTAATATGTAAACAGATGTATTTACTTTTTGAGTAAAGTTTATATATTATCTATTATATTTTATTTCGCTGCGATGGTTAGATTCTGATGTTGTTTCCTATTTTCTTCTTCTACCTCTTCTTCTTAACCCAAATGATTCGTATTTCTGTACTACTTGAGTTGATTTGGGTAGAATAGTGTTGACTCAAGGGGTACGGATTTGCGGGTCATTACAGTTGGTATCAGAGCTTAGGTTGGTGATAACCTTGGCTCTGGTGGGAATTACTCATTTAAAATAGAGTCTGTAGTACTCTATAATGAGTTTGAGCGTATTAATAAATATGAGCGCGTATTTGTTAGTGAATATAAATTGTTTTAATATTGTGTTGATTGGTTTATTGAGTGGCATATGAACCTTCGTCGGCACAGTCTGGACAAATGTATTGAAAGGGTTTCTAAACACTTGAATAGAACAATCGACACGGTGTTGTTTTAAATGTGGGTGAATGAAATAATTTTACCCAAAAATATATTTTGATATAAAGAAAAGCTTTTGTAAACTATTTTAGCTAATATATGGTTGCTTGGATGTTAGAAATGATCATATTAAATTATTATCATTGTTAAGTAAAAATTTAACCAGAAATGGAAAATATAACCAAAGTTAAGGAAATAAATACATTATAAATTATAAAATTCATAAATATGAATTATAAAATGAAATTTATAAATATGAATTATAGATGTAGATTATAAATTGATATATAATTAAATGGGAACTTGAATAAGCATAAACAACGCAAACGAATTGTGGGTAAAATTGATTTAAGCAGGATTTGGAAATTTAAAATCCCGAAGATTTTTGAAGAATTTTTCGAAATGTTTTGATGATAAATGATAGCATTATTGACTTGGGGGTGTTTCTGAAAGGAAATTGTTTTAAATGGATTTTGAAAGTGTAATAGCATGGGAATCACTTGGATTATTGGGAAATAATTCTGATGATGACGGCCGCATCATCAGTATTCATTTTCGAATTTCTAAGTGACGGATTGCTGCCAAAAATTGATTTGTTCCAAAAGCTAGTTGTTTTTGAAAATTTCAAAAAGGAAATTTGTTGTAATAAAAGCCAGGATTGGTTTAAAATTTTTGAGAAATGAGATTTGAGATGTTAGAAATTTCAAAATGATTTGAAGCCAAAGCCGGGAGTTTAAAAATCCTGATAGGATGGGTTGTAAGCTTATAAAATTAAGATGTTTTTTAAATCAGGAATGGAATATAAGCTTTGAAGGTTGGAATTTAAATTTAAAGAGAAAAATTGAAAATGAAATTAACTTGGATGGGAAAATTTAACTGGATTAAAAATTGATTCGATAGGTTGGAATAATATCCAGTTGTTTTCGAATTAAGTTGAAATTGAATTGAGTTAAATAAAACCGAGTTAAAGTAGAATTGAATTAGAATAAGAATTCAATTGAATTAATGAATGGAATTAAATTCTTACTGGAACAAATGGGAAATAAATTGAATAAGGATTGGAATTGAAGTAAGTAAAATAGAATAACTTATAAATGAATCAGAATTAAATTACAGGGAATAAAAATATGCTTGGGATATAAATAAGCATAAGGCTTGAGTTAAAATAAAAGAACAATATATTAAAGCCTATGAAAAATGGAATTGTGTAAATAATAAGTTGTGGCTTATAAAATTTGAAAATGGAATACAAAATCCAAAATAAAAATTGTTTGATGAATTGAAAAATAAATTGAAGATCAAAACTTGAAAATTTTAAAGTAAATTGAACTTAAGCAAATTTAAATGAAGATATTTTGAGACTTAAAATCAAGTTCTGAATTATAAGTTGGGAAAGGACTATTTAGATAATGAATTAGATAATGTAATATGTATTGAGAACCCAATGTAGTTAAATAAAGTTGAATTGTGAGTTTATGATGAAGTTTGGAAATAAACTCAAGTGATAAATTAAATTCGACTTAAATTGTTGGTGAAATGAAATTGAACTGTGAGTTCATAAAATTGGGTGGTAAATTGAGAATGGATAGTGGATTCAGAACTTGAGTTATTAATTTAAATTTAACTTGAAGTGGTAATAAATTAAATATAATTGGAAATGTAAAGAATAGAAATGAGAGTGGATTAAAATAGTAATGGTATGGTTTGCAAATAAAATCCAAATACGTAGAAATAAATTGAAATGACCTTGTAATTTATTAAGAGAACTGAGAATGAATCGAACTTGGAAATTTGAAATTTATAATAACTAATCAAGTTAAATTGAAAAGAGAGCTTTGTTTGCAAAATGAGAATGAGCTTAAGTATAAAATTTGAATAAATTGAAGTAAATCGACTTAAGCTAAATGAATGAAGGAGAGTTGAATTGAATTCAACTTAAACAAAGTTTAATAATAGTGGATTGGATTTAAATCAAGTAAAAATGGGTTTTAATTGAAGTAAAATTTGGTGAGTTGCCGATAATATTTAATGAAATGAAAATCCTTAAATAAATAATTGTAAACCATTTAAATTGTTAAGGAATTGAAAGAACTTGGTGACTATAGGGAAAATTAAAATGGATATTGAAGGAAATAGCTTGGTTTGTTTTGAGCTAAATAAAATAGCATGGAATAAAACGTTAATGAATGGATTGTGAATGAAATTTAAACAAAATGTGTCGAGCTAGATCAAATGAATTTGAATGGAACCTGTTTGAACAATGAAACTAGTTTGGTTAATTAAATGAAATGTAACTGAATGGGTTCAAATTTGAAATGCAATGAAAATGAGATATATGGATTGTGGATAAATTGAAAATGGAATATAATTAAGTATAAATTGAGTTGAGATCAGTTTAAATTGGTTATAAACATAAGTACTTATGTATTCACTTAAATCTCGTCAAATTGCATAGAATTAATTGTCATTTGATGTAAATGGAAGTAATTAAAAATTCTATGAATTGTTAGGAGTAAAATAAATTGATTTTGAGAATAATTGGATTAAATATGGGTTTGGGTTGCTTGAAAATAAATTGAATGTAAGCAATTGAGTTTTAAACCATTCAAATTGAATGAAAATGGTTTGTAAATTAATTGAAATAGTTGAATTAGTATGGAATTGTATAATTTGCTTACGGAAAATGTTGATGTGCATTTCTTTTAGAATTCATATGTTTTAACCATTGTAACTAAGTGAAATATAGTTAAACTGCATATATTTGGCACTTACATGTTTAAATTGAGTAAGTACAGGTACCTGGAAGCCGTATGGCTGGATTTGGATTGCATTAACTGCAATATAAATGAGCTACTTGCTTAAAAATGCTAAATAAGGTACGCCTACGCAATAAAAATTGGAAATATGAACTGTTTTTGATTTTTCCGACCGTGTGGGTCGACGTATATATATTTATATCTTTTGTCAAATTGCAAAAGCTCCTCCGTACAATGGAGACTCTGCCAAAAATTTTCAGAAATTTTGGGAGTTGGACAATTTTTGAAAGATTTTGGAAAATTTTGCTAACGACAAAACAATTTTAAACTGGAAATTGAAATAAGTTAGTCAATGAAACTAACTAAAATAATGACATGAATTAGTTATAAATGGAAAATAAAATTTAATATCTAAAGTTGAAGATAAATTGAATTCGTATGGAAATGAAAGAATCAATGTGAATAGAAATGGATATAAACTAAAGTGGTAAGATGGAAATAAATAAAGAAACATGTAAAATGCTTATGTTAACTTAAATAAGGAATGGTCAATTCTTAATTGAAAATCGAATATTGCAAATATATTCTAAGTTGATATTTGGATGAATATTGGCATTTGGTAAGGGAGTCGATAAAATGTTTTGGGAATATTGTAATTGGATATTAGTGCTAAACAGGATATGCAGGTAATATAAAGGGAAAAGAGAATTGGTTTTTGATTCAAGAAGATAAATTTGAAATGCTCGACAAAAAGGTATGTATTTAAATTTTGGTATGAAATTGGATTGGCATTTTGGATTGAGCCACTTGGCTTTTTGTTTTTCTTTTTGGATTTGCGAGGCCGTAGAGCCATTTTGTAGTTGTACCGAGCTAGCCGCGCAAAGGATACGCTGGAAAAAAATTTCGGAAATTTTAAGGAGTTAGAAAATTTTTGAGAAAATTATGATAATTCCAAATTGGTTTTAAATTGAAACTTGAGTGATTGGGCAAATAAGTTTGTTTGCAAATCATAGGAGAATTTGGAAAGTTAATAAGAATGATAATGGTCTTTTATAAAAGATAATTAGTAAAGATGTTGAATTGTTAGAAAGTGTTTAGTTTTAGGGAAAAATAATAAACGGGTATTGGAGCATTCTCCTAACTAGTAATTTCGGGGATGAAATTCTTTTAAGGGGGGAGGAATGTGACGACCCGGAATTTTGAAGCCTTTAAACTCGGGATATTTAATTGATTTTAGGTATTCAATAGGGGAATTTTAAATTGAATAACAATATTACAATTTATTTGATAATTAAGTTATTGAATTTAATAAAATTGAAGCTTGGTAAAATGTTGAATCTAGAGCTTTAAGCTTGTTATAAATTGAAGGCTTGTAAAATTTATATTGATAACACTGAAAATAATAGAAGTTGTAGAATTGAAATTAACAGTGGTTTGTTCAGTTTTAAAATTTTATAGTTTAAATTGAATTTAAAAATAGCCTTCCGAGGCACAGTATCGGAATTTGACGAAACCAGTGCCATTTGATCCGTAATATTGTATTCTTGTCGGATTTCAAATTTCGTAGTAATTGGAGCAGTTGTGTGAGCGTACGATATATAAACGCGTGGAAAATTTTCATCGAAAATTCTATTTATATATTCACGTACTATTCCTATCAGCTGCCTTCTTTCAAATCCTTGTCTCCTCTCGTATATATTATCATCATCGTTCTTCCTTTATCTTCTCACGCAAGCTTCATTTCCTTAAATGGATTCACTGAAACCTCCAACCTCAATCGAATACTCGGTTAAAAGGGAAAAAAAATAAGATAATGGCAGAAGCCGAGAGAGAGTCAAATTAAATCAGATATTAGGGGGAGGCCGAAACCCTTTCGTTCCAAATGTTTTCTCATCGAAAAAAAAAAAAAATAAATAAATGGCGGAACAGGGAGAGGAATCGCGTCATCTTCTTCGAAGCCAACCTAAATCATAGAAGCTCGCGCACGCGCGCGCGCGTAGAGGACAATGCCGACTCGAAGTTACGATTCGAGGGATGATGGTTTCGAGGTTCGCGATGATGCCGACTAGGGTTGGATTTAGGGGCAGCGAGTCGATGGGAGGCGTGCGAATCGAGGTGTGGATTCGGGGGGTGTTGACTTTGAATTTTGGAAGGCTTCTGAGTTTGGCAAGGGCGGGCGCGCTGCTAGTTGCAGTGGTGATGGCGGTCGATTTGGGATCTGCATCGAGGTGAGCTGGGTTATTTTCATTTATTAAATCTATATAGGTTCAATGCAGTAAATATAGACAAAGATTTTGAAGTAGGAATTTTTGTAAAAAAAATGATGAACTGAAAATAGGAATTTACAGTAAGGTATAATTTACATTTTTATTTTAATTTAAGTTAATATATATATATATATATATATATATATATGTTTCTGCTTGGTTTAGCTTAAGTAAAGAAGGAAAAATATATATATTAATAAATATTTATATTTGTATAAAAAAAAGGAGAGGTTAGGTGAACTTCAGGAAAGGGAATAAATTTATGGTAAATTCATAAACGATTTATTTTCTTCAATTTATAAATATATGTATACATGTTACTTACTGTAGATTTTAAAACAGATAAAAAAATATAGGAATTTTTAAATGTGAAGTTTTGAAAATCTATAAATTATGTTAAGTATACATGAGTTTCAAAATGAAAAATAAAATAAATAAATACACATATGTACCTATTTCCGTTCACTAGTGAAATTTTTAAATAATGAATTATAGAAATTAATTTGTTCTTAGTTACTTAAAGAAATTTAATAAAGGGAATTAGTTAAAAATTTAATGAATAGATGATAATAGGCTGATTGATTGGTTCAAATGTTAATAAACCGTAAATATTTATACAAGGTCTGAAATCGAGAAACAAGCTGGAATGGAAAAGTAATGGAAATGGATTGCAAATAAAAGCAAAAGGTGAGTTAATCTCACTCGGTTTAAATTTAAAGTTAAGTGATTAAATTTAAATAATCGATTGTATGGTTGAATTGATTGACGTGATATAGTATAGTATAATTTGAATTGGCATATTATGTGATGCTAATGTCTGTGGATGCAGGAAAACAGGTTGGAGGGATCCAACTGGATCCCTCAACATTTATTTAAATTATTTAATACCCTCTGATGTGATTATTTTATATTCTGTGATGAATATTATTGATAATAGGAATATTGGATGTTATGGTTTACCTGAATATATTCCGGTGCACTAAGTTATTAAGATATATAAGGAATTGGATTTTGGGAATAAAACGAAGAGAATTTGTAAGCAAAATAATTATAGAAATTTGAATAAATTTAAGATTTAATTTGTTGGAAAAGAAATAAAGTGCCCTTTAAAATTCTAATAAATAAATCCTAAGTTAGTAAGGGAAATTTGAATAATCAGAAGATTAATGAATTTTAAATTTTAGTGTTATTACAAAACATTTATTTAAAATTTAAGATTCAATTTATTGAAAAGAATACAGAAGGAATTTGGAAGAAGCTGAGCTTGGTATACTTCAGTTAAAAAAATTTAAAATCAAACAGAAAATAATAATAATAATAATAAAATAAAGTCCATAATTAATGCTTTTTGAAATGAACCAAGTAAGTAAAGAAATTTATTTCAAATAGAATAAATTGGAAATCAATTAGGGAAATTGATTTAAGTGCTTGAAGTCGGGATTTTCTCTGGATGGCCAAGTACACATTTTTAAAAGTAAATTTGTAAATATAAATTAAATGTTTTAAAGTTGTTTTGAAAGAAATCACGTTTTGTAAAATTTATTATTTCTAATATTTAATTTCTAAAGCAAGTATTTCCTTTTAATATATTATAGCAATAATTATTTACAGAGTGATTTAGTATTTGTTTTAAAAGTTTAAATCTGGTTTTATGTTTTATTAAGTAACCTTATTTTCAAATATTCGTATAGTATGTATTTTTAACAAATTATTGAAGTAATTTAACTTAAATGTTTAAAGTATATTTTCAAAGTAAAGTGATTTAAATTATTTAAAAATCTAGTTTTGTGCTTGGTGATTTCAGAGAAGATAGAAAATATTTGGAAAGTTTATTCTGAAAAGAAAGATGGTTTTGAAACCGTTATCAAAGGATTGAAAATAAAAATATATCCGGTGAAGATATTTTTGAAGTAAATAAATAATTTGGGAAATTATTTATTGTTTGATGGATGTTTGTGAATATAAATTGATAGTTAAATCACCGACTATCAATACTGGCCAAATGCGTTGATCGTTTCGAAGAGACCGGGATAGAGATTAATTTCTCGAAAACCACTATGATCCGGTTTGTACGTTTCGTGAAAACGATTTTGGATTCGAAGATGGAGCAATGAAGTGCAAGGGCTAGTCGCTACTAATCCTGAGGATATTTCCAAAATGGATGTAGTAGGAATAGTGCCTTCGGTTCCGTTCGAACCCGGGACGGACTTGTATGGATGAATGCTTGCGAAACATCGTCAGGTGGACGATGGGCATTATAAGGGATATATTATTAAAAGGTAACGCTTAGCCTAAAGCCTCATCAAATGGGAATGACTGAAAATCAGGGGTTATGCAGCAAGGCTAGGTGGGTAGCACCCAAGCAGGGTGAGGTCATTCCAGTCTAGATGTCCCTTTTTATTTCGGCTTAGTGGGCGGTTGCTGTGACGACCCGAACTCGATGTCCGACAACAACATCAAATTCGTATCGCCGGAGCTTGCAACAACATTAGATGATAAGTAACACAGCGGAAATAAAAGATGATACAACATGAATACAATATCCAATACATCAATTTGATACAATGATAATCATTAACATCAGAGAATACAATACAAAATACAGCGGAACACGATACAATATGATAAGTCTTCACAGAATCCAATACTGCAACTCTGATCCAAAAGCTCCAAAGACAAAGCTCCCAAAACTCCAAGCTCGATCCACCATAAAGGTTACACAAAGATAAGCAAGTCCGTCTGTGGGCTCCAAAGACTCCAAAATGATCAAATAGAAGGCTGAAGGCTACCAAAACGATATCTACTACCTGACTATCTAGAAAACCAAACTCTAGACTGCCCGTGTAGACAATGGTGGGCACCCAGAGTTTAGAAAGGGAACAATAAACTCCGGGTCAGTCGTGGGACTGGTATGAGCAAACAAAAATATTTGGTCTTTGAAACAAACAGAAGGTTTTAAGTTTTGAAATCCGCAATGCTTTTTGAAAATGAAACTGCCATAAGGCCTCCCGCCACACACACAATGCAAACGCAGAATTGGAGGAGATTTCTCCTTATGATAGTCAAAAATGCTTGATACGAGAAAATTTCTTTGATATTATTACTATAACCATTTCAAAAGTATAATATAAATCCTAGCCAGCATAGACATTTCGAACTATGCCTACTATAGCTACCATCCAAACAGTGGGGCGCCACCATAAGTAGATGGCAGGTAATACAACTGAAACCGTACAAGGCACGTATTGGATGAATGGATTTCCAACAAATGGTCAGGCTAAGGAACTTCCTATTGCCACATGGGAACGCCTCTGGCGGGAAGCCCCGAGAACCAACCCGGCTCTCTGCCAAACAAGGCCGGCTACCCCCTTCCCGGGGAATAAAACCTCAGATATGCCACCCCCGGTCCTTTGGGACCTTTAACCGAGGATCCTCTACACCAACAACATCACACAGTAATAGATATATACTACAGTGCCCACATGAGTAAGTATCTGGGCTCCATACCATGATACTACCCTTTTCCAGAAGGAATGGTCATACCCTAGGGGAGCTACCCCTGAAACCTTGCCGCATCTTCCCTGTTTCGACCATTACCGGTTTGTGAGGCTCGATGAGGTTTCGTCCACAAAGCTACGCTTTTTCACAAAGCCATGCTTCGATTACAAATGATCAACAAATGATCATCAATCACACAGCAGCACTTAGCATGCCACACTACCAAATTGGGAGTATATCGCTGATAACCTTCAACTACATAACCTCTGAGCTCGTACGTCTCAGAGAAGGGTGTTAAGCTAAGAGAATAAATTCTCCGCCACCAACAGATATGTATTTGAAAGAAATCGGCTATATATCTCAAAGTGTAGTGTCAGACACACGACCATACAAGTCTGTTCCGGGTTCGAACAGAACCGAAGGCACTTCCGAAGAAGCCCTTGCAATCCGGGTATCCACAATCCCGATCGGACTGCCCATCACTTAGGGAATCTCTATACCGTAGCTACTCAGTGCAGAGACAATCGATAGGTCATCCTATCGTTCTCGCAAATACCCGGTCTTCACCACCGGTCTTCAAATGCTATCCATAACGACGTATCATTATTCGGAATGGGTTATATGACACAAGGTCCTCTCCCGGCTAAACCGAATAACAAGCGCAATATTTTAAAAACATATGGATATGGATTTCAGTTAAGTCACAACTTAAATTCAAAACTATTTCAAATGGTTTACACAAATTACCATTTCAAATCTTTAACCAAAAAGATTCATTTCATAAAGTTCACCTAGTTTCACAAAGATCCATTTACGGATTTCAAAACAATTTCCATTTCGAGTGGATTAATCCATTTAATCTTTAAATCAAAGATTTAACTATGGCTTTCAAAAAAAAATTGTTTATGTTTAACCAGAATGAAAATAAAAAAAAAATCATGTCTTTCGAAGTTAAACCAGAAGATATAACTGCAATTTGTAATCTTGGCACTTGAATTTGACATGCTCTCAAGTCCCCACTGTAAATTTTTATTTTCCAGATAAACTCAAACTGGTTATGTTTAAAAATGATTTTGAAATCTTTATTTATGATTAAACAATCATAATTCATTTAAACACCACAACTTATCAGAATTTTTAAATGAAATGATTTGAATTTTAGCTTTGTTTTAAACCCTGTAAAAAAAGAACAGGATATATTGATGTATTACAGACATGCACAGGCTATTTTTGAATTTATACTGTAACGCACAATTTTTGAGATATTAAATCAATATTTCCACTTGTATTTATTTTTAAAAATGATGTTGTACTCATATGAACATCTTTCATTCAGTAATTCTAATCTAAAATTGTTTGGGTAGGGTGGTTTGAAATTTTTTTGTTTTGTTTTGAACTAATTTTTCAAACCTGTAACATAACAGAGTAAAGCTCTGTACACAAATATATATCATCATACATACATTCACACATGCATGCAATCAAACTAAGAAAACATTTCCATTTTACTTTAAGCATTAATCAGATTATCCAAAGGTATAGGTAAGTTTGCTCACCTCATCAATGAAGGACAGAGAACCTGATATTTGCAACTGCAGATCAACTTTTAAACTTGATTGTTTGTTGCTTGCTTTTAGATTTGTTTTGCTTTGAATTTTTTTTCCAGTTGCCCTGCTTTTGAATCTTCTGCTTCCAGGCTTTGAAACTTGTTTCAGTTGTAAACTGAAGCTCCTTGAATTGAACCTCCAGGCTTTGGTTTTGAGCGAGTTTTGCTTTATATTTTCTCAGCTTTCATTCCTTTTTTTTATCTGCAATTGCTTCTCCTTTTCTTTATTTTCTAGCCTTTGATTTCAGACCTTGATTTTCTTGCTCACGGGTCCTCTCCCTGTTTTCTTCTTTCTGGCTTAATCTTTTTTTCTTTAGGAGTTTCAGTTTTGGAGGAAGTTTTTTTTTTCTTTTTGAGCTTTGTTCTCAGATTTTAGTAAGGGAGGGGATTTGAATTTTTTTTATTTTAGGTTGAAGAAGATTTTGCTTTAGTTGAGATGAAGCTGAAGTTTAATTTGTTTTCAAATTTTGAAAAGTGGAATGGTTGGTCATTATTACTTGCATGTTCCCCAAAATTTGATTCAAGAGAAAACAAAATTTCTTTGCCACTTGTACAAATTTTCCTTTGTATGATATACATTTGTAGCTTGTAGGGAGAATTATGTTTAAATCCTTTGACTCAATTTGTTTTGTAAATTTTTGTTTAATCCTCCATGTAATTGTATTTTTATGTATGCATATGTCTTAATTTTAAAAATTGTTTATGTTTATATTTTCATTTGTTTATATCCTCGCAAATGAAATCTTTATTGTTTCACATTCAAACTTAAGTCTTTGCTCACTATTTTATGTACAACTATCTTATACATTTTATACTCATGCAAAATAATATATACTTTCAACTTTTCAAAAAGGAAAGAGTGGTTTAAATATTTTGATTACATATTAACAAGTAATTACTTCTATTTATATAAGTGAATTTCACATACAAATAATATTTTGAAAATGAGTGCATTAATTTTTTATTAATTTCAACTTCCAAATATATCTCATATATTTAAAATTTAATAATTTAAAGCTTTTACTAATTTAAAATTTAATAATTTAATATATGCAAAATAAAAACAACCCTTTTACTAATTTAAAGCTTTAACTCTATTTTATTTTTAATACATTTTTATCTTTTAAATTTAATATTTTTTTATAAAATATTTATTCTTGTGTTTTCAAATCAATTTGTTATTTATCTTTAAATCCATATTTATTTTTAAATCAAATTTTATTTTATTTTTATAAAATTACTTATCTCTGAGTTTTAACCAAATCCTACTTATAATCTAAAATCTTAAAATCATTCAAGAAATTTCCTAATTAACACATGAATAAAATTCATAATTTATTTTCAAAATTAAATTATTTACCAAATTAATTGTAGTTAATTTTCAAGAATGTTACAGTTGCTGATCCCAACCGCGGGGTGATCTCACTCGGGATTATCCAGTAAGGGGTAGTCTCGGCCTTGTGATGCAGGGGAGCGGGCGTACTCCTCGGTACGGTGATCTAGGCCCCGTACTATGACAGGTGGTACCCCAGTGCCTAGTCATTGGATGGAAATCCATTCTCCCTACGAGCCTTGTACGAGTTTTGTTTGTATTACCCACGCTGTGCCTAGTAGCTGGAATTTAATAGATGTAACAATTTCGGCTATTTTATAAGTATTTGTATATAGACCCTATTATAATATTAAAGAATTTCTATAAAAATTGTTTTAGCTATCGTAAGGTAAATACACGACATGTTTATTTGTGGCGTGGTCTTGCGAGATGCTTTTATTTTTAAAGGATTTTGAAACTTTAATAATCAATTGGGTGTGATTTTCTCACGCTGGTATTTCAGACTGACTCGGGTGTTATTTAACTGTAATGCTCGGGTCAGACCGAGTATTATAGGATACAGGATGTGATTTCGTGGAGCTCAGGAGACGAGCTGGATGACGACACGTACTCTCGTACTTATTTATATATATTTTCCGATGTGTTGAGTTGTTGTGTATCCATGTGTATGATATTGATGTTGAGCTGTGATTGGTGTACTCTAATGATGTAATATGTAAACAGATGTATTTACTTTTTGAGTAAAGTTTATATATTATCTATTATATTTTATTTCGCTGCGATGGTTAGATTCTGATGTTGTTTCCTAATTTCTCTTCTACCTCTTCTTCTTAACCCAAATGATTCGTATTTCTGTGCTACTTGAGTTCATTTAGGTAGAATAGTGTTGACTCAAGGGGTACGGATTTGCGGGTCGTTACATCGGGACTTAACTTTTCTTGGCGAGGGCTACCTCAAATCTTTAGCTGAGGCATGAGAGACTTTAATAAAAATCAGGAAGGTCAAGCTGGGCACCGAAGAGGTTGTTGAAGAGGCTTTGGTGAAAGAATTTCTCAAGGGGAACGAGCCTTCAAACTTGTCTACAGCGAAGGCCCTTTATTGCAAAGGTTCTTCCTCATCAAAATAAAAAGATGTCATTACGGGTCCGTCTAGAACCGAGTCTCCAGCCCTTCCTCCTACTCAATCGGCTGATGGGCCAGTACTTGATCCATTCGAGTAACACGCTGGTTATGACCCTGAAGACCCTGGCCTCGGCATTCACGTTCTATCTTCCATTCCAGAGGATGAGACTCCTAGGACGGTTGAGAGCCTGCAAGAAGCCGGTATATAACTCTTATTCTTAAAGTTAAAAGAGTCGTCATTATTGGCGAAAGGTTATTGTATACTAATGTTTGTATTGTGATTTTGCGCAGGTCGCTCTAACCCTGAGCCCACCCCGAGGAGCGGTGACTCCAAGGAGAAGAAGGGGAAAACGAGCGAGGCTACTCACGCAGGAGATACCCCGGTCCAGATGCTCAAGTGACCGAGGCGCTTGATGAAGATGAGTCTGAGACTTTGTCTCCTGTCGAAGAAAGTTATGAAATTGAAATCACAGGCGCCTCTGGACACACTTCTAAAATAAGCATGAAGGAACAGCTCGTGGAGGAAAAGAAAAAGACAGCTGAAATCAAAGTCGAGCCCTGAGTCATGGATCTAGATGATCCTTTGAACAAGCCTTTGAAGGTTATCCTCCCTGGTGGGTCCAAGCCACTAGAGGTCCCTCGTTCTTCCTCATTTGTTACCTCCCCATTAAGCAAAACATCCAAACGAAAACGCGTGGGGGAAGTGTCGCCTAAGAAAACAAAGGAGGAAAAGAAATCCAAGAAGTCAAAGAAGTAACTGTTACACTCATTCAACGAGAGCTAGCTTAGATTATGTAATTATTTTTATCTATGTCAATAGTCATGTAAATAGACATTTTACTCCGAGTTTTGGAGGAGTTGTGGTAGAACCTTACTTTGGTTGAATAAATAGAATTTAGTTCTTTTGTCTTTCAAATGAGTTTTACTATTCAGCTTTTTATATTATTTTGGTTGAAAACCGAGCTATTGGGAGTTACATAAACCCCCAATCCATCTTCATATAACTTGGAAATTCTATGAAATTGCACATTTTTTATTCCATGCTTCAGGTACTTAGAATATTTTTCAGTCCGTATGCTGGGGACTTGATGACTTCCAGTCAGTTGTACTCTAGTCTGCACTCTGGGAACTTAGGGATTTTTAAGTCGTCATATTCTAGTCCGCACGCAGGGGACTTAGAGTACTCCAGTCCGCACTCAGGGGACTTGGAAATTTTTAGTCGCTTATACTCTAGCCTGCACTCAGGGGACTCAGAGTACTCCAATCCGCGCTTAGGGGACTTGGAGATTTTAAGTCGTTTATACTCTAGTCCGCACTCAGAGGACTCGGAGTACTCCAGTCTGCGCTCAGGGGACTTGGAGATTTTAAGTCGTTTATACTCTAGTCCGCACTCAGGGGACTCAGAGTACGCCAGTCCATGCTCAGGGGACTTGGAGAATTTAAGTCGTTTATACTCTAGTCTGCATTCATAGTACTCCAGTCCGCACTCAAAGTACTCCAGTCCGCGCTCAGGGGACTTGGAGATTTTAAGTCGCTTATAATCTAGTCCGCACTTAGGGGACTCAGAGTACTCCAGTCCCCCCTTAGGACTTGAAGATTTTATGTCGTTTATACTCTAGTCCGCACTCAGGGGACTCAGAGTACTTCAGTCCGCACTTAGGGGACTTAGAGATTTTAAGTTGTTTATGCACGTTCGTACGTCAGACAGAATGATGTAACTCTAGTTTTCTGTTATAAAATTATCATATATGGAGACAACAATAATTCATGGAAAAATGGCTTCAAGCCTTTATTAATGAAGCAAGCTAGATTGTCTTGTTACATGCTGAAAACTAAGAATCAACGAAATGAAAACATACTGAAAATAATTGCAACAATGATAGAAAATGAATATACTAAATATAATAATGTCGCTGATGCTCGCAATTCCATGCTTAGGGGAGTGTCGTGCCATCAACGGTCATTAGCTTGAAAATTCCTTCTCCAAACCTCCATTCACTGATGTATGGACCTTCCCATGTGGGATTTAGATGAGACAGGACCAGAAAAACTCATTCCAAAATGAGGTCACCCATGTCGAAGACTCTTGGCCGGCCTTTTTCTTTATAATATCGAGCAACTCAATGTCTATACGCAGCCGCTCTTAAATTAGCTTCTTCATGTTTTTCACCAATGAAGTCCAAAGATTCCAGCAAAAGTTCTTGATTTATCTTGGGGTCGTAATGAGTTACCCGATGTGACTGAACTTCATGTTCTATGGGTATAACGGCTTCCATACCATAAGCCAATGCGAATGGAGTGTGGCCAGTCGTGGACTTGTGGAGCTTAAAGCACTGTTGGAAGTTCGTCCACCCACTTGCCTTTAGCATTTTCCAAACGCTTTTTCAATATGGACTTGATTACTTTGTTCACGGCTTCCACTTGTCCATTGGCTTTTGGATGAGCTACTACTGCAAATTTTTTTCAATGCCATACTTCTGACAAAATTCTTTGAACACTTTGCTTTCGAATTGAGTTCCATTGTCTACAATGATAGTCCGTGGAAGGCCAAAATGTCATATAATGTTTCGTACAACGAAATTAATGACCTTCTTGGTGGTGATCGTGGCCAAAGGCTCTACTTCTGCCGACTTAGTAAAGCAATCGACCACAATTATTGTGTATTTTGCACCACCTTTGGATATGTGTAAAGAATCGATTATGTCGATTCCTCACATTGCAAACGGTCAGGGACTAACCATTTGCATGAGTTTCGTCGGCGGAGCTCGCGGGATTTTTGCATACTTCTGGCATTTTTCGCATCTCCTTACATAGTCTGCAACGTCTCGATTTACAGTTGTCTAATAGTATCCACAGCGGAGGATTTTCTAATGTCTGCCTCCTATTATGGTCATCGCATTCTCCTTCATGGACTTCCTTCAGGACTCATTTTATCTCATCGTGGGCAATGCATCAGAGTAAAGGGTGAGAATCCCTTCCGATACATTATTCTGTCTTGCATTACATATCGTGAAGCCTTGCGAATGACTTGTCGTCTTTCGCGCCTTCTCTCGGGCAAGACCCCGTGTAACAAGTATTGCTTGAATGGGATCATCCATGATTTCTTCTCGATTTCTGTTTCTAAATAAAATCTACCTCCATCATATTTATACTCGGAGTATGTAAGGTTTCAATGGTAACCATTCCCATTTGCTATGCAACGCCAGTGCTCGCAAGTTTTGCCAATGAATCGGCTTCACTGTTTTGTTCACATGGGATATGCGAAATATCATAATATTCTAGATTTGTTAGCAACTCTTGAACCCATGCAAGGTATGGAGAAAGTCTTTGTCCCTTTGCTTGATAGTCCCTCTGCACCTGGTATACCACCAGTTGTGAGTCACAAAAGATCTGAACCGATTTTACCCCCATTTCTCTGATAAGTCTCAAGCCAGCAATCAATGCTTCATACTCGGCTTTGTTATTTTTCGTTGGAAATTCGAGCTTCAAAGCATAAAAAACTGATCTTTTTTCAGGAGTTACAAGAACTATGCCAGCTCCAAAGCAATGGTCGTTAGATGCCTCATCGGTGTACATCTTCCATCGAACGGGAGGTATGACATTGTTACCTTCTGATTCGTCTGACATGGTGAATTCAACAATGAAGTCTGCTACCGCTTGCCCTTGTATGGCCCTTCATGGCTGGTAGGTAATATCGAACTGAATCAACTCGATATTCCATTTTAACATCCTTCCAGAAGTTTCCGGTCGTTGGAGTACCTTCCGCAAGGGTTGATCGGTATAAACACTGATTGAGTGTGCCTGAAAGTATGGCCGGAGCTTATGTGATGCAATCACCAAGCAATAGGCTAGTTTCTCAATCTTAGGATAATTTCTTTCTGCCCCCGTTAAACGTTTGTTGACATAGTACACCGGCTTCTGAACTCGGTGCTCCTTGTGAACCAGAGCCGTACTGATAGCATGTTGGGATATGGCGAAGTACACGTACAACATCTCATGGTCTATCGGTTTCGATAGTACCAGGGGACTTTCTAAATGCCTTACCAGAGCTCGGAACGATTCCTCACAGTCAGATGTCCACTCGAAATTTCTCTTTCCTTTCTTTATTACATCGAAGAAAGGAATAACCTTATTTGTGGCTCTGGATATGAATCGACTCAGAGCGGCCACCTTCCCATTCAAGCTTTGTACTTGTTTTATAGTTTTAAACGCTTGTATGTCTCGAATAGCTTGAATCTTCTCCCAATTTGCTTCGATTCCCTGCGCATTCACAATGAAATCCAAAAATTTCCCTGATGCAACGCCAAAGGAATACTTCAAAGGATTGATCTTCATCCCATAATGTTTGAGTATATCAAACATCTTCGCTAAGTCCCGAATGTGGTCGTCTGACTATCGTGACTTCACGAGCATGTCATCTACATAGACTCCCATCGTCCTACCAATCTGGTTTTTAAACATTCGATTCACCAGACGCTGATAAGTCACTCCCACGTTTTTAATCCGAAGGGAATCACTACATAGCAACATAACCCAACGTCTGTGACAAAACTGGTGTATTCTTGGTCTGGAATATGCATGGGGATCTGATTATATCCCGAGTACGCATCCATAAATGACAATAACTCATGTCCAGCCGTTGAGTCGACGAGTTGGTCGATTCTGAGTAAAGGGAAACTATCCTTCGGGCATGCTTTGTTTAAATCAGAGTAGTCAACGCATGTTCTCCACTTTCCATTCGCTTTCCTCACAAGCACAGGGTTAGACACCCATTCAGGGTAAAGGGCATCGCGGACGAACCCATTGGCTTTGAGTTTGCCCACCTCCTCTCTGAGAGCAGCGGATCACTCAGGGTCCATGCCTCTCCTTTTCTGTTTTACAGGAACGTACTTCGGGTCTATGTTCAACATATGACTCGCAATAGCAGGAGAAATCCTGCACATGTCCGAATGTGTCCAAGCGAAAACATCTAGGTTTGCTCGGAGGAAATCAGTGAGATCCTCGTCCATTGACGAGTCAAGCTGTAATCCAATCTTGAGTACTCCTGATGGGTCATCTCGGCTGACTGGCATGTCAATCGTCCATTCAGTCGGTGCTGCTTTTGCTTCCATGGGTTTCCCATCATAATCTCTCGGATTATGTCTCTATAGATCCGAGAATATGGCCCAAGCCAGGGCTCGGGCACTACTTGTCAATTGTAAGCATTCTGGATGCGGACGGAGTTGTCCGTAACTTTTCCTTTCTCTCGCTGCTGGGCCTCTCTCAGCTCAGCCACATGACACGCACGACCGGTCACTTGATCGCCATGCACCACACCAACTCCTTTGTCTGTCGGAAATTTCAACGTTAAACACCATGGGGCCAAAGCTACCCTAAACTCTACCAGCGCCGGTCGACGCAGAAACACGTTGTATGGAGAATCAACATCCAAAACTATGGAAGATAGGATTCGTACCCTCCTACGTTTACCTTTTCCCATTCAACTGGAATCTCAACATACCTACTACATCAGTCGCTGCAACATTAAAGCCATGGATTCAGATTTTAGATGGTTTCATATCCTTTATCTCCATCTTCGTTTGGTCGTATGCCTTTTTGAAAATGATATTAACAAAACTTCCATAATCAATTAAAATTCTCTTCACATATGCTGGCTCGATCGTCGCAGATATGACCATCGGGTCGACGGTAGGAGCCTCCACCTTGTTCGCATCTTGGCTCCTAAATACTATATCGTCTGTCATCATGCGTTGCTGCTTAGCGGGGGTCCCATCCTCCACATTCGAACAACACTCATAATCCACATGCCTTAATGAGTAGCATATCGTTCCATCTCCGCCAATTCTTGTCTATGGGGTGAGGTCCACCGATTATCGTGTTTATGACCAATCTACCCACGGTTCGGGCAGGTTCCTCGGGTTGGCGTGGAGCCGGCCCGCGTTCGAGGTCAGATGTTCCTTGCCTACCCTCCTGTGGGTTCTTGAAAAACTCCTGCAATTTATTCTATCTAATCAGCTTCTCAGCGGCATCATGGAGGTGTCTACACTCCTCTGTATTGTGCCCGTAAGTCTCTGGGAAGCGACAGTACTTCCCGGTCCACTTCTGTTCCTCTGTTGAATCCTTTAGGCGAGGCTTTCTATACTGAAAAGTGTTACAAGTTGACAGGTAAATATTCTCAAGAGATGCATTCAGTGAGGTTTAATCGTTGTAGGTTGGAATCCTTCGCATCCATTTCCCTGCTTCTCTTTTCTTTCCAGGATTTCCTCCTCCGGACCCTTTAGATTGTCTAGGCCTGTTCTGGACATTGACTTGAACCTTTCCCGAGTTGTCACCGGATTGTTTCACTACGATCTTACTTTTCAATGTCTCCTGGATAGGCCCTGGCGGCTTATCTCGTCTCATCCATATAGCTTCCTCCCTCCTAATGAATTGATGAGCCTTTGAATAGAAACGCTCCAACGTAGTTGGAGGCTTTCCTGCCAACCTATCTCCGAATCCGGATCCACACCTCGCATTACCGCCATCATAATTGCATGGTCGCTAGGGTTGCTAACTTCGGTAGTTGCAACATGAAATCTCTGCAAATACTCTTTTAATGACTCCCCTGGAGCCTGAATTACACTAGATAGGACATCACATCCTTAGGACGAGTGGCGTGTATCCTGAACCGTTCCATAAATTTCGTCGCCAATTCGTTGATGCTGGATATAGACCATGGGGGAAGTCGAATGAACCATATGGTGGCGAACCCGGATAAAGTAACTGGAAAGCATCTACACTTGGTCGCGTCATTTTCTCTAGCCGAATCCATCATCCATTCGTACCTCATCACATGCTTCCTGGGATCAGTCTTTCCTTCATAGGCCGGGATAGTTTCATGCTAAACTTCCTGGGGTATTTGGTCTATAGAATAGTATCCATGAATGGAGTATGACTCCTAGCTATCCCCCAATCTTCATTCGTCAAGCCTTATTTCTCTGTCGTCAACTGTCTGACCATAGCTGATAAGTCCGGGGTTTGTATGGAAGGTGGAAGGTTGGACTCTATTCTTCGGGACTGCTCAGGTTAGTGTCTCCTCTGTTGGCGGTCAGCCATATGTGTATCTTGGGGACCAGCTTCATTAGGTTCTTGGTGAGTCGGACGTCCAGTCTCCACATGTGCGCCAGCACCTAAATTTCCCGTTTCGAATTGGGTGTGGTCTCCAAGATGTAAGTGATCCCTAGATGATCGATCTGTAGTACCTGCTTGTGCAGTTTCCATTTTGCGGCGTTTGCGGCTGGGAGGTTCATCAAATGAGGTCGAACTATCAGATGAAGAGTAAGGAACGGGGCTACCTCCAGCATTCTGATGCTGATGCTGAGTAAGCTGAGTCATGAGATTTGCGTTAGCTTGAATTTGTTTAACAAGTTGTCTCCTGCTTTCCATGAGTTCTCTCATCAGGTCGTTGAACTCCGTCCTAGTAACAACTTCCATCTGGCTATGGGTTCCGGCAGTCCCTACGCCAAGATTAACCTGCTAATTGCTAGGTCCTATCTACTGTACACTAGCGGCCTCGTTGACATCCATATTATGAGAGGCAGATATGGTACGTGGTCTTCCCATAGTAGAATTATTGATAGGAACTCTGAGTAGAATCAACGGACGTCATGTGAATAAGTTGCATCTCCTTCGAGGGATTTATTCAATCCAGTAGCTACAAAGCAGATCCCAGTGGCCTGAAAATTCGGTTCTAAGTAAAAGCACCAAAATGTTAGCACTGGAATTGGTCACTAACACCCTTGAGATAGATTATGTAGAGAGATTAATAAAGAAAGTAAATTAAAACAGAGAATTGTATGCTAAATTAAAAGTAAAGACAAGAACACCAGATTTATAATGGTTCGGCGTAACTGCCTACGTTCACTTTGAAGTTAATCTTTATTTCTTTACTCAACAATTGATTATATATACAATTTTTACACCAACTACTTGAATAAAAATGCTAAGTAAAGAGAATGAGTCTTGAATGCAGCGGCGTCTTCCTAGTGTTCTCAAAAAAGATCTCTTTCACTATTCCCCTGCCCTTCTATTTATAGACGAAGATGGGTTGGACTTCCCTCATGGGCCTAGGAGTAAGATACCTCGGCCCGTAGTAAGTGACTTCTGTACGCCGGGCAACAAATGTCAAATGGCAAGTGCCGAACCGCTTATCCAGGCCGAATGGCATTCGTATGCCGATCGAAGAAGATATGCCGAACAGTACTTGTATGCCGACCGAGACATTGTGCTGAGTGAAGAGTGTAGGCCAAACGAGACTTGATTTCGGTGGAGACGAGATGCCGAACGACCTTGCTATGCCGAGCAAGGCTCATGCCGAGCGAGGAGAAATGCCAAACGACCTCGCTATGCCGAACGAGGCTCATGCCGAACGACCTTGCTATGCTGAACTGCCCTTCCATGCCGAACGAGGCTCTATGCTGAGCGATGCTCTTATGTTGAGCGAGATGAGATGCCGAATGAGCTTGCTACGCCGAACGAGGCTCTATGCCGAGCGACCTCTCTATGTCGATCGAGACTCTATGCCGAACGACCTTTCAACGCCGAGCGAGGCAGAGGCAAAGCGACCCTTCAATGCCGAACAAGGTGCTGTGCTGAACGATGCCTTAATGCCAAACGAGGCAACATGCCGAGCGACTTTATCATGCCGAGCGACCTCTTTGTGCAGACCGAGGCCGAATGCCAGGCGTGGCTCTATGCCGAACGGCTCTTTCATGCCGAGCGATGCTCTTGCTAGGTGACACACGCGTTACCGGCCTAATTACCGGGGTAACAATAGATAAGCAGCCTATCTTAGAAAGAACAATTCCATGTTATCCTAGAACATTTTGCACTTGGAAATTTCCATACTAAATCTTCTTAATACTGTATTTATTTGGGACATTCCTAATAACCTTCTAAATCAACCTTTATAATTCTTTATACTAGGATATCTCTTTTAAATTGTGACGACCCAAATTTCCGAAGGTTTAAATCGACAATAATCCACACATGTCCAACTTAAACAATCCATAATATAGATAATCAATGGGGCTAATTAAGAAAAATCAGAAAAGAAAAAGAAAACAAACACAGAGTCTCGCAACGGAACGACAAAATATAATAATCAAACAAATAGCACATGAAGTTATTTATAATATACATTTGATTATGATCTATACAACATTCATCAGAATTATATATACATCAAAGATAAATAAATAATGTAGCAGACAACATGATGCACGCATACTAATAATAATAATACACCAAATCTTCATCTTCATCCCACAGAATAAATCTTCAATAAGTTGAAAAAACTCAGGACTGACTGGAGCGTAATGAAAAGACAAAACACTCAAGTCAGGACTAAAATATTCTTATGTGAGTCAAATCGACATCGCATACAAAATGAGTATCGTAGCGTCAGATATATTTACGGGATTTCACACCTCCTATCCAGTGTATAACGTACATGCGATAACTCAAGAGATGTTACAGGATTTGTCATCTCTTAAGGATCCATCAAAACATATATATATAGAGTAGAATATGCTACATATATAATGTCTAATCAATACAATAAATATTTTTCTAAACATAAGGCTTTACATTAATCCCCCTTAATGCGTTTTTAAGCATTGTCATACAGTTTGCATATAAAACACCAGTTAAACGGTCAGTGGATAGGGATGCACCGTGATATGAAAACACTAAACCAAAATCGTATAGGTCTCGTAGCGACAAAAAAGTATGACAAGGCATATGAGGCAATGCCCAAGGTAGGATACTACCAGCTCAGCTTGCAGGACTGGCGATAACACATCATAACCATGATCGCCCAACGCATGCATTCATCCCATATCAAGTCGAAGGGTGGCTATCCCAAATCAAGGTGCACCAATCGAAACCAACAACAAGAGTAACAATAATATGGACCGAATACAAGAAAATTGAAGAAGGATGTTCGCTTAGGGTAATTAGCCCACTTAGCCCTGTCAAGCCGTCTTGTTTTAGTCATTTCAAATTGGCACAAGTGCCAGGGTCTATCCATCATCGTTCTCTTTCTTTAAATCCAGCAATCGCCATTAAATCCAATCACTTCATTTTGGAGTCTCCTCCGTGTACAAAGTTGTTAAAGTGGTTTCGAAATCGATAACGAGTATGCCCGTATCCAACCCCAATCACTTTAACAAACAAACGTCGTTTTACACACCGGTTGGTTCTTTTATATTTCGAAAACAGTTCATATTTGATATCAAAATATCATATTTGCTTCAAAAATCAAATCCATTTTGAAATCATCATATTTATTCAAATATACTATTTCAATTCAAAATCATATCCTTCTTAATATCTCGATTTTGATTTTTATATTGTTTCAAATTTCAATTTAGGTTATAACTTCATTTAACCCAATACATATTTAAATCTGAGGTTTCAATGTAAGCACTCCATCCTTTTTGACCAGCTTGAATTTTAGAAAAATAGTTTGAATAGTTTAAAATAGTTTAAATAATTAAAATAGTTAAAAATAATGTAAATGGTTAAAATAGTTAAAAATAGTTTAAATGGTTAAAATAGTTTAAGTATTAAAATGGTTTATATATCAAAATAATTTGGAAAACCAAAATAACTTATATATTTAAAAAGATAGCTTTAAATAGTTTTATATTAAATAATTAATTTGAAAATAGTTTTGGAGTCAAACCGATTCAATTCCAACTTGTCAATTCAAATTAATTCCAATTTCCATTCAATCGATTCAATTTCGATTTCAGTTCAAATGAATTTCAACTTTGATTTCAATTAATTCAATTCCACTTTCAAATCCAATTAATTCAATTTAAATTTCAAAAGTAAAGCCATTCCAGTTCCAATCAAAACCATTTCTATTTATCGATTTCGAGTTTGATTTTCAAAACATCGATCCAAAATACTTAAATCAAATTTACCTTCAATACCCAATTTGAAACCCAAATTCTCAAATACTTTTACTTAGTAAAATTCAAAGTTTGAATAAAAGTCCCATCCTTCAAATAAAATCGATTTTTGAAATTTAAATCATAATTCGATTATAACTTAAAAATCCCAACATCAATTACTTAAAACATTTCGTTTAGCACAATTTAATCCCTCAGTTTGAGCTCAAGTTCGAAAAGAATTCGATTTCTGTAAACTCGATTTATTTCTTTAAATCAATATCATTTTAATAATTTCAAATCAAAAATTTAAAATCATTTAGTTTAACCAATTCAGTGTCCATATATAATTTTCTATCATATGGTAAGTGATCAGTTATTGCAATTTAATTTTAGGATGGATATATCATTTCGATCCAAATCTCATGCAATTTAATTTTAGGATGGATATATCATTTCAATCCAAATCTCAATGTCAAGGTATATATCATTTCAACCCGCTTATTAAGAAATAATTCAATTTACAGTTTAATACACTGTAAATACAAGGTGATAATAGGATATATCTGAATAAATAAACATCTATATCAACCAATAGAAACCATCGCAAGAAATTATCCAAACAGTCAATATAATTCACAACAATTTCTTAGTTATTAAAATCAAGCATATTATTTGCAAATAAATTCCTATTTCAAATTTAACTGTCGATTTTAATTTTTAACAGTTAATCCAATGACAGTTTAAATGACGGTTGAATTTATCGAATAACAATCAATAAATTTATCACTTTACAATTTCGAATTTTAACTAGCATAAAAAGATTCTAGTACGTGTGAGCGTTACAAAACACTCACCTTTAGTTTTCAATTTTAAATCATATCAAACGACGTTTGATTTAACCTAAAATTTTGACTAGTTCCAAACAACTCCAAATCAGTTCCAAGACACAGTGCTCGACTCCACGATTCCAACGCCCCTTGTTTCGTCTAATTCTGAAAATGTATGGAAAAGATATACAATTTTAAATTTTGAATACAAATTATACAAATAAATTTCTTTTTTTTCTTTTTTCCTTATACCAAACAGATTTGGGCTGTTGATCTAAGCTTCAAAAATCTAGGCCGTGAATTTCTTTCTTCCTTTATTTGCTAGTAGATGCGTACGCGAGAGGAACCCAACCAGGACGTTCAAAAACCTAGATGCCACTCATCCCTCGGGCCATAAGAAATCGATTTGGACCTTCGCATGAAAGCTTATCACGAGCTCGCCTACTGGCAGGAGCAACGTCAAACTCGGTGCAATGTAGGCCAAGAAAATCTCCCTTGAACGCATGATGAACGCGACCAATCCATGCCTCCATTCGACGACTGTAAACCAATTCCATCATTCGATCTATAGACCGCACCGGGCTCTATGGTTTCCTAATCGAGGGTTTTCGACGATTTTTTATGGATTGGGAGAAATTTGAGGATTGAAGAATTTCGGCCATTGATGATAAGTTGGAGGCACGGCTCTAATATGAGCTAGGGTTTACCGTGTCACCATATTTATATGTGTATACATATTATTTTATTATTATTTTCAATTTTCCCCCGAAGATCTCCAAATGAAGTGTGTCACCTAGCGTTCATAAAGTTTTACCCCTGTTCCGAACGCAATGGAACTAGTTTCGAGCCCTAATTCGATCTTATAGAGAAGTTACTTTTCTTAATCGAATTAAAATATTAAATTTTCGATATTAAATTCAGCGCTTTTCTAACCAGTACGACCAAATGATAACTCTAACGCTATGAAATTTGAAACCCGATAATAATACACTATTACGAACCCAATAGAACTGGTTACTCGAAACCCGAGATTGTGCCTCGGATCGCTATTTTAACATCACGATTATATTATAAAATTTCAATTTCTAATTATTCAATTTTAAATCAATTTTTAAATATTAACAATCTTCATTGTTGCTTAAATAGAATTTAAACCAACTTCCAACATCATTTTCAATCATTTAAATCCAGAATTCAACTGTTCAAATAATTTCCAATGTTGAATTTAGACGATTTCATCGTTCAGTATTCAACAAATTTCAATATTAAGTTTTTATGAATTTTAATTATCAATCAATTACTTTATTTACATCTATGAATTCAACATGTATTACTTAATCCAACTATTGATTGTAAATGAATTCAAACATGGCATTACCTTTCCATACTTGTTATTGCTTATATCTTAACAATTAGTTTATTTTAAAATTTCATTCAAGTTCATATTCAATAACTTACATTCGAAATCATAAAATTTATATTTTTAACCATTTTAATTTAATAACTACCTTAAATTTAATAATTTAAAATAGCTAAAAATATAGTTGGTTTATGGCATTAAGGCAAATTCCAATTTCCAATCTTTACCAAGCTGCACCTTGTAACGATATCGTGTATGATTTATTCATCATCACTATATCACTAAGATGTCTAGCATTTGGTAAATAGTAGAAAACTCTAACAATCTTTGTAACAACCCGAAATTTAACCCATAATAATTAATTCATTAATTGATGAAATAATAAATTAACTTTGTGAAATTAGTAGAATCGAGCAATGGGAGTTGCACCATTGTGTCCGTGGTAATTTTTTGGTCAATTTCCATATATAGAAAGTCGAAATCCAAGTTAATATGAGAGAGTAAAAAAATAAACAAAAAGGAAAAAAATGGGTTAGGTCGACCCAACCACGCCCTAGGTCGACTGACCGATTGACCTAGGGGAAGGGGCAGTCAACCCCCTTTGGGTAATGGACGAAGGAAATTTTCCTTCATCTTGTAAACATTCGTTAGCTAATTTTCTTCGTCATTTGCGTTCTTTCAGCTCATCTGGTCATTCCGTCCTGGCATCCAACGGATCCTATTCAGCCTATGACGTGGTTGCATCCTATTCAATCCCCAGATCCAATTGTCTAAGATCCACTTCTATCCCTATAAATAAAACCTTAGGCCTAACACTTTTTCTCATTCTAGATTTTCTCCGGTTGGGTTCACCTTTTCAGGAAGGACCATGAAGGGAATAATTTTTCAAGGAGATAATCTTTTTAATAGAAATATTTTAATACCCTCAAAGGGAACCGAGAATACCAAAAGGGAAGAGCTTAAGACCACAATGAGTGATTGTAATTATTTTAAAGATTTCTTTAAGTGATTTAAAATAATAAGGTTTCTAATAGTTTTAGTTTTACTACGATTTTTGGAATAACCTTTTTAGTTGTTTATTTACAGTTTTTATAATTATTTTCAATCTATTTCTTTTAGCTATTTTTTCAGGTAATTTTAGTTTATTTATGTTAATTATAGCCTTTTCATTTATTTACAGTATTTTAATTTATTTACTATTATTTATGCGTTATTTAAATCTTTTTACTACGCTTTGGATTTTCTTCTATTTTCAGTTTCCTTTTATTTCTCCTTCTTCTTCGCGTATGGACTAGAATGGAGTAAATGAGAATATGGATTAAAATTATAAGAATACTGAAATAATAGAAGGTAAGATGTAAATTGTTAAGACTGTAGTAAAAATGGAATTAAGTCTGAAATTGAGCCTAATTATGATGTTGATGTAAGAATTGGAGTGATTAAAGATAATTGGCCTAGTGATAACGTAGAATTGTAGCTAAAAAGAGTAAAAGGTAAAAAAAAAAAAGCTTATTTTCACACTTAGACCTAGGGTTGAGTAATCAGCATGATTATAACGTTGGTTATAATAAGAAATAAAATAGAGTAAGGCTTATTTTATGACATAGGATAAATTAATAAGCACGGATAATAAGAACAAAAGTAAAGACTTATTTAAATAATTTATCTAAGTTAATAAGCAAAGAATTAAAATACGACCTGTACCAAATAACATTCCCCTATTTCTATGGACACGGTGTTTCACATAACCCTGAAGTGAAACGAGGTGTCTCACATAACCACGAGGTGAGATGAGGTAACTCATATAATCCTGAAGTGAGATGAAAGGCACGCTTATGTTAATAACGGTAGTAAATGGTCAATAAGTAGAAGTCCAAATCATGGGGATTTGGGCAAGGGTCGCAACTAGATATTGTTTGGATGATGGGCCATTACCAACAACATTTCCCCTATTATTTTTATGGACACGGTGTTTCATATAACCCTGAAATGAAACGAGGTGTCTTGTGTTTGCGCCAAAATTGGTCACAAACACCCAATACCGTGAAAGCACCAGCGTATGAATATAAATTAGTGATATTCAAACACAAATAACAAATCTTAGCAAATAATAGACAACAATCCAAAAGTAAAGAACAGAAACACAGGTTTTATAGTGGTTCGGCTATCTCCGGCCTACGTCCACTCCAAATTTTTTTCTTTTTATTGATTATCCTTGAAGATTACAAGTGATTACCACAGTTGTAATGACCAAATCTGAAGATAATAGCAGTAATGAAGCTATGGAATGATTCTAGCAGCATCCGGGCATGCCTCTTCTCTCCAAATCTTCCGACCTCTTTTCTGAATGACCAGGGGCTCTATTTATAGGTGTGGAAGGCCGAAATCCCGCCTAAAACCTGGGGAGACTGCTTGGCACGTGAGGGGGGTCCACAGGCCCGTGTTCTCGGAATCCGTGCCCAGTTTGGGATCGATTCGAAGTGACGTTCGAATCGATCAAGAATCCATCCAATTGAGCTGAAATTTGGTGTGGACATTCTTCAACATGTATGTAAGCTCCTGTAAAAATTTCATTGCATTTTGATCAACGGTTTGGAAGATATGATCGATCCAAGTTCAAGAATCCGTGCGTCCTGAATGGTTCGAACCCATGCTTCGAAACCATCTATTTCGAAACCATCCCCTTCGAATCCATAGGGCCGACTCCTTCGAATCCATACCCTTCGAACCCATGCTCTTCGAATCTATGCTTTCTGAAGCCGCCTCCTTCGAGTCCATATCCTACGAGTCCATCCTCTTCGAATCCATCCCTTTCGAATCCTCGTCCTTCGAATCCATGTCCCTTGTTTCGTATCCATCATCTTCGAATCCATGTCCTCTTCGAATCCATGTCTACTTCGACTCCACCTCCTTCTTCGAATCCATGTCTACTTCGACTCCATCTCCTTCTTCGAATCCATGTCCACTTCGACTCCATCTCCTTCTTCGAATCCATGTCCACTTCGAATCCATCTCCTTCTTCGAGTCCGTCTCCATCTTCGAATCCATGTATACTTCGAATCCATTACCTTCTTCGAGTCCATCTTCATCTTCGAAACCATGATCTTCGAATCCATACCTATCGTTCGAATCCACCATCTTCGAGTCCATGTCCATCGTTCGAATCCATGTCCATTGCATTGAAGCTACTCCTTTCGAACCCATCTAGTTCCCATCGATTCGAAGCGTCATCGATGCGAACCTCATGGGTTCGAATCCTGATGGGTTCGAACCTGATCGGTTCGAACCGAGCGTCACTTTATCCCCTTTTTGATGGATTCGAACTACGTACTATTCCTACCTTGAATCCATCATATTTCCTTCATACGAACTCCGATTAACCTGAAATTTGAAACATAGCCTTTCGTAGTCCTTATCATCATTTCCAATCAATTTCGTCCCGATCGGAGTTCAACAAAATTTTGACGATATCCATCGTAGCCTTATCTCCAGTCCTGATATCAAACATACCTTGCCAATTTGTTGATATTCCAGTTTTGACCAAAAAATGGGATAACATTTTGCCTTCCAAAACATGCCTTGTGATAACAAGGCGTGTTTTGAATAATTACGAATCCAATATCCGAAGTCCAAAGCTATATTGCCAGAGTATATCGTCCTTGACTGCTTCGAGTCGATGTCCAATTCCATATCCAATAGCCAAAGCCTTAGCCAATTCCGTATCCATTCGAACTCGACAACCAAGTTCCAATCCATCCTTATCCAATAGCCAATAACCGGGGCCAGGACCTCTCCGGGTCGATATCCAAATCCATAACCTCTCTGGGTTCCTGCCAAGCGTGATCCACATCCGACGACCGTGGTCCAGTGTCCCTGGACGTTGAGTTAACCTCTCCGGGCTCTTGCCAAGCGCAATCCATACTTGAAGTCCTCGGTCCAGTGTCCCTGGACGTTGAGCCAACCTCTCCGGGTTCTTGCCAAGCGCAATCCATACTTGACGACCTTGGTCCAGTGTCCCTGGACGTTGAGCCAACCTCTCCGGGTTCTTGCCAAGCGCAATCCATACTTGACGACCTTGGCCCAATGTCCCTGGGCGCTGTAAAATGCCATGGCTTAAGTCCTAAGCCGAATCCTGATCTCTCCGGACCCTTGCCGAGCATAGTCCATACTCGACGACCTGAAAATAATAAATGATAATAGAGGGCCTAAGTCCTAGGCCGAATCCTGGTCACTCCGGACCCTTGCCAAGCATTGTCCATACTTGACGACCTGAATGAGTCAATCTTCCTTGTTTGGGTAAAGTGACTCATCCCTTGCCAGGCATAATCCATACCCGACGACCATTTATCAAAAACCAGATAAAAGTCCAACCAAAATTTATTCCAAAATCCAAATCCGAAATTCAAATCCGAAATCCAAATCCAAAATCCAAATCCAAATCCAAAATTCAAATCCAAACCAGAAAACCAGAAATCCAAACCAGCATCCAAAACCAAAAACAATCATCCAAAGGAAAATCCAAAAATAAAAAAGCAAGAAAAACCAGGAGCTCAATCCAAGCTCCAAAACCAAATCCAAAAAAAGAAAAGCAATGTCCAATCTAAAAGCAAGAAATAAATTTCACAAACCATAACATCCCGGTTTATCATCATTCAAAGCATGCCTAGGGGCTATCTCCGTCCCCGTACATGTGTAAATGACTTTACCGTTTGCTAGTAGCTTGCTACTTATTCCATATTATCCTGGTCAATGGATGATCAATCGACGATCATCCCTGGGCCTCCCATCATCACGGCGTGAAGTGGTCGGTGGTTGCTCCTGCTCCACCGTTGCATCCCGAGTTCCAACGTATTGCTGTAACTGTCCATTCCTTACATGCTCCTCGATTATTTCCTTTAGGTGCCTGCAGCTGTTGGTATCGTGTCCATCCAGATCATGGAAGAGACAGTGCCTTCCTGATGTCCTTTCCCGCTCTGTTGGTTCCCTCCTAGCCGGCCTTCGGTAGGGAAGGCGATTCCGAGTTTCCAGGTATATCCGCTCCAGCATCTCGTTCAATCCTGTGTATGTGGAAAACTTTGGATCCTTCCATCGCTTCCTAGCGTTTCCAGAGTCGTCATCTAACTTCCTTTTCCCTTTATCCTTATCCAAACCATTTTTGGATACCGCTCCAACCTCGATTGCATTAGCCTTCTTCACCTTTAAATCCGTACTTGCATCTTCTTGCCGAAGGAACCTTTCTGCCTCATGAAAGAATTCGTCGAGATTTTGCGGGGGATCTCGTATCAGAGATACCTTGAAATCTGAATTCTCCTTGACTCCTGATACTGCTGCCATTAAAACCATTGATGGATCAGGCCGATCCACCGAAGCGACTGCCGCACCGAATCGAGTTAGAAAAGCTCTAAGCGATTCGTCCATCCTTTGCTTCACCGATGTTAAAGTCATTACGTTCTTCGGCCTCTTGACGTGAACCCGGAACTGTCCCAGAAACTTTTCCACTAATTCCTTCCAAGTCCTGATAGATCCTTCTTCCAGCTGCCTAAACCACATTGCAGCTAAGTCCTTCAAATACAAAGGGAAACATCGGGCCATCACTTCCTCCGATGCCCCCAGCACCTCCATGTGTCTGGTGTACCTCATTAAGTGATCTGTTGGATCCGTCTTACCATCATATACCTCCACGCTAGGTAGCTTGAACTTGGGTGGGTTCCAAGCCATCCTTATCTCCCGAACGAATGGACTTCTATTCACTCCTTCCTAATCTCCGTTTGTCAAACCACCTCGCACAGTCTTCCTAATCATTTCTACTAATCCTGTATTGTCTGGTAGGGGTTGCCCCCCATGCCCCCGAGGGAATTCTGGTACATATTCCTCGTGTGGCTCACTAGCGGCAATGTTAGCCCTAGCTTGCTGAATTCCTTCCAAAGGTTCTCCTCAATTGGATCCTGTGGGCCTGCCCCCAAGCCCTTGTTGATTGCCTTCTGGCTCCGTATCCTGTCCTCCATTGGGTTCCACAACCCTAGCTCCTTGTCCTACATCCGCAGTTGCTGTACCCGTTCCTAGGTTCTGCATCCCTGTAGCTCTCATTTGTTCCAAGAAAGTTTGCATCATTTCCTGTTGACTTTTCAACAATCTCTCCTGCAAAGAATTGGCCATAGCTTCCATTTCATCCCGAGTTATGTAGACCGAAGCCTGTCCTTCCTCACCTCCGGAGGATGCTTGTTGACTTCCTCCTTGTTGGCTTCTCTCAGCACTTTGCCTTCTGCTATTCTGCCTAGTCATTGTCTTCCAAATCTGAATTCCTCAAACTCTTCAAATCCGATGTAGCGGGTGCTAGTTGTTCTCAGTGAAAGCACCAAAATGTTTGCGCCAAAATTGGTCACAAACACCCAATACCGTGAAAGCACCAGTGTATGAATATAAATTAGTGATATTCAAACACAAATAACAAATCTTAGCAAATAATAGACAACAATCCAAAAGTAAAGAACAGAAACACAGGTTTTATAGTGGTTCGGCTATCTCCGGCCTACGTCCACTCCAAATTTTTTTCTTTTTATTGATTATCCTTGAAGATTACAAGTGATTACCACAGTTGTAATGACCAAATCTGAAGATAATAGCAGTAATGAAGCTATGGAATGATTCTAGCAGCATCCGGGCATGCCTCTTCTCTCCAAATCTTCCGACCTCTTTTCTGAATGACTAGGGGCTCTATTTATAGGTGTGGAAGGCCGAAATCCCGCCTAAAACCTGGGGAGACTGCTTGGCACGTGAGGGGGGCCCACAGGCCCGTGTTCTCGGAATCCGTGCCCAGTTTGGGATCGATTCGAAGTGACGTTCGAATCGATCAAGAATCCATCCAATTGAGCTGAAATTTGGTGTGGACATTCTTCAACATGTATGTAAGCTCCTGTAAAAATTTCATTTTATTTTGATCAACGGTTTGGAAGATATGATCGATCCAAGTTCAAAAATCCGTGCGTCCTGAATGGTTCGAACCCATGCTTCGAAACCATCTACTTCGAAACCATCCCCTTCGAATCCATAGGGCCGACTCCTTCGAATCCATACCCTTCGAACCCATGCTCTTCGAATCTATGCTTTCTGAAGCCGCCTCCTTCGAGTCCATATCCTACGAGTCCATCCTCTTCGAATCCATCCCTTTCGAATCCTCGTCCTTCGAATCCATGTCCCTTGCTTCGTATCCATCATCTTCGAATCCATGTCCTATTCGAATCCATGTCTACTTCGACTCCATCTCCTTCTTCGAATCCATGTCTACTTCGACTCCATCTCCTTCTTCGAATCCATGTCCACTTCGACTCCATCTCCTTCTTCGAATCCATGTCCACTTCGAATCCATCTCCTTCTTCGAGTCCGTCTCCATCTTCGAATCCATATATACTTCGAATCCATTACCTTCTTCGAGTCCACCTTCATCTTCGAATCCATGATCTTCGAATCCATACCTATCGTTCGAATCCACCATCTTCGAGTCCATGTCCATCGTTCGAATCCATGTCCATTGCATTGAAGCTACTCCTTTCGAACCCATCTAGTTCCCATCGATTCGAAGCGTCATCGATGCGAACCTGATGGGTTCGAATCCTGATGGGTTCGAACCTGATCGGTTCGAACCGAGCGTCACTTTATCCCCTTTTTGATGGATTCGAACTACGTACTATTCCTACCTTGAATCCATCATATTTCCTTCATACGAACTCCGATTAACCTGAAATTTGAAACATAGCCTTTCATAGTCCTTATCATCATTTCCAATCAATTTCGTCCCGATCGGAGTTCAACAAAATTTTGACGATATCCATCGTAGCCTTATCTCCAGTCCTGATATCCATAATTCCTTGCCAATTTGTTGATATTCCAGTTTTGACCAAAAAATGGGATAACATCTTGCATGACCATGAAGTGAAATGAGGTGTCTCACATAACGCTGAAGTAAAACGAGGTGTCCCACATAACCCTGAAGTGATACGAGGTGTCTCACTTCACCCTGAAGTGAGACGTGGTGTCTCACATAATCGTAAAGTGAGACGAGGGGCACGCTTATGCCGTAGCTTGAGGTAGTAAGAAGACACAATAGGTGGAACAATGGGTAACATGAACATGGTGGTGTTTATGCATGCGACTTCCATTCGGGCGCCCAGTAATTATTATGAGTTCCAAGCGCCTAGTATATGTGTCTTTCGTAGACATGATTGCCTTCTATGTAGGGAGCAATATAGCATCTAGGCCATAGTAAGTCTATGAAGTAGCAGACCAATCAAAGGGTAGAATTAGGATTTTGGCTTAATTATAGGATTAGGAATTCTGTCTAATCAAAGCAGCTAACAAAGACAAGTGGTAACAATCAAAGGAGCTGTATAGCATCTATTTCCAGCTTATTTCTTCACTCTATTTCCTTTGTTTCCTTTTATATACTAGAACTATTGTAAAGGCTATTACTTTTACTTTGCTTAAGGATTCCAGTAATTACTATCATTTACCGGAATTTTAGTCTGACCCACTCCTCCATTTTCCCCTTTTCCCCCATAGGCAATTAGGGGCAAGGACCGTAGACTACAGTCGTTTGGAGATATCTTCGAAAGAGACTCTATCATGTATTTCTTTTCTTCAGTTTCAGTTTTTAGTTATTTTTGTTGAGCAGGCATTTTGTGAGGGATGTATTGTACTCTGATATTATTGATACTATGGATTTTATTTCGCAAGACACGTAAGGTTATTTTAACATTTGACGTATTTGGTATTTGGCGACTTATTTGATTTATAATGTAATTCTAAAATTTTATTCTAAATAAATTATTATTATTATAATTGTTTCCTCTGTGTATATATTTTTGTCTTGTGAATCTTAGTCTCTACTAATTTTAGTTATACCTACAGTGCAACATGCCTTTTACTGTGCTCTTTTGGGTATACTAAGGGGTTTGGGGTGTTACATTTGGTATCAGAGCCTAAGATTATAGGATCCTTAAAAATTTGTTTTAAAAATAAAGTATCTTCCAAAATAACTTGTTCTAAAAAGTATTTTTAGAAAATAAATTCTTAGAAATAGTTTTCAAGTATAAAAGAGTTTTTAGAAAAATCTCCTCAATGTCCACTTCATCCTTCTTTCAATTCTTACAAGCCCGAGTTTCCTTTTTTGGCACAGTATAGCTGACTGGTTCCATAGAGTTATGGCACCAGAGGTGCATGGGAAAATGCCCAGTACAACACCGGTAGGTGGAATTCCCTTCAATCTACCGACACCAATCAATTTTTCTAAGCTATGCAAGGACTTTGCTGATATAGGAGGTATAACATTTTCTCACGTGAGGAATTTAAAGGAGACGCAATAAGTTGGAGAATATGGAGCAAAGGTTTAGTCGGTTAGGTTTAGATGACCGACAGAGTGGTCAACCTACATATTGGCAGCTGGAGGGAGAACTTAAGGAGGTTCCTACAGGTTCTAAGATGTAGTGGTGGGAGGAAAAGAAAGATAAGGACAAGAGGAAAGAGGAAGGCTGTCATAAGCAAATCAAGAAAGGAGCGAAGTGCCGTAGTTCTTGGATTATTGGTCATTATATAAGAAACTGAAGGAAAGAAAAGATGAAGGGAAAGTGTTATACTTACGGACAGCCCTGTCACATGAGTTGGAACTATCCCTAGAAGACGGGACAGGGAACTAGTACACCGGTCATGCAGATTCAGGCGGTAGATGCGGCACCATCAGGCAGCATTTTAGATAGAGGTAGGAAAGTCACATTTGAAGGTTTGATTTTTATTTTTGATTTTCCCATTCAAACCCTATTCGATTCTGGAGCATCACACTCTTTTATCTCTAGTTCTCTTGTGGATTGTTTGCATTTAGACATTTATTTATTAGTAGACCCCATTTTTTTTCAAAACCCATGGGAGGATCGGCATGTATGGTTTATAAGGGTTTGAAAATTTTTATCCTAGGCGTTGAATTTGGCTGCGATGCCTACTTTGGGATTTTTGGGGTATGCGATGTTTTTGGGGATGGATTGGCTATCTACATATGGAGCTATACAAGACTGCTAGAGGAGAGTCTTTAGACTAGAGACATGCAGATGTACGACTCTCAAGGTTTCTTATGACCCGCAAAGGTCAGTCATGTTGAGTTTCCTATATTCCCTCGATTCATCTTCAATAGAGCTAGATTCGATTCCCGTCGTCGGAGATTTTAAAACTTCTTTGAGGAGGTTAGGGGACTACCCCCCTAAGAGGGAGATTGACTTAAGGATTTATTTAACATAGAATGCTAAGTCGGCAGGATACCTGTGAGACACATGGAACCTAGGGAGAGGAAGGAATTGAGCAAGTAGATCCATGAGCTTTTGGAGAAGGGTTTCATAAGGAGGAGCATATCAAAGTAGGGAGCACCAATCGTTTTCGCTACTAAGGCGGATGGTGCTCTTCGACTTTGCGTTGATTATAGAGAATTAAATAAGCTCAAAAATAAGAACTGATATCCACTCCCTAGGATTGGTGATCTTTTTAACCAGGTAGTTGGCTCTTCGGTATTATCCCAGCTTGATTTAGCCATAGGATGTCATCAGCTTAGGGTTGATGACAACATTAATAAGACCACATTTAAGACACCTAGCAGATTCTTTGAGTGGTTAGTTAGGCCTTTTAGGGTAACCAATGCCCCGGCCCATTTTGCTGATTTGATGAGCCGTGTTTTTAGAGGCGTACTAAATAAGTTATGGTGGTATTCGTGGATGACATTTTGGTGATTACCAAGAGTCCAGAGGAGCATGCTGTTCATTTAGAGGAGGATCTTCGTACACCTCGCATTCTTGAAGTATCATTTTTGGCGTAAGGAAGTGTGTTTCTTAGCGCATAGAGGAGGTCTACACATGGAAAGAGTTTGAAAAATGATTTTGTACATTTAGGTTCAAACTGTGAAAATCCAAAGAGAGGTAGGCAAAGATTGGAGATGTACAACAGATTCAGTGGATATGGAAAGAAGAAATCCCTAGTATAGATAATTTAAAAAATAATAATTGCTTCAGATAAGTGGAATTATCAAAAATGCCTTAGGATAAATATAAGCATAGAAGAGGAATAGGAACAAAAGACTTTAGTAAGGAAATGAGATTTCCAAGGTTTAGGGAGGACACTCCTAGGGTAGTAAATAGAAAATCCACTTTATGTGTAGCTCAATAAAATATATTCATCGGAATGGAGATATCTTCTTTTAGAAAGTAAATACAGGGTTTTTGGGAATATGGTAAGAAGTTTAAATTAGTTTCTATATGATATAAATATTGTTAAAAGTGAAAATTATTTTTGAAGAATTACAGAACATATAGTTTTCACCAGTTTCTTTGTAAGTAAACAAATTTTAAATATAAAAACCTTAAAAGTATTAAGTATTTGAAATGTAGATTACAACATTTATTGTTGTAATAGGTGTTTTCATGAAAATAAAGGGAGCATAGACTATAACGCTACTGTTATAGTAAATGTTTTTACTTAATATGTGAGCTTTATTAGTATTTATTTTTAATTAAATTCATGTACTAGTATTTTTTGGGTTGTAGTAATAGTGTTTTACGCAATATCAGTTTTAAACCCAAGTAAAAATGAATTTTAAAGATAATTTCTAAGAGTAGAAATGAAAGTGATTTGTAAAATATATTCATGATTTAAATAAATATAAGAAAATGTTTTCTAGCTATGCATATATTGAAACGGTTTTAAAAATGAGTTTTTCTAAATAGAAAAGAGTAAGTTAGATATTAGAAGATGTCTATCATAAGAGAATATAAATTAAACATACTTTAATCTATTGGAATGGTAAGAGTAATGCTATAATTTTCTATAAAACCAATAAAAATGTTTTGTGCAAGTTACAAGGAATGCATGAAAGAGATATACAAGGTATGAGAGCATCATATTTTGTGTAGTCTATTTTGAAAGTATAAAATAAGTTCCTTGTAATTTCACATAAACATGAAATCCTCTTTTAAAAGGTTCGCAAAATATTTTAGCCTAAATAATCTCTTATAGAAGAAAGTAGTTCCAATACATTAAGGTATGAGACCGTTAGGTGTAATAGGAAGTTGTTTTGAAAACACATAAGGATATTCTAAAGATATTTTAAAAGGAAATGGTTTGGTGAATAAGTAAATAAGTTTTTGAAATGAAACACTTAATAAAATAGAATTTGAAAATTCAAATTTTATAGAAAACTGAAAAGGTTTTTAAAATAAAGTGAGGAATAAGTTTTGGACTTAGAATTTGAAAGTTTTTCCCCTTAAGATTAGGAAATAATGTAAATTCAAAAAGATGTAAGGGTGCAAATCTAAAAACATAAAATGTTAAGCTACCAAGTAATTTTGAATTTAAGAAGAACTTAAAGATACCACTTTTAAGGGCAAAGATTTTGGGATTTGAAAATTTAGAAGCCTTAGTTTTTGAAATGAGAGGATAAATACCAAACCAAACTCTTAAAAGTGGAAAAGATAGAAATCATCCCTAAGGAGTGACGGAAAAGGTGTAAGGCTATAAAGGTGACAACAGTGATTACTTTTGAAAGTAATAATAGAGTTTCCCATAAAGCTATAGGGCACAAGTGAGAACCTAGGAATATTGATTCATGTGAGCAGGCTAACGAAGAAGAGTAAAGCGAAATCGGTAAGATTGTAAGGCACGCATGGTAGACGATGTGTATTTTTGATTTTTAAGAAACTTGGGAACTGCATCCTCCTTTAGTGGAATTCCCCATATGATTGTAGATTTCAAGCTAGCATTGGAGTGGCCACTTTTGAAGCTCTTTATGGAAGACGCGCGCAAGTCGCCTTCGTATTGCTTAGAATCTTTAAAGAGATTGCTACTAGGTCCCGACATGGTTAGAAAGACTTTGGAGAAGATTGGTTTGATTGGGAAAAAACTCGTATCTCATAGCTTCGTCTTTTCGGTGATAAGCTTTAGAATTTCCTATTTCCGTCTTTAGTTTTGAATAGGTTCTTTCCTTTATTATCCTTTGGGAGGGTATAACTTAGGATTCAACCTATGGATGGTACAGTTTGATGTAAGCATGTTATTAGAAAATGTTATGTATGATGTATGCTAGTGGTTATAAGTGTTTGCTAGTGGATGCTATGGACGCATATACTTACACTAGGCACTATTATCTCTTAGGGATCGGCCTAACTAGGACATAGAGCGTATGCATATGGATTTGTGTGCATTTTATTCATTTTCCATGATTGCTATAAACGAATGATTTTCATAATATTGTTGCATTTAGATGATGATTGTAGCACACATATAGAACTATCAGTTGAACTATCAGTTACCATTAGGAGTTTTTATATTTATTGGATACACAACACGGATATGATTGCATTAAAGGAGGTCAACTGAATCAGTGGATCGCCTAATCTTTTGCATTAGTTAGGGATATAAACACTACACTAATTGCATAAGTATCATTAATTGCATTAGAAAAACTTAAGGACGATGGATGAATGGATGATGGTTGAGTAGTTGGTTGTAGAACTTGGATGAAAATATTAGTTCATTCTTTTATCCTTAGAGATTTCAAAGACGAAATCTTAAGGAGGAGAGAATGTAACAATCCAAAATTTAACCCATAATAATTAATTCATTATTTAATAAAATAATAAAACAACTTTGTGAAATTATTAGAATCGAACCATGGGAGTTGCACCATTGTGTCCGTGGTAATTTTCTAGTCAATTTCTATATGTAGAACATCAGAATCTGAGTTAATATGAGAGAGTGAAAAACTAAACAAGAAGAAAAAAGAGAAAAAATAGGCTAGGTCAACCGAAAGGTCCACCCAACCGCATCCTAGGGAGAGGGGCGGTCGATCGCCCGGTCGACCTACCTTGGGTAATGGACAAAGGAAATTTTCCTTCATCCTATGAACGTTCGTTAGTGAATTTTCTTTGTCATTTGCATTCTTTCAGCACATCTGGTCCTTCTATCCTACCATCTGATGGCTCCTATTCAGCTTACGATGTGGTTGCATCCTATTCAATCCCCAAATCCAACGGTTTGAGATCCACTTCTACCCTTGTAAATAGAATGCTAGGCCTAACACTTTTTCTCATTCTAGATTTTCTCCGCTTGGGGTCACCTTTTCAAGAAGGATCCTAAAAGGAATAATTTTCTATGGAGAGAATCTTTTTAATAAAAATATTTTAATACCCTCAAGTGGATACAGGAAGACCAAAAGGGAAGAGCTTAGGACCACGGATGAGTGATTGTACTTATTTTAAAGATTTCTTTAACTGATTCAAAATAATATGGTTTCCCAATAGTTGTAGTTTTACTACGATTTTTGGAATAACCTTTTCAGTAGTTTATTTACACTTTTTAGAATTATTTTCAGTCTATTTCTTTTAGCTATCCTTTTCTGTAAATTTTAGTTTATTTATGTTAATTACGGATTTACATTTATTTACAATTTATTTACGGCATTTTAATTTATTTACTGTTATTTATGCTTTATTTACATCTTTTTCGTACGCTTTGGATTTTCTTCTATTTTTAGTTTTCTTTTATTTCTCCTTCTTCGCGTATGGATTAGAATAGATTAAACGAGAATATGGATTAAAATTATAAGAATACTGAAATAACGGAAGATAAGGTGTAAATTGTAAAGACTGTAATAAAATGGAATTAAGACTAAAATTGAGCCTAATTATGATATTGATGTTAGAATTGAACTAATTAAAGATAATTGGCCTAGTTATAACTTAGAAGTATAGCTAAAAATAGTAAAAGATAAAAGAAGCTTATTTTCACACTTAGACCTTGGGTTAAGTAATAAGCATGATTATAACGTTGGTTATAATAAGAAATAAAATAGAGTGAGGCTTATTTTAAGATTTTAGACAAATTAATAAGCATAGATAGTAAGAACAAAAGTAAAGACTTGTTTAAATAATTTATCTAAGTTAAAAAGCAAAGAATTAAAATAGGACCTATACCAAATAACATTCACCTATTTCTATGGACACGGTTTTTCACATAACCCCTATGTGAAACAAGGTGTCTCATATAACCCTGAAGTGAGACAAGGTGTCTCACATAATCTTGAAGTGAGAGTTAGGGATGCTTATGTTAATAACGGTAGTAAATGGTCAATAAGTTGAAGCCCAAATCATTTGGATTTGGACAAGGGGTGCAATTAGATATTGTTTGGATGATGGCCCAGTACCAACAGCATTTCCCCTATTATTTCTATGGACACCGTATTTCACACAACCTTGAAGTGAAACGAGGTGTCTCACATTATCCTAAAGTGAGACAAGGTGTTTCACATAACCCTGAAGTGAAACGAGGTGTCTCATACAACCTTGAAGTGAGACAAAGTGTCTCACATAATCCTGAAGTGAGGTGACGGGCACACTTATGATGGAGCTTGAGGTAATAAGAAGACCCAATAGGTGGAACAACAGGCAACATTAGCATGGTGGTGGTTACGCATGCGACTTCCATTCGGGTGCTCAGTAATCGTTATGAGTTCCAAACGCATAGTATGTATGTCTTTCGTAGACACCATTGCCTTCTGTGTAGGGAGATATATAGCATCTAGTCCGTAGTAAATCTATGGAGTAGTAGTACGATCAAAGGGTAGAATTGGAATTTCAACCTAATTATAGGATTAGAAATTCAGCCTAATCGAAGTAGTTAACAAAGAAAAGTACAAACAATCGAAGTTAATCAATTGCGTTAACTTAGTTATTCGTATTTATTTCCAGCTTATCCCTTCTCTCTATTTCCTTTATTTCCTTTTATATATTAGAACTATTGTAAAGTCTATTACTTTTGCTTTGCTTAAAGATTCTAGTAATTACTATCATTCACCAGACTTTTAGTCTGACCTACTCCTCCATTTTCCCCTTACCCTCTATAGGAAATCAGGGGCGAGGACGGTAGACTGTGAGCATTTGGAGATTTCTTCGGAGGGGATTCTATCATGTATTTATTTTCTTCGGTTTCGGTTTTTAGTTCTTTTTATTGTACTGGCATTTTGTAAGGGATGTATTGTACTCTGATATTATTGATACTATGGATTTTATTTCGCAAGACACGTAAGGTTATTTTGGCATTTGATGTATTCAGTATTCGACGGCTTATTTGATTTATAAAGTAATTCTGAGTTTTGTTCTAAATAATTTATTATTATTATAATTGTTTCCATTGTTTATATATTTTTGTCTTGTGAATCTTAGTCTCTGCTAGTTTTAGTTGTATGTACAATGCAATATGTCTTTTAGTGTGCTCTTTTGGGTATACTAAGGGGTGGGGGGTATTGCAATCTTCGTAGTTAATTTTTTGCATAGACCACTTAAAGTACTAAGCTCAATCAAATAACATTTACCGCTAACATTTTTACTCTAGCCAAAGATTTTGACTTTAAGTTAACTACCAGTTACTATGATATAACCTTCTATAACGAATGAGATGAATCATATCTTAAACAGTGTTTCACTTCAAGTAGTTTAATACATACCTAACAGTAGTCATAACATGATCGTGATGTCATATGATTAGCCATAATCAAAGTACAGTTATGTTATATGCACAATATTCTCAAGTATGGAGACTAATTTAAGTCATTACCTAAGATATTCTATTTTTACTTAGTTGTCTTAACATATAGAAGACCCTCATTGAGTTGTTTCATGGTTGTTCCAAACAACCACAAGTACACAATCCCTTGATGTCCTCCATTATAATTAGTAATTCAATGTTCATTATATGGAGATGTACGCTAGTTACAATGGACTTATCAATATACTTTTCTCAAAACAACTTAATCAACAAGCATAAGAAGTTACTAAAAAAATTCAATACTCATGGCTGCGAACCATTCACAACAGAAATTGATTAAATACTTTTCCTAACGATTTCCTACTTACGTATATTTAGTGTATACAAAACATTACTTATATCTATTATAATAATACATATAATACAAAAGAAAAACCTCAAGCATACTTTGAACAAGATTCACTTCAACAGCTAGTTACATAACCAAATTACATAATTCCTTCTAAGGCACGTCCTTAACTCTATCAATCTTCCACTTGCACTTGGGCCAATTATAGTATCTCAAACTCATACTTTCGATCGGTCTACTAAAATTAGAGTCAGAAAGGGCATTATTTAACGAGTCTATGATGTTATCTTTAATATCTACTCTTTTCGATTATACTTCTCCATCGTTGATAAATTGTTTTATCATGTGCTAGTTATGGAGAACATATTCTATCTCTCAATGAGCTATTAGTTCCTTTTGCAATCTATATTGCATTATTGTTACAATAATTTATTGGATTATTAATAATGGGAACCATCCCTAGCTTAGTTATAAATTTATGCAAACATATTATATCATTGCTTGGGGCGTTTCCAACTTTTGAATCCCTGACTGATTTACAATCATCGATGTTGCTTTGAAAACCTAAGCCCGAATAACCCTTTATAAGGGTTCATTATTTCATTATAATAAATACAAACAATTAATGTTTCTTAAATACTTAAGGATGACCTTAATCGTTGTCCAATTATTTTTGCTTGGATTTGAATGATATCGGCTAATTGCATCTAGAGCAAAAACAATGTCTGGCCTAGTACACAACATGAGGGATCCTATTGTCGAAGCATAAGGAATCATGCACATACGTTGTCTTTCCTTATTCGTAGATGTGAAGTCTATTATATAAAGGTCAAATCCATGACACAATGGAATATTTATGTGCTTGGAATTTTCCATACTAAATATTATTAGTACAATACTATGTACGTTGATTGGGGCAATCCTAATAACCTTCTAAATCTATCTTTATATATTTTTATATCTAGGATAGAGGATGCCTCCCTTATCTTTCATTGAAAAATTATGGGATAACCAAGCTTTCACCGATTGAAACATTGATGCATCATTATAAATCAGTAGTAATCATCAACCTATAAAACTAAGAACATAATAGAACCATTTTTTTCTTTCCAGTATACCACACTTCCACCATGTTTTAACTGAAACCAAATTATTTGATTATGTTGTCAAAAAAATTATTCTAACTTCTAGATGCTTGCTTAGGACTATACATGCCCTATCATCACTCCTACTAACTTCAATATCCCTAGTTATGACACATAAAAAGCCTCTTCTAACTCATCATTTAAATATGTTGTTTTAACTCCACTTATTGTATTTCATAGCCATAATAAGAAGCTACTGCAAGTAGTATCAATTGATCTAAGCATGGCGACTGAAAAAAATGTTTCATAATAATCAACAACTTAAATTTGACAGAAACCTTTTGCCACCAAACTTGCTTTATAGGTATCGATCTTTCATTCTACACCAATCTTTTTCTTAAAGATCCATTTGCAATCGATGCGTTTTACCCCTTTGGATACATTTTCCATAGTTTAAACTTTGTTCTCGTGCATGAAATTTAGATTTTATTGCATTAACCCACAATGCAATTCATTAGTCTCTAAGGCTCGTCGGTAAGTGAGGGGATCATCATCATGAATAACTATAACAACCAATAATTATATTAGCACTGGTTTGTATAATACGTTCAATGTAAATTGAGCGATCCTCTAAAGGAGTCGAGTACTCATATAATTTTATGCTACATTTCAAAATAGATGCCTCCAATAAGCTTGACATGTAGCAGAAATATAACGACCTAGAATTTTAAATCTTTGAAATTGGAATATTTAATTGATTTTAAATATTTAAATTAAATTGTTAACTTGAATTTCAAATATAACCATTTATTTTATAATTTAATTATGGAATTTAATAATTGGGAATTGGTTAAAATAGTGAATTTTGAGTTTTAAGCTTGATAAAAATAATATAAAGGCTTGTAAAATTTATATTAATAATAATAAAGATAATAAATTTTTTAAAATTGAATTTAAAAGTGATCTGTTAAATTTTAAAAATAGTTTATTCAAATTGACATATAAAAATAGCCATCCGAGGCACAGGCTCGGAATTCGACGAAACCAGTTCCATTGGATCCATAATAGTGTATTATTATTGGATTACAAATTTTATAGCATTTGGAACTATCGTTTGGCTGTATGATATAGAAACGCATTGAATTTAATATCGAATATTTATACAATAGTTTGGTCCAAAAAGCTATCTTCTCCATGTAACCGAGTTAGGACTCGAAACCTTTTCCATTGCATTTGGAATAGAGGTATAATATTATAAATGTCTAGCGGCACGCCTTAATAGGGATTCGAGATTTTTAGTTGCGTAATCGAGATGAATTGAGATATTTTGAAAATTAAAATAAATTATTTCACTTGATCGGGCTGGACTATCCTATTTACTCAATCATTATACCTTCCCAAACATGCCACCATCATGTATAGGCCTTTCACTTTTAAAATCAAGTCTCCCTTTCTCTTCAATAACATCAAAAAAATCGAGAGAAAACTAAAAAAATTAGCAGGTCTCCTCTCTTATAAAAATAGAGACTACCCTTCTTCCTTTCAAAATCAAATTAGTTCAAACTATCGATCGAGCTTGGCGAAGGGGTGCAGTGTCGAAGTGGAGATGTGGCGATTGGAGGTCGAAGTGCGATGAAGGCGTAGAGGCCTGGAGCTCAACGTCAGTTCGATCAAGCCGTGATAGTCGTGAAGTCATGAGGCTGGGATTTAAAAATTCGTGGCAATCAAAATAGGAGTAGAGGGATTCGAGGTAGGGCATTCGCATGCTCAGGCAGAGGTAGAGCGATTTAGCGTTTTGGCAGGGGTTTTGACAAGCAACGCATTGGCGTTCGTCGGTAGGAGTGTTGGCAGGATGAAAGCGAGTTAGGGCAGAGGGAATGGCGTTTGTCAGGGGTCGCGATGTCGAACTAGGTGAAATAGCGTGCGCACGCATCTGCGATTATAGAGGATGGTGGACTCAGTTTGCAGGCAAGATGAAGGAGCTTGGTACATTCGTGAGTAAGGAAGAGGATTGGTTTTGCTACTTTTGGTAATTAACCTTTAACATATATATATTTATAAAATTATTAATAATTCATCTATCATTTAAATATAATATCTACATTCATATGAGGTTAAAAATCGCATAAGATCGGGAGCGTTGGAATTTTTAAATTCGATTGGAGTTTTAGAAAAATTTAAATTTTGGATGTTCGGCAAATTAAAAATCAAGGTGAGGATTTCTCACTCATTTGGATTACCCTGTTTAAATTTAAATGTTTAAATTTAAATTACCGGATGCTAGATTGATTGATAAATTTATAATTATCTGTTGGATGACTAAATATATATAGCTGTATATATATACTAGTATTGGAGTGATATGCCCGCATATTATAGTGGATGAGACCCAATGATCCCCGCATAATAGCGAATGACCCTATATACCGCGATATCCCCCTCGAAGTGGGATTGGTATTTTTATTATTATCTAACATCTGTGGATGTAGGAAAATAGGTTGGAAGGATCCAACTAGATTCCTTAAATATATTTAGTCATTTTTATATATATTAAAAAAATGATGTATTTGTTTTTTAAATGTTATAATAGCATGTAAATTAACTTTGATGTATTAAATACCATAAATATTATTTTAAATTTCTAAGGAATTAAAAAGAGATTTTTTAATATAAAAATATGTATATCGAAATTTGGATTATTATGAAGAGATTGATTTGAATAAGCAATAATGGATTTTTGATCGTATTGAATAATGCAGGAAAATATTTTAAATAGAGAATTTAAAATAAATTATGTAAAGGAATTTTTAAACAATGGCTTATAAAGTGATATTTGGGAAATTATAGAAAGAAGTTGGAACCAATGCTAAAAATAGATTGGCAAAAATAAATGGAATTCATATGAAATTGAATTTATAAAATGGAATTTATAAATGAGATTATTTTTAGTGCAATTCAAAGGACTTATAAAAATTTAAAACAATGTTTATAAATAAAGAAATTGATATCTGGTGATAAATTGAAAATATAAATTTACTGGAAAAATTTATATTTAAATGGAAATCGGGTGAGAAAGATAGTGGATACTATTTTTAAAGTGAAGATGGTTGAGGGGACCGAAAATAGAGTAATGTGATGAAAATCGAGAGGGGTTATAAATAGAAAATTTGATTATCCAGATTTAAAAATAAATTTTATCAATAAGTTAAGTTTTAAATTTTAGAAAGGAATTTTTTATTTACTTAACTATGTAATTTAAAGTCAGTTAGTATTTAAATACTTTAGAAGTATTTTTTTCAAATGCTTAATATTTACTCCATAAATCTCAGATTTTTTAACCTGTTTGAAAAGTGATGTTTAAAGAGTATCTCAATATTTTAGAAAATCAGTTGAACATGTTTTTAAAAATAAATTATTATTATTCTTTAAAATACTTACTATATATTTAGAGTTTTTTAGTATTTTAAATTTATTTGTAAACCTTCTCGAAAGTTTGGGAATGGGGTTATTCAGCATATGAGATTATGAGAAAATCCTTAAAACGGAATTGGAAAGAGAAGAAAGGAAATTTGCGAAGTAGTTACGTAAAAGTGAACTTCGAAAAAATGAAATAGAATTCATAAAGAAGTACAAGGAAAATTGAAATTATAAGCGATTATAATAGCTTTGGAAATATTAAAGATAATTAATTAAAGAATTCTAGAAATTTATGGAACTCGTTATAAAACTAATCAAGGAATTTACAAATAGAATTATAAATGATTTTAAGAAATAGGAAGTAGAAATTAGATGGAATACTTCCTAAGTTTGAATGTAAAATGAAGTGGGAAAAAATATTCTAAGTGTTTGGAAAGTGGTGGGAAATATTCCTTTGAAGGTATAAGGTTTTGAAACTGTTTTCAAATGTTGAAGAACTGAAAGCAATATCTTATAAAAATATTTTGAAATAATTTTGGAAAATTTATAATACGGCCTGATGATTTTTATGGATGTGTATTGATTGTTAAATAACCGATCATTAATTTCGGCCAATTTCGTTAATCGTTTCGAAGAGACCAGGATTGGATTTAATTATCCAAAAACCACTTCGATCCAGTTTGAACGTAAGAAATGAATACTGTGAAGATGATGAAGATGGTGATTTGGTTTGTCCAGTCCCAGGACAACTTGTATGGACGAATGATATCAAAACATCGTCATTGGAGGATGATGAGCATTCTAAGTAGAAATTTGTTCTTGAAAGGTAATGCTTAGCCTTGAGCCTCATTAATCGGAAATGACTAAAACAGGTGAGATGCAACAAGGCTAAGTGGGTCGCAACCAAGTAGGGTATGTTATCACCTTTCTAGATGTCCTCGAAAACCTTTATATTATGGATATGGTTGTGCATGGAAGGAGCACTCGATGGTAAGGTGGGAACACCCGGGTGATAACATATTCGGTTTATCCAAGTTAGGGTAGGCTAGTCTTGAGTAGCAGGGGATCTCGACGTGGTCCTCGGTACATTGTTTTATGTACTATGGTGGTCGGTACCCTAGTGGCCCAGTCATTCGATCGAATCCATCCTCCAATAAGCGTCGTACGATTTTAATTATGCCCAACTATGCTGAAACGTGAGATGCAAGCATTTCAGCTATTTTCTGTTCACTTTCTATAGACACTATTATAATATCAAATGACTTTGATAAAAAATGATTTTGGTTATCATAAGGTAAAAACCTGTCGTGTTTATTCGTGACGTGGTCTTACAAGATACCTTTGTTTTCAAAAGGATTTTGAAAAGTTAATAATTCAAATTGAGTGTGTTTTCTCATGCTGGTTTTCCAGACTAAGTTGGATGTTATTTCATAATACTCGGGTCAGACCGAGTGTTACAAATTCAGGTTAAAATGCTATGGAGCTTAAGAGATGAGCTGGAGGAGTTCAGACGTATATCACATACTTGATTATTTCTGCTGTGTGAAGGCAAGTTATTATAGTTGTCCATTTGATGTATTGAATTGTTGTGCTCTAGTAGTGGTAGGTATATTAACAGTACGGTTTTTGAATTTAAAATATGTTATTATATATTATATTTTGTTCTGCTGCGATTATGAGATTCTGTGTTGTTTTTTTTTCTTTTCTTATATCTTTTTCTTCTTCACCCCAAATGAACTGGTGTTTTCGGCACTCGAATACTAGGAATTTTATATAATGGACGTATTAATGTCGATTTTCGAGGGTCGAAAACCCTGCTCGTTACAGTGGGTGTCAAAGCTGAAGGATAAGCGAGAACCTTGCCTCTAGTGGAGATTACACGTTAGAGATAGGGTCAGTAGTACTCTACAATGAGTTTGAGTGTATTAATTGATATGAGCGCGTATTTGTTAGTGAATATAAAATGTTTTATATTATGTTGGTTGATTTATTGGATGGCTTATGAACTCTGATCGGCACAGTCCGTACAACTAAATCGATAGTGATTTCTAAACACCTGAATAAAGTAATCCGACACAGTATTGTTTCTAAATGGCGTAAATGAAATAATATACCCAGATATATTTTGATATAAAGGAAATAATTTTCTGAAATTATTATATATGGTTGGAGTGATTGGATGATAATATTATAATCAAATAAGATTATAAAATTGAAAATAGTTTATATAACCAAAGGAAAATTTGTGTAAGCATAAATTATACAAATGGGTTATAATTAAAATTGAATTCAAACCGAAATCTAGAAATTCAATTCCTGAAAAGTTTGAAAAAAATGTTCTTCAAAGTGGTATGGAAAAATAATAATAAGAGTATGATTTTTGGGAATATTTCGAAAGGAAATTGTTTTAAAATGGATTTTGGAAGAGAAATAGCACTGAACTCACTTCATCGTTGGAAAATATCCTGGTGATGACTGCGCAGCATAATCAGTGTTCATTTTCAAGTTTCTAAGTGACGAATTGCTACCGTAATTGATTTGTTTAGATTTATTGGGAAAACCGGTTTTGTTTTGGAAATTCCAAAGGGAATTTGTTTTGGATAAAAACCAAGTTTGGTCTAAAATGTAAAAAGTGTGATTTCGAGATATTTGAGATTTCAAAATGATATGAAAAAAAAGGCAGGTGTTTAGATTTTAGAATCCATATTTTAATAATTTAGAGATCATCGAAAAATAAGCTATAAACTTATAAATTGAAAATGATTCTAAATAGGGAAAGTATGGAAATTGGATTTCGAAATTAAATTTTAACTTGAGTAAAGTTAAAATGGATAAAATTAAACTTAAGCAAAGCAAATGGAATATATAAATGAAGTGATGGCAATAATAAAAAGGGATTAGTGAATTAATTAAAATGGATTGTATAAATTGAATTTGACTTATGCAAGTTAAATAAATTAAATTGGTTAAAGAAAATGGTATGGATTTGTAATTTAACCTAAGCTAAGTTAAACAAAATTGATTTGTGTTTGGATTAAATTGAAAATAAAATTGAATTGAGTTATAGATGATATTGAATGGAATGGTGTTCTTACTTAAATAGATTAAAAGAAATGATATGAAGTTTAAAATTTAACGTAAGTTAAGTTAAAAAAATTAGAATTGGAATAAGTAAATTTCAAAAGCTTATAGAATTTGGAATTGATTAAATAAAAGTATATATTAAATCTATTAAGCGATGTATAACTCTAAGCTAAAAGTAAAATGTTAATGTGCTCGAGTGTAGAATTTATGAAAATAATAAAAATAAGTTGTAAAGTTTATAAATAAGAGGAAAATGAAATGATAAAACTAAGATAAAAATGATTCAATATTTATCTAAACCCAAGTTATTAAATAAATTTGAACCCAAGTAGGTTGAATAAAGTGATTTTAAAAAAATAAAAATTAGATATTGAATTATATATTGGAAGTGAACTAATTAGATAATTAATTAGTTAATTGAATATTGTAATGGAACTTAACTTGGTTAAATAAATTGGATCGCGGACTAAAAAGTGAATATTGGAATTAGAACTTGAGTTATAAATTAAATTCGACTTAAAGAGTAAGTGCTTTAAAAAAAATTGGAATGAGTTGAATAAAATAGAATTGGATTGAAATAGCAATGACTTGAGTTATAAATAAATTCAATTTAAAGCGTAAGTAAACTGAATGTGGCATTGGTATTTTTTAAATAAATTCAAGAATGAATTCGAGTATGAAATTAAAATTGAAGTGAATAAATGAATGAACTAATTAGTTAATTAGTGAATGAAATAGAAGTTGGTTGAAACGAATAAACTTAAATTATAAGGTTGAAATAAATGGAATCAAAAAAAATTAACTTAAGTTAATATTTGATGGAAGCTTGACTCAAATAAATTTGTGAAATGGTATTTAACGAAGTGCGGGAATGGTTTCGAGCTTAATAAAATGAATTTGAATAAAATGTAAGTGAAGTGATTGTGAACAAATCTGAAATAGAATAGAATTAAATATAATTCGATCTGGAATTTATTTAAAATAGCTAGAAGCTAAAATGATTCTTTTATTAAATGAAAAACAACAAATTTGCGTAGAAAAACTGTTGTTCGATGCAAACGGAAGTAAATGAAATTCTATAAATTAATAGAAGGCAAATAAATTGATTTTTAAGTCTATTTGAAATGGATATGGGTTTGTTTGATATAAAAATAATCTGAATGCAAGAATACTTGGTTCTAAATCATTTGAATTGAATAAAATGGTATATGGATCAAGTGGAAGTAATTAAATTAGTAACGGGATCTTATAATTGCTTAAAAAATCTTTCTTGGCTTATATATGAAGTTCATGTGTAAAGTTAGTAAATTAATGAAATGTTATTGAACTTTCATATTTTGGGTACTTACGTGATTTAAATTGAGTAAGTACTAGTAACTGGAGGCTGTTGGACTAGATTTTGGTTGTGTATTTGCATATGAAGTAACTTGCTTGCTTAATAATGCTAAAAATGCTAAGATAAGGTACGTTTTCGGATTTAATACAGCAAACATATAAATATTAATATATATATATATATATATATATATATATATTTGTTTTTCAAACATGTGGGTCGATGTATATATATTTATCTCTCTTGTCATATTGGAAAAGGTCATCCGTACAAGGGAGACTCTGCCAAAAAATTATGTAAATTTAGGGTGTTAGAAATTTTTTGAATATTTTTCCAAATTTTTTTTATTAACGGAAATCGATTTCGAAATTATAATTGAAATAAAGGAATTTGGTTTAGGATGAAAAACTAATTTTTTGAATGAAGGTAAAGTGTTTGAAAAGTGAAGTGTCGAGCTTTCGCTAAGCGGGTTTTGATAAGTAAATGGGTTTGAGGCATTTTTCCTACCTGGAAATTTCGAGGATGAAATTCTTTTATGGGGAAAGGAATGTAACGATCCAGAACTTTGGATATTTGAAATTGGAATATTTAATTGATTTTAAATATTTAAAAGTAAATTTTCAACTTGAATTTCAAATATAACCATTTATTTGATAATTTAATTATGGAATTTAATAATTGGGAATTGGTTAAAATAGTGGATCTTGAGTTTTGAGCTTGCTAAAAATAATTTAAAGGCTTGTAAATTTTATATTAATAATAATGAAGATAATAAAAGTTGTAGGATTGAATTTAAAAGTAATCTGTTCAATTTTAAAAATAGTTTGTTCAAATTGACATATAAAAATATGAATCTAGGGCACATTCTCGGAATTCGACGAAACAAGTTCCATTGGATTAGTAACACTATATTATTATTAGATTTTAAATTTCGTAGTGTTTGGAGTAATCATTTAGCCGTATGGTATAGAAATGCATTGAATTTAATATCGAAAATTTATATAACAATTTGGTCCAAAAAGCTATCTTCTACACACAATCAAATTGGGGCTCAAAACATTTTCCATTGTGTCTGGAAAAGGGGTATAAAATTATAAACGCCTAGCGACATGCCTCGATAAGAGTCCGAGATTTTTAGTTGCATAATCGAGACGAATAGAGATATTTTGAATATTTAAATAAATTATTTCCCTTAATTGGACTGGGCTGTCATCTTCACTTAGTCATTATACGTTCCCTAACATGCCACCATCACGTACAACTTTTCATGTTTAAAATCAAGCCTCCCTTTCACTTCAGTAAAAATCAAAAAAAATGAACGAAAACTAAAAAAAATAGCAGGTCTCCTCTTTTATAAAAATCGAGACTACCTTTCCTCCTTTCAAAATCAAATCATTTCAAACAATCGATCGAGCTTGGACAATGGGTGCAGTGTTGAAGTGGAGATGTGGTGATTGGAGGTCGAAGTCACGACGAAGGCAGAGAGGCCTAAAGCTCGACGCATGTTCGATCAAGCCGTGATAGCTGTGAAGTTGCGAGGATGGGATTTAAAAATTCGTGGCGATCGAGATTGGCATGGAGGGATTGGAGGCAGGGCATTCGCATGCTTAGGTGGAGGTGGAGCGATGTAGGGTTTTGGCGGGGTTTCGGCAGGCAATGCAATAGCGTTCGTTGGTGGGAGTGTGGGTTGGACGAAGGCGAGTTAGGGCTGAGAGCTCACGATGTTGAATTGGGTGAAATGGCGTGCGCGTGCGTCTGCGATGGTGGAGGATAGTGGACTCAGTTTGCAGGCAAGATAAAGGGCTTGGTATGTTCGTGAGTAAGGAAGAGGATTGGTTTTGCTAGTTTCGGTAATTAACTGTTAATATATATATATATATAATTATTAATAATTCTTCTATCATTTAAATACAATATCTGCATTCATATGAGGTTAAAAATCGAATAAGATCGGTAGTATTATTTTTTCGAAGTCAGCTAGATTTTCAAAAAAAATTAAATTCTGGATGTTTGGCAAATTAAAAATCAAGGTGAGGATTTCTCACGCATTCTGATTACCATATTTGAATTTAATTGTTTAAATTTAAATTAACAGATGCTTGATTGATTGATCAATTTATAATTATCTATTGGATGACTAAATATACATATATATATATAAAGTTGTATATATATCCTAATATTAAAGTGATGTGTCCGCACATTATAGCAGATGAGACCCTATGCTCACCTATAATAACGAATGACCTATATACCATGATATCCCCCTTGACGTAGATTGGTATTTTTATTGTTGTCTAACATCTGTGGATGCAGAGAAAGAGGTTGGAGGGATCCAACTGGATTCCTCAAATATATTTAGTCTTATATATATAACACAAAATGATGCGATTGAATAATCTGTTGGGTTATTGAGTGTTGTAGATTTTTAAAATGTTATGATAGCATGGAAATTAACTTTGATGTATTAAATACCATAAATATTATTTTAAATTTTTAAGGAATTAAAAGGATACTTTTTAATATAAAAGTATGTATATCAAAATTTGGATTATTTTAAAGAGATTGATTTGAATAAGCAATGATGGATTTTTGACCGTATTAAATAATGAGGGAAAATATTTTAAATAGAGAATTTAAAATAAATTAGATAAAGAAATTTTTAAAGACTAGATTTTAAAGTGATATTCGGGAAAATATAGAAAGATGTTGGAATCGATATTAAAAATAGATTGGCAAAAATAAATGGAATCAATAAGAAATTAAATATATAAAATGGAATTTATAAATGAGATTATTTTTAGTGCAACTCAAAGGAGTTATAAAAATTTATAAACGATATTTATAAATAAAGAAATTGATATCTGGTGATAAATTGAAAATATAAATTTAAAGGAACAATTTATATTTGAAAATAGAAATAGGGCGAGAAAGATGGTGGATACTATTTTTAAAGTGAAGATGGTTAAGAAGAACGAAAATGGAGTAATGTAATGAAAACTAAGAGGGGTTATAAATTAAAATTTTGGTTATCCAGACTTAAAAATATATTTTATCAATAAGTTAAGTTTTAAATTTTAAAAAGGAAATTTTTATTTACTTAACTATATTATTTAAAGTCGGTTCGTATTTAAATACTTTAGAAGTATTTTTTTCAAATGCTTAATATTTCCTCCATAAATCTCAAATTATTTAACCTGTTTGAAAAGTAATGTGTAAAGAATATTTCAATATTTTATAAAATCATTTGAACATGTCTTAAAAATAAATTATTATTATTATTGTTTAAAATACTTATTATATATATATTTAGAGTTTTGTAATATTTTAAATTTATTTATAAACCTTCTTGGAAGTCTGGAAATGGGGTTATTTAGTATATGAGATTATACGAAAATCCTTAAAATGGAATTGGGAAGAGAAGTAAGGAAACTTTTGAAGTAGTTAGGTAAAAGTGAACTTCAAAAAATTGAAATAGAATTCTTAAAGAAGTACAAGGTAAATTGAAATTACAAGCAATTATAATTGGCTTTGGAAATATTAATGGGAGCTAATTAAATAATTTTTGAATTTTATGTAACCCATTATAAAAATAGTCAAGGAATTTACAAATGAAATTGTAAATGATTTTGAGAAACAGGAAGTAGAAAATAGATGGAATACTTCCTAAGTGTGAATATAAAATGAAGTGGGAAAAAAATTCTAAGTGTTTGGAAAGGGGGAAAATATTCCTTTGAAGATATATGGTTTTGAAAACTATTTTCAAATGTTGAAGAACTGAAAGCAATGTCTTATAAAGATACTTTGAAATAATTTTGGAAAATTTATAATAAGGCCTGATGATTATTTATGGATGTGTATTGATAGTTAAATAATCGACTATCAATTTTGGCCAAATTCGTTAATCGTTTCGAAGAGACCGGTATCGGATTTAATTATCTGAAAAGCACTTCGATCCGGTTTGAACGTATCGAATGAATACAGTAAAGATGATGAAGATGGTGATTCGGTTTGTCGAGAACCATGACAACTTGTATAGACGAATGCTATAAGAACATCGTCATTGGAGAACGATGAGCTTTCTAAGTAGAAATTTGTTCTTGAAAGGTAACGCTTAGCCTCGTGCCCCATCGACTGGGAATTACTAAAACAGGGAAGATGCAGCAACGCTAAGTGGGTTGCACCCAAGTAGGGTATGTTATAACCTTTCAAGATGTCCTCATAAACCTTTATGTTATAATATGGTTGTGCATGGAAGGAGCGATGGTAAGGGTGGGAACACCTGGGGTGATATCATATTCGCTCTATCCAAGTTAGGGGTAGGCCGGTCTTGTGTAGTAGGGGATCCCGGCGTAGTCCTCGATACATTATTTTAGAGGTGTACTGTGATGGATGGTACCCCAGTGGCTCAGTCATTCGATGGAATCCATCCTCGAATAAGCACCGTACGGTTTTAATTGTGCCCAAATATGCTAAAACGTGAGATGCAAGCATTTCAGCTATTTTCTATTTAATTTCTATAGACACAATTATAATATTAGATGATTTTGATAAAAATTGTTTTTGGTTATCGTAAGATAAAAACTCATCATGTTTATTTGTGACGTGGTCTTATGAGATACCATTGTTTTCAAAGGATTTTGAATAATTAATTCAAATTGAGTATGTTTTCTCACGCTGGTTTTCCAGACTGACTCAGGTGTTATTTTATAATAATCAGGTCAGACCAAGTATTACAGATTCATGTTAAAATGCTATGGAGCTCAGAAGACGAGCTGGAGGAGTTCAAACGTATACCACATATTGGTTATTTCCACCGTGTGAGGACAAGTTATTATAAATGTCCATTTGATGTATTGAATTGTTGTGCTCTGATAGTGGTATGTATATTAACAGTACAATTCTTGTATTTAAAATTTGTTATTATATATTATATTTTGTTCCACTGCGATTGTGAGATTCTGTGTTGTTCTGTTTTTCTTTTCTACTATCTTTTTCTTCTTCACCCCGAATGAACTGGTGTTTCCGGCACTCGACTGTTCGGCATTTTATACAGTGGATGTATTAATGTCGATTTTCGAGGGTCGAGAATCCCGTTCTTTACCAAAAAAACCTCGTACAATGAAGAAAAAGAAAAAATCCCCTCCTATGCTTAAAAGCTAGAGTGTATACCAAATCGCACAAATAGGAATAGTCAAAGTGGATCAGTGGATGCAAATCAATACATGTAATAGGTAGCCTATCAGAACAATCCACCATCAACAATCCATCCACATAAGCGTCCTACCATAAACAGTCTAATCCACAACTACTGCTAAAAGTCAACAAAAACATGAGTCCAACCCACTCACACACACATATAATGATTATGAACACACAAACACATATACATATATATAAGGAAAGTAAAACGCGAACGAAAAGTAAAGCGTAATTAAGTTTCAATCAAAGAGGAATGTTCAATGGGTTACCTTCATTAAAAGTATTTATAAGGTCGTTGCTTAAGGCCATATTGTATCTCCCACTGCTATAAATGATTTTTTTCCTTAAAATATCAATGCAACTTTTTACCGTTTTAAGAAATTCCTTGAAGTAAAAATTATAGGCTAATATATAGTTAAGAATTGCAACCTGATTATAACTGAAAAGCGCAATAGCGCAGATCAGTTTATCGGAAGGGATATTATCGTTGTTGAATATTCTTTGGTTCCTTTCAAATCGTAAATACCAGCATGTAATAATGTAGATAATATCAATTAAAGTTCTATAACCCTTGGCTTATTGAAATCTAAAGTTGATCTAGTAACAATCACAGTTATAATAAGAGTTGGCCGTATTAAATTAGAACTAACTAGCGTGTTTTCATGGATAGAATTATTAATGGATATTAGGTCTATTACGTTTTCTAAGTCTAACTTGCAGAAAACACATTTTTGTCTATGGTTAAATTCTTTTTCTTCAAAAATTCGATCGCGTTTAATTTCTTGTATAGGATTAACCACATATATAGTTTTATTTTGGAAGAAGCGTTAGCTTTCCGAGTAAATTTTGAAAATATGTTTTTAGTCCTCGAGGAAATTAGAAACTTGTAAACCAATTTTGAGGAGCAAATTTTGCTATTTTCCCAACACCAGGTTTTAATATTGCTCTAGTTATATAAGTTATAATATTATAGTCTAACATAAAGTGATAAAAATTAGATTACCGTAATACCTCCAAAGGCACGTTGAAGCTAAAGCTCCTTGGAAATTTGTTTCAAGGTCTATAAACTTTGAAAATAATGCATTTCTAAAAGATATTTATATCCCACTCTGAGAGGTATAACTAAAATCTTACTATCGTACCAAAATGGTGTATTATTACCTGAATCTTAAGGCTAAAACTATTAATTTTTTAAAATTAGATTTCCAAATGTGAAACATATTGTTAGAATTAGGCGCGATATGATGAAGACTGCACAAATAACCATAGAATTGGTTCGAACTCGTTTCTCTCCTAACAATGTTTCCACTATTGTTGTTAAATTTCCAAAGTTAATCCATAATAAAGGTACATTGCGATTGTGTAGATTTATTATTCTTAATCCCTTCTTCTCTTTGGATATACACATCGTTTCCCAATTAGTAAGGCAATTTATACTAATGTAGGCGCTATCCTTGCTCCAAGGGAAATTTATTCTCGTTTTGTCTATTCTATTAATTATCCATTTTGAAAAAAAAATTATAAATTTGCAGAGCCAGTAAAACAGAGTAAATAAGAATGATTTTATCAACCTTGGATAAAACTCTACCATTCCGATTGGATAATTTTCTATTAATTTTACCAATTATTACACTACACCAGAAAAGTCATTTCATAGCGTTAAAAAACGCTATCAAAACTTTAGTAGTGTTTCGGTAAATGCTGCGACACGACATTCAACTAAAAGTCGGAAAGTTTTAGTTGTGTTATAGTAAACGCTAGCAAAAACAAACATATTATAGCGTTTCTGAAAACCTACAAAAGTTTTTTTCACAGTTTTATTTGTCCTACTATATACATTTTGTTACATTTTATCTCTTCTACAATATATTTTTTTGGAAAATTGCATTTTCTTCCGTAGCACTATTGAAACGATACAAAAACTTATTGATTAATGTACAACACATTTTAAACGCCGCTATTTATTGTTAATGGCTTGTATCATTTTCGACGATCACTTATATATAATAGCCATATTAAAACCAACAATCAATTGCATACTTATCATTTTCAAACCAACATCGATAATCGTCGCCAACAGGGTTGGCGCAGTTGGTTGATGGTCCGGACTGCGTGATCGAAGGTCACGAGTTCGAGCTCCGAAACTGACAACCCTGTAACAAGTATCCGAAGTATGTGTTTAGCAGGCACATACTTACCTAGAGTTTACAAGCGAAGCTTGGTTGTATAGGTAATTCAAAAAAAAAACATCGATAATCGTCATATTCAAATAACTGACAAAACAAGTTAACCACATAATCAAGCATAGTATCCATAATCATTTCAATAATAGTATTTCGACAAAATAAGTGAATTCACATACCACAACCGTTTACAAACAAGTCTACACAACTATGCGAACAAATTAGCATAATATATAATAGTTAAATTCGTGTTCATGGCTTAACTACCGTCAATTCTTTGATATGACCGTTCTTCACTTCGGAAATGCTAATTACCTGTAGACAAGTATAACGGTCCATAGTTAGAATTACATACATGTCTTGATAATTTACATGTGCTGACAATTGCAGTGTCATCTCCACAACTGATTTAATGCACGTCAATATTGATTTAATGTAATCTCAATACCAAAAGCACGGTATTCCTATCATACTTAAATGCACAGTCCATATTGATTTAATATAATATCAGCACCAAAAGCTATCTAACGTACATGAACATGAAGCTATAAAAAAATACTAAACATATTTGTCAACATTATGGCTATTCTTAGTACAATACAGAAATAAAAATGAAGCAGGTGCAAAACTGTGCAATTCGCAAGCAAATGCAAAACTGTACAGTACAGAAATAAGTGAAACTATTACTTACAACGGTTATATTTTTCTATAGATCGTCTTGAAGGGCATCCATATCTTTTTCGTAATAATCAGCCAAAGCATTTAGGATTATCTCTCTATCCCATACCTGCAACATTTTCAATTTTAAATGCCAACGGCTTATTACTCAAATAAACGTTTCATGCATGTATTTTTTTTGGGAATTAACAGTTATCGAGTTTTCATCAGTTTTAGTAAATTAAAGATATTATAATAATATAAGTGGATGCTTAGATTTTTTATACTTACATGGTGAAGATTGGACTTATGCCTAAATCAATGTAGATTTATCGTGTTACCTCTTTCATCGCTTGTAAATCCAACTTGCAATAGTTACGAAAAGAAGTAAATTTATATGAACACCGTACTAATATAGAAATTATGAAGGAATTGTTACAACTTTTTCAGAATACCTGATGGATATCTCCCATGAAATGTGATAGAAATAGCAAGGCCTAAGTCATATTATCTGTAGAAACATCTAATATTTGCAGTGCTTCGCAAGAAGATAAAGATGCAGGATAATGCATTAATGAATTTTGCATTGATTTACATTATACTTCCAAATTGGAGAATACATCCTATACATAACAACCTTTCATTTAGATTATTTTAATTAGTTAAATGATTAACCAAATTAAAAAAGTGGATGGTTGTTTTTAACAGAGGGTACTTGCCTATGGGGTAAATGAGAATGGTGATTGGTGATCTTAATACAGTAATGTGCTCAACTGCTCAATCATGCTTTTCAATAGAAATTTTAAGAATAATTTGGTTGATCTAAATTCATTTTTTCTTTTCAAGACGCATGCAAAAGAATATGATAATTTGTGCGGTATTGATAACTGAAATTATTTCAACACAAACATCTACTAGTTTCAGTTAATAGAAATCATTTTAAGTGCTTTAAAAAGGATAAAACATAGAAACATACAGAATTAGAAAATGGTACAGTAATTTTAATTTTTTCCTGTCATAGTTCAACTTACATTTTCGATTAGAACTTCCTTCTTGGTAGTGCATTAGTTGGATAGTAAAATTACGGACTGCCACAACAATGCATGCAAAAGAATATGATAATTTGTGCCAGTCCTTTTGGATCATGACAGTCTCCTAATAACAAATAGAATGTAAATAATAAGAGAGACTGATAATACAAAATAAGGTAAATAAAAATAATCTTTTGCATGATAAAATGGAAAAAAGAAAAAAATAATTTTTTTTACTTGAGTAGTCAAATGAGCATGCATTGTCTGGGTATCGATGAAATGAAGAGGGCCAGTCCATCAGTCCTTTTTAAAAAAAAAGGAAAAAAAAACCCAAAAGAGATCAACAATATATTTCCATGTGAATTATGCTTTCAGGAAACACAAATTAATTATTCACTTTTAGTAGATAAAAATTCATTTAAATCATATTGTATGTTATGATAAACTGAAGTACAACAAAAGGTAAAAATGAAAGAAAAAAAGCATACCATTATGTTCCTCTTTGTGAATGAGAAGAAGAGATATCATCTCATGCATTCCTTTATCTCTCCTCTACAATAATATTCTCTTATCCTAGTTTTTCTCTAAACATATAAAAATAGCTTTTTAGTTGAAAATTGATTGTCATATTACAGTACCTAAAGGAAATACAAATGAGGATCCTTATCGAACCACCATATCTAAGATGAACTTTGGATAACCATAAATATAGGTGTTGGTATACATGTTGTAGTGCATATGTATGTATTTTTTATTCTAATACAGCTTAATTTCTTTACCTAAATATTTGCTCTGGGTGTAATTATATATAATAATATAAATTTACATTAACACTTTAAGTAGAAAATATTATATCCTCAAATTCAAACATACTAGATATTGACTTAATCTAGGATATAAATAACTAATACAAGTGGTCCTATCTAATCTTTTGAAATATTACATCAAGTGAGCATGCAGCGTAACTTGTATCAAATCACATACACATTTTGAGTGGAAAAATATTGTTCGATGGATCCAACTAACTGGTTATGGATGTACAAAATGCTTATAAAACTTGTTAACTAATTAATATGAGGGAAGCACTTCATTAATGGGAATGAAAATATTATATTCAGATCTAATTGATTCGTAATTCACTCCTGTTAAGTTGCAGCCACTGATTGGTTTGTACTTCATAGTAGGACTTGTCTAGAAATCCGTATTTGAAATTAGCAAGGTGACTCAGCGAATAAAACATACTCAGCATTAATTGATTGTTGATTTACGGCTTTAATTAAACATATATGGCTACACTGTGTAGTAGTTTGCTTAATAATGTACCATCCCATGATTATTAAGAATATGTGGAATGCTAAAATTATTAAGAATTAGGACTGAACCATCCCATGATAAAAATAAAACAAACTGCCGAATGATCTTAAATTTAAATATAGTTAAAATCCATCTTTAATATACAAGCTTAGTTAAAGATTAGCAGTAAAAGAGGCTCACCTGAAGTAGTATATGACCAGAGTAATAAACTTCTTCTCAGTGAACCAAAACTCATGATTGTATGTTGCAAAAAATTGGGTCACCTGTCAACATAGGAGGGCAAAAAATATCAAATAGTATTACAAGTTTTAGGATCATATAGTTTTAGCAACATAGGATATCTTTAGTTTATTTAATATCGCACCATACTAAAATTAAAATGTATAACATTGTTTTGGGTACAAAAGTAAATATCCAAACTAAATTACGGCAACCTATCAGAGTTATCATCAATTCAATTACATGGTGCAAATGCTTAATTTTTAAACCTAGTGGAAATAATTGTACATTTGCAATATTAGTATCTTTATAGGTTGAGCATATCTTAGACTAACTATAAGCAACACTGATACAGTATCTTATTCATAATGTTGTAAACTTTAAAGTTATGATATCAAGTTAAAATTGAGCAAGTTAGCCTAGTTTTGGGTCCATGATACATATTGATCCTTGCAGATTGAGCACGGGTGACTTACATGTTTTGGTTGATGATGCAGCACACCATGATAATCGCAGTTCCTTAAGTCGTTATCTTGTTAAGTCGCAGGAAGCAGTGCACCAGGCCTTGAGTCGCTTGAGCGACCTAACGAGATATACGAGTTATGTAGTGGAAAATGATCCAGCGACCTATGATAAGTTGCCGAGCGACCTGGCGAGTCATATTGACCGACCTAGCGAGTTAAGCGACCCGACGCACATATCCTTAGGTCGCTCACATCCAACGCGCATGCCCTTAGGTCGCTACGACCTACTGAGCTTCGACCTACCGAGATACGACTTAACGAGTTAAGTCTTGGTTCACACAACTCACTTATGTCGCATGCTATCATTCTTAGGTCGTTACATTTCTTAGGTCGCTCCATGGTTAGGTCGCTGCATTCCTTAAATCGCTTATCTACTTAAGCCGCATATGTAGAAGACTCTTTATGCCGCATTGGACCTTATCTCGTTAAGGCGCAAGAACCTGAAGCTTATGTCGCATAGAGTTATGTCGCGTAATGTTGTAACATGTTGTTGTAATTTCTTATGTCGTTTGTGCTTAGGTCGTTAAGTCGTATACTGATGTAACTTGTTAAGTCATAAGTCGCGTGTGTTGTTAAGTCGTGTATTATGTTATCTCGTGTGTCGCATGTATGTTTAGTCGTGTATGCTGTGTTGTATAATCTCTATAAATAGGGATGCGATGTCGTTGTAAAGGAGTTGATTTTTGAATAAATTTTGTTTGTGTGCTTTTTGCCACTATTGTTGAAGTTGAGTGTGGTCTCCTTCTTCTTCCATCTTCGGATATTCGAGTGCACTCGAATCAATGAACTTGAAACCGATTCACGGAATCTCATGCGTGAAATCAACGTCAAAGAATCGTAGATTTTCTAACGTGGAATCGTGCGTGATCAACGTGTTGAAGATAGCTAGAATCCGGTATCTCGAGAGATCAATGGATTTGGCATTTATCTTGTTTTACTTGACACGAAATCATTTCATGAGGAAGAAACTTGCGTCAATTTGAATCGAAACATTATTAACACATCAAAGTATTTAAATCCGCTGCTTCACTCATTTGGTATCAAAGCCATATCAGATCCAAGGCTGAATCATTTCCTTTCAAAACCGAGCTAAGTAAGAGCCGAGCTAGTGCAGAGCTGAGCTAATTCAAAGCCGAGTTAAACCGAGCTAAGTCAGAGCCGAGTTAAAGCTAAGTTAATCCAGTTGGACGTTGAACCATATCAAAGTTAGATCGGAAACGAGATTGTTTGAAGATAATGCCTCCGAGACATGCTAACTGTTATCATAATGTTGAAGATGTATATAGAAGACAAGAAGCTGAACAGATGGAGCAGCGTATCAATGAAAAGTTCGATGAAGGTATTGGAAAGTTGGAGAAATTGATGAAAGACATGAAGCAAAGTCAAAGGAGAACTTCACCAGTTTCGCACCAAAGTGGAAACAGAGTTTCACCATCGGTGTCGGAAGGAAGGAGAATGTCACCACAATCTTATCGAGATAGGAGAGAATCTTCAGTTTCAATGAGAAGAGAACACCATGAGTATCTAAATGAAGAAAGAAGAACCCCACGTGAGTTTGACAATGAATCGTATCATAATGTTGAAAGACGTGATAGAAGGTATATGAGTAGTCATAGAGATGTAGATGGACGAGATCGATATCGACATATATATGATTTTGAGGAATATGGTGATAGAGGAAGTATTCATTATCGAGATCGAGGCCAAGTGCGAAATCACTATCTTGATTCAGGGAATGATCGTAAATGGAAGTCAGGTATGAGGATGGAAATTCCAAAATTCAAGGGTGGTATGCAAGTAGAAGAATTTCTTGATTGGTTGTCAAATGTTGAAGAAATTTTGAAATTCAAGGAGGTGCCAGAGAATCGAAGAGTTCAATTAGTTGCTACAAGGCTAAGGGGAAGAGCTATGGCATGGTGGCAGCAAACTAAACTAACACGGGGGAGAATGGAAAAATCTAAGGTTGTCACTTGGGAGAAGATGAGAAAGATGATGAAAGCGACTTTCTTGCCTTACAATTATCAATCTCTTATGTATCAACGTTTGCAGAATTTGAGACAAGGGACGACGACAGTGAATGATTATGCAGATGAATTCTATCAATTGATTGCGAGGAATGATATTATGGAGACCGAGGAACAGCTAACAGCTAGATATATTGGAGGGTTACGAATGCAGATTCAGGACATGGTGAATATGTTTAATCCATTGTCTGTTGCTGAAGCACATCAGAAAGCTCTAGCTTGGAGGAGCAAGGGAGACGATGAGAAACAACCAGAGTAAGGGAGCTAGTAGCATTGCTAATGTTTCCAAGGCAGTTAGTAAACCAGTTGTCAATGTAGCCGCTAAAGCAAAGGTCAACAACAGTATCAAGTGCTATAACTGTCAGGAGTTTGGTCACAAAAGCAACGAATGTACAAAGCCAAAGAAGAGAACCTTGGTTGCAGAGGAATGTGAGTATGAGGATGTGGAAGCTGAAGTTGACTATACTCAACCATCAAAGTTTGATGATGATGAAGAAGTTGTGTCAGGGGATGAAGGATGTAATTTGATGATAAGAAGGTCTTGTTTAGTGCCAAAGCATGAGAATGATTCTAGTTGGCTACGAAGCAGTATCTTTCAGTCTACATGTACTATCTTGGAAAAGGTTTGTCGGTTTGTTATTGATGCGGAAAGCTGTGATAACATTATTTTTGAAGAAGCCATTACGAAGTTAGGATTGAAGACTGAAAAGCATCCTAGATCTTATAAGCCGACATGGCTGAAGAAAGGTGGAGAAGTTACAGTGGGAAGACGAGCTTTTGTTACATTTTCTATTGGAAAGAAGTACAAAGATGACATTTGGTGTGATGTTGTGGATATGAATGTGTGTCATCTACTTTTGGGAAGACCATGGCAATATGATAGAGCTATACAACATAATGGTCGCACCAACAGTTACAGTTTCATGTTCGAAGGTACTCAAATTACTTTAGTTCCTAAGCAGCGTGAGCAAAGTGAAAGCAAAGCAGAGAAGAAGGTGGAATCAACTAGCCTATTATCTTCGAAAGAATTTGTTGAAGAAGTGAAGGATAGTCCTGAAATGTTTATGTTGATTGGGTATGAAGCAAGTGAAGATGTTGAAATTCCCGTGGAGGTTAGACTAGTGTTGAATGAATTTGACGATGTCTTTCCTACGGAATTTCCCAAGGAGTTACCGCCATTGAGGGACATACAACATCAGATTGATCTAGTGCCAGGTGTTATTTTAACGCATAGGCCACATTATCGTATGAGTCCGAAAGAGCATGAAGAGTTGAGGAGACAGGTTGAGGAGTTGCTTGAGCAAGGGCGTGTTCGAGAAAGTCTCAGTCCTTGTGTTGTACCAGCTTTGTTAGTATCGAAGAAAGATGGTTCATGGAGGATGTGTACGGATAGCAGGGCCCTCAACAAAATAACTGTCAGATACAGATTTCCTATGCCAAGACTTGATGATTTATTAGATCAACTTAGTGGGTCTGTAATCTTTTCAAAGATTGATCTTAAGAGTGGTTATCATCAGATTCGCATTAGACCAGGTGATGAATGGAAGACAGCATTCAAGACACGGGAATGATTATATGAATGGCTGGTAATGCCGTTTGGTCTATCTAATGCACCAAGTACATTTATGAGGGTGATGACTCAAATTTTCAGACCATACATTGGGAAATTTGTTGTTGTTTATTTTGATGATATCTTGATCTATAGTGCAATCACAGAGGAGCATATTCAACACTTGCGAAAGGTGTTAATTATTCTTCGTCGAGAAAAATTCTATGCAGCAACGAAGAAGTGCGTGACGCCAAGTGTCTTATTTATGGGTTATGTTGTGTCTGAGGAAGGGATACAGTAGATCAGAGTAAAGTAGCCGCAATCAGAAACTGGCCACAACCCAAAACTATCACAGAAGTCAGAAGTTTTCATGTGTTAGCTTCATTTTATCGAAGATTTATACCGCACTTTAGTAATGTGATGGCCCCTGTTACTGATTGTGTGAAGGGAAAGAAGTTTTCATGGACGGAAGAGGCAGGATTTGCTTTTGAGCGAATCCAGAAACTTTTAACCTCAGCACCGATTCTAGTGTTTCCGGATTTTCAATTACTATTTGAGTTACACACAGATGCATCTAAAGTTGGAATTGGAGGAGTGTTGAGTCAGAAGGGTCATCCAATTGCTTATTTCAGTGAAAAACTTTCTGGAGCAAAGATGAGATACAATACTTATGATGTGGAGTTTTATGCTATTATGCAGGCTGTGAAGCATTGGAGACATTATTTGTTCCATAAAGAATTTGTTTTGTATACGGACCATGAAGCAGTGAAACATTTGCAAGGGCGGGATAAAATTGCAGCTAGGCATGCATCGCGGATAGCTTATTTGTAGCAATTTACATTCGTCGTCAAGCATAAGTCTGGAGTAACTAATCGCGTTGCCGATGCATTGAGTCGAAGGAATTTACTAACTACTATACGAGTAGAGGTGATGGGTTTTGATTTACTTCCAGATTTGCTTACATCAGATTCTTATTTTTCCAGGATCTTATACAAAGTCAAGCAAGGAAGCATGGATGGATATGTCTTAGTTGATGGTTTTCTATTTAAAGGAAATCAATTGTGTATTCCAGATTGTAGTTTGCGGATGAAGATTATCAAAGAATTACATGAAGAAGGACACGTGGGACGTAACCGTACTATGCAGTTGATTTCAAAATCTTATTTTTGACCGTCAATGAGGAAAGAGGTTGAAAATTTTGTTCAGAGGTTCCATATTTGTCAAGTTTCGAAGGGAACCGCTACTAATGCAGGTTTATATATGCCGTTGCCCATACCGACTAAGCCATGGGTGGATGTTAGTATGGACTTTGTATTAGGTTTGCCGAGAACGCAACGTGGCAATGATTCTATATATGTGGTGGTTGATCGATTTTCAAAAATGGTACATTTTATTGCATGCAAGAAGACAACAGATGCAGTTAATGTCGCACAGTTATATTTCAGAGAAATCTATCATCTTCATGGGTTGCCTGAATCTATTGTTTCAGATAGAGACACCCGTTTTCTGAGTCATTTTTGGATGAGTCTATGGAAAATGGTCGGGACAAAAGCTGAAATTCAGTAGTGCTTATCATCCACAGATGGATTGACAGACAGAAGTTGTGAACAGATCCTTAGGTAATCTATTGCGATGCCTCGTGGATGACAATTTGAAGAGTTGGGATTCGAAGTTATGTCAAGCTGAGTTTGCACACAACCATGCAGTTAACCGAAGCACTAGGTTCAGTCCATTTCAGGTTGTTTATTCAAGTATTCCTAAAGGACCGTTAGATTTATCTACAGTACCACAGCAGAAAGTAGTGATCAAACGAGCTAGCGATTTTGTAAATGAATTACAAGAGTGCCACAAAGTTGTGAAGGAACGATTGCTTAAGGCGAATGAGAAATATAAGCAATCCGTGGATATTAAGCGACGAAATGTTGAATTCAAGGAAGGAGATCTTTTGTATGTAGTATTGACTAAGGATTGATTTCCTATGGGTACGTATAACAAACTAGCTGCGAGAAAGATTGGTCCTTTGGAGATCGTGAAGAAGATTAATGAGAATGTGTATCAGTTGAGACTGCCGGATCATGTTCACACCGCTGATGTTTTCAATGTCAAATACTTGATCCCATATCATGAGAATGAATATGTCGAAGAAGAGGAAAGTGTGAATTCGGGGTAGAATTCTTTTCAACCAGGGGAGGATGATGCAGCGCACCATGATAATCGCAGTTCCTTAAGTCATTATTTTGTTAAGTTGCAGGAAGCAGTGCACCAGGCCTTGAGTCGCTTGAGTGACCTAACGAGATATGGGAGTTATGCAGTGGAAAATGATCCAGCGACCTATGATAAGTTGCCGAGCGACCTGGCGAGTCATATTGACCGATTTAGCGAGTTAAGCGACCCAACGCACATATCCTTAGGTCGCTCACATCCAACGCGCATGCCCTTAGGTCGCTACGACCTACTGAGCTTCGACCTACCGAGATACGACTTAACGAGTTAAGTCTTGGTTCGCACAACTCACTTATGCCGCATGCTATCATTCTTAGGTCGTTACATTTCTTAGGTCGCTCCATGGTTAGGTCGTTGCATTCCTTAAATCGCTTATCTACTTAAGCCGCATATGTAGAAGACTCTTTATGCCGCATTGGGCCTTATCTCGTTAAGGCGCAAGAACCTAAAGCTTATGTGGCATGGAGTTATGTCGTGTAATGTTGTAACATGTTTCTGTAATTTCTTATGTCATTTGTGCTTAGGTCGTTAAGTCGTATACGGATGTAACTTGTTAAGTCGTAAGTTGCGTGTGTTGTTAAGTCGTGTATTGTGTTATCTCGTGTGTCGCATGTATGTTGAGTCGTGTATGCTGTGTTGTATAATCTCTATAAATAGGGATGTGATGTCATTGTAAAGGAGTTGATTTTTAGTAAAATTTGTTTGTGTGCTTTTTGCCACTATTGTTGAAGTTGAGTGTGATCTCCTTCTTCTTCCATCTTTGGATATTCGAATGCGCTCGAATCAACGAACTTGAAACCGATTCACGGAATCTCGTGCGTGAGATCAACGTCAAAGAATCGTAGATCTTCTAACGTGGAATCGTGCGCAATCAACGTGTTGAAGATAGCTAGAATCTCGAGAGATCAACGGATTTGGGCATTTATCTTTTTTTACTTGACACGAAATCATTTCATGAGGAAGAAACTTGCGTCACTTTGTATCAAAACATTATTAACACATCAAAATGTTTAAATCCACTGCATCACTCATTTGGTATCAAAGCCATATCAGATCCAAGGATGAATCATTTCCTTTCAAAACCGAGCTAAGTAAGAGCCGAGCTAGTGCAGAGCTGAGCTAATTCAAAGCCGAGTTAAACCGAGCTAAGTCAGAGCCGAGTTAAAGCTAAGTTAATCCAGGTGGAAGTTGAACCATATCAAAGTTAGATCGGAAACAAGATTGTTTAAAGATCATGCCTCCGAGACATGTTAACTGTTATCATAATGTTGAAGATGTATATAGAAGACAAGAAGCTGAACAGATGGAGCAGCGTATCAATGAAAAGTTCGATGAAGGTATTGGAAAGTTGGAGAAACTGATGAAAGACATGAATCAAAGTCAAAGGAGAACTTCACCAGTTTCGCACCAAAGTGGAAACAAGGTTTCACCATCGGTGTCGGAAGGAAGGAGAATGTCACCACAATCTTATCGAGATAGGAGAGAATCTTTAGTTTCAATGAGAAGAGAACACCATGAGTATCGAAATGAAGAAAGAAGAACCCCACATGAGTTTGACAATGAATCGTATCATAATGTTGAAAGACGTGATAGAAGGGATATGCATAGTCATAGAGATGTAGATGGACGAGATCGATATCGACATATATATGATTTTGAGGAATATGGTGATAGAAGAAGTATTCATTATCGAGATCGAGGCCAAGTGCGAAATCACTATCTTGATTCAGAGAATGATCGTAAATGGGAGTCAGGTATGAGGATGGAAATTGCGGAATTCAAGGGTGGTATGCAAGTAGAAGAATTTCTTGATTGGTTGTCAAATGTTGAAGAAATTTTGAAATTCAAGGAGGTGCCAGAGAATCGAAGAGTTCAATTAGTTGTTACAAGGCTAAGGGGAAGAGCTATGGCATGGTGGCAGCAAACTAAACTAACACGGGAGAGAATGGGAAAATCTAAGGTTGTCACTTGGGAGAAGATGAGAAAGATGATGAAAGCAACTTTCTTGCCATACAATTATCAATCTCTTATGTATCAACGTTTGCAGAATTTAAGACAAGGGACGACGACAGTGAATGATTATGGAGATGAATTCTATCAATTGATTGCGAGGAATGATATTATGGAGACCGAGGAACAGCTAACAGCTAGATATATTAGAGGGTTACGAATGCAGATTCAGGACATGGTGAATATGTTTAATCCATTGTCTGTTGCTGAAGCACATCAGAAAGCTCTAGCTTGGGAGAAGCAAGGGAGACGAGGAGATGGTGTGTTTGTGAATGCTAACAACCAGAGTAAGGGAGCTAGTAGCAGTGCTAATGTTTCCAAGGCATTAGTAAACCAGTTGTCAATGAAGCCGCTAAAGCAAAGGTCAACAACAGTATCAAGTGTTATAACTGTCAGGAGTTTTGTCACAAAAGCAACGAATGTACAAAGTCAAAGAAGAGAACCTTGGTGCAGAGGAATGTTAGTATGAGGATGTGGAAGCTGAAGTTGACTATACTCAACCATCAAAGTTTGATGATGATGAAGAAGTTGTGTCAGGAGATGAAGGATGTAATTTGATGATAAGAAGGTCTTGTTTAGTGCCAAAGCATGAGAATGATTCTAGTTGGCTACGAAGCAATATCTTTCAGTCTACATGTACTATCTTGGAAAAGGTTTGTCGGTTTGTTATTGATGCGGGAAGCTATGATAACATTATTTCGTAAGAAGCCGTTACGAAGTAAGGATTGAAGACTGAAAAGCATCCTAGATCTTATAAGCTGGCATGGGTGAAGAAAGGTGGAGAAGTTACAGTGGGAAGACGAGCTTTTGTTACATTTTCTATTGGAAAGAAGTACAAAGATGACATTTGGTGTGATGTTGTGGATATGAATGTGTGTCATCTACTTTTGGGAAGACCATGGCAATATGATAGAGTTGTACAACATAATGGTCGCACCAACAGTTACAGTTTCATGTTCGAAAGTATTCAAATTACTTTAGTTCCTAAGAAGCGTGAGCAAAGTGAAAGCAAAGCAGAGAAAAAGGTGGAATCAACTAGCCTATTATCTTCGAAAGAATTTGTTGAAGAAGTGAAGGATAGTCCTGAAATGTTTATGTTGATTGGGTATGAAGCAAGTGAAGATGTTGAAATTCCTATGGAGGTTAGACTAGTGTTGAATGAATTTGACGATGTCTTTCCTACGGAATTGCCCAAGGAGTTACCACCATTGAGGGACATACAACATCAGATTGATCTAGTGCCAGGTGTTGTTTTACCGCATAGGCCACATTATCGTATGAGTCCGAAAGAGCATGAAGAGTTGAGGAGACAGGTTGAGGAGTTGCTTGAGCAAGGGCGTGTTCGAGAAAGTCTCAGTCCTTGTGTTGTACCAGCTTTGTTAGTACCGAAGAAAGATGGTTCATGGAGGATGTGTACAGATAGCAGGGCCCTCAACAAAATAACTGTCGGATACATATTTCCTATGCCAAGACTTGATGATTTATTAGATCAACTTAGTGGGTCCGTAATCTTTTCAAATATTGATCTTAAGAGTGGTTATCATCAGATTCGCATTAGACCAGGTGATGAATGGAAGACAGCATTCAAGACACGGGAATGGTTATATGAATGGCTGGTAATGTCGTTTGGTCTATCTAATGCACCAAATACATTTATGAGGGTGATGAATCAAATTTTCAGACCTTACATTGGGAAGTTTGTTGTTGTTTATTTTGATGATATCTTGATCTATAGTGCAAGCACAGAGGAGCATATTCAACACTTGCGAAAGGTGTTAATTATTCTTCGTCAAGAAAAATTCTATGCAGCAACGAAGAAGTGCGTGTTCATGACGCCAAGTGTTTTATTTCTGGGTTATGTTGTGTCTGAGGAAGGGATACAGGTAGATCAGAGTAAAGTAGCCGCAATCACAAACTGGCCACAACCCAAAACTATCACAGAAGTCAGAAGTTTTCATGGGTTAGCTTCATTTTATCGAAGATTTATACCGCACTTTAGTATTGTGATGGCCCCTATTACTGATTGTATGAAGGGAAAGAAGTTTTCATGGACGGAAGAGGCAGGATTTTCTTTTGAGCGAATCAAGGAACTTTTAACCTCAGCACCGATTCTAGTGTTTCCGGATTTTCAATTACTATTTGAGTTACACACAGATGCATCTAAAGTTGGAATTGGAGGAGTGTTGAGTCAGAAGGGTCGTCCAATTGCTTATTTCAGTGAAAAACTTTTTGGAGCAAAGATGAGATACAATACTTATGATGTGGAGTTTTATGCTATCGTGCAGGCTGTGAAGCATTGGAGACATTATTTGTTCCATAAAGAATTTGTTTTGTATACGGACCATGAAGCAGTGAAACAATTGCAAGGGCAGGATAAAATTGCAGCTAGGCATGCATCCTGGATAGCTTATTTGCAGCAATTTACATTCGTCGTCAAGCATAAGTCTGGAGTAACTAATCGCGTTGCCGATGCATTGAGTCCAAGGAATTTACTAACAACTATGCGAGTAGAGGTGACGGGTTTTGATTTACTTCCAGGTTTGCTTACATCAGATTCTTATTTTTCCAGGATCTTATACAAAGTCAAGCAGGGAAGCATGGATGGATATGTGTTGGTTGATGGTTTTCTATTTAAAGGAAATCAATTGTGTATTCTAGATTGTAGTTTTCGAATGAAGATTATCAAAGAATTGCATGAAGAAGGACACGTGAGACGTGACCGTACTACGCAGTTGATTTCAAAATCTTATTTTTGGCCATCAATGAGGAAAGAGGTTGAAAGATTTGTTCAGAGGTGACATATTTGTCAAGTTTCGAAGGGAACCGCTACTAATGCAGGTTTATATATGCCGTTGCCCATACCGACTAAGCCATGGGTGGATGTTAGTATGGACTTTGTATTGGGTTTGCCGAGAACGCAACGTGGCAATGATTCTATATATGTGGTGGTTGATCGATTTTCAAAAACGGTACATTTTATTGCATGAAAGAAGACGGCAGATGCAGTTAGTGTCGCACAGTTATATTTCAGAGAAATCTATCATCTTCATGGGTTGCCTGAATCTATTGTTTCAAATAGAGACACTCGTTTTCTGAGTCATTTTTGGACGAGTCTATGGAAAATGGTCGGGACAAAGTTGAAATTCAGTAGTGCTTATCATCCACAGACGGATGGATAGACAGAAGTTGTGAACAGATCCTTAGGTAATCTATTGCGATGCCTCGTGGATGACAATTTGAAGAGTTGGGATTCGAAGTTATGTCAAGCTGAGTTTGCACACAACCATGCAGTTAATCGAAGCACTAGGTTCAGTCCATTTCAGGTTGTTTATTCAAGTATTCCTAAAGGACCGTAAGATTTATCTACAGTACCACAGCAGAAAGGAGTGATCAAACGAGCTAGCGATTTTGTGAATGAATTGCAAGAGTGCCACAAAGTTGTGAAAGAACGATTGCTTAAGGCGAATGAAAAATATAAGCAATCCGCGGATATTAAGCGACGAAATGTTGAATTCAAGGAAGGAGATTTCGTGTATGCAGTATTGACTAAGGATCGATTTCCTATGGGTACGTACAACAAACTAGCTGCGAGAAAGATTGGTCCTTTGGAGATCATGAAGAAGATTAATGAGAATGTGTATCAGTTGAGACTGCCGGATCATGTTCACACCGCTGATGTTTTGAATGTCAAACACTTGATCCCATATCATGAGAATGAATATGTCGAAGAAGAGGAAAGTGTGAATTCGGGGTCGAATTCTTTTCAACCAAGGGAGGATGATGCAGCGCGCCTTGATAATCGCAGTTCCTTAAGTCGTTATCTTGTTAAGTCACAGGAAGCAGTGCACCAGGCCTTGAGTCGCTTGAGCGACCTAACGAGATATGGGAGTTATGCATTGGAAAATGATCCAACGACCTATGATAAGTTGCCGAGCGACCTGGCGAGTCATATTGACCGAACTAGCGAGTTAAGCGACCCAACACACATATCCTTAGGTCGCTCACATCCAACGCGCATGCCCTTAGGTCGCTACGACCTACTGAGCTTCGACCTACCGAGATACGACTTAACGAGTTAAGTCTTGGTTCGCACAACTCACTTATGCCGCATGCTATCATTCTTAGGTCGTTACATTTCTTAGGTCGTTGCATTCCTTAAATCGCTTATCTACTTAAGCCGCATATGTAGAAGACTCTTCATGCTGCATTGGACCTTATCTCGTTAAGGCGCAAGAACCTGAAGCTTATGTCGCATGGAGTTATGTCGCGTAATGTTGTAACATTTTGCTGTAATTTCTTATGTCGTTTGTGCTTAGGTCGTTAAGTCGTATATTGATGTAACTTGTTAAGTCGTAAGTCGCGTGTGTTGTTAAGTCGCGTATTGTGTAATCTCATGTGTCGCATGTATGTTGAGTCGTGTATGCTGTGTTGTATAATCTCTATAAATAGGGATGCGATGTCATTGAAAAGGAGTTGATTTTTGAATTAAATTTGTTTGTTTGCTTTTTGCCACTATTGTTGAAGTTGAGTGTGATCTCCTTCTTCTTCCATCTTTGGATATTCGAGCGCGCTCGAATCAACGAACTTGAAGCCGATTCACGGAAACTCGTGCGCGAGATCAACGTCAAAGAATCGTAGATCTTCTAACGCGGAATCGTACGCGATCAACGTGTTGAAGATAGCTAGAATCCGGTATCTCGAGAGATCAACGGATTTGGGCATTTATCTTGTTTTACTTGACACGAAATCATTTCGTGAGGAAGAAACTTACGTCAATTTGTATCGAAACATTATTAACACGTCAAAGTGTTTAAATCCGCTGCATCAGTTGAGCCTGTGTTTGGTAAGTGTGAATGTGTAAGAACTATGTAAAATCTAGACGGAATAACATGCAATTCAGCATATGAATCTATTAGTCAAATAAGTGTTTAAGATATTTCTTTCGATTGAGCCTGTGCATTGCTAAGTGTCCCGAAGTATATTTCTTTTCCTAGGATCTAGAATTACTTATTAATTAATGGTTTAATAATTGATATCAAGCATATAAGTTTCTCCTTATGAATCTTGACTTTTTACAACTTGTATTTTACAATAAATTTTTTCTTGTTCATGCATTTTGGATTCAAGTGGAACAAGGTATAAATTCCATTCACTTTCTTTTAGCAATTAAGAAGCAAAGAAGCTTCCTCTGAAATAGCGACGCTCAACTTTTACATAACTTAAATTGTTGTTACCATTCAAAATGCCACATAGCAATAGACGTGAAATAAAATGAAGCATCTCAGTGATATATTTATATGATTACAAAAATAGATATTATATTTTAACTTCAAATGCATAAAACATAATCTATACATATATGTCCAGTTTTAGGCTTGTAACATAGCTCTACATTCATCCGTTTCAATTTAGCAAGGAAAATATCAAGGAAATGAGAAATTGCAAGAAACTATGTACCTATGAGGTAATGGAGAAGCAAAATTTGCATTGGACATAATTTTACCGTATATTCTATACTAAAAAAAATTGCACTAAATATTTGTAATATGTACTGTTTTTCAAAGTGTAAATACTAGCACTAATGGTGAGGGGCATAAGCTTTGACTGTTTATCTATAATATAATATATGAATCTTATTAAAAAAAATAACATAAAGTTCATGATGCATTTATGGAGTTCATTTGAGCGAGCAATGTGGTCTTGAATCTAACTATGTTCTTGATATGATATTATGCAGCTAAGTTTGGAAGACTTTAAAGCCATTGTTTATCGATGTAACATGCTACAAAAAACTTGAAAATGCAGGTGGCATGGGGGTCAAATTCATACAAAAGAAGGATATTGTTAATAAAGCTCCAAAAGTGTCTGACAAATCAAAATAACTAAAACTGGTAAACTAGCTAGTACTTAGCATTTATACTTGAATCCATTAATGTATAATAATTGCAAGTTGTGCAAATAAAAAATAGGGAGAAATTTGATTATTTCTAAAGCATATTCTCCAGTAGAGTTTGATTAAATGTCGGGGTAAAATACAAAACAGATTAAGATGTTTGATTAGTTAACTTAAGTAAATTTTTATGACTAATTTAATTTTTAAAAAAACTTAGTTATTTTATTATAAAGCTTAGTTATTTTTTTAAAACTTAGTTAACTTATTTAATTTTTATAAACTTAGTTAATTTATTAAAATTATTGTTATTATTATAAATTTAGCTAAGTTTTATCAAGCTTAGTATATTATTATTATTATTGTAAACTTGTTAATTTCTAAAAAACTTAGTTAACTTAGTTAAATTTTTATAATACTCGGTTAATTATTACAAAATTAGTTAACTTTATGGATCTTAGTTAACTGGTTCAATTTTTATAAACATAATTAACTTAATTTTTAATATTATTACTACTAATATTATTATAAACTTTGTTAACTATGCCAAATTTGTAATACTGAGTTAATTGTTATAAATGTAGTTAATTTTTATAAACTTGGATAATTTTTATAAAACTTAGTTAATTTCTATAAACTTGGATAATTTTATAAAACTTAGTTAAATTATAAAAAAAACTTAGTTAACTTAATTAAATTTTTATAATACTTGGTCAATTTACATCTTGGTATCAATGAATATGGGAGAAAAGGTTTAATTCTTAGAGAAATAAATGAATAGATTTAGTGAAAGACCAATTCAACAATTTTGTACTCTAAACATTTACTTATTTAGCACATGCAGAAAGTTTCAAATTAACAATTATATCAGCTATATTTTGTTATTGTGCATAACCAAATTTAATTTTTCCATACATAATAGTTTTTTCCATTTAACTACAACTTATTAAGATGTTTTTAGTAGACATCATGGGTTGAACATGGTTTGACATGGGCATACAATGCTCTTCTTCGTTCCCTTTTACACTGTATGAAACCATGATATGATCTTGTGAACCTGAAGAAGCAACATAGACTTTCAAAGTAAATACATAATATTATGTAAATTTCATGCATTGAATATGTTTGGTTAAATAAATGAAATTATACTTGAAATTGAAACCCAAGAATTGTTGCAATATTATAAAATATTATATGCAGAAATCTGGTAAATGTAACAAACTTATGATGCAAATAGTAAGAAAAGCACGACATGCACATCAATAAACATTACATAAAGTAGAAATCTTTCATGGATGCCTATAATTTCAACTTGTAAACTCAAATATAAAGCCGTGGGGACAGAAATTTGATAATTTCAGTCAGCGGCTTTGAATTTGAAATTTAGGGTCAAATATTGTCTTTGCAACATCGTTTTCCCCAATATTAATTTTTCTCTCCACTATATCCAACTTTAGTATTCTTTCTTCCTACTAAACTTCTATTCTGCAAATTAAAGATAAAATAGACGCTTGGGTAAATTGTATAATGGATGTAATAGGGTGAAAATGGGTTTGGATTATAACAAACATGTTTCATTTTCATATAGCTTTTTCTATCTATTATCTTTCCCTTTGTTGAAAAAATGATATGTTGCTACCGTATTAGTTTACTATAGAGAACGAAATATCAAATAAAATTTCTAGTTACAATCCTATTTACTCAAAAGCTTTGTGCACAAAAAAACCAAACTAAGATGAAATACCACTGACTTAGATAGCAACTGCAATCAAAGTATACGTATCTTATTTCCATGAACTCAAAGATGTAATATAGACATAGTGACAAATACATATGGATAATGCTAACCATAAAAAGTGAAATGCCAGACATGTAATAATGAAAAAAAATTAGTACATTTCGAAATAAATTACACAAGACATAAACATGTGGGTATCATAACCCTAAATTCTACATGTACATTGAGGTGACGATTTAGGGTTTATGACTAAGAAGGATTGATGGTTGATGCTAGTGAGTCGGTCTATGGCGACCAGGTAGATCGATAATAATTGATTACAATGGGGCTTTTGGGAGCATTGGTGGATCGAAGATTTAGGTTTTTTGATGCGTTAGTGGATTGATGACGATTTGTTGGAGATGACATGCATTTTTGGAGGTGGATAAAAGTGATGGCGATTTAGGTTTTCTAAGAGCGTTGTGAAGTGGAGTTAAAAGAAATGAAATGAAATTTGTACATAGAAAATTTGATGAAAATTTTAGGCGGGCAAGCAAAATTTTACACTAGCATTGCCTTAAGGCCTATGGATACACTTACCTTACAAATGCTAGCACTATTTGCAACCCAAAGTCGGTTTTCTTGTGGTGTTATTTGCCATTCTTTGAAGCGACCTGCAGTTTCGTACCCTTCGAGTTGATAATAAGTCACTCCTAATCAACCTTGTACGAAAAGGCGAATAACTAGGGTGAAGAAAAAAGATAGAAGAAGAAATAGAAACAAAAACACAGAATCTCACAATCATAGCGGAACAAAATATAATATATAATAATAGACTTTTATACAAAAGAATCTGTAACATCTTATATACTTGTAATGATCAGAGTACAACAACCAATACAGTAATCTCGACAGTATAATAACTTGTCCTCATACAATGAAATAAGACAAGTACATAATATACGTCAGAAATCCTCCAACTCATCTCCTGAGCTCCTTAGCATCCTAACCTGAATCTATAATACTCGGTCTGACCCGAACATTATAATAAAATAACACCTGAGTCAGTCTGGAAAACCAGCTTGAGAAAACACACTCAGTTTGAATTATTAACTTTTTCAAAATCCTTTGAAAACAAAGGTGTCTTGTAAGACCACATCACAAATAAACAGGATGGGTTTTCACCTTACGATAACCAAAACAATCTATGCCAAAATCACATGATATTGTAATAGTGTCTATAGAAAGTAAATAGAAAATAGCTGAAATTGTAATAACCCGGGGTTTTTGACACTTGTTATTGGAATAATTTACTGATTTTGATTATTGATCATATAAATTTTGACCAGTCAAATAATAAATTCTGGTCTTTATATACATATATATATATATATATATATATATATATATATATTCAGGAATGTATGGTTTGAAAATCTAAAAATTTTATATCTCAAAAATATTTAAATAAAAACTCCACTTTTCTATTACCGGATAAAATTTTATAGAAATACATACCCACACATATATATGGGTGTGTATGCTTAACTTTGATATAAAATTTAAAATAATATATATATAGGAATAAATACATATGAGTGGCTAATTATATTGTTATTAGTTATAGGGTATAAGTAAAATTTATAAAAATAACACAAGGCTAGGCATATGAATATATATATATATATATATATATAGATGTATGTATGTATGTATGTATGAGTTAAAATAAGACAAAAGCTATGTTCATATCTATGTAGTATATATGTATATTCAATGATATATATATATACACACACACACATGTAAACACATAAGGAACATGGAAATTAATGCACATCCTCTCAAGCATATAACACATCAAATCCCCTTTAAAATAATCAAAGCATCTATATTCTATCAGGTCAGTTCAAAATCAAAGCAAGTCAAAGTAAAATAAAATAAAAAGAAAATGAACTTATAGTACATAATAAAGCTACAGCCTATACTCCTCTGTTATAAAGAGCACCGCGTTGCTACACATTCTTGCATTCGAACAAGATAATAAGAGGAATACAAGCTTCCATTTAAAACTTAAAGAAAAACTTAAAACCAAAACTGTAACAACCCGCATATTTTACGATCACACATTTAATTATTTTATTTAAATATAGCATCATTAGTCGGATTTAAGTCTGAAATGCTACTTTTTGCAAACCGTCGAATTGGGACTCGAGACCACTTCCATTGAGTTAAAAAGGGCTTTTGCGACCTTTTTGAGTATAAACATCGATGTGTTTGGAGTTGATTAGAATTTTGATGTTTTCATTTACGGCTTTGGGTTTGGGTTTCAACCCATCAACCCATCATATGAACCCAACTTCACTCCACTCCTCTTCATTCCTTCATAATATTTCCTAATACTCAAGCTTTAGTAAAAATGAAGGAGGAGAAAAGAAATTAGGAATTCCGAACCCTACATCTCCTAGGAATTTTCAACTTCAAGCTAGAAATCAAGGAGAAGCTTTGGTAAGCAATCTCTTCATCTTCTCCATCTCGATTCCTCTACAATTTCAGAAATTTCCTAAGCCCTAACTTAGGAAATGTCTTTCTTATGGGCTTAGATTGAAGCTTCTAGGGTTAAAATTGAAGAGTGGTTGTTCTTGTCTTGCCTTATAGCTTCTCACTTGTGTTTTTGAGAAAAAGGCGAGTTTTTGAACTCACAACTATGTCTATATCTTTGATAGTTGTTAGGTAATGATTCCTAACATCTATTCCTTGTCAATTTGCTTTGGGTTGAATTGGTTTTATGAATATTTCAATTTTTGGTGTTTTGAAGTCAAATCTTTAAAATTCCTAGCTTTGATGTTTGAACATGTTTTTGGTGGTGTATCGAAGATCCTATAGGGCTGGGTTGCCGATTGGCATAAACCCCTAGCGCCCATTGCTCGTCCAATCGCAATTCGTTTGGATTTTTGCCCTTAGTAAGGTTAGGCTGAAAATACTGGAAATTCCAGTTCAGTTGCCTGAACCAGAAAGTCAGTCGACTGAACCAGAACCTAGGAAAATTCCTTGGCCAGTATCATTCGACTGACCACTCTGGGTTGGTCGACTGAGCTTGGAAACCGAAAGTTTCTAGGCATGTTTCAGTCGACTCACCACCCTAGTTCCGTCGACTGAATCTGCCGTCTCAGCCAATTTTGCCTTTTGTGTGGATTTCCAATTTTTAATTGATTCTAATGGATCTGATTTGTTGTTATCACCTTTGTTGACTTTGATAACTTCTTTTTTGGGGTTTCAGGAATATCCATTTTGATGAATTTTGTATTGATTTCTTTGGATTTAATTCATGTCTTCGAATGTAAATTTCTGGTGATTGATTGCTTCTACAGTCATTTCTATGGTTTGTCACTTTAAAATGCAAAGGTTTCTATACTAGTAGTAAATATCAAAACTCTTTCATCAAAATGATTTCAACACTATTTTAATACAAAGCTCGTTTATTAAAACCGTTTTCCAACCTATTAGTATATACAAACCTTTACCTCGTTCGTATGAGAAAAATCTAATTAACCGGCTTAGCAAAAGAAGTGGTATGAAACGCTTGCATTTACTTCATCGGTTAATTTTTGGACTTGTTCGATTGAAAATCTGTGACAATTTTCGAATGGAAATCTACAATTTGTTCGTAAATATTTTAGTTAAGCCGATGGTTATGGGACTTGAAGCTAAACTCATTTATTTACTAGCTTAGTGTAATTCACACTTTTTATTGATCAATGATGATCATTTTGTGATTTAGACTAGCGATATGCTATGTCTCTTTGTCCACATGGGGGACTATACCTCGTTTTATTGAGTTTCTTCTCATTTCTTTTATAGGCTAACGACCTATGGGTTCTTTGGAGTTTCGACTCATTTTTATGGGCTACCGACCCAGTGTTCTTTTATGGAGTTCGGTTCATCGGATGTACCGTTGTACTATTTCATTGTACCGGATTATCAGGTTCATCGGATGTACCGTTATACTATGTCGTTGTTCCAAATCATTTGAGTTTCAGGTTCCTCAGGCGTACCGATATTGTACTACATCGTTGCACCGGCTCTATGGTTAGCGACCATGGGTTATTAGCGACCCGTTTGTGATGCACGTGTTGGTGAGTTTTCATGCTCCCATTTGTGATAGGCCTCCCCCTTTGTGATTTCTGGATTTCTAATTGATGAATTCTAGAATTTGTGTTTCACAAATTCTAGAATTGGCATTGATATATGTGTCAATATTTCTGGTTTGGTGAATAAAATAAATAATATGATATTCTTTTTTATCTCTGAGATTCTTGAGATATTGTATAATTGTTGTTGTTGTTAAATGTTATACTATTCATAGTATGGCATTATTATTATCATACATTTTTGTATATCTCTTATTCTATCTCATTTTATCTGATATTTATAGCTAGACTGATCTGTTTATTATTTTCTTATTAAATAATCCTCGGTCAGACCGAGATGTTACAAGTGCTTCTGCTTGACTCCTTATCTGGGACCATTATCTGACTTTTGTCTAACTACTTAGTTAGTAGTTTTTTTCGTTATACATTCAAAACAGAGGCTCCTTGATGTATACATATTTTTTTGTGTAGCACTTGTACCTATTCTTTTGTGATGTAGCGGATCTTGAATGACCACTACTTTGATGTGCACTTTTGTGTGATATATTCATATCTATTTCCGCCTTTGTGGTATGGATATCTATGATTGATTTGCGTTATGCTTATTTCTATATTTGTTTCTGAAGACTACATAGCCACTATGTAGTAGCTTTGAGTTTCTATTTGATATGTCGGATTTCTTATTGAAAAGAAATGCGTAATATACCATCTGACATATCGGTACTCACACAAAGAAATTACATGGATGGTCTCTCCTCAACAGCCTTATTCTTCGTGCTAGTCGACGCCATTACCCCATAGTGTCTTGGCTAGCATGGTGGGGCGTCACAAAAACATTCAAGCTACAACGGATAGGATTAAAAAAAAGCAGGCTTCATTGTTCAAAGAAAAATAAACTGTGAGTAAAACTTACTTCTTTTATACTGTAATCTATGTTATATGCTTGATCATAGAAATAGTAGTGTTGTTTGATAAGTATGCTTGTACAGGAACATATATGTGTATATACACACACACACACACACACTCTTAAATATGAATATATGTTAAGTGTTATAACCAAGAAAACCTAGGCCTATGCATCATCTTTTTCATTTTGCTCTGTATATTGGAAAGAACTATATGCCTAGCTTCAAAAATTCCTACCACATAACCTAATTAGTTTTAGGATACAGTTTAAAAAGAAAAGCTGTTTGGTTTTTTACTATACTTTGTTAAAATTTGTTTTATTGAATCTTATAGAGCATAGAGATTGAAAAGTGCATTTTACAGCAAGTTAACCCAATATAGAAGAAATTCGAATATCATGTTTTGTGTTTTTTCTTATATGAACATGATCGGCGTTGAACACGAGCAATTTTGGAGGGAGTTTCAGGGTTTTTAGTTATGTATATCATGCGATAAAAGGAGATGACCAAATTACGGTGAACCGATCAATGGTGGTGGTCGAGATTTGGTCAAAAGGAAGTTGGATGGAAGAGGAGCTCGGGGAAAATAGTGTGGTATTTTATTTTTAGGTGTGGTGGTCGGTCAGAGGCAGTATAGGGTTTGGAGGCAAGTTTGGATCGTGGTCGGTTTTGAGTCAATGGTGACGTCATGCTGGATTTTCAGCGTGGCGGTATGGGGGGAAAATGGAGAGGAGGTCACAGTGGTCTTAGTGGCGCAATTTGACAGGGGATGGTGGTCTGTGATGGCCGGACGAGGTGGAGGAGGGGGACAGGTTCATGCCTGGACACGAATTTGAGTTTGAGATTTCGAACTAGAGGTTGTCGTGGGAATTTGGGGTGGGCAATGGGTTTGTAGGGTCAGAGATGACCTGGGGCGATGGTCGGCAGCAATAGATGGTGGCTAGAGATCGTATGCACTTGCACGCGTGGATCAATTCATTGCTGTGTGCACGATAAGGAAAGAAGAAGGAAAGGAAGGAAGGAAGGTAAGGAGAAGAAGAGACGGGTTGTTCTTTTTTTCGTGTTGGGCCGATGGGCCGGATACTTGTTTAAAAAAAATACCAATTGTTCTTATTTTGAAACATATTACCTTTTTTAAACAATTATTTTCTTTCATAAATTTAAACAATATAGGAACTTATATTTTTATCCTACCACTAAAACATTTATGCCTATTTGACTTGTTAAGTTTTGGTAATATGAAGGAATTAAATAAATTTATTAATTAAAGTAAATAAATAATTTAAACCTTAAATCGATTAAAGCCTAAGTTAATTTACATAGGATAATTATTAATGGATTTCTAAAATTTAATTAAATTAAGAATAAATAGTTTTTGTAATTAATTTTAAGTAAAAGTAAGTATGGTTAGAGATATAATAAACTTTAGATTATTTAAATTAAATAGAGGACTACTTGTGATTGGTTAATATTGGCTATAAATCATTCATAATATGTGATTTGTCTTGTTTTCTCGTGTGTATTCACTTCAGTGTTCTGTGGTATAAAGTACCCTGATAAATTGAACAGTTAAAAACATAAACGCTGACACGTTTATTGGATATAGACATATGTAATTAAATTTCCATTTTTTAGTTGTGACATTTTGAATTTGAATTGTTTTATCAAATAACTTGACCTTTAAAATCTGTCATTTTGATTGGATAAGACTGGAATCGAATATCAGTATTATCCGAAAGCTACATCGATCCAAAATAAACAATCAGGTCGGGAAGATTCCAAGGGAGGATCCGGAATGAAGATTCAGAATGCAAGGGATATTGTCACTAACTCTGAGGGTGATTCTAATATGGGTGTAGTGGAGATAGTGTCTTCGGTTCATTCGGACCCAGAACGGACTTGTATGGACGAATGCTATTAGAATGTCGTCATTGGAGGATGATGAGCATTCCAAGTGAATGTGTTCTTAAAGGGTAATTGCAGTCTCAACCCTCAACAATTGAGAATGACTAAAATAGAGGAGATGCGGCAAGGCTAACTGGGTCGCACCCAAGTAGGGTAAGGTTACCCCTATCTAGAGTCTCTTTTATTCGGTCTGTATGGTGTGGTTGCTGATCCAATTATTCGGACTATCCAAGTTAGGGTAGTCTGGTCTTGTGCAGCGGGAGATCTCGATGTGGTCCTCGGTGTTATTTTTCTAGGGATGCACCGTGATGGGCGGTACCCTAGTAGCCCAGTCATTGTATTGAACCCAATCTCCAATAAGTGCTGTACATTTTGGTTGTGCCCAAATACTGTGGAACGTGAGATGCAAGCCTTCTTGCTATTTTATATTTATTTGGAAAACCCTAGACATTATTATAATATCATTGGATTTCGTATGAAAGTGCTTTGGTTATCGTAAGGGAAAAACTTGTTCGCGTTTATGTGCAGCGAGTTCTACGAGATACCCTTGATTTCAAATGGTTTTCAATTTAAAGTAATTTAACCATTTTACTCACACCAGACCCATGTCTGACCCAAAGTTTATTTTTCCGTTTTCCCTAAACTCTTGGGTATTCAAAAAAAATTTGAGTAGCCAAGTGATTCGAGGTTTACTCTCGATGTATTTTAGAGAAGAAATTGAACCAGGTGGCTTTAACGTATCTAGCTATATCTATATTTCGCTGTAATAGTATCTATATCTATATTTTGGCTTATAATGAATAGACAGGTCACTACGACTATCTGGATATGATGTATATATAACTATGACTCTGATGTATTGTACTAGTGACTATGTGATATATGTTATGTAATAAATATTACCCATTTCACTGTGAGATTGTGTGATTTTTTAGTTCTTTCTTTCCATCTATTTCTTTTCTGCCCATTTCTTTCTCTATTACGATCCCTTTTTTGGAGTAAGAAGGGCGGATTGTCACATAAGTGCTTACATCTCACATTCCAGCATAGTTGGAAAATATTAAAACCGTACGGCGCTTATTGGAAAATGGATTCCATCGAATGACTAGGCCACTGGGGTTACTGTCCTACAATACACCTCTAGAACAATGTACCAAGCACAACGTTGGGATCCTCTACTACACAAGACCGGCCTGCCCCTGACCTGGATAGACCGAATATGTTATCACTCTGGGTGTTCCCACCCTTACCTTCGAGCGCTCCTTCTTTCAATGCGCAACCAAATCCATAATAAATATGTTTTCCATGGACATCTAGAAAGGTGATAACATACCCTAATTGGGTGCAATCCACTTAGCCTTGTTGCATCCCCCCTGTTTTAGTCATTCTCGGTTGAAGAGGTTCGAGGCTAAGTGTTACCTTTCAAGAATAATTTTACTTAGAATGCTCATCGTCCTCCAATGACGATGTTCTGATAGCAGTCATCCATAAAAGTTGTCCCGAATTTGGACAAACCAAATCACCATCTTCATTATCTTCACGATATTCATTCATAATATTCAACCTGAATCAAAGTGGTGCGGATAATTAAATCTGATCCGGTCTCTTCGAACCGATTAACGAAATTGCTAATTATCGTTAGTTGGTTATTTAACTATCAATAAAACATCCATAAGCAGTCATTAAGCCTTATTTTATAAATCTTTAGAATATTTATTTCAAAACATCTTCATCAAGGTATATATATTCAATCTCCTCAATATTTCTATATTTGAAAACAATTTCAACATTTGTATCCATAACAGGATATTTTACCATTTCAATACTTAGAAACATTTTCAACTTCCATTTTTACAACACTTAGTAAATATTTCTATTCCAAATCATTTCCCACTAAAAATATTTCCAAAACCTTCCTTTCAACATGTATAATTTCCAAAATTATTTTAATATCTAACTTGGAAATATTTCATACTTATCTCATAAGTCTCCGGAACTTTTAATAAATTCTTCATATAATTTGCAAACCAATTATACTTATTCATAATCCCATCCATCCATTTTTAACTTCTTTAAATGAATTCATAATCTTTCCAATGTTATCGCATCTAACATCGGAAATTCTCTTAAGTCTTTAACATTCCGTTTATAAGATTTCTCTTATAAAAATCTCATCCTTTAATAAACCCGTCTGCACATCTTGGGAGAATTTTTAAATAAATTTGCAACAATTTAAAAAACGATATATATATATATATATATATATATATAACGAGTAATTTCTTTAAATAATAGTAGTTTATTTCAAATATGTTTAAGTTATTATTTAAAATATTTTAACAACATCTATAACTCATTTCTAGGTGAACAAATAAATTTCCAAAGCTGAATTTAAAAGTTAGAATTTATTTAATAAATACGTAACATTTGAAAATCTACTTACCGAAATATTTCAATCTTAGCTAGCTTAAAATTCCATAGTTTTAAAATAATAAAAATTTCCTTTTAAAACAAACTCACTTCTTAAAATTTAAAATATTTTTTTAAATCTCAATAACCAATTTAATTTATAACTTTCTCTCGATTTCACAACATATCGATTCATTATCGATTTCCTAACCATTTCCATTTCAAAAATAGAACCTACTATTTTTCTCAATCATGTTTCCATATTCTAATATAAATTCACCCTATGAATTTATATTTCCAATTATCATCCGATATCGAATTCCTTTATTTATAAACATTGTTTATCAATTATATAATCCCTTGGTTTTTACCTATTTATAGATCAAATCTTATTTATAAAGTTCCACTATGTTTATTCATTTCTTACAAATTCCTTTTTATACTTCCAATCTATTTTAAATATTGACTTTAGCACCTTTTTGTATTTCTAGAATACCATTTATAAATTTCTTTTATATAATTTATTTTTAAATATCTCCATTTACTAATTCGCAATAGTTAAGTACAACCAAACTCAAATATATTCCTTTTCTTAATTCAATTCCTTTAAGCTAACTCCAATTCCAATATATATGTTTTTACATCAAATTCCTTTTAACTCCATAAATTTTTAAAAGTATATTTATTGTATTTAAATTATCAAAATTTAGGCCAGTGCCAAAATAGCATCCAACCATTTCAATCACTACAATAATCTATAATAGATTATTCTACACAGATCATATATTAATATATATGAAAATAAACAATAAATTTGAGGAATCCAGTTGGATCCCTCCAACCAGTTTTCTTGCATCCATAGATGTTAATACAACATAAAATAAATACTAATCCCACTTCGAGGGGGATATCGCGGTATATAGGGTCATCCGTTATTATGAAGGGGAGCATAGGGTCTCATCCACTATAATATGTGGAAATATCACTCCAAATACTAATATATATATATATACACACACACACACACGCACACACTATATATATAATATCATTCAACAGATAATCAATTCAACCAAACATCCAGAATTAATTTTAGCTGCTAAAATTAAATTTGGTAATCCAAATGAGTGAGAATTTTCTCACTTTGATTTTAAATATGGCGAGTATCCAAATTCTTAATTTTAATTTTTTTCCCTAAAATCCCGGAAAACTTCCAGAAATATCAAACCCATCTTATTGCATAGAATTTCTAGCTACGAATTTCTCTCAACTTGTTTCCTAATTTTGGACCTCGAATGAATTTTTATCAAAAAATTATTAGTTGTCTCAAATTCAATTCTAACTTCAAAAAAACATTATCTATATGATTAAACTTTCAAAATTATACCCCTAATCCTTGCTGCTCTTTCACACCTGTCCACCCAGCAACCCTATCGCCTCCGATCAAACCATTGACGTCGACAACCCAGTCCACTACCTGCTGCCCCCTTCCGCCGCGAGCCTCCACGAGTACGCACGTGCGATTATTTTGAATACCCAGGCCCTCCGCGCTAGCGACCTTCCCACAGCCTGCCTCGAATCCAACTTGTCGCCTTCGACATCCGATCACTGCCTCATCAAATCGCAATTGCACTTCACCCTTCAAGTTACTTCCTCGAACGCTGCCCTTTCTTCCAGTTCCATGTGAGCATTATCTCAACTTCGTGCTTCTCCAGATTCGCCACTCGACATCGCATATGACTCTTGTCTTCCAAGTGCGAATGAAGCTCACGATTTCAGCATGCCTATTTTTCTTTTGATCTGAACGAATTGAATTCATTTCCCCTCCTTTTAATTTTATTCGATTCGTCACTTCGAATGGGTTCATAATCGACTTCGATTTCCCTACAAATACAAGCTTGGGATTTCATTCTGGTATTTTGATTTTGAAAGAGGTTGTTTTTTTCCTCTTCCATCTGTGAATTTCGATTTTTGATTTGAAGACAAAGGAAAACCTCGTGACTTTTTAACAGAGAAGAAAAGGCGGTCGCATGTTGAATATGATTACGTATTTGGATAAGCAAGGTCCCAATCCTAAGTTGAGAGGACAAAACCTATTTGACTAAACACACACAGATATATATCTATATATACACATATATATATTAATTTAAATTTATGAAATATCTCCATTTTCATAACTTACAATCTCGAACCCCTATCGAGGCGTGCCACTAGACATTTATTATGTTATACCCCTATTTCGAATGCAATGTAAAAGGTTTCGAGCCCTAATTCGATTGTATGCAGAAGATAGCTTTTGGACCCAATTATTATATTGAATTTTTGATATTAATTTCAACGCGTTTATATACCGTACGACCAAATGATAACTCAAAACACTACGAAATTTAAAACCCAATAATAATACATTATTACAGGTCCAAAGGAAATGGTTCGTCGAATTCCGAGACCGTGCCTCGAAAGGATATTTTTAAATGTCAATTTAAACAAGCTATTTTTAAAATTAATAGATCACTCTAAAATTCAAACTTTTATTATCTTCATTGTTATAATATAAATTTTGTAAGCCTTTAAATTATTTTTATCGAGCTTAAAACTCAAGATACACTAATTTAACCAATATTCAATTATTAAATTCGAAAAAGTTAAATTATCCAATAAATTGCTATATTTAAATTCTGAATTTATTTTATAAATAACCCAAATTTTCATATTCAAAATCAGTCTATAATTCAAATTCAATACTTAAAACCATCCAAATATTCCAAATCAAAGGTCGAAAAATCCGGGTCGTTGCATTCCTTCCCCCTTAAAAGATTTCGTCCTCGAAATTGCTAAGGCAGAATAATGCTCCAAACTTATTAATTTATCCAAAAACACACTTAGTGAAAACTCGATATTTCCCTTTTCTAACCTTTTAATTTTGCCCAAATCAATTAGTTTTCTATTCTTATTCCAAAATCCCTCATTTCAATTTCAATTTGAAATCAATTTGCCTTTCACAAAAAAATTTCTAACACCCTAAGTTTCCAAATTTTTGACAGAGTCTCCTTTGTACGGAGGACCTTTTGCAATATGGCAAGAGAGATAAATAAATATATATACATCGACCCACATGGTCGAAAAACTAAATATATATCAGAATATTATTATTTTGTAGTATTTAATCCAAAAACATACTTTATAGCAAGCACTTACTTCGAAAGCAATTACGTAACCCAAAATTTAGCCCACTAGCCTCCCGGTACCTGTGTTTTTCAATTTTAAACCATGTAAGTTCCAAATATGAAATTAAGTAATATTTCATTTATTTAAATAGTTAAAATACCCAATCTTCACAAGCAATGCATGTTGAACATATATTTATAGTCTATTTTGAGGTTCCAATACCAATTTAATTACCACCAATCAATCTACATACTATTTCATTCATTTAAATGATTCAAAACTCACTTTACATGCATTTAATTCATTTTTATATCAAACAACACATATCCATTCCAAATCGATTTAAAAATCAATGTAGTTCGCTTCTATTAATTCATAGAATTTTATTTACTTCCGTTATGCCGAACTTAATTTTCAACGCAAATTTTGGCGCTATTCATTTAATAAAATAACCATTTCAGTTTATAACTATTGTAAATTAATTCCAAATCAATTTATATTCAACACCGTCCCATTTCAAATTTATTCACGATCGATTTAGTTGAATTCCGTTCATATCTATTTTTAATACATTCAAATTCATTTTATTTACATGGAATCATTCCATGCTACCTTATTTAACGACCCCTTTTACAAAATTTATTTCTGTCAAGATTTAATTCAAAATATTTACTTAATTTAATTAATTTACTTCAAATTATTTCAACTTTACAACTTAAGTTTATTTTATTTCAACCAACTTCCATTTCATTTACTAATTTGTTTAATTAGTTCATTCACTTATTCCACTTCAATCTTAATCTCCATATTCAAATTCATTTCAGAATTTGTTAAAATGAAATTCAAGGCTATATTCAATTTATATGTACTCACTTAGATATATTTGTCATCAAGTCATCATTATTTCAACTATTTCCATTTTATTCGACACATTTTCGATTTTATTTAATCTACTTACAATCTAAGTTGAATTTTATTGATAACTCAAGTTTCATTTCCAAATTCCATTTTTAATTCACAATGCAAATTTATTCAACCCAGTTAGTATCCATTTTATATCTAATTAACTAATTAGTCTAATTAGTTCATTTCCACTTTATAATTCAATATCTAATTTTTATTTCAAAAATTACTTCAATAAATTTACTCGAGTTCAAATTTATTTTATAATTCAAGTTTGGGTTTTTATTTCATTTTCAAAATATCAAACTCTTTTTATTTTGGCTTATCTATTGCAATTTTCAAATTTATAAGTCACACAACCTTTTTTTCATATTTCCATCAATTCTATACTCGAGTATATTCCTATTTTATTTTTAACTCGAGACTATACATTTATTTATAGCCTAAATATATTTTTGTTTAGTTCATTTCAATTTTTATAAAACATTGAAGTTTATTTATTCCATCCAAAATCATTTATAAGTCAATTCAATTTTATTTCAGTTTAACCCAAATTCAACCCAATTTTTATTTAACTTAGCTTAAGTTAAATTTTAATTCGTTCAATTTAATTTAACTCATTTAAGTTAAAATACTTACTATAAACACTTCATTTATTAATTTACTTTAACTTACTTAAGTTAAATTCCAATTTCAATAATGCACCACATTAATTGTGACGCCTCCACCTCTTTACTCACACTAGCCAAAGACACTACGGGATAACGCCGTCGACTAGCACGAAGAATAAGGCTGTTAAGGAGCGACCATCTATGTAATTGCTTTGTGCGAGTACCGATATGTAAGATATATGACATGCATTTCATTTTAAGGGGAAATTCGACATATCAAATACAAACGCAAAGCTACTACATGTGGCTATATGGCCTTGGAAAAAATATGTAAAATAAGCACAACACAAGATCAGTCTCAGATATTCATATCACTAAGGCGAAAATAGATATGAATATAACACATGAAAGTGTACATAAAAGTAATGGTCAAGCAAGATCCACAACATCACAAAAGAATAAGTATACATCAAGGTGTCTCTATCTCGAATGTATAAAAGCAAAAACTACTAAGCTAAAGTAGTTAGCCAAAAGTCAGAAGCTAGTCCCTGCTAAGAAGTCAAGTGGAAGCACCTGTATCACCTCGGTCCGACCCGAGTATTATTTAAGAAGGAAAATAATAAAGGATCGGTCTAGCTATAAATATCACATAAGATGAGATATGATAAGAAATACAACAAAAATATATGATAGCGATAATTCCATACTTTGACGAGCATACATTTGATAACAACAAAAATAACACAATATCTCAAATCTTCTCAAATATCCAAAAAGAATATCACATTCTTTAGCTTATTCACCAAATCTCAAATATTAGCAAAACATTTCAATGCGAACCACAAAAATTGGTGAAAAATAATTCCAGAAATCAATAATTAGGAATCCAACAAACACAAAGGAGAGAAAGGCTAATCATAAACGGGAGCATGACCAACACGTGTATCACAAACGAGAGCACGAAAACTCACCAGTACGTGTATCAAAACGGGTCGATATCCCATAGTCGCTAACCATAGAGCCGGTGTAATGGCATAGTACAACAACGGTACGCCCGAGGAACCTAAAATTCAAACAATCCGGAACAACGATGTAGTACAACGGTACGCCAGATGAACCTGAAACTTAAACAATCCAAAACAACGACGTAGTACAATGGTACACCAGATGAACCTGAAACTCAAATAATCCAAAACAACGATGTTGTACAATGGTATGCCAGATGAACCTGTCAAAAAAATCATGGGTCGCTACCCCACAACAATTGAAGCAAAGCTACATAGAATAAGTGTAAATTACATCAAGCTAGTAAGTAAATGAGGTTAGCTTCATGTCCTATAACCACTAGCTTAACTTAAATATTTACGAATAAATTGTAGATTTCCACTCAAAACACAAAATGATCAACATTGATCAAAAAAAGTGTAAATTACACTAAGCTAGTAAATAAATGAGTTTAGCTTCATGTCCCATAACCTCTGGCTAAACTTAAATATTTATGGATAGATTATAGATTTCCACTCGAAGATTGTCACGAGAGTTCAATCAAGCAAGTCCAAGAATTAACCGATAAAGAAAATGAAAGAGTGTCATACCACTTCCTTTGCTAAGCCATTTAATTAGATTTCTCATACGAATAAGGTAAAGGTTTGTATATACTAATAGATTTTAAAATGGTTTTAAAAATGAGCTTTGTATTAAAAATAGTGTTGGAATCGTTTTTGTGAAAAAGTTTTAATATTTACTACTAGTATAAAAATCTTTGTATTTTAAAGTGACAAATCACAGAAATGATTGTAAAAACAATCTAACACAAAAGTCCACATTCGATGACGTGAATTATAAAGAAAATCAGTATCAAATCCATCAAATGGATATTCCTAAAAACCCAGAAAAGAGTCATCAAAGTCAATAATAAATGACAACAACTAATCGGATCAACAGAAATCGATAAGAAATGGAAATTCACACAAAAATAGGCAAATGGTCAAAAGGCAATAGGACCAGACGCCTGACCTAGGATGACCATACATCTGACTTGAGGTTCAGCTATTTTCTTTTTTATTTTCGTTTTCTATAAAATCGCCAAAACCCCTAACCAGACGTTTGACCGGTTGAACCAGACGTCTGGTTCTTTTGTCTGCCATTTTATTTTCTGCATTCGTTATATAATTTTTTCAAGGACCATAAACAGACGTCTGGACTTGACCAACCAAATGTCTGGTCACCTGGACTGGGCAACATTTTGCCTATGCTATTGATGGCCAAATCGATTCAGAAGCAATCGGACGAGCGACAGAGGCTAGGGATTTATGCCAAGCGACAACCCAGCCTTATAGGCTCTTCGATATACCCTAAATAACATGTCCAAACATCCAAGATTGGATTTTTAATAATTTTGACTTCAAAACATCAAAATTGGAAAATTCACCAAATCAATTCAAATCAAAAGCAAATGAACATGAATAGATGCTAGGAATTCATACCTAACAACAATGAAAGCTGTAGACATAGATGTGAGTTCGAGAAATCACCTTTAAACTAAAAAACAACGAATGACAAGCTTTTAAAACAAAGCAAGACCAATTCCTCTTCAATACACCTCTAGAATCTTCAATCTATTACCAAAGGTGAAGTTTTTCCTAAGTTAAGTTATAGAAAATTCTAAAAGTTGAAGACAGGTTGAGATGGAGAAGATGAAGAGGATACTTACCTAAGCTTCCCCTTGATTTTAGAATTAGAACTTGAATTTCCTAAGAGAACTAGGGCTTAGGAATTTAATTCCTATCTTTTCCATCATTCTTTCCTTTAGCTTGAGAGTGTTAGGAATAATGGAATGAATGAATGAAGAGGAGTGGAGTGGGAGTTATTAGGTAAAGAGTTGGGCTCTCTTGTTGGGTTTGTAGGCTGAAACCTAAACCCAAAGCCCAAATGAAAGTACCAAAATTATAATCAGCTCCAAACATATCGATGTTTATACTCAGAAAGGTTGCAAACGCCGTTTTGGACTCAATGGAAGTTATCTCGAGTCCGAATTCGATCATTTATAGAAAGTCACATTCAGACTTTATATTCAACTAACGATGCTTTATTTAAATAAAATACTGAAATATATAATCGTAAAATATGCGGGTTGTTACATTAACTCAATGCAACCCAATCATTTAAATTTATGAAAATTTAATTTATTCAACTTAACTTAAGTTGAATTCCATTTAATTTTATATCTCAGTCCTGATCGATATCATTTCCAATACAACTCTATTTAACTTTGCTCAAGTTAAATTTCATCCATTTTGACTTACTCGAGTTAGAATTTATTCCAAAATTCACTTTCCATATTTTCCTTTTTTATCTAGAATCATCTTCAATTTATAAGTTTATAAATTATTTCCTAATTATCTCTAAATTATTTAAATAAAGATTTCAAAATTCAAACACCCGATATTTATTTTAAATCACTTTGAAGTAAATTATATACATATATGCATATATACCCTTCCTTTCAACAAACCATTCCATTGCAATTTTAAAATATCACTTGGTTCCATCCCAAACCTTTAGAATTTTCGAAAAAAACTTGTTTTTCCTTAAAACAATCCGAAAACAACGACCATGGTGGCAATCCTCCACTTAGAAACTAGGAAATGAACACCAATGATGTTACGATCATCATCAAAATTATTTTCCAGTGACCGAAGTGATCTCAGTGCTACATCCTTTCAAAAATCCATTAAACATTTTCCATTTAAAAATATTTCAATAACATAACTATTTTTCATTCCCAAATATATTTTCGAAATAGTACCACCCATAACACTTCTGAAATCATCTCCAAAAATATTCGAGATTTAATTTTCCAAATTCTAGTTTGAATACATTTTTAGTTTATTCACTTGTATAATTCATTCCTATACCATTCTAAATTTTGGTTATTAATAAACCATTTCCAATTTTATAATCTAGTTTTGATTATATAATAATAACCAAACACACCACTATAATAATTTTAAAAAATTTATTTCTTTTATATCAAAACATAATTTGGGCAAAACTATTTCATTTACTCGCTACAAAACCATATTGTGTCAGTTTATCGCGTTCAAATGTTTAGAAACTCCTATCGACTTAGTGGCGTCCCACTATTCGAAAAGAATTTATATACCACTAAACCAATAATTTAACACAATATAAAACCGTTTTATATTCACTAACAAATACAAGCTCATATCTATTATTACACTCAACTCATTCTAGAGAATTATTGACTCTATTTCTAATGAGTAATTCCCAACGGAGCCAAAGTTCTCGCTTAACCTTCAGCTTTGGTACCAAATGTACTGGCCTAGGCAAAAATATTTCATTCACCTATATTTCAAAACAATATTATGTCGATCTGTCCTATTAAGTGTTTAGAAATTCCTATCGATGCCATAGCGTCCTATGTACCGACCAGAATTTATAAATACAAAATGCAACAATACAAAACTACTTTATAACACTAACAAATACGCTCCCTCATATAAACACTCAGCGACTCATTCTAAGAAATTACTACCCTTATTTTTAGTGAGTCAGACCCACAAAGCTAAGGTTATTCTAAACAAAGCTTTGATACCAACTGTAATGACTTGCCTTTTAAGACAGTTTAAATCGATGATAAACCACACATGTCGGACTCAAACCATACAAAAGGGCAGATTGTTATTGGGGTAAATAAGAAAAAAAACAAAGAAAGAAAGAAACAAAAACAAAATCTCATAGTGGAATGATAAAATATAATAATCAAATAAACAGTTCATGAATCTGTTTACAAATAACATTGATTAAAACTTTATAATATAGATCAGATTTACATAAACAAGAATAAATAATAAATAAATGTAGAACAACATGATGCAATGGAATAAATACTATAAAAGATAATATTTCAAAATCTTCGTCTTCATCCTCTAGAAAGCAGTCCTCGATAAACTGAAAAGCTCAGATTGACCTGAGCGAATTGAAAAGACAAAACACTCGAGTCTAAACTAAAAGATCTTATATAAGTTAAATCAACAGTAAATAAATATGAGTGCGATGACGTCAGAGATGTTTACGGGATTTGGCATCTCCTATCTAGTATCTAGCGTGAGAGCAATAACTTAAGAGCTGTTCAGGATTTACATCTCCCAAGGATCCATTAAACTATCTACATGCATAGTACAATACACTATTATAATAGTGTCTACAGTAAAGTAAAGTATTAAAATAGCATTAAGACATTACCCATATCTCCCTTAACACATTTTATATATTTCCATGGTCTATACAGTACGGTAATTCCTCCGCAAACTAGAGGGCTATCATAGGGCACTCTATGGGTATGATATAAACCAAACTTATAGAAGGCGCAATATGGCATGTGAACACGACACTCGAGGCAATGCCAGAGTAGATATACCAATTGCAGATCTGGACTGGTGGTAATGCATAGAACAGCTACTGCCTACCTCGGAACACACTCCCATAGTCAAAAATCGAGGGGTGGCCACCAAGTCATCACAAAGTCATAACATGGTATCGAAGAAATGTGTCCGATCGGAGGTATGACCTTAATTGGCCTGGCGTGGCTCCTGTTTTAGTCACATCTAAGCTGACTCATTGGAATCAGGGTCATGTATCTACCTCATACAGAATCGCATACCAAACCATCCTACTTCATTTCTGGAATCTCCACCACGTGCACAGTTGTTAAAGTGGTTTTCGATATTGGCAGAGAGTATGACAATATCCGATCCCGGTCACTTTAGCAACCAAACGCTTATTTCACACTAGATGGTACTTTTACATTTTAAAACCATTTCATATTGATATCAAAATTCTTATTCAATTCAAATCATATTACTTCCGAAATCATATTTATTTTCGAAATCATATTTCAAAATAGGTTAAACCCTTATTTCAAAATCATCATATTTACTCAAATATGTCATTTAAATCCCAACTTATGTTACAACATCTTTTAATCGTATTCTCCCTAAAATCGAGGATTATAATATAAAACTTCCACTTTACAAACAAAAAATTTAGAAAAAAGTTTAGATAGTTTAAAAATAGTTTTAAAATAGTTTGAATGGTTTAAAATAGCTTTTAAATGGTTAAAATACATTTATATATAGTTTAAATGTTTTTTAATAGTTTAAAATAGTTCAGATGGGTTTAAGATAGTTTAAATTTAATTTAAAATAGATTAAATAGATTTAAAATAGATTAAGTAGTTTTAAAATAGATTAAATAGATTTAAAATAGATTACATAAGTTAAATTAAATTAAAATGGGTTAAATTAAGTTAAATTAGGTTAAATAGATTAAATTAGATAAAAATTAAATAAAATAGTCTAAAATAGTTGAAATTTGATTTCAATAAATTTAATAGTTTGAAAACTTTAAAATCGAGATTTTAAAATAATAAATCTTTAAATTGTTATTTTAAAATAATTAATTTTGAATTAATATCAAAATTAAACCATTTCGTCTATTTCAACCCATAGGTGACTTGAAGCGTTATAACAATATAGAGATATAACATCCAGTCATCCAATATCAACAATCAAACATCCATCATAATCATCATCCAAACCAATCAATAAATGTCAATAGATAATTGATTATCATTGACAAGTATAAAATGGCGAGTTAAAATTTAATATTTAATTAAATAATAATTAAATGCAATAAAAGCTATATTTAACTGTAATGACAATTCAAACATACCAAATATCAACCAGTCAATTCCATCACATCATAAGTTCAATTTAACTAACACAAGATAATTTAGCAGTTGTGAGTAGGTTAAACACTCACCTTCGATTTATCATCGATTTGAAACCAAAAATTAGTCCAAAATTTGACAGTCTCAAAATGCAGCTATATTAGTTCTAAAGTGGCCGGAATTTCGATACAATCACAATGGAGAAAACCACACGCGAATCCGAGCTCATAGAAAAAGTTATCAGCGTTAGAAGATTGGAAAATCTCTACTTTGCGTCTTACTTCGAGTCGATGCCTCAGTTACCCAGTGCTTGCTCTGAGTTTTTGCCAAAATGACTCGAATCCCGAGTCATTTGGCTCTTGACCCGAAGTCGCTTCAGGCTTTTCGCCTCTAGAACTCCAAACGCATCCAGATCCGCCTTTTTGGCATGGAACTCTCTCTGACCCCAAGTCGCTGCAGGATTTTCGCCTCTGAAATTCGAAGTAAACTTCTTCGCGACTCGAAGTAAACCTAGAGCAATTTTTTTTGGAACTAGATTTTGGAATTTGGAAATTAGGTTTGATGTTCTGTCGTTTGAGAAGGAGGAGGATGATGTACGTACAGAAAATAATAAAATGAGAAACAAGCAGGGTTTATAATAGCCTATATATATGCAGGATCGGATCGAAATGACTACACGACCCAGAAAGCCCGTTCTGACCTAAAAACGAAAATAAGTCATCCAATATATCAAAACATTGGTTTTCGATATTTTTATACTCAATGGAATAGGTTTCAAGTCCTAATTTCATTGTATGAAGAAGTTAGTTTTCAAAGTCAAGTTATTTCAATTGATTTAAATTGAGTTGAATTGATCTCTATGCATTTCGAGCCAGCACGATCAAACGACAAGCCTGATCACTAAGAAACTTGAAACCCTACAATAATTCACTGTTATGGATACGATGAAACTGGTTAAGTCGAAATCCAAGATAGTGGCCAAAATGGTTATTTTCACGTTAATTAAATAAATTATTATTAAATTAAATTTATCGCTTTTTAAATTCAAATTTTATAACTAACAAAATTTTATCACTTTTGATTAACTTGTAATTGTAATCTTCTAAAACAAATTTACCATGTCAAATTCGACTATTATTATTGCGCTAATTACAGCATTCCAATTCCAATTACAATAAATTCATTAATTATAATTTAAAACCCAATAAATTGATCAAACTTGATTTCAAATCTTTTTATTCAATCGATTATCATATTATGAATAAAATTTACATTGGGTTACATCTTATTGAATTAATATTCTACAACTATCGATATAATCTACATTAATTGCATTGATTAAGTGAATTAATTCCAATTGATTTCTAATATATTATCAATGAATTAAATAGTGAATTTATAATTACTATTATTATAACTTACTAATTCAAACACATTTCTATTTTTATTGTCAACAAACAAACTAATAAATTCACATATGAATTAATTATTCTATTTTAATCAATTAAAATTAATTACATACAATTTCACCGTTTAATACAATATTTGATTTATTTACTCATTTACAGTTTATACCAAATTTTAACTTTATAATCATTCCAATTAATTGAGATTTAATTAAATAGATATCAATTGCCTTAAATTAACACTATTAAATTCAATTAATTGAAATTGCATTAAAATGTTTATCCATTAACTTATACTAAGATTATTACATTTCATTCTAGTTATTATTCTTGTAACTAAACTTAAATTTTTTTCACAACATTAAATTCCAAAACTTATTTAATCAATAAATTTAATTATCGAAATTTATGGATTGTTACAATATATATACGCAATATATATAATATCATTCAACAGATAATCAATTCAACCAAACATCTAGAATTAATTTTAACTATTAAAATTAATTTTGGTAATCCAAATGAGTGAGAATTTTCTCACCTTGATTTTAAATTTGGCAAATATCTGGATTCTTAACTTTAATTTTTTTTTAAAATCTCGACAGACTTTCAAAAATTTCTAACCCATCTTATTGCATAGAATTTCCAGCTATGAATTTCTCTCGACTTGTTTCCCAATTTTAGACCTCGTATGAATTTTTATCAAAAAATTATTAGTTGTCTCAAATTCAATTCTAACTTAAAAAAATTATCTATATGATTAAACTTAGCTTCAGAATTTCACCCATAATCTTGCTGCTCGGTCACACATGCCCACCCAGTAACCCTATCGCCTTTGATCAAGCCATTGACGTCGATAACCCAGCCCACTGCCTACTGCCCCTTCGAGCCTCCATGAGTACGCACGTGCGATTATTTCGAACACCCAAGCCCTCCGCTTTATCCACCTTCCCACAGCCTGCCTCAAATCCAACTTGTCGCCTTCGACATCCCATCACCACCTCATCAAATCGCTACTGCAGTTCGCCCTCTAAGTTACTTCCTCGAATGCTGCCCTCACTTCCAGTTCCATGCCACCACGAGCGTTGTCGTGACTTCGTGCTTCTCCAGATTTGTCGCTCGACGTCGCCTACGACACTACTACAAAACAGGCCATTTGCATCGGTTGTTCACCCCCATGTTGCATCAGTTCTACAACCGATGCACATGCACCGATGCAACAGGCTTAACAGTTTTGCATCAGTTCTAAAACCGATGCAAAATAGTCTTTTTTGCATCGATTGTTAGTAACAACTGATGCAAAATGCGGTTGCAACAAAGGAACATGTTGCATTGGTTGTAATGACAACCGATGCGACAAAGGAACTTGTTGCATAGGTTGTTGTTGGAAACCGATGCAAACTAATCCCTCTATTATTGATTATAACAAACAATTATTGCATGCAATATTACCATCATTCAAAATTAAATTTGATGGCAAATACAAACTGAATAACATAATATCAAAATAAACATATATCAATTAAAGTGTTAATAATCTATACAAAATAATGGTTCATAAATTCATTTTTGCAGCATAATTTAGATCTTTAGTACAATCATTAAGTGGTATAGTCTTAATTCAGATCTTTAATTAGTACAACCATTAAGAAATAGTATAGTGAATACCTTAAAAACTTCATGGAATCTTGAAAACCTTAAAAGTTCTATAAAGTAAGTGGTGGTTCTCGCAAAAGATAATAATAACAGGAAGGTGGTCAAAATACACAGTTGGAAGCTCATTAACATACAAGATAGAAAATTTGTCTTCCATTTTTTCACTAGTTAAGAAACAATCGAGGGGCGCCATAAAGGGATCTCTCTAGAGTTTGGCTAAGTAAATCATCTATTACTAAGTGGTAATTCAATAAAATTACCATTAACCCGGAATTTCCAGGAGTTTAAAATGTTGATAATCTCTAATTTAAATTATTTAAAATTGATAAAATTGTTATTTTCAAAGATAATTAACCAAGTAATATTTTAATTATGCTTATAAATTGGTGTATTGTTTTCAAAATTTATAAGTGTGTTTAAAATGCATTTATATCTGCGTATTTATATCTGTGTGTTTTAAATTGATTATAAAATAGGATATATTATTTGTAAATAATAATGTGCTTATTCAAAAATAGATGTTTATATTTATTTAAATTTATTTTAGATTTGACTTTTTAATTTGACTTTGAAAATGAATATAAATTTGAAATTCAAAGAAATATATACATCTTAAAATATAATAATAATATAGTTTGGTTTTAAATTATATAGATAATGTTTTCAATTAGAAATAAGATTTTGTTTTATTTTTCTTTTTACAGAAAATTATCAATAGAAATTTGATTTGTATTTATTTAATAAGAATGAATACAAGGCTTTTTGAAACAACATTTTAAATGAGTATTGCAATATGTATATATAATTATATTTAGTTGCATTTCTTTTTAAAGATTTTATTTTACATAAACTAGCATACATTTATAAATGTATAAGTGTATTTGTTTAGAAAAGTATTTTTAAATTTAAGAAACATATTAGTAATTAGGAAATTTATTTAAAAGGGTTTTTTAATTTCTTTTAAAATTAAAACAAACTCAATTTGACAAATGTTTTGTTTTAAGACACCATGTTAACAAGTGTTACAACATTCATGAAATTAAAAGACAAGCGTCACAATATTTGTATTTTCTTTTAATTTTATTAAAATCTGAAATTTTATTCTATATAAACACTCTTTTCATTTTTTTCCCTTTTTCTTTAAAGATTTTGTGTTCATGTCTAAAAAGAGAAACTTGAATATGCATGCAAATTTGAAACTCTTCAATTCAAACCTGGTTCAAAAATCTGAAACAATCCTCAAACTCAAACCACAACCTGAATTACATTCTCTATTCAAATCAAAAACCTGAATCATTTATTTCTGTTTACCAAAGCCTGTTATCCTTTTTCTCGAGCAAATAAAACTGCATGCCTACAGTTTTTCTCAATATAAAATCTGCATTTATTCCTCTAAACCAAAATCTGAAACCATACTTGAACTTTTCCTCAAACAAAATCTAAGCCAGAAATACATGAATCGAAACCTTTATGCTCAAAGCCTGTTATCATTTCCTCCAAAACAAAACTGCATATCTGCAGTTTACTCTCAAAACCAAAGGCTAGTGCAACAAATTCTGCATCATGATTTCAAGAATCTGATGCAAGCCTCCAATCCATGTCTGCCTCAAATCTTTCAAGTGCATGCAAAGTTCCAGTTTTTTTTAAAAAAAAAACTTCAAACTCAAGTGATTCCATGTTTTTCAAAAGGCAAAACTGAAGCAATGCAGTTAAAACAAATCTGGGTCAAAACAAAGTCTTTTGCAGTTCCCGGCTTACCAAACCTCTGCATTTTTTGTATAAGGCGAGTAAACATTTAATTTTAAACATAAGTTGATTGATAGTTGATTGCTTATAAAATCTTTGTGAAAATGATGACTGCATGTGTATATTTTGTGAATGTGATTTATTTGAGTATGCATGCCTGGTATATGCATGTCACCCCTCTGTTTCATGATTCAGAGTAAAATCTTGATCAAATTCTATTTCATTCCTCCCTGATTTCTGATGGGTCTGAGTTTTCTCAAACAAATTGAGTTTGTTAAGTATGAACTAGAATCTAAAAATAGTTAAACATGTTTTTAGATATGTAGTAACTGGGAAGATAAGGTTACAGAACAAATTTTATAAATATGTTAGAAATCAACTAACACAATTCTCTGATTCACATATATAAGTTGAACTGATGTTGAAAGTTATGATTTTTAAAATCAATATCAGGTTTTTAAATGAAGTAAAATGTGAGAATTTGGGATTTTATCTAGAAATAGGTTTTTGGTGATCTCTGTTGATCAATGAATCTGGGTTGCACGTGATTGTTGTTGGAGCTAGAATCATGTTCGAGGATTGTGGCAAAAATAATAGAAGAATTTATAAATCATTGTGGAGTTGGATTTTTACAGAGATTTAATTTAAACCTAGTTTGTGAACTTGCTGTAAAATGAACCACGGTGTATTCATCTTTGAATCGAGTGGGGTGAAAACTGGAGTGAGGGAAGCACGGTGGGTCAGTAGACCATGGCCGGAGTTGTGGTCGTTGTAGTTGATCGGAGCCGTGGAAATTTGGGGTTTTGCTGATGTTGGTTTTGGGTTCAGACCAACCTGGGCACTCGATTTCGAATCGAGGTAGTAAGTGATGATTGGTTGGTCGTAAACGCTTGTAGGATGAAGGAGTGGAGTGTCGGAGGTGTTGATGTTGGTTGGAGGGAAGCCGGCAACGGTGCAGGTTGCACGGTGGAGATGGTTGTGTCAGGGTGATTTGGGTTTAGCTTTGGGTTTGGGTACTGGGATTTAGGTCGGGGAAAGCACGAGAAATTATGGTTGTGGCTCGGGTTAAATCTCGCGTGGATTCTGGGGTTTTGCTGTTGTGTTAAACTTTGTTTAACAGTTTTAAAATTTAATTAAAACAGTTTTAAATTTTAAAAGAGGGCAGATTGTTTTTATAAAGAAATGTACTTGTACTTGAATCCAAATATATAAAGGGAGTTAAACCCAAATTAATGTTTAACCTGATATTTAATTTAAAATATAAAATAAGTCTTAAACTTTAAAAAGTTTAAGTTAAATTAAAATTCTTGTTTTTGAAATTGAATTGTTTTCATAAATAAACTTGTATAATGTTTTAAATATCTTAAGTTATATATAAAATAAAGAATTTTAAGTAAATGTTTTATTAATTAGTGGAAAAATGATTTAAAATTAACGATTAAAGTTTAAGGTAATTTATTAACTTGGAATTAGGATTGTTAATTAATAATTAAGGTAATTAATGATTTCTTTATAATTTAATTTAATTTATGAATTAAGTTAAATAAAGATTTCAAGATTTATTTAAGATAATGTTTTAGCTTAAAATAATTAATTAAGTATTAATAATTTGTAATTAGTTAGTTAATTAAGAAATTTTTAGTTAGTTGATTCAATTATTAATTTAAAAAGGGGTTAATTAAGCGATTAATTAAGTTAACTACTAATAATTAATTGATTTAATTAAGATCTAATGATTTATTAAATTGTAATTACTTAATTAATTAAGTAATTAAGAGTTAATTAAAATAGTGATTAATTAATACTTAATAAAGGTTTTATTAAGTTTTAAATGGGTTTTCTTAATTAATAATTAAAGGATAATGCTAGTTAATTAAGAATTAATTAACTATTTTTATTTAAGGTTAATTAATTTTAATTAAGGATTAATTAATTATATTTATGGATTAATTAATCTGTAATTAAGATTGTTAATTAATTATTAAGTTTATTAATTAATGATTAAGAGTTGATTAATTAGTTAATTAAGTTTAATTAATTGATTATAAAGGTAATTAGTGATTAATTACTTTTCACTTTAAATTAATTAGTGATAGAGATAGTTAATTTAATTCATTTTAAATTAATTATATTGTGGTATGAGTAAATCATTGCTTATATATGAATGGATGACATTGATTGTCTTGAATGCTTGTGATCTCAGTAATGAGATAAGTATGGTTGTATGATATGAATACTTGGTTGCATTGTGATGATTACATAGGTTATCAATTGGGATGTTGATATATGGATTATCTATTATGATATTGATAATGTGGATTACCTGTTGTTTGATAATGTTGATTATCAATTATTGATATGTGAGTTATCTATCTGTATGTATATAGATACTGTATTGAATTGTTTTAAAACCTTTAAAACAACTTGGACTTAAAAGACACGCTTTGGATTTCGATGAGACCGGGATCGGATTTCCATATTTGGATATCCGAAAACCACATCGATTCCAAATAACCTTAGGCCGTGAGTCAAAGTGGAGCTTTGTGAAGACTCGAGGTGTAAGGGCTATACGTCAGTATAACTCTGTGGGTGATTCCGTAATGAGTTGACGGAATAGTTCTTATAGGTTCGAGATGGTGGTTTAGAGTGCAAGGGTTATTGTCGTTGACTCTGAGGGTGATTCCAAAATGAGTGTAACGAGATAATGCCTTTGGTTTCATTCGAACCCAGAACGAACTTGTATGGATTGAATGCTTTCAGAACATCGTCAGGTGGACGATGAGCATTCTAAGCGATGTGTTCACTAAAGGTAATCGTAAGCTCAAGCCTCATCAACCGGGAATGGCTAAAACAAGGGAGGTGCAGCAAAGCTTCGTGGGTAGCCCCCACTGGAGAGTAAGATTTACCCCTGTCTAGAGGTCCCTTTTATTTCGGCTGTGTGGACGGTTGAATAGCTACAACCGTCGGGGTTGTCTTATTTGCAACTGTTCAGTAAGGAATGGGTCCGGCTTTGTGTTGCAGGGGATCAGGAGTGGTCCTCGGTACGTTGATCTAGGCCACGTACTACGACGGGCGGTACCCCAGTAGCCCTGCCATTGTATGGAATCCAAAATCCCATAAGTGTCGTACGTATTAGTTGTGCCCAACTATGTTGGAACGTGAGATGTAAGCATTCCAGCTATTTCTGTATTTTACTTGAAAACCCTAGACACTATTATAATATCATCGGATTTCCTATCAAATGTTTTGGTTAGCGTAAGGTAAAAACTTTTCCTTGTTTATGTGTGGAAAGTCTTACGTGATAGCTTTTCTTTCAAAAGGTTTTTAAAGGTTAAGCAACCTTAACCGTTTACTCACACCAGACCCATGTCTGACCCGGAGTTTATTCTGTTTTTCTTAAACTCTTGGGTACTCAAATTTTTACGAGTAGCCAAGGGATTCAGGTTAGGATTTTAGGTTGGCTTGACGAAATCTGAAGGAGCAAATGGAGTAGGAGGCTTCTGCGCATAGCTATAGAGTATTCCGCTGTGTGTTCTCTGAGTTGTTGTCTTTGAGCTGTATTGAGTTGTATAACTAGACAGGTGTTTATAACTGTCTAGTATGAGTTGATTATGTTGTGTATCTCTGATGAATATGATACTATGTAAAGTATCATGTGATTAATATAATTTATTCGTTCCGCTGTTTAGATTCTGATGTTATTTCTTCTTCTTCTCTATCTTTTCTTCTTTTTTTCTATCCCTTTCTTTCTTAAAGATGATGCAATTTTCTAGTGGTAGAAAGTCGGGTCGTCGCAGTTGGTATCAGAGCATTAGGTTGAGTGAATACCTAGGCTCTGTAGTGGTGTCTTTCTTGAGAGAGCGTATTTGTAATTTTTATATATATATATATATATATATATATATATATATATATTTCTACCTATCTGTTGGGTTACCTGTTCGGGTTTTCCAATATAAGTTATAAAGGTAGATGAGGTAGTGGTGTGTGTAACAAAACTACTATTGGTTGGAGTTTGGATGTTTGAGGTTGGAAGTGTATTTGTCGAGACTGTAGACCTAGTACCGTCTCGAGTAATCTTTGTAGTTTGGAGTAAGGATTTCATTTGATCTCTGAAGGAAACCTGTTAAGGTTCGGAGTTCATCTTTGAAGTGTAAGTTTGATCGCGCTCGTGCGAGCGGATTTTTGAGAATTTGGATCTGTCGGTTGGGTAGAAGCAAGTGATGGTACTTTGATACCTCAGGAAGTAGTAGTTGCATGATGAGACGCAGTGACTACGGATGTTTCCGAAGATGTTTTCTTTCGGAGCAAGTTTAGGAAGTGTGTCTGCTTCGGTGTTGTAGCTGAGTTCAGCAGGTTGTTTGTGTTTAGTTGGAGGTCCGAGTTTCTCCAAGAACTTTGGATAAGAAGTCTTTGGCATCTGTCTTAGCAGTGTAGCTCGGGAGTGTTCTATGTTTTTGCAGGAAGATCTTTTTAGCTTAGCCTTTCCTGGAGGTAGAATTCAGAAGCAGCAATGAGGATCTGTTTCTTCGATGGATTAGTTGGTCAAGGATAAACTGTTCTAATTAGTGGAGAGAGAACAATATCTTGGATATTGGATTGGTTTAATCGCAAAAGTGACTTGCGATAGTTTGGAGATTAAGTTCTGAATCGACTTGATAGGAGTGATACCGGTGATTCAGCTGGGTAGAAGGTTGTCTTCTAGGGTGATTGTTTGGTGAAGCAGCTCTGTATTTCTTGGAACTTCTGTTGAACCTTATTTCTGAGATGTGATGTTTAGTCTGTGCCTGTGTTCATTCGATGGGATTTTCATCTGCTCCAGATCAGAGTTGTGCAGCGGAAGCAGGGTGACTGTTGTTCTTGAGTAGAAGCAACTAGGAATTGCAGTATTTTGGATTAGAGAGTTTCTACTGAATTTATTTTTCAGGATCTGAGGCAAGTTGGCGAGTAATTCTGTTCTGTCTTTTCCGGATAGGAGAAGTTGTTTTCTTCTGTTGATAGTAAAGTTTGGTTTTGGTTTTTGGATTGATCTCGTGAGGATCAGTTTGTGAGTTGTTGTGATCCAGTTTGTTTGTAGAAGTATCAACGAAGGTTGAGCTGATCGGGAAGGATCTGTAGGCTGCCCGGATCATCTGGGAAGTTTTTGAGATTAAGTAATGGAAGAATTTGGAATTCGAAGTTGGAGACTTCGATGTTGTTAAGATTTTCTCTGGTAAAGGAAGCAATAAGTTTAGGTGATCTCCGAGGTATATTGGATTCTTTTGAGTTTTTGTAGAGATCAGTACTTTGATTTGAAGGGTTGAATTGCCAGTTTGGAAGACTGGAATTCAAAATATTTCACGTATCTCTGAGGGAGTACATGTTTGGTCATCACTAGTTTTTGAGGCCAGTAATTCTGTGTAGGATTTAGTAGTTGATCAGACTTGTCTTTGGTCTGGTATCTTAGGTAGATTATAGATCTAGCTGAATAGGAACTCAGTAGCTTATAAGTATAGCTAGTTCGGGTTTAGTAGAGCGAGTATCCCTGTGTCTGTACTGGGGAAACTCGAGATAATTTTAGGAAGTTTATCCAGATTTGTGTTCGGATAGCTAGTATTGTTTGATTGAATTGGTTGTTTAGATGGAATTGTTTGTTTGATTGATAGTGTATGGCTGTTACGAATGTTTGTATTGGTTAAAATAAAATAAAACTATGGATTATCTTTGTTTTAAATTTCGAGGACGAAATTCTGTTAAGGGGGGAGGATTGTAATATCCCAGAATTTCCAGGAGTTTAAAATGTTGATAATCTCTAATTTAAATTATTTAAAATTGATAAAATTATTATTTTCAAAGATAATTAACCAAGTAATATTTTAATTATGGTTATAAATTGGTGTATTGTTTTCAAAATTTATAAGTGTGTTTAAAATGCATTTATATCTGTGTATTTATATCTGTGTGTTTTAAATTGATTTTAAAATAGGATATATTATTTGTAAATAATAATGTGCTTATTTAAAAATAGATGTTTATATTTATTTAAATTTATTTTAGATTTGACTTTTTAATTTGACTTTGAAAATGAATATAAATTTGAAATTCAAAGAAATATATACATCTTAAAATATAATAATAATATAGTTTGGTTTTAAATTATATAGATAATGTTTTCAATTAGAAATAAGATTTTGTTTTATTTTTCTTTTTATAGAAAATTATCAATAGAAATTTGATTTGTGTTTATTTAATAAGAATGAATACAAGGCTTTTTGAAACAACATTTTAATGAGTATTGCAATATGTATATAAATTTTATTTAAATTATATTTAGTTGCATTTCTTTTTAAAGATTTTATTTTATACAAACTAGCATACATTTACAAATGTATAAGTGTATTTGTTTAGAAAAGTATTTTTAAATTTAAGAAACATATTAGTAATTAGGAAATTTATTTAAAAGGGTTTTTAAATTTCTTTTAAAATTAAAACAAACTCAATTTGACAAATGTTTTGTTTTAAGACGCCATGTTAACAAGTGTTACAACATTCATGAAATTAAAAGACAAGTGTCACAATATTTGTATTTTCTTTTATTTTTATTAAAATCTGAAATTTTATCCTATATAAACACTCTTTTCATTTTTTCCCTTTTTCTTTAAACATTTTGTGTTCATGTCTAAAAAGAGAAACTTGAATATGCATGCAAATTTGAAACTCTTCAATTCAAACCTGGTTCAAAAATCTGAAACAATCCTCAAACTCAAACCAAAACCTGAATTACATTCTCTGTTCAAATCAAAAACCTGAATCATTTATTTCTGTTTACCAAAGCCTGTAATCCTTTTTCTTGAGCAAATTAAACTGCATGCATACAGTTCTTCTCAATATAAAATCTGCATTTATTCCTCTAAACCAAAATCTGAAACCATACTTGAACTTTTCCTCAAACAAAATCTAAGCCAGAAATACATGAATCAAAACCTTTATGCTCAAAGCCTGTTATCATTTCCTCCAAAACAAAACTGCATATCTGCAGTTTACTCTCAAAACCAAAGGCTAGTGCAACAAATTCTGCATCATGATTTCAAGAATCTGATGCAAGCCTCCAATCCATGTCTGCCTCAAATCATTCAAGTGCATGCAAAGTTCCAGTTTTTTTTTAAAAAAAAAGCTTCAAACTCAAGTGATTCCATGTTTTTCAAAAGGCAAAACTGAAGCAATGCAGTTAAAACAAATCTGGGTCAAAACAAAGTCTTTTGCAGTTCCCGGCTTATCAAACCTCTGCATTTTTTGTATAAGGTGAGTAAACATTTAATTTTAAACATAAGTTGATTGATAGTTGATTGCTTATAAAATCTTTGTGAAAATGATGACTGCATGTGTATAATTTTGTGAATGTGATTTATTTGAATATGCATGCCTGGTATATGCATGTCACCCCTCTGTTTCATGATTCAGAGTAAAATCTTGATCAAATTCTATTTCATTCCTCCCTGATTTCTGATGGGTCTGAGTTTTCTCAAACAAATTGAGTTTGTTAAGTATGAACTAGAATCTAAAAATAGTTAAACATGTTTTTAGATATGTAGTAACTGGGAAGATAAGGTTACAGAACAAATTTTATAAATATGTTAGAAATCAACTAACACAATTCTCTGATTCACATATATAAGTTGAATTGATGTTGAAAGTTATGATTTTTAAAATCAATATCAGGTTTTTAAATGAAGTAAAATGAGAGAATTTGGGGTTTTATCTAGAAATAGGTTTTTGGTGATCTCTGTTGATCAATGAATCTGGGTTGCACGTGATTGTTGTTGGAGCTAGAATCATGTTCGAGGATTGTGGCAAAAATAGTAGAAGAATTTATAAATCATTGTGGAGTTGGATTTTTACAGAGATTTAATTTAAACCTAGTTTGTGAACTTGCTGTAAAATGAACCACGGTGTCTTCATCTTTGAATCGAGTGGGGTGAAAATTGGAGTGAGGGAAGCACGGTGGGTCAGTGGACCATGGCCGGAGTTGTGGTCGTTGTAGTTGATCGGAGCCGTGGAAATTTGGGGTTTTGCTGATGTTGGTTTTGGGTTCAGACCAACCTGGGCACTCGATTTCGAATCGAGGTAGTAAGTGATGATTGGTTGGTCGTAAACGCTTGTAGGATGAAGGAGTGGAGTGTCGGAGGTGTTGACGTTGGTTGGAGGGAAGCCGGCAACGGTGCAGGTTGCACGGTGGAGATGGTTGTGTCAGGGTGATTTGGGTTTAGCTTTGGGTTTGGGTACTGGGATTTAGCTCGAGGAAAGCACGAGAAATTATGGTTGTGGCTCGGGTTAAATCTCGCGTGGATTCTGGGGTTTTGCTGTTGTGTTAAACTGTTGTTTAACAGTTTTAAATTTTAATTTAAACAGTTTTAAATTTTAAAAGAGGGCAGATTGTTTTTATAAAGAAATGTACTTGTACTTGAATCCAAATATATAAAGGGAGTTAAACCCAAATTAATGTTTAACCTGATATTTAATTTAAAATATAAAATAAGTCTTAAACTTTAAAAAGTTTAAGTTAAATTAAAATTCTTGTTTTTGAAATTGAATTGTTTTCATAAATAAACTTGTATAATGTTTTAAATATCTTAAGTTAAAACATTATTATTATTTCAAATCTTATTTTGATATATAAAAAAAAGAATTTTAAGTAAATGTTTTATTAATTAGTGGAAAAATGATTTAAAATTAACAATTGAAGTTTAAGGTAATTTATTAACTTGGAATTAGGATTGTTAATTAATAATTAAGGTAATTAATGATTTCTTTATAATTTAATTTAATTTATGAATTAAGTTAAATAAAGATTTCAAGATTTATTTAAGATAATGTTTTAGCTTAAAATAATTAATTAAGTATTAATAATTTGTAATTAGTTAGTTAATTAAGAAATTTTGAGTTAGTTGATTTAATAATTAATTTAAAAAGGGGTTAATTAAGTGATTAATTAAGTTAACTACTAATAATTAATTGATTTAATTAAGATCTAATGATTTATTAAATTGTAACTACTTAATTAATTAAGTAATTAAGAGTTAATTAAAATAGTGATTAATTAATACTTAATAAAGGTTTTATTAAGTTTTAAATGGGTTTTCTTAATTAATAATTAAAGGATAATGCTAGTTAATTAAGAATTAATTAACTATTTTTATTTAAGGTTAATTAATTTTAATTAAGGATTAATTAATTATATTTATGGATTAAGTGCTGTATGTATTAGTTGTGCCCAACTATGTTGGAACGTGAGATGTAAGCATTCCAGCTATTTCTGTATTTTACTTGAAAACCCTAGACACTATTATAATATCATCGGATTTCCTATCAAATGTTTTGGTTAGCGTAAGGTAAAAACTTTTCCATGTTTATGTGTGGAAAGTTGTTGCGACTTTTCTATTGATTAGAAAAGCACAAATTTTAATAAATTCTGCAAGCGCACAGGCGTGTAGTATGCAGGTCCAACACAGGGAATTGTATTTTAAAACGATTAAAATCCATAGTTAAATCTTAGGCGTGTTAAACGGATTCGACGGTGAATTTTGAATAGAAAATAAAAACAATAATATACTCCGAATCGATTTCGAAACTAATCGAAATTGCAACCAAAATATAGAATTGTAAAAATCAGAACAGAAATTGAAATTGCGGAAAAGAAGATAACGGAGCAAACAACTGAAATAATTATTAACTAACTGAAAAGAGTGCAGAAAATAACTAAGAACAAGAATAAATAAATTGCTAAATCTAATCAACAATCCTACGTATTCTGTTCGAAAATAAAAACAGTGCTGAATCTAAATCTAAACTTGAAGAAAAGTGATGAGGTAAGAGATCATCTGAAGGTGCTGTATAATTCTGTATATATAGGCTTCAGCCCCTAAAATCAGTCCATCTTTTTAGCAATAGGACCGGTTCTATTCTTAGTATTTGCCAAGATAATTGTTCTGACTGGGTCCATTCCTTGAATTGGTGAAGAGTCAAGTTGCCACGTCATTGCTTGAAATACTTTTATACGTGAATTGGTCCAAATTCATACGTAAGCTACTTTTGAATCTGTCCCATTTTGCTTCATATCATGGCTATGTATTATGCTACTTGAATTGGCCATGTTTTTTTTTTGATTTACAGGTGGCATTGCTTTGAAATGGATATCCTTGAATTGCGTGAGCTGATATGAATATTTCCAATTGAGTGATATGCTTGATACGTGTTTTCTTTTTGAATCATTCGGTATCCAAAATGCTGCACTCATTATTGCGTGTCTTTTGGAACGGACCAATGCCACAACCAATTAATTTCAACATTGCACTTTGAAATCTATAATCTGCAAAACCACAACAGAATACCGTATAATACCGCTTTATAAAAATAAAAATATATGAAACAAACGGTTTAAAATGCAGAAAAATACGTTCATCAAAAGTCTTACGTGATACCTTTTCTTTCAAAAGGTTTTTAAAAGTTAAGCAACTTTAAACGTTTACTCACACCAGACCCATGTCTGACCCGGAGTTTATTCTGTTTTTCTTAAACTCTTGGGTACTCAAATTTTTACGAGTAGCCAAGGGATTCAGGTTAGGATTTTAGGTTGGCTTGACGAAATCTGAAGGAGAAAATGGAGCAGGAGGCTTCTGCGCATAGCTATAGAGTACTCCGTTGTGTGTTCTCTGAGTTGTTGTCTTTGAGCTGTATTGAGTTGTATAACTAGACAGGTGTTTATAACTGTCTAGTATGAGTTGATTATGCTGTGTATCTCTGATGAATATGATACTATGTAAAGTATTATGTGATTAATATAATTTATTCGTTCCGCTGTTTCGATTCTGATGTTATTTCTTCTTCTTCTCTATCTTTTTTTTTTTTCTATCCCTTTCTTTCTTAAAGATGATGCGATTTTCTGGTGGTAGAAAGTCGGGTCGTCGCATTAATTGATCAAACTCTTCCATAATTGAAATGTCTCCTTCTCTAGTGAGCATTTTCCTAGAAGCTTAATATATCGAAACCCCCACTACCCATGGATTAGGATTCTAAACTCAAGGCACTCTTTCCAAAGGATCCTCCTATTAATCTTGTTAAGGGACCTACATCTGGTAGTGACATCTGATAGATAATCATCCCTTAGATCTATGAAAACAATATGCATCAAATGAATGTTAATAACAGTTTGTAGAAATTTAACATAGTTATGTTTCCATTCCCTCATTAGTCCTCTCAAATAACCTCTAGCAGGGAAACAAACCTAGTTACTAATATAACCCCCTTAAACTTCTATTGAATCAGTGTTCAGGACTCTCTATTTTAGTTTCTTGCAAAATAGCTATGTCAATTTTATCTTCTTTCAAAAAATACTAATTTTATTGCATTTATCTATATCATGGAAACCCCAAATGTAATACACCGAAAATTTGGAAAATATTTTAATTAAATATTACTAATGTGATAATATGAAAATAATTAGGATTTATGAGTTAATTAAATAAAATAAATATGCAGAGAAGAAAAGCGATCATTTTTTAAAACATTGGAATTTAACATCGAAACCAGAGCCATTTCAATTGATCATTTTTCTAATTCACGTAGTATCTTGGTTTGCATTGTTTGGAGTTCTTATAATGGAGTTATAGTCGAAAACATTGTCAAGTCAAGCAGGAGCTAAACGATTTGAATTCGAATAATGAAATTAGGTGGACATTTGGTTTTCCCTCCAACTACTTACAACTAAATCACGTATCTCACTTCAGAAAACTACCCCCGTATCATTTCCTTCTTCCTCCATGTTCCTTTTTAAACCCATTGCAATCAAACCAAGTCTTCTCACTCAAACACCATCAAATTGAACGAAACCAAAAACATCATGAAGCTAGCAGATAAGGCTTTGGCTCAACAGTGATTTGAAGCCGAAAATTCAAAGAGAGAAGAGGCAGCAACCCATACAATGAAGATTTGCACAGGAGTAAGCAGTTTATTGAGTGATCTATGATTTCCACTCATATAATGAGATTACAACGTTATAATTATGGAATGTAAGCCGTCATAGAGTAGAAAAAACATTATGAACAATTAAATTCAGATTAAATGGGATTTAGGAGGGTTAGAATAGAAATAGTACTTAGAAACTAGATTTAAAATGGAAGACAGGTCATGGGGTAAAGAAAATAGAAGACAAGGAAACAAATACAGATTTTCCCACAACAATAGAGTTACATATAAATCATCAAAGAATAGCACATATGATTACTCCAAAATGTTGCATCAAAGTTACAACAAGTACCATTCCCAATAAGGTCAGCTATTTTAGCTTGCCTAAACTTCTAATACATAATATACAGTTATAGTATAAATATAGACAACTACAAGATGACGATGAAAGCACCTACTCCATACCGCCTACCAAAATGCTCCAAAGAAATCTGACACTTGTCCACTCATAAAAATTTGACTACCAAGAGTTTAAGGAAAAGAAATAAAACTCTAGGTCAAATATGGGTCTGATGTGAGTAAAGCATATGTTTAAATTTATAAAAACCTTCAAATTAAAGGTAACTCGTAAGTTCACACCGCATATAAATACGGATGAGTTTTTACCTTGCGAAAACCAAAATATTTCTATATAAAATCCTTTGATATTATCGTAATGTCTAGGTTTAAAATAAATATGGAATCATAGCCGAAGTTGTTACATTATTAAACTCCAGAATAGTAAGTACATAATCAAGTCTGAAGGCTCGTATTGGAAAATAGATTCCAACTATGAAAGGGTAAGGGTCTACTCACCGAATTCGTAGCCATCTAGATAAAATGTATGGGAGGCCACAATGCAGTACACTTCTGCTACTCAAGACCAACCCCTTACTAGGTAGCGTCGAATATGATCACCACTTGGTTGTAATCAACAACCGTAAAAGGGATTTCGAAGCATACATAAACCAAAGATATCGTTCTAGATTAGGCAATGATCATATTTTAATGGAAGCGGCCCATATAGCCCTGCGGCACGTCCTTTCTTTATTCATTTACCTATTGTGAGGCTTGAGGTTATGCTTTTACCTTTCCTCCTAATAGAACATCTTAGAATGCTACACTGCTCTCCAGGCATCCAATTCAATGATAACATTCACTCATACAAGTTTTTCTAAGATCGAACAACCTTCAACATTTATTATCTTCCATTTTCGAATCACTCTCGGGAAGAATAGTACAGCCCATAACATTCTATATAACAATACATTACGAATGTTATTAGATTGGAGTGGTTCGGATAAATTATACTTATCCGAAACTAGTGTCTCCGAACAAAAAGTGATAATTCCCAGCTAACCCAATTCCGGTTCTTTTGGAAGTATGTAACTAGTATTCGATCCTCTCACTAGGGAACTCTAATATACACAATATACTTCCAAAACAGGTCAAGTAAAGAATAACGAACAATCCACTACTTAGGATAATTATACAGAGTTCGCATATGAATAACCATATACTTAATTTAAACACGACCCATTGATAGGAATTAATCCTCTCATATCTATCATGTTTTCGATATTTCGACCTTACCTATCCCTCGCCTAGAAATAAATTCTAGATCTCATAGAGAGTGCAACGACCAGAATTTTGGTCATTTGATTTTGGAATATTTAACTGATTTAAATATTAAATATTGGTTTAAATAGTTAAATAACTAAAAATCTAATATAGCGTATAAATTGAAATTAATTATTGGAATTCAAATATAGAGATTTGTTTAAATTATTTACTTTGTGAATTTATGTTTGAATAGAATCTCAAATAATTGGATTGTAAAATGAATAATATTCAATGGACTTAATTTTCTTATGGTATTACATAAATGGAAAACAGTAAATTAAATTGTTTGTTTAATTACAGAGTGAAGGGTTCAAACAAATAAATTATTGGCAAATAAATTATTATTTCTACGACTGGAATTCTGTTGACGTATTTTGAAATTAATTTATTTGATTTTTCCACACTTTTTAATTTGGAAAATATTGAAGCTAAATTTGACGATTTTTTAGAAAACAGCAGCATTTTCATGATTTATAAAATGCAATAACCGGTGTATATTATTGTTGATTTGGGGTCATCTCGCTGTTCTAAGTGCAACAACGTTTTTGTTTGATAAATTCGAAGTCCGTATGCAAATGGAAAGTGGTGCAACAAAATAATGGAAAATTTCCTATTTAGCTCAAGTTAAACCCAACATAAGTTTTAATATTGTTTTTTGGTCTCCAACATTTAGTATTCACGCAGCTCACCCTTTGTCTCTCTCCCATACCTCTCATACTATCCTGTTCCCAAAGAAGAAACAAGTTCGGCCTTCTAAAAAAAATTGATAACCCATCAACACGCAATGGATCTCCACTTTTCCTCCTCCTTTTATTTTTGTTTTGAAATGCTAAAGCAGGAAGATAAATCGGTTCCTTCAAAGTGAAAAGGAGAAATGGAAATTCAAAATTCAAAGTCTCATGATTCACCAAACTAAAAATTCCAAGACGAATTGCTGTGAATTTGTTTAATCAAGTTCTTCAATTTGATATGGGTTTGGGAAGTCGTGATCAGTTTTCTTGAGGGGATCGAAGAGTAGCAGTGACGCTTTTTATTGAAACAGCAACTAGGGTTAGTTCTTGTGACCAATCGAAGTGGAGTTTTGCTTAATGGAGTGTATATCGATACTAAGAGGGTCGATTTGCATTTCTGGACCGATTTTGAGGAGGTCCGATGACCTGAGGCGGAACACATTCGAGCATTATAGCTCGTTTGGGTGTGGGGTCGCATTTTGGGATGGAGGCCCGGGGACGAAGTGCTGGTGATGGTTGCAAAGTGGACAGAACTAGGAATTCAGTGGTGGTGATCTCACGACGTATGGTGGAGAGATGGACGAGCTAGAGGAGGAAGAAGGTGCGGTAATGACGGTATCCGCGTAGTCGAGTTGAAGAGGGAGAAGGATTAGGGGGCAGTTTTAGATAATGGGGTAATTTGTTTGTAAAAAGGTGATTAGTGAATTAATTTTCATTTAATTGTTTTTGAAATTTTTATAAGTTGTACAACTATGTCTTACTATGTTCAAATCAAACGAAATAAGCTGCACTGCATTCGTATTAACAGGATGTACGCAATGAAATTGGATTGGTGCGATTTAAGCCTTCTGGAATTTTTAGCTAAATTTGAATTTTAGTCGGAACTAAAACTCAGAGGCGATAACGAAAATCAACGCGAGTAAATCTCACTCATTTGGACAACTGGTTATATTTTAAAAAGGTTAGAATTATTTACTGTTCGATTGGATGAATTGATAATAATTTATCAATTGGATATGATATTATGTATATTAGTATATATGTTAGTAGTTGAGTACATTTTCCATCGATGGAGCTGATGAGACACTATGCGCACCACATAAGAGCGGATGTAACGACCCGCCATTTTGAACCATTCAAATCGACAATAATCCACACGCGTCAAACTTGAATTACTCAAAATGATAAATTATTGTTTATATCTGGCAAAAACTTAGCATATACGGTAAATAAATCAATCACAGAATCACAAACACAGAGTAATATAACCGTACGCAGTGAAATAGATAAATAGTAGTTCGTGAAGCTACTACGGAAACATCAGAGTCTAAAGTCAAATACAACTTAAGTTCAAATACAAAGAAGTCTCCAGTACATAAGCAAATGACAAGTCTGAACATAAACAACTGGAAATAATTAAAACAATCGAGATAAATGAAAAGCTGAATAGATTAAAGATAGATCTCCAGGCAAAGCTCTAAAGGTGAGTCTCAAATGCTGTAATACTCAGGCTGACCCGAGTATAAAGCAAAACACAAAACACTCGAGTCAGGATTAACAATCTTATGCAAGTAAACCAACTCAAGTGAAATGTCCAAATGAAATGCAATAACTTAAAGAATGTTTGGGATTTCCATCCTTTAAAGATCCATGGAACTACCTACATAATAATACAATACGCTACATAAATAATGTCTACAGTAAAGTAAAATATTAAAATAATGTTACGGCATTACCCATATCCCCTTAACACATTTTATATAATGCCGTAGTCTATACAGATACTGTAAATTCCACATGCAGGTGGGCTATTAGGGAGCACTCTATAGGTATGACACAAAACAAACTCGTAGAAAGCGCGATAGGGCATGCGAATATGCAACTCGAGGCAATGGTATGGTAGATATACCAATTGCACTCCCGTACTGGTGGTAACGCATAGCAGCTACTACCGTCCACCTCGGAACACACTCCCATAATCAAAATCAAGGGTGGCCACCAAATCAATCACAAAGTCAGGATATGGGACCGAAGAAATGTGCTCGATAGGAGGAATGACCTCGCTTGGCCCGGTATAGCTCCTGTTTTAGCCACATCAAGCTGACTCACGGGGGTCAAGGTCATGTGAATACCTCATACAGAATCGTTCGCCAAACCATCCTACTTTATTTTTGGAATCTCCACCACGTACACAGTTGTTAAAGTGGTTGTCGGTATTGGCAGAGAGTATGACAATATCTGATCCTGGTCTCTTTAATAACCAAACGCTTATTTCACACTGGATGGTTCTTTTACATTTCTAAAACCACTTCATGATTAATATCAAAATATCATGTTCGATTTCAAACCATATCACTTTCGAAATCATATTCATTTCAAGATTATATCACTTTCGAAATCATATTCACTTCCGAAATCACATTCATTTTCAAAATCATAACCACAATATAGGTCAAACCATCATATCAAAATATTGACATTTTAAATCAATTAAATCTAAATCATAACAGTTCCAACTTTAAATATTTTGAATATTGAAAGTAGTTTATATGTAGGAATAGTTATACGATAAAAATAGTTTATATTTTAAAAATAGATTATAGATTGAAATAGTTTATATATTAGAAATAATTTATATATTAAAATAGGGTATGGATTGAAATAGTTTATATATTAGAAATATTTTATATATTAAAATAGGTTATGTATTAAAATAAATATATTAATTTAAACATTTGAAACATAATATATTTTATTTTTATTAAATTTTTTAAATTTTATATTACGAAAAAAATAAAGTTATAAGTAAAACCTTAAAATTTACATTTTAAAACTTAATTTATAAATTTAGAATTCTTAAACAAATAATGTTAAAATCTAAGTTTTACATATATGTTTAAAAATAAAATCTTTATATTAAATTTAAAAATCATTTCCTTATTTTCCAAACTCATCTTTTCAAAATTTTAGAAATCACTTTAAAAATAGACCACCGGTGTCCGTATATAGTTTTCTATCCTAAGGTTACGTGATACAGATATTTATCATTTCAATCCGTAATAATTTAAAATTTACGGGTATATATTATTTCAACCCACAATCCTAAATTTTCAAAATCAATAAAAACTGCTTGATTTTATCCTTTCAACCCATAACGATTTTTCCCTGTTCTAAAGATCATTCGGGTATGTATCATTTCAACCCACAGAGAATACCTAAAACTAAGGGAACTTGCAACATGATTTACATAAAATAAATAAAATTTTACATATAATAAATAACATAACACGAAATCATACATAACATATTACATAATGTAGCACATAACTTACATAACAAATTGCATAAAATAGCCTATAACTTACATAACAAATTGCATAAATTAGCATATCATTTACATAAATTGATTATAGAACATAGCATGTAACTTACATAAGTAATTACAGAACATAGCATGTAGCTTACGTATTAAATAACATAGCATGTAACTTACACAATTAATTATATAACATAGCATGGAATGTGACATAAATTTTCTACCATAACATAACCCAACATGCAAGCATTTCCAATATAGCACCTTAGGCGATTTCCTATATTACAATCATATTACATATATGCATACAAATTTTATTCTTTTTCTTTTTTCCTTCTTTTTCGTACATAAATTTCACAATACACACTAACAACAATTTCCATCACAAAAGTGTCAACCTTTAAATCAATGTAACATTTTCCTTTTTTTTCTTTTCAACATAGAAATTCAATATCAACATCATGATGCATATTAATAACCATATCATCATATCTGTTTTTATAAATAAACAACATAATATTAGAAACATTTTTATGTAAAAGATAATAAGGGAACATAGGTGAACAATGTCATATCAAATCATAATCAAATTACACAAAATTTCTTAACTATTGCAACATTCCAATAGTATATCAATTGATGTTCATTTACTTAACATAAGATTGTAAATCATGAGTGAATAGCTCACCTTTCAAGGATAAGAAAATTGACGACACAAAGCTATGAGTTTGAGTTGCGAATTCCAAAGTGAATCAAAGCGGACTTGAATTGATGCAACACAAATATATGGATATATATTTCATGTTTTTATAGAAGAAAAGAGGAGTGGGGTTAAGAGGCTCGGCCTAGGGTTGAAAGGATGGGTTTGGATGCGGCTAATGTGGGCTAGGGTGGAAGAGATGGTTTGGCTATGCAAGAGGAGAAGATAGTGGTAATTTGGTGGAGATAGGGCATGACTATACGCTAGGAAAGAGGGGATGATTTCAGCCTTGCTTGGTGGAAATGATGATCGCGATGAAGAGGAGGGAAAGATGGCTTGGATAGTGGAGGAGAGGTGGAAATAGGAGAGGAGGTGGAAGGAATTTGGAAGAGAAAGGGAAGGAGTTTTGATTTAGAGAAATTTGTAATTTTAGATCTAGAACTCTCTGTAAATTTGGAGAGGAAGAAGGGAGTATGATGAGAAAGTTTTCTCAAAAGAAAATTATGTATGTACAAGTTAGTCAAAAGGAAACAAATAGTCGTAAGCATAGGAAAAGTCTCTTGGTATGGTTAGAGTCTTTTGGTTAACAAAGGCCCATTAGGACTAAACCAAACCCATTAGGACTTAGCCAAATTTCACAATTAAACACCACAAACTTATGTCAGTTTTTCACAGCAATTCAAATATTTAGAGCAATAGATATTTGATTTTGACGAAACAAAAATGGAGAAAAGGTCATAATTCAGTCTAATATCATATAAAAAGAATGAAATTTTAAGTTCAAATTTAAAATTTTCAACCAAATGCCAAATTTTGACTAAGTTTGACCAAAATTCAAAATTTTAGAAAATTTTCTATTTCATTGAATTTGAAAAAATATATCACTCAATATTACAAAATTTGTACTTAAATTTCAACATTTAAATTTTATTTAAATTCGGATAATAATATATTTTAGAATTGACTAAATTGAACCTTCATTTTGTTAACATTGGTTTGTCTTCATTCAAATGCTCATTTTATTCAATTCAACATATGTTGCTTATTCTTGCCTGAATCAATTACCATCTATTACTCTTTGCGTTAATTAAAAGATTTAATTCCAATTTATTCAATATTAAATAATCAAACAAAGTTTTATCCTTTTATTTCCATTTACATGTTCTTAGTATTACATCAAATTTCTCTTTCAATTAAAACATATGTTTCCCTTTTATTTCCTCGACTTCCTCTTTATTTTAATTCAAACATACGTTCTATTATTATGCTCATTAATTACAATTAATGTTCTCTTTCCTTTTATTTGAATTATTTCAATTACATTTAATTCCATTGATTACAAAATAAATTCCAAAGCGGATTAATCAATGGGATGAGGAATAAATCAACTGTTACAACATAGTAATTCATACCTATTAATTTGTTGTTTACACAAGGAGTATAGCTCTACTTACCAAATAATTGATTTCTTATTGTATGCTAACATATTTAGAATATTTTTTATCTCATTCTTTAGTAACATTTATTGTTACATTTGATTGAAATTGCATTAATAATTATGTTCAATCAATATTATTAAATTATATTCTAATACATTTTACCACCTTCCATTTCAATGAAGATTAATTGTTTTAGAATTTTATCTTAGATTATGCTTTATATTCTAACAAATTTATTATTATTATTTTTCAGTAATAATTGATATTTTTTTATTTCTAACCATATTTTATACAACAATTATAATTAATATTTTAAAAAATTCAAATTTACAAGTCGTTACAGCGGATGACCCTTTTTGCTACGATATCCCGCCTCGAAGCGGGATTATTATTTTTGTTATATAACATCTGTTGGTGCAAGGAAATAGATTGGAGGGATCCAATTGGATTCCTCAAGATTTTTGTTTTCAATTTTATATATAGTGATATATGACGTGTGTGGATAATCTGTTGTAGATTATGTTATGATTTGATTATTGGATGCTATAGTATCACTGGCTTTAATTTTGGTATTATAAACACCATAAATAATATTTTTGAATTTAAAAAGGAACTTAAAAGGCGATTTTGGAATTGATAATTTTTATATTAAATTTTGGAATTATTAAAAAAGGGAATAGATTTAGATAAAATAAATAAATTGATTTTGGATATTTATTTAACTATTTCGTACAATTGTTTCAATAGAGAATTTTAAATTGAGGAATTTTAAAGTAATGGATTTTTAAATGAGATTCTTAAAATACGGAATATAGGTCAAAATTGAGGATTGATACGGTTTTAGAATATAGTTTTGATTTTATAAGAAATAGATTTCTAAATGGAATTTTAAATAGAAATCGATTTATAAATGAGATTTGTTTAGTATAAATCTGTTATTAACAAAGAACAACCGAAAATGAGTTTATAAATTTATAAACGATGTTTATAAATAAAGTGAAATGATTATCATTTGATAAGTTGGAAATATAAATTCACCGTGCGAATTTAAAGTGAGATACAGAAATCAGTTCAGGGAAGGATAGTGGATTCTATTTTGGAATTTGGAATAGTTGTGAAATTAGAAATGAAAATCGATTTGGGACAAATCAAGAGAGATTTATAAATATAAGAATGGTTATGTTTTTATCAAGAAGTTAAGTTTTGTTTTAAAAAGTGATTTTATTTATTAGACTATGTGGTTTAAAACTGTTTTAGTATTGAAATATTTCGAAAAGTGGATTATTCAAATATTTAATATTTATTGAAATGAATTCATGTTTTATAATAAGATTTGTATATCGATTATTTTTTTATTTAAAAATAAATTGGAAATAAGTTATCGATGTTTATTTAAAATGTCTAGATATTTTAACTAATTACTAAAACGTATTTAAAAAATAAATTATTATTCTTTAAAAATACCTATTATATATATAGAATTTTGAAATGATTGAAATTTATTTATAAATTCTCTCGAGATTTGTAAACGGGATTTATTTAACGGATATAGTTTTGATAAGGGGAATCTTATAAGGGATTTTGGGAGAAAATGGAATTTCTAAAACGTTGAAATACGGGAACTTCGAAAATGAATCTGAATTCATTAAAAGAAGTTATAAATTGTTGGTTGGGTTTATAAAAGAGTATAATCGGTTTTGGAAATAGTAAAAAGGAATTTATAACTAATTTCGAAAATTTATGAGATAAGTTATGAAATATTTCATAAGTGTGATATTAAAATGATTTTGGAGAATCTGTTATAAATATTCTCCTAGGTATTGTAAAGAGGGTTTTGGAAAATATTTTAAGTGTAAAATGATTTATATAGACATACTTTTCTAAGTGTTATAAATTGAATTCGGAAATAAATCTAAGTGTTAAAATGGTTTTAAAATATCCTATTATGGATAAGTATTTGAAATTGTTTTCAAATGTTGGAATGCTGAAAGAGAGTTGAATATATATCTTTGTAAAGATATTTCGAAATGAATGTTTTGAAAGATTTATAAAAATAAGCCTAGTGACTGCTTATGTGTTTAAGTTGACAGTTAAATAACCAGCCATCAAATTTGGCAAAGTTCGTTAATCATTTCGAAGAGATCAGGATCAGATTTAATTATTCGAAAATCACGTCAATCTTATTTGTGTGTTACGAGTTGTGATATGTCGAAGATAATGGAGATGGTGATCTTGAAGGAGATTCGATTTGTTCATACCTAGAATAACTTATATGGATGAATGCTATCATTGCATCGTTGCTTGGAAGGCAATGTTAACATTCCAAGAATGAATGCTATTCTTAAGGTAATACGTAGCTGTTGAATATGCGCTTATATGATTTTTGTTTGATGATAATAAACATATATACATTCATTTAAATGTATTTGATAATATACTATTTTATTTTTCACAGATTAAATAAATATTTGCTGAATAAAATAAATAACACGGAATTTGAATTCAAACGAATATTTTATTTAAACAAATATTTATTACAATTTTGAATAGTATACAAATTCAAGCTCTCACTATTCACTATACAACTTTGATACAAATTCAATTACATCACTATTTTACATATCATCACCTCACTACATATCGCTCATTCACTCATATTTTAATCTTCAACTTCATTCCAGTTTTGAATCCAGCATCTGAGCAATCTGCAAAAATATTCACTAACGCAGTAAAATTGAAAATAAAATATTTTTGCAATATAAAATAAAAGATGGATTTTGAAAATATTATTTGCCTCAGTTATTTGGGTTGTTCGTCATCATTTAAATTTGAATTTATCATACACGAACAGCTTGTGACATACACAGTGTATCACTGTATATGTCACAAGGCCGTGCACACCGAAATATACATTTGATCGATTTACAGGGACAAGTGAGCACAAGGTCAAACCCAAATATACAGACAGGTTCAACTCAGGTGCAATAAATTCAAAAATACGACACGAGCACAAGGTCAAATCCGAGTTTTGAAACTGGATTCAACACAAGTGAACATGACAAGAAACAGTTCAATATGAAATGATGAACATGCAGTCAACAAGTGACCAACCAGAAACTACTGAAGCTCAAATATCAAATTCGAGTCAGACCAACATAATGCAATAGCAACATGAAATCAACATTATCACGAAATGAATCAAAACAAAGACCAAGCTGTAGCATACCAGAAGGTGGAGACAACCTCAAATGAAGTACAAAGCATGCAACAAAGACCAAGTGCAATTTGAACCAACATGACAGCAATGCACCAAGTAAATACAAACAAGCATGCAACAACAAGCATGCTACAGGAGGAATATGCAGTAGGTTGTGATACAAGGCAAGATCAACAAAACTAGAGGCAACTGGCAAAAATTACTCACAACATCGACAAACCCAAATGTCCAGACCAACAACAACATGAATACTGCACCAACCAGAATGGATGCAGAGATACAAGTCATAGCAAATGCATGCAACAATGTGCACAGGCCAGAAACAATATAGTAATGACAGCAAACATGAAGTGAAGAGAATATCAGTCAACAATATCAAGTGACAAGTTGAAGCAATAGTGTCACAATATCAAAGCACAGAACAACCTTGTATCAATAACAATGCAACACAGTGACAAATGCAGACACAACTGAAATGAGACAGGTGCAAGTGAATCAGAATAAAGCAGTGCAACATCTACGACTGCAAGTACATGAATGCAAACTACAAGTACAGGTTCAAGGCCAGAATGACAAAGTGTATGCAATGGCAGGAAGTCAACTAGAGAATTCATGAATGTATACATGAATCAAGCTACATCATGAAAAAGAAATGCATCATGAACACTATAGGTCGAGAACCAGACCAGGCAAGTATCAAGATAAGTGTACAACAACAATAATCATGGCACCAGCAAACTATGGCTATAATCATATCACAAGACCAGGCACCAAGTACAGATGAATTGAAGCATGTTCGAAACAACAAGTCAATCATGTCTGACTACAAGTAAAAGGAAAACAAGCCACCATTCTTTTAGAGCAAACCAGACCGAAGATAATTATATACAGGTTAAAGAAAAACAGTAAGGTTCAGGGACGAACAAGATCAAAATCGTGTGCTACTGAACAAAGTCAGATTAATCACCAATTGTTCAAGTATCAGTATCAAGTTCGTGCCAAAGTAAATGTTGAACAAGTCAGAGACGTAATTGTAAAACAAACAGTTCAGATTCAAAGTCGTGAGAGCCAAGCAACAATTTATACGAAATTGAATTAGTCAGATTTTATCTCAATCATCCAAGTATAATCGAATGGCCAAAGCAAATCAGTAGACAAATTCAAACACGAAAATACGAACGCAAAAATAGGATTTCGAATCCTATAAATACCCAAAATCATCATCGGCATAAAGTATCGAGTTCGAGAAAGCCAAAATCGGCAGAGCAAAAGGAATAAAACACATACCAAAAAATGACATACGAATTCGATCCAAATCGAAGAGCCGTGAGCTAATAGAAGAGAAACGAAGCCTACAACTATCTGTATCAAGCGGCGACTTCAATTTGAACAAACCCTAATTTGGAAATCAGGGACGAAGCCCTAAATTCAGAACTGAGAGGAACGAAAGAGAAGAACGGCCGCCATCTTTCACAAAGCAAAAGGAACGGGTTGAAGAAGTGAATAAGGGGCCGGCCTGTGTCTATTAATTTGGGCTTATTTTTTATTTTAAGGGTTTAAATTTAAATAAGGGTTATTGTATTTTAAATTGTATTTTTCTTTTAAACCGTTTTTAATTTTCTAGTCGTGTGACTAAGGTACAAACTACGGTGTGTAGTTTGGGAATTCACAACTCGGTGGTTGAGTTGTGGTCAGGGTTTTGAGCGTAGAGTTAGATTAGTCAATATCGAGTATAGCGAGTTTACGTGTATAAGAGAGGGACTATCTAATTTCTAGTAGAAACCTTGGGGGCAGCACGTAGGCAGGGTTTTGCCGAAGCTGGGTAAATTCTGTGTTGTTCTGTTCTGTTATTTATATTCTGCTATATCTGTGCTGTTATTCTGTGCTCTGAATTTAAATTATTTGATAAAGCTTCCGCGATTAATTTTTATAATTTACACTATCACCCTATTCACCCCCCCTCTAGGGTGAAATCGATCCTACAAGTGGCCTCAAGCCTCATCAACCGGGCATGACTAAAACATGGGAGACGCAGCAAGGCTATGTAGGTCACTCCCATTAGGATAGATCATCACTCATCTAGAGTGGACATTTATCATCACTTTCATTTGTATGTGTTTCGGGCACTATTGGTGGTGATCATATTCAGTATTATGCAGTAAGGGTTAGGCTGGTCTTGTGTTGGCAGGGATCGATAAGTTCGATCTTGGTATATTTTTCTAGAGGTGTATTGTGGCGGACAGTACCCCAGTAGCCCTGTCATTGTACAGAATCCAATATCCACTACGATCCTGTATGGTTCTAGATGTTTCCAACTATGCTGAAACTTGAGATGAAAGCATTTTATCCATTTTATAGTTTATTTTCTATAAAGACTATTATAATATCAGATGATTCTGATATAAATTTTTTTGGTTATCGTATGGTAAAAACCCGTCGTGTTTATGTGTGGCGTGGTCTTACGAGATACCTTTGTTTTCAAAGGATTTTAATAATAGTAATAATTCAAATTCAGTGTGTTTTCTCACACTGGTTTTCTAGATTGACTCAGGTGTTATTTTATTATAATGCTCGGGTCAGACTGAGTATTACAGATCTAGGTTAGGAGGCTATTGAGCTTAGGAGACGAGCTGGAGGATTTCAGGCGTATTACATATACTTGGTTATTTCCGCTGTGTGTGTTATGATGTATATTCAGTACATGTGAGGAAAAGTTATTATAATTGTCCAGATTGATGATTGTTGTACTCTAATGATTGTATGTATATTAACAGTTGCAGTTTCTTTATGTATGAAGATCTGTATTAGCTATTATATATTGTTCCGCTGTGATTGTGAGATTCTTTATTTTGTTTCTGTTTCTTTTTCTATCCTCTTCTTTCTCATAGTTATTCGTCTTTTCGTACAATTTTTGTTGGACAAGTCTGATTTAATGTCAGCTCAAAGGGTACGGAATGGTAGGTCGTTACACAAAGGATCAACTTACTCATCGACTTTTAGTGCTAACTATGGGATGACTTACTTCCTATAAACGTGCCACCACGTTAACTTTGGTTTCATACCTGTCTAAGGTTACTTAAGGTTAATCGACAAAGAAATCCCTTGATTTAAAACATTTTTGTAAAGAAAAACAGTTTTAACCAAAGCCGATATTTTAGTAACAAAGTGATTTGGAAATCTTATTTATTATTTAAATAACAAATTAAACCATTATTAAATAATAGTTAAATTTTAATCAAGTCCTAATTAAAATCTTGATTGAGTTTAATTAATCAAAAATTAATCAAAAATTAATTAAATACCTTTTTATAAATTAATAATTAATTTTTAATAAATAATTAAAAATAATTAACCTTAATTATTAATTAAGTAACAATTAAATTTAATTAATTAACTAATTAAAATTAACTTAATTAGTTAACAATTAAGTATTAATTACCTTTATTAACTAATAATTGAGTATTATTTATTTATCAAATAAATAATTAATTAAACAATAATTACCTTTTTAATTACTTAATATAAATTTCAAAACATTTCAAAAAGATTTCTAAGTGAAAACATTTTTAGATTTCGAAAAGAGTTCGTTTTCACGAACTGCACTTATAGCGACTACAATTATACTACCCGAAATTTCCAAACTTGAAATTTATTCTCTTATCTTCTTTAAAATCTTAACTCTTGGAAAAGCTTTACTAAAACATAAAATCATATTTTGGAAGACTAACAAGTATTTAAAACTTGAAAAAAATTTGCGAATTTTAAAACCAAATATCCTGCATTTTATATAAGGGATAACATGTCGCTTTAAATTACGAAGATGTTAACTTTCTTAGCATAACATCATGAATTTATGTTCACAACATATATGATTACATAACCACAACATCACAACATGTTAAAATTTCCATAATCAACATATACAATCTAGATTATAATATGTAAACTAACTTGACTATTTTGACTACCATATTCCAAACTATACATCCACATAACCAAACACATTTGATTACATCCAAGCATTATTATAATTCAAGCACAATACATACATACAACCCAAAATTATTTTATCCAAACACAACATCGTTTTTACAACAAGTTAGCCATATACACATACATAAATACATACAAATATATATACATATACATATACATACATACATACATATATACATATGTTTAGAAAATTAGTTAAAAAGGGAAACTTTACTCACCGAATTTTACGAAGCTAAGATAACTTTTTCTATAACTCAAACACGGTCTAGGTCTTTGCTTATAGCTTGGAAATATGGAGTCTTTGGTGGTTTATGGATGAAAATGGTTCGGCCTTGGTGGTATTAGTGTTCAGCCAACAAGGTAGGGGGAGTGTATGGACTTGTTTTACGGAAGAGATGTGTAGAAATGGAAAGAGGTGAGTTTTGACAAGGTTTTTTTGAAATTCGTAAACTACATTTCTTAACTTAAGAACTTAGGAATGTCTTTTTGGAGGCCATGAAAAAGAGTATAAAGACATGAAGAAAATTTACAATGTATGAATGAAAATGAGAAAAAGTATTAGGAAATTAGTTTTATATGAATTGCATAAACCAAACTACCATTTTACCCTAAGTACTTAACCTCCACTAGATTTTTGCCATCTCATTTTCCTGTCCCCCTCCCTCCGTATCACGTGAAAGGCATGTCACCCCCTTTCATTTCAAAGCAACATGTTTTAATTACCTAGTGTACTTTGTTTTTTTGAAAGGATGACATTTTATGACTTCTTTTTACATATATATATTTTTTAAACTTATTTAACTTTCATTAGAAGTCATATCGTGCTTAAATAACTTAAATAAACATATACATATATTAAAATATATTATAACTTATATATAAATGTGTATATGAGTTAAGCAAATATGCACCACGTTTTCCGAGAACTTTTAGACATCGAAAAATCCGAAATCGAAAAATGATTTTCGGTCACATTTCCTATTTTGTTTGGAACTAATTATTTTTATAAATTTAAAATTTTAAAAATCATTTCACCATAATTAGTTATTATTTAAAGGGAGTTTATTTGAGTTTATAAAATCTATTAATTGACTATTAAAAGAATATTTAAATATCCATATTTAAGGTAAGTAAATTCTAGGTTATTGCACTCTCTCCTCGTAAAAGAATTCATTCCGAAATTAGCAAACAAAGAGATAACTCATAATAACTCAAAAGGTCATATATTATATATCATGAAATCCATATAAAGGATATACACTAAGCATCCATAACATAATAATGCATACACTATACATACAGACAATGACTATCCTTACATCAATTCTGGTAGGTTTCCATCAGATGATCCACCGTTTCCCAAGTACAATCTCAGGGATCCTCACTCCACTGAATCTTTACTAACTTCACCACATTATTTCCCAACCTCTTCTCATCTTGATCTACAATATGAACTGGATGCTTAATCACCGTCAAGTTCGGTTGTATCTCCAAATCCTCTTGAATCAACGACTCCATAATCAATGATGGGTCATGAACATACTTCCTCAAATGAGACACGTGGAAAACATTATGGACCCCCGATAACCTTTATGGTAACTAAACCTTGTAGGCTAGTGGTCCAATCCTTTCAATAATCCTAAAAGGTCCAATATATCTGGGTGTAACTTCCCGGCCCTTCTGAATCGAACAACTCCTCTGATTGGGGAAATTTTCACAAATAGGGAGTCTTCGACTTCAAATTCCAAATATCATCTACTTTTATCGGCATAACTCTTTTTTCAATCCTAGGCTTCCTTCATCCTTCTTTCGATCACCATTACCTTATCCGTAGCTTCTCGAATCATGTATGGTCCAAGTACTAGCCTACCTCAAGTCCCAACCCAACATGCAGGTGATTTGCATGGACATCCATAGAGACCTTTGTAGGATGCCATGTCGATGCTTGCCTAATATCTATTATTGTAGGAGGATCCTACAATTAATCCATGATCCTCCAAAATCCAGAATACATGCATTCAGAAGATCTTCTAGAATCTAGTTCACCCCTTCTTTTTGTCCGTCTGTTTGGGGGTGATATGTTGTGCTCAAGCTTAACTTTGTTCCTAAAGCTACTTGCAATACTTCCCAAAACTGACTAGTGAAGATGAGATCTCGATCACTTACAATACTCATTTGGACCTCGTGCAATCAAACAATCTTCCTCATATAAATTTTCGCCAAAGAAGCTGCAGTTCTTGTTTGTTTTACTGGGATAAAATCAGCACTCTTCGTTAGCCGATCCACGATAACCCATACACCTTCGTTTCCTTTTCTAGTTCTGGGTAAAACATCGATTAAATCCACTGATATCATCTCCTATTTCCAATTTGGTATTTCCAAGGGTTGAAGTAAACCAGTAGTCTTCTGGTGATTTCCTTTTATTTGTTGACAATTCATACATCTGCTGACAAAGATTAAGACATCCCTCTTCATTCCGGGCCACCAAAATACTCATTTCATATCTCTATGCATCTTAGAAACACCCGAATGGATACTTAATTTTGATCAATGACATTCCGATAAAACTTCTTGTCTAAGACCATCAACATTAGGTATGCAGATTCTCCCATTCATTTGCAAAATACTATGGTTATCTAACTTGAAACTCGAACACTACCGACCCTCAACATCTTGGATGATCTTCCTTAAATTCTCATCCTCCCTTTGCTTACTAGCAATTCTTTCCAAAAGAGTTGGTTGATTTTCCAAGAATGCCAAAACTGCATCCCTAATAAGAGCGTCGGCCACAACATTTGCTTTTCCTGACGTATAGAGAATATCCAAGCCATAGGCTGTAAGGAACTCCAACCATCGTTGCTACCTTAGGTTTAGATCCTTCTGAGTGAAAAGGTACTTTAAGGACTTGTGATCTGTGAAGAGCTCGAACTTTTCACCTATTTAAAGAAGGAAATTACTAACTAGGATCCCTAAAGATTAGAAATAAACAAAAGTGGAAAAGAAGGATTCTTACCCAGTAAGTAATGCCTCCACATCTTTAATGAAAATACTACGACTAATAGCTCCAAGTCATGTGTTGCATAATTCTTCTCGTGAGGCTTTAACTGTCTACTTGCATAGGCTATAACCGTCCCATGTTGCATCAACGCTGCCCCCAAGCCAACTCTACATGCATTTGTATAAACAGTTAACCCTTATCCTCTCTCAATAATAGCCATAACAGAGGCACTGGTCAACCTTTCTATTAACTTAAGGAATGCATTCTCATACTTCAAAGTCCACTCGAACTTAACATCCTTTTCTCTTATATTGGCTAGAAGAGCAGGGATCTTGGAGTAATCCTTTATGAACCTCCTATAATAACCTACCATCCCTAAAAAGCTTCTCACTTCAGTAGGAGATTGGGGTCTCTTGAAATCTTGCAAGTAGCTACCTTAGCCAGATTAACTGAGATGCCATCACTCGATACAATATGTCTTAGGTATCTCACTTTAGATTGCTAAAATTTGCATCTAGAAAACTTTATCTTAAGAACGTTTTCCATAACGTTTCTAACACCACTTCCAAATGATGTTTATGTTCTTCCTTGGTCTTAGAATAGATAAGGATGTCGCCAATGAAAGCCAACACGAACTTCAACTCATCCCTAAAAACTCGATTCATAAGATCAACGAAAAATGCTGGTGCATTAGTTAGCCCAAAAGGCATAACCAACCACTCATAAAATAAATCTGGCCCTCTAAAAGCAGTTAAGTGTATACTATCCTCTGCTACCCTTAATCGATGGAATCCCACAACAAGGTCGAATTGGGAGAACACTCTAGATCCATAAAGTTGGTCAAACATATCATCTATTCAGGGTAATGGATACTTATTTTGAACAGTCTGTTTTTTCAAGTCCCTAAGATCCATGCACAATCTTAAATAACCATCGAACTTAGCTATAAAAACTAACATTGACCCCCAACTCGATTGACTTTGTCTAATTAGCTCACTTTTTAACAAATTATTGGTTTGACTAACTAGATCATGCTTCTCTGTCAGAGACATTTTACGGAGAGGTTGAATGACAGGTCTCACATTAGGAGCTAGGTCAATACAAAATTTAATCACCTGATGTGGAGGCAAACTATTAATCGGCTCCAAAATATCTGGGAAATCTTTAACAACTTTTATTGATCTAACTCTTCCTAGTATGATTCTAAGGAATAAAGGAAACTACATATATGCTTGTTAGGTTAGCACATACCATTTTTTCCAATACCCTCCTAGAATGGTTTTCAACACTATTCTGCTTTTAACACAATCCAATATAGCACCATATCTCGACAACCTACCTATACCGAGTATCACATCAAACCCCTTAACTAAGATAAATAGGTCACAAAAGAAATGACGTTTTCAGAAATCAATTTGTACCCTTTCATAAATCAAGCATAAATTAGTTATACTACCAATGGGTTGGACACACAAATAGGGGTTTCTACAAATTCTTTAGAGACAAAACTATGAAAGCTTCACTAACAAACAAAACATGAACTAAAATACCATTTATAAGTAAAGTACCTTCCAAGACTTTCTTCCTTTTTGCAACTTTGGATGTTATAGGCTCATCCTTAATAGCATAAACTTTAATCTACAAACACTTCTTCAATAGTTTGCAGTCCTTAACCATTCGTCCAAGCTGGTGGCAATTATTGTAAACCTTTTGTGGACCGTCGAAGAGATAGTCTTTGCCTGCTGACAATATAGTGAAATATGCCCCCTTTTTATTATAATTGAAACAAATAACATCTTTATACTTGTTTCCCTGATCTCCTCCTGCTGGTTTTGCCTCACCCTGCTTCTTTTTCTAGTCTGGGTTAAACTTCCTTTTATTTGGATTAGCGGTACTGCCACTAGGTGTTGTGCTGCTGATGGCTTCTTCTTTAAAAGCACTTCATACCTCAAGTCCATTCTACTAGATCCACAAACGATTTCTTTAGATGAGCGGTCATCTTTTCATGGAACTCTTCCCTCATACCCAATATGAACATTTCATTTTTCTTTAGCAGGGTGTCGATAAATCCAGGATCGAACTAAGGTAACTCGTTAAACTTCATCTCATATTCATCAATTGATAGGTTTTACTACTTGAGTCCACGAAACTTCTATACAATCGTGTTTTTCCTGCAGCTGGCATGAATAGGTCTTCAAATACTTCTTTGAATCTAGCCCATGAAAACTCAGCTTCTGGAACATTTAGGGTGACAGAATCCCACTATGCAACTGCATTCTTTTGCAATTTCCATGATGCCAAGAACCATTTCTGATCATTAGAGATGTCCAAACCTTTGAAAATCTTCTCACATGAAATAAGCCAGGCTTATACTTCAATAATGTGTAACAATCCGTAAATTTTGGTAATTAAAAATATTTGATTTAATAAGATTTTTGTAATTAAAATATTAAAAGAAATTGGTCATTTAATGTGGATGTAATAACTAATTTGAATGATAAAGAATGTAATTTAAGCTAAATTATTGATAGTTTGAAGGAGATTAAAATAAATTGAAATAATGTAAATATTGAATTTATGAATGAGGTATAATATAATGAATGGAAATTGAGTAAGACCATGGTCCTATAAGTAATTGTAACGTTGGTCTATAGACAATAAACTTATAAATGTAGTTAAAAGTAAACAGTGATAATTATTATGTGTTACATGTTTATTTAGTCTATTAAATTGAAATGAGAAGTAAATTTTTAATAAATATAAACAAAAAGTACATCAATGTGAAATGTAGTACAATGTTTAGAAGTTGTTAAATTGGAGTATATTAAGGAATGAATGGTTAACTAGGTTTTGAAGAGTAGCAATGGACTTAATAAAAAGATTTGGAATTGAATCAAATTTATGTATTGAAATTCAATCTCTAATAATTGGATCTATTGTAGTAAATGGAATTAGATATTACATTATTTGAAATTAAGGTAAAATAGAAATATTAATGCACTATGGTATAAACCATGATAATTATACCATATAATGAAATGGATTGAATAACTAGATGGAGTTAAGAATATGGATTTATTGTGAATTTAAAACTTATACCTTTTAAACTGGATAAATTACAGTGTTTTACAAGCAATAAATTTCTGTACTTTTATTATATACATATTTTATATTTTTCCTATATCCATCTCTATTTTATATTTCTACTTTTATTTGTCTAGGTTTTTATTATTTTTATTGGAGTTTATTTGTGTATATTATTTTATTTAACGGCTTGGAAACGAATTAATTAGACATACGTTACTTTGTTTAATTAGGCATGGGTTACATTTGCTTTATTTCTTGCCTTTTATTTACCTATCTATTTAATTACCTACCATAGCCGTGTATATATTTTTTATAGCTGTGAAAAATCATTCCACAAATCACGTACAAAAAGATTTATTTCTCATTTCAAACTCCTCATTTTCATTTGCATTTAAGAATAAATATATACTTTCCTTTCTCCTTAATTATGCCTTTTCCGTTTCTTAGCATTTACTTCTTTGCTTGCCTTCCAAACCACTCCATCTATTAGCCGTGAGAAACTTTATCAATTCACTTACAAAAATTTATTTCCCACTTCTCATATTCATTTGAATTTAAGAATAAAATATATGCAAGTTTATTTCTAATTAGCATATGCCTTTTTGTTTCCTATCATTTACTCCTCCTTAGCAGTTTCTTTTTTTTCTTCCATATTTAGCCATGTATTTCTTTTGATAACTCATGCACAAACAATTCTCAAAACTCCTCATTATCATTTGCGTGAAGAAAAAAATACAGCAAGCTCTAATTATTCAATGGCTTCCTCTTCTTCTTTTTCTATTTTGTTTCTCTTTTCTTTTGTTCTTCTTCAAGCATGGCTTGGTCTTCACCTATTGCCGACCACACCACCTCCTCCTCACCACCAAAGCCTAGCCGTGACCACCACGGAAGCATACATCACCAAAGTTGATAACAAACCTTAACCAAGCCATGTATTGATCACCTTGCTTTGATTTATCAAGGTTAGGTCATTTTATTTTCTATCTTTTCATTGTTTTTATCTATATTCTTTTGTCTTGAATCATTGCTTATATATGTGATGCATTGTGTTGTTTACAAGTTCGGATCTGACTCTTCATCCACTCAAAAAAATGTAGTCGCACTTTGTCTTGCCTTTACGTGCTTTGTGGAGTTTGGATGTGTGTTTGATTTTGATTCTAGCTTTCAAAAAGGTGAGATTTTTCACTCTATACAACGTACTTTTATAATTGTGAAATGATGATAAGTGAATTATAGAAATTATTATGCTATGTTCATACATACTTGTGACTGATTATATGATGTCAAATGCTCTTTATATATTTGTTACATCATCTGTTATGATATTATATGCTATATTGTTATATTTATTTCCTGTTTATCACACTGCAATTCCTATTACTATGGGTTGAAATGATACATACCCGAACGAACTTTAGGATAAGGAAAATCATTATGGGCTGAAATGATAAACTCGAGTAATTTTTATTTATTTTTGTTGTATTTATTTTTCTTGGGATTGCGGGTTTGAAATGATAGAACCCGATTTTTCTTATTGAATTACGGACTGAAATGATACATATCCATATCACTTGACCTAGGTTAGAAAATATTATACAGGCCCATGGTTAATATTTTTATAGTAATATTTTCCTAAAAATTTATCAAGTATTTTGAAATATTGAAATATATGGAATTTTAACTTAAAATTTGATTTAAAAATTTGAAATATAAAGAGATATCGGTTTTTAAAAGTTAAAATGTTATAAGCTGATAATTAGTTTAAAGTGTAATTTAAAAACCTTTATTTAGTTTTACATAGCAATTTAAAGATTTTTTATATGTGATAAATAATTTAATAATTAAATTTTCAATATGGAATTTTAAAATCTAACCTGATAATTGTAATCAATCTTTGGTTTTGAAATGAATGTGGTTGTATAATAAATGATGTATTTTGAATTGAGAAAATGAAATACAGTTTTTAATTAATGCAAGAAACATGTAAAGTCCTAATTAATGAAAGGACATGTAAAGTTTTTAATTAATGCAAGAAACATGTATAGTTGTAAATAATGAAAGAAACGTGTAAAGTCCTAATTAATGAGGAACATGTAAAAATTTTAATTAATGCAAGAAACATGTAAAATTTTAATTAATGAAAGAAAGGTGTAAGTTTTTAATTAATGAAAGAAGCGTGTAAATTCCAAATTAATGAGAGAATATGTGAAGTTTTTAATTAATGCAAGGAACATGTAAATTTTTAATTAATGAAAGAAACGTGTAAGTTTTTAATTAATGAAAGAAACGTGTAAAGTCCTAATTAATGAGAGAACATGTAAAGTTTTTAATTAATGCAAGAAACATGTCAAGTTTTAATTAATGAAAGAAACGTGTAAAGTCCTAATTAATGAAAGAAACATGTAAAAATTTAATTAGTGTGGTGTTGATTAAATTAATAAATGCTCTTTCCCCAAAATTATAGGGACCAAGGTCGGCCAGTGAGACGATGGGGGATAAGCTTCATCGTCGAGAGGGAAACAACCCGGATCACGAGCTAAGGCCCCTAATGACCGCTCAGTGATAAAGGAGGTAGGGGTGCAGAGACAGCCAGGAGGTTTGCCTAGAAGCAACCACCCTTGAAAGAGTGCGTAATAGCTCACTGATCGAGCGCTCTTGCGCTGAAGATGAATTGGGCTAAGCGATCTGCCGAAGCTGTGGGATGTCAAAATGCATCGATAGGGGAGTATTCCGCCTTAGAGGGAAGCACCCGTGCAAGCAGGTGTGGACGAAGCGGAAGTGAGAATGTCGGCTTGGGTAATGCAAACATTGGTGAGAATCTAATGCCTGGAGTAGAAATGTAAATTAAAATGTACACTTTATAGTATAAGTTTTGATTAGTGTAATATTGATTAAAGTGATAAATGCTCTTTATTGTATTAAATGTAAGTTAAAACATACATTTGATGTGTAAGTTGAATTAATGTAAATGGCATATTTTAAATGATTAAATAATAAAGTTTCTTTATTGTAATAATAATGTAAGTTAATAAGGTATTTTTAACTTAACATAAGAATTTCGGCTTTAAATTGTATATTATAGTAACAAAGTTTATTTAACTATAAGGCTATGATAAAATGACCGTGTTAAAATTTGTGAGTATATAAATACTTTTGTTATATAAAATGTTAAAGTGGAAAGTATTACATTCCAAAAATGCTATGATTCCTTAAGGTTGCATTTCTAATGTATTGTGATTTTAAGCAGTATGAATTCCAAATGATGACATTTGTAAATTGTTAGGATTTCAAAGTATTATGGTTTCAAGGTGTTTGGTTTCAAAGTTGTTATACCTTGAAAGTAATATGATTTTGAAAATGAATTTATTGGAAATTATATTTAATTAAGAAATGTCTTCAAGTATATTAATTTGAACTTATTGAAGTTAAAGATTTAAGAATATGACTTTATAAAGTGGTTTGGTTAAGATGATTTAAAGGAATATTTCAAGTTTGATAAATTGGAGGAATATTCAATTATTTGTAAATTTGGGTTCCATTTGAAGGAAACATTGATTTGGTTTTGGAATTAAATGATATATTATTACTTTGGTTTTGAAATGGATATGGTATTTTGGTTTTAAAGTATAAATAATTTTGAAATAAATATCCACGGGTTATAATAACAGTTGGTTGTTGAAGAGACCAGGATCGAAAGTTGTCATACTCCCTGCCAAATCCGAAAACCACTTTAACAACCGTGTACGCAGTGGAGATTCCAAAATGAAGTAGGATGGCGGCGGCGTTCCTTTGAGGTATATACGTGGACCCGACTCCCTTGAGTTGGCATAAGTCGGCTAAAACAGGAGCGATTCCGGGCCAATGAGGTCGCTCCTCTGATCAGACACACTCCTTCGATAGTATATTCTGACTTTGAGATTGATTTGGTGGCCATTTTTGATTCTTTGATTTTGGGGGTGTGGCTCGAGGTGGGTGGTAGTAGCTGCTACGCGTTACCACCAGTCCGGATAGTAATTGGTATATCGACCCCGGCATTGCCTAGTTGTGTCGTGTCACCTACCCTAGCATGCCTTGTACGAGTTTGATTTGTGTCGTACCTATGGAGTATCCTCTGGTAGCCTCCCGATCAGGAGGTATCACGGTACTGTATAGACTACTGGCACTATTATGTGTTAAGGGCTATATAGGTAACCCCTTAACGCTATTTAAAAGTAATTTTATTTTAATGTAGACATTATTGTAATAGCGAAATATTACTACATAGTAAATATTTTAACGGATCCTTATACGATGGACGGTCTCATGCATCCTTTAAGTTACTTGTACCTTTCTATTACAGTTCATTTGAGTTGGTTTACAATGTATAAGTATGTATGTCCTGACTCGAGTATTCTGGTTTTTGCTTTACGCTCGGGTCAGACTGATTGATACAGCATTAGAGACTCACCTCTGGAGTTGGAGCTCAACTTGGAAACCCAGCTATCTATCTCGCTTTCAGTTATATAGTTGATTCTGGTTATTCAGTTGAGTCCAGTGATGGATTCTGTTTGTACTCGATATCATATTGGGACTTCTGTTTTATCTTGCTTAACTTTGATGTATATTTATATAGTAGCTTCATGAACTACTATTTCTTTACTTCCGCTGCATTTTATTACTCTGTGTCTATTATCCGTGACTGTTTATTTACTGTTTATACTGTGTTTTTCCAAATTTAAATTACAATTCGGTATTTTGAACAATTCAAGTCCGATATGTGAGGATGTGAATGGTTGAAAATAGCGGGTCGTTACATTTGGTATTAGAGCTTTAGCTCTAGGCAAAAATTAGCATATGGTAAATTTATTAACAGAATCACTTTCGTTCGAGCTTGAATCTTTTCTTTTTGACTCGATTTCCTTTGAATTTTGGAATGTTCCCTCGGTTCTGAAATTCATTCTTGTCCATCACTATTCGTCTTCTTTTGATTTTGGAGTATCCCACAACTCCACTTCAAATGGCTTGTAAAGGGATGGAACTCCTTTACAATAGGCATTTATTCACCGAAGATTTTATATATCCTTGATTTAGATGCTAATGTCTCTTGATATCCCAAGTTCTATCTCTTAAGATCGAATGTAGACTTGCCTTAAAATTCTACATCAATCTGATTCTTGAAGTCACGGTTGACCCGATTAAGGTTGCCCGCGATTTATATAAGCTTACCCATTTCCTTATTCGATTAGTTAATCATCTTATCTTTTGTTCCAACTTATTTTCAAATCAAAATTTTCTTTGATTTGAGTTAATCGAATTTGAATCTCTATCCTTGCTTTGAAAATCTATTCCTGTATAGTGTATTTGTAAACCTATATTTAAAATGTTTTATACATTGTGTTGTTTGAGTTGTTGATGTTGATTTGGGTTTTCGATCGATTCGTCTGATCTATGCTATCATAGCGTCTCCAAAACACTTGAATAGAGCAAACTGACAAAGTATTGTTTTAAAATTTAGTAAATGAATAAATTTTGTATAATTATAGTATATATAAGTATAAATTTCTGAATTTTGATAATTAACTGAATTGGATGTTTAGAAATAATATTTGACGTTGTATATAGCTTGTAACCATTAGCTTTTGTTTCATATATAAATAATTGAACTATAAAACATGGTTATAAATTAATTTGGAAATTAAAATGAATTTAAATCAAGAATTTGAGATTTAATTTTCGATGATTTCGAACTTTGGTTTTAAAGTTTTAAAAGATATATTATTTGAAGTATTTTTCGAATAGAAATCATTTTCAAAGAATTTTAAAGTTTTAAGGCAGTGCCCTTCTCTTTATCACTGGAAAACAATTTCGGTGATTACTGCAGCATCATTGACATTCATTTTCTAGTTTCGAAGTGAAGAGAATATCCTGTAGTTTTACTACAGTTTTGCTTTGGAGAATTAAATTGATTTGAAATTCAAAAAATATGACTTGATTTACAATACATATATTGGTATATGATTTCAAAGTTGATTTGATATATATTTAGTATATATATTTATGTACCTCTAAAATAGTTGAAATCGAAAATTTGATTCTTAAATTTTATCTTAAAGGATGATTTCAATTGTAAAAGAGAATCAAAATTTTGAATAAATATTTAAACTTGAGATAATTAAATAAAAAAGTTTTATTTGTGTAATATTCTATTGCATTCTAATATAACTTACCTAAATTATTCAGAAGTTGAATATGTAATTGGATAATATACAATATAAAAAAATTTATAAATAAAATTCGAGTGGTTATAATAAATGTTATACACATAAATTTTAGTTATAAAAGATTAATAGAGGTAAATAGAATAAAAAGGTTAATTGAATAATATACAGTATAAATTGTGTTAAAGGAATTTTCAAATAAATTGGTATATTTTATTCAAATTGATTAATTTTGTAAATTTATTTGTTTATAAAGTTAGCATTTTTGAATAATATGTATTGTTTACTTAATTCTTTCTTTTCCCTTCTTTTTCCTTTTCGGGGACGAAAAGTTTTTAGTGGGGGAGAGTATAACAATCCTTAAAATTTGGAATTAAAAATAGTTGATTTTATAAGATTTTTGTAATTAAAATATTAAAAGAAATAGAGATTGGTTATTTAATGTGGATGTAATAACTAATTTGAATGGTAAAGAATGTAATTTAAGCTAAATTATTGATAGATTGAAGGAGATTAAAATAAATTGAAATAATGTAAATATCGAATTTATGAATGAGGTATAATATAATGAATGGAAATTGAATAAGACCATGGTCCTGTAAGTAATTGTAAATTTGGTCTGTAGACAATAAACTTATAAATGTAGTTAAAAGTAAACAGTGACAATTATTATGTGTTACATGTTTATTTAGTCTATTAAATTGAAATGAGAAGTCAATTTTTAATAAATATAAACAAAAGGTACATCAATGTGAAATGTAGTACAACGTCTAGAAGTTGTTAAATTGGAGTATATTAAGGAATGAATGGTTAACTAGGTTTTGAAGAGTAGTAATGGACTTAATAAAAAGATTTGGAATTGAATCAAATTTATGTATTGAAATTCAATCTCTAATAATTGGATCTATTGTAGTAAATGGAATTAAATATTACATTATTTGAAATTAAGATAAAATAGGAATATTAATGCACTATGGTATAAACCATGATAATTATACCGTATAATTAAATGGATTGAATAACTAGATGGAGTTAAGAATATGGATTTATTGTGAATTTAAAACTTATACTTTTTAAACTAGATAAATTACAGTGTTTTACACGCAATAAATTTCTGTACTTTTATTATATACATATTTCATATTTTTCCTGTATCCATCTCTATTTTATCTTTCTATTTTTATTTGTCTAGGCTTTTATTGTATTTATTAGAGTTTGTTTGTGTATATTCTTTTATTTAATGGCTTGGAAACGAATTAATTAGAAGTATGTTACTTTGTTTAATTAGGCATATGTTACATTTGCTTTATTTCTTGCCTTTTATTTACCTATCTATTTAATTACCTACCATAGCCACGTATATTTTTTCTAGCTGTGAAAAATCATTCCACAAATCATGTATGAGAAGATTTATTTCTCATTTCAAACTCCTCATTTTTATTTGCAATTAAGAATAAATATATACTTTCCTTTCTCCTTAATTATGCCTTTTCCGTTTCCTAGCATTTACTTCTTTGCTTGCCTTCTAAACCACTCCATCTATTAGCCATGAGAAACTTCATCAATTCACTTATAAAAATTTATTTCCCACTTCTCATATTCATTTGCATTTAATAATAAAATATATGCAAGTTTATTTCTCCTTAGCTTATTCCTTTTATTTCCTATCATTTACTCCTCCTTACCCGTTTCTTTTTTTCTTCCATCTTTAGCCATGTATTTCTTTCGATAACTCATGCATAAACAATTCTCAAAACTCCTCATTATCATTTGTGTGAAGAAAAAAATATAGCAAGCTCTAATTATTCAATGGCTTCCTCTTCTTCTTTTTCTATTTTCGTTTCTCTTTTCTTTTGTTCTTCTTCAAGCATGCCTTGGTCTCCACCTATTGCCGACCACACCACCTCCTCTCACCACCAAAGCCTAGCCGTGACCACCATGGAAGCATACATCACCAAAGTTGATAACAAACCTTAACCAAGCCATGTATTGATCACCTTTCTTTGATTTATCAAGGTTAGGTCATTTTAGTTTCTATCTTTTCATTTTTTTTTATCTATATTCTTTTGTATTGAATCATTTCTTATATATGTTATGTATTGTGTTTTTTACAAGTTCGGATCTGACCTTCATCCACTCAAAAAAATGTAGTCGTGCTTTGTCGTGCCTTTTCGTGCTTTTCGGAGTTTGGATGTGTGCTTGGTTTTGATTCTAGCTTTCAAAAAGGTGAGATTTTTCACTCTAGACAATGTACTTTTATAATTGTGAAATGATGACAAGTGAATTGTAGAAATTATTATGCTATGTTCATACATGCCCGTGATTGATTATATGATGCTAAATGTTGTTTATATATTTGTTACATCATCTGTTATGATATTATATGCTATATTGTTATATTTATTTCCTGTTTATAACACTGCAAGTTTCCTATTACTATAGGTTGAAATGATACATACCCGAACGGACTTTAGGATAAGGAAAATCACTGTGGGTTGAAATAATAGGCTCGAGTGATTTTTGTTGATTTTTTTTGTATTTATTTTTCTTGGGATTGCGGGTTTGAAATGATAGAACCTGGATTTTTCTTATTAAATTACGGACTGAAATGATACATATCTGTATTACTTGAACTAAGTTAGAAAAATATTATACAGGCCCTGGTCAATATTTTTAGAGTAATATTTTTCGAAAAATTTATTAAGTATTTTGAAATTTTGGAATATATGGAATTTTAACTTATTTGATTTAATGATTTGAAATATAAAGAGGTATCGGTTTTTATAAGTTAAAATGTTATAAGCTGGTAATTGGTTTAAAGTGTAATTTAAAAAATCTTTGTTTGGTTTTAAATAGCAATTTAAAGATTTTTTATTTGTGATAAATAATTTAATAATTATAGTTTTAAAATCTAACCTGAAATCAACCTTTAAGTTTGAAATGAGTGTGGTTGTATAATAAATGATGTATTTTGAATTGAGAAAATGAAATACAGTTTTTAATTAACGCAAGAAACATGTAAAGTCCTAATTAATGAAAACACATGTAAATTTTTAATTAATGCAAGAAACATGTAAAGTTTTAATTAATGAAAGAAACGTGTAAAGTCCTAATTAATGAGAGAACATGTAAAGTTTTTAATTAATGCAAGAAACATGTAAAGTTTTAATTAATGAAAGAAATGTGTAAGTTTTTAATTAATGAAAGAAACGTGTAAAGTCCTAATTAATGAGAGAACATGTAAAGTTTTTAATTAATGCAAGAAACGTGTAAAGTTTTAATTAATGAAAGAAACTTGTAAGTTTTTAATTAATGAAAGAAACGTGTAAAGTCCTAATTAATGAGAGAACATGTAAAGTTTTTAATTAATGCAAGAAACATATAAAGTTTTAATTAATGAAAGAAACATGTAAAGTCCTAATTAATGAAAGAAACATGTAAAGTTTTAATTATTATGGTATTGATTAAATTAATAAATGCTCTTTACTGTAGTAGAAATGTAAATTAAAATGTACATTTGATAATGTAAGTTTTAATTAGTGTAATATTGATTAAAGTGATAAATGCTCTTTATTGTAATAAATGTAAGTTAAAACGTACATTTGATATGTAAGTTGTAATTAATGTATGGCATATCTTAAATGATTAAATAATAAAGTTTTTTTATTGTAATAATAATGTAAGTTAATAAGGTACTTTTAACTTAACGTAAGAATTTTAGCTTTAAATTGTATATTACAGTAACAAAGTTTATTTAACTATAAGGCTATGATAAAACGACCATGTTAAAATTTATAAGTATATAAATACTTTGGTTATATAAAATGTTAAAGTGGAAAGTATTACGTTCCAAAAATGCTATGATTCCTTAAGGTTACATTTCCAATGTATTTTGATTTTAAGCAGTATGAATTCCAAATGATAACATTTCTAAATTGTTAGGATTTAAAAGTATTATGGTTTCAAGGTGTTTGGTTTCAAAGTTGTTATAACTTGAAAGTAATATGATTTTAGAAATGAATTTATTGGAAATTGTATTTAATTAAGAATTATCTTCAAATATATTAATTTTAAATTATTGAAATTGAAGATCTAAGAATATTACTTTATAAAGTGGTTTGGTTAAGATGATTCAAAGGAATATTTCAAGTTTGAAAAATTGAAGGAATATTCAATGATTTGTAAATTTGGGTTTTATTTAAAGGATATATTGATTTGGTTTTGGAATTTAAATGATATATTATTACTTTGGTTTTGAAATGGATATGATATTTTGGTTTTAAAGTATAAATAATTTTGAAATAAATATCCATGTGTTATAATAACGGTTGGTTGTTGAAGAGACCGGGATCGAAAGTTGTCATACTCCCTGCCAATTTCGAAAACCACTTTAACAACCGTGTACGCAGCGGAGATTCCAGAATGAAGTAGGATGGTGGCGGCGTCCCTTTGAGGTATATACGTGGACTCGACTCCCGTGAGTTGGTATAAGGTGGTTAAAACAGGAGCGATTCCGAGCCAATGAGGTCGCTTCTCTGATCGGACACACTCCTTCGATAGTATATTATGACTTTGAGATTGATTTGGTGGCCACTTTTGATTCTTTGATTTTGGGGGTGTGGCTCGAGGTGGGCGGTAGTAGCTGCTATGGTTTACCACCGGTCCGGATAGTAATTGGTATATCTACCCTGGCATTGCCTAGTTTTGCCGTATCACCTACCCTAGCGTGCCTTGTACGAGTTTGATTTGTGTCGTACCTATGGAGTATCCTCTGGTAGCCTCCCGATCAAGATGTATTACGGTACTGTATAGATTACTGGCACTATTTCGTGTTAAGGGCTATATGGGTAACCCCTTAACGCTATTTAAAAGTAAGTTTATTTTACTATACCCATCGAATCTGTATACCTCTAGATAAAATGTACGGAAGGCCACAACGCATTGCAACTCTGCTCAAGATTGTGCCAACCCCTTACTGGGTAGCGTCGAATATGATCATTATTTGGTTGCAATCAACAACCATAAAAGGGATCCTAAATCATACATAAACCGAAGATATCGCTGTAGATTAGGCAATGATAATACCTTAATAGGAGCGACCTACATAGCCCTGCAACACGTTCCAACTTTATTCGTTTACCGGTTGTGAGGCTTGAGGTTACTCTTTAACCTTTCCTCCTAGCAGACCATCTTGAAACACGAACATTGCCTTCTAGACATCCAATGCAATGATTGCATTCATCCATACAAGTTGTTCTGAGATCGGAAAAACCTTCAACATTTACTATCTTCCATTTTGGAATCACCCTTAAGAAGAATAGTACAGCCCATAAGATATTTCATAACAATCCATCATGAACATTATTAGTTTGGAGTGGTTCGGGTAAATTATACTTACCACAACCGATGTCTCCGAACTAAGTGATAATTCCTGACTATTTCAATTCCAGTTCTTTTGGAAGTATGTAACCGGTATTCGAGTCCTCACCGAGGAACTCCAATATAAACAACATACTTCCTGAGTTAAAATAGGTCAAGTTATAAATAGTGGACAATCCGCTACTTACGGTAACTATACAGAGTTCGCATATGAATAAAAATATACTTAAGCTATACATAACACATTGATAGGAATCAACCCTCCCATATCTATCACATTTCCGATATTTTGACCATACTCTATCTGCCGCCTAAATAAATTCTAGATCTCATGGATAGAGGATCAGCCTACTCATTGGCTTTTAATGTAACTATGGGATGACCTACTTCTCATAAATGTGCCACCATATTAACTTTGGTTTCATATTTGTTTGAGGTTACTTAAGGGTAATCGATAAAGAAATCCCTTGATTTAAAACATTTTTGAAAAGAAAAACAATTTTAAACAAAACCGATATTTTAGAAACAAAGCGATTTAAAACCCTTATTTATGATATAGATAATGAATTAAACCATTATTAAATAATAATTAAATCTTAATTATGACCTAATGAAATCATGATTAGATTTAATTATTCAAAAATTAATTAATAATTAATTAAATCCCTTTTTATGAATAATTGATTAATAATTAATCTTTAATAAATATTGTAATGACCTTAAATTTTTGATCCCGAAAACTCCAGATAGTTAGGAAAGAAGAAAAGAGATAGAAGAAGAAGTAACAGAAAACCAAACTCAAAATCTCACATTTGCAGCGGATAAAATATAATATCAAATAATATCAGTTATACAAAGGAAAACTATACTTGTCAAAGTACACTTTAATACATCAGAGTTACAACATATACACAAACACTGGACAAAATCAACTTGTCCTGGGTAATTCATAATCTCTCACAGCGGGAACACTCCATACGTTCCCTCCATCCAGCTCGTCTCCTGAGCTCCAGAACGTCCTTACCTGAAAAGATGTAATACTCAGTCTGACCCGAGCATTACATCAAAGTAACACCCGGGTCAGGCTGGAAACCGCGTGAGTAAACTCATCTAACATGAAATTTCAATGCATAGAACTTATTTAAAACCTGGGGTAACTCGTATCAATTTACAAATTCATAATTTGTTATAGACATCACTTATTTCACACATCAATATTCTAAGTACCAAACTTAGATTAAATGATCCAATTCACTTAAATCATTTCATTCCAGCCTATTGATTTCACATATCAATCTATATATAAAAAAGTTTGAAGCAGTTTCGAGTATTTTCTAATACCCGACCTCGGTCTCTTCGAGTCTCATGTCATCCTAACCCAAGTTATCCAAATGAAATACACTTCAAACTTTAAATATATGATGTCACTTTACACAACAATTCATCATTGATAGATCAATGTCTTGTCCGCCTGAACATATGATACCACAAAACATTTCATATCAGAGGTATCAACTCATTCAAGGCATCCAATACCATTCAATCATCCATAAACAAAGCTTGATCACTTCCAAAATTAATTTAATTAATTCTAATTAAATTACTAACCTTAATCACTTAGATTCCTTCACTTAACATTAATTAATTTCAAATCAATTAATTAATCATCCCTTAATTATCCATCTTAATTAATCACCCTGGATTAATTATCCTTCAATTACATTCAAGTAATTATCTTTAATTAATTACACAAATTAATTATTCTTAACCAAATACAGTAATTAACCTTTAATTATTTCATAAATCAATTAATTATAATTAATTACATTAATCCTTAATTACTTATATTAATTAATTACTCATAAATCACTTATCATTGATTAACTAATCTTAATTAATCAACCTTTAATTACATCATTAATTATATAAATTAATGATTCCTAATTACATTTTTAATTAATTACATTAAGTAATTAATTATTGATTAAACCACAAATATTAATCACTCTTTATTAATCTTAACCAGTAATTAACTACCATTTAATTACTTCATTAAATAAATTAATTACTCCTTAATTAATTATCTTAATTAATCCCTTAATTAATTACACAAAGTAATTATACCCAAATTACTTTTATTAACAAATCATCATTCAACTAATTACATCCAGCAATTATTTATTAACTACTTTCCTAAGTAATTGAATTTTATCAATTACATTAAGTAATTACCTATCAAACCACCCAATGATTATTCTAAATTAATTAAACTTAATTAATTAACTTAAACCTTAATTAATTAATTCAAACCCTTAATTACTAAATTAATTAACACCAAATCATTAATTAATTGAATTAATTAATTATCCATTTTAATTACCCTACTAATTTAATGAATCACAAATCATTAAGCCCTTATTAACTTTAAAATGAAAATATTCTTCTTATTTATGATTTAATTATCATTCACAACACATTTGAAAACATTTAACTTTCAAATTTATTTTCAAATTTCATTTCAAATATAGAATTTAAAATGAAAAAACCATTTACAAACTTTTAAAATCATATGCTAAAGAAACACTCATCTCATAAAGGAACTTAAAGAATTTAAACTAAATTTGCTTTTAAATTCTAACCATCGAAAATACGCTTTAAACAATTAAAGTTGTTAAAACAATTTGATTTATAAAACTTAATTTAAATTTTAAAACTAGGATACAAACTCAGTTTTGAATCCATACTTTAAATTGGGTTTTAAACTCTGTTTTAAAACTTGCTTTCAAATTTAAAATCAAATTTGAAATTTGAAAACAGACAGGTTTCTAGAGACACCTGTAACCACCCTTATACCCCAGCCCTCTTCTATTGCTTCGAGTAAAATCCTTAATTACTTCGAGCAATTACTCGAATTACTGGAGATAAACTCGAGTCCAAAAAAAAACACTACAACACCCCAACCTTCACCAGACACAACCACTGCACCGTGCATATGCACTGTCAGGACCAGATTCTTCGACTTTCGAAAATCGACATTAATACGTCCTCTGTATCAACTGCCGAGCAATCGAAGGCCGAAAAACCAAACCATTAAGGTTTAAGAAGAAGAAAAAGATAGAAGAAGTAAGAAAGAAGAAGCAACAGAACAATATCAGAATCTCACAATTGCAGCGGAACAACATATAATAGATAAATGAATAATCTTTAAATCAAAAGAACTGTACATTTTATACATTACATCATCAGAGTCAACTTACAACACAACACAACTGGACAATTATATGAACTTGTCCTTACAAGTGGATACACAGCGGAAAAGATAATATCATATACAATGGATATGTTTCGCCATCCAAATCGTCTCTTGAGCTCCACAGTACCTCATGAATTCCAGAATATCCTGATAACCTGAATCTAGGATGCCCGTGTGTAAAATGATGGGCACCTAGAGTTTAGGAAGGGAACAATAAACTCTAGGTTAGTCATGGGACTGGTGTAAGAACTTAAAACAGTTTATCTTTAAAAAAACAAACAAAGAAATATTTTAAAATAGATCCGCAATGTTTTTAGAAAATATAACTACGATAAGGCCTCCCGCCACACACACAATGCAAACGCAGAATTGGAGGATATTTCTCCTTATGATAGTCAAACATGCTTGATACGCACAAAAATTTCTTTGATATTATTATTATAAGTGCACAGTGGAAAACCTTTCGAAAGTATGATATAAATCTTAGCCAGCATACGTACCATTATAGTATGCCTACTATAGCTGCCATATTAAATGGCAGGTTCTACAACCAAAACCGTACACGGCTCGTATTGTTTCTTTGGATTTTCCAACAAATGATCAGGCTAAGGAACTTCCTATTGCCACATGGGAACGCCTATGGCGGGATGCCCCGAGAACCTAACCGGATCTCTGCCAACACAAGGCCGGGTTACCTCTGCAAAAATAGGTAACTACTAACACGAGTATGTCATCCCCCGGTTGTAAACAACCTTTATTTGAGGATCCTCAATACCAACAACCACAATGTAATAAATTTACAGCAACAACATAGGTTAAGTATCTGGGCTCCATACCATGATACCACTTCTATCCAGACGGAAATGAATGTAACAACCCAGGGTTTTGTAACAATTAATTATCGTCAAATTGACGATTAAATTGGTAGCTAATTGCTGTTAGGAGTATGTAATCGGGTTTAAATTCTTTTATAAATTTGTTAAAGGATTTGTGGGCTTTAAAATAATCTTGGCCCATGATTTTGTGGTGCTGTGATAATTAACTAAGGCCGATGCTCGTTCCTCCCCCATTCATTTTCGAAAACCCTAAACAAAACGAACGAAAGAAAATAAATGGCGGCTCGTTTGTTCCTCTTCCCCTGCACGAAGTTAGGGCTTTGCAATTCGAACGCGTTGACTTCTGTAGCTCGATCGAATGGCGATTCGACCTGGCTTTGTAGATCGATGCTCTCTCCGCGTTGCTCACGGCCGCATCTATTTGGTCGAGTTCGAAACAAGGTGAGTGATTTTCTCACTCACATCTAATTCAAAGTCGTATAATCCTTTGTTACTTGATTTCCATGGCTTTGATTTTAGTTTGGAACTACTGCTTTGAATTCTATGGCATTCGATTGGATTCTGTTTGGCCTTCGGCCATTTTTAGAATTCGTCGCTTGATTGACACGGTTTAAAATACTCGGCTTTGACTTGATTATGAACTTTGTTTTCTCAGCTCAGGCATTCTTGTCTGTATGTTTTAGCATATTGCCACTATGTTGGTTTGACTCTGGTCATTTTGTATTCATTCCTGAGCATTTTTGACCTGCTGTTTTGTTGCACATATATATGTTCATACATTGGTTGGTCTGGTCATTCCAGTTCAATGTATTAGGTTTTTTTCATTTGAGTTTTCATTAATTGATTTCACTGGTCTGGCTTGTTGCTGTCTTGGTCATAACTTCATTTGAGGTCCAGTCTGGATCATATATGTTGACTTGAGTCTGTTGTGCTTGTGCATTGACTTTGGTCTTGTTTGGTGCTACGGTCTTTGACTTGTGAAATGCTTTGTCGAATTTGCATTGTTTGGTCTGGCCATTCTTTGTTTCAGATCTGTGAATATCTTCTTGTATGCTTGGAGTCTCTCTTCAACCATATTGATAGTATTTGGTCTGGACATTGTTGTATTGTGATTTTATTTGTATTGCATTTGGGTTGAACCTGACTTTTCCTTAGGTTCGACCTTGTGCTCATTTGTGAACTTTCATTGAGCTTTTGTGTATTTCATCACTGTAGTGGCGAGGCAGTACACGCGTGCGTGTACTATAGCCAAATAGATGTGACGTTTTGAATTGATATTTCAATTACTTGAATTGTTTTGTGTGTCCAATTCAATATTTTGAAATTGCATTTGGAATTGGTTTGGTTTGATCATTTTGTTGTTGTCTAATTATCTATTTTATAATTAGATTATGAGTTTCTAATTATTTATTTAATAATTAGATTTTGTTGTTAATTTCCGTTTAGGCAATTCTGTTGTTCTCTAAATTATCTTCATTGATAATCCTTTCATTTATCTTGGTTGATAATTTGAATTTGCTGATTTGTTGTTTAACACTGTTACGTGTTATATTTACCGTTATCCGGTTTCTTTTTTTTAAAGGATCGGATAGGTGAGATTTTTGTGACTGTCGTCTATTTGTTATCTATTTATTATTACTTCTGTGCATTAATAACTGAGTTTGAATTAGATTGACCCGTGTATTATTTTCCTTTGAATTTAATACTCGGGTCAGACCGAGTTATTACAGGTTGTAGATATCTTGCTTTGGGTTGCCGCTTGAGCTATGAAGTCACTCCATATCTTTCGGAGTAGTCGTTGTCATAGTATAGGAAGATATGTATTCATGTATATTATTCACGATAATGTACTTGTATATGTAACTTCCAAAGTCGACAGTTGTAGTTGTATCATATGTATGGTATCACATGTATTGTAACTGACATCAGTTATTATATATATGAGACTTTTTATTATCTGTGTTCCGCATTTAGCTTATCTGTGTTATTATTATATATGTTGTCCTAAACTATTATGAACCATTGTAGTTTTTTTTATACTGGAATTGAATGTGTCGATGGGAGTAAATAAACAGAGATGAAAAATATATATACCACTCCTATCGAGATAATCAATACTAGTGTAAGGCCTAACTACGGATGGCCGCTCCTATCCAGCCTTATTCTTCGTAATAACAGATAGTATTTCCTTTAATACTCTTTGTTATTGTCAGCATAGAGGTGGGGCGCCACAGTTGGTATCAGAGCTAGGGGTTTATGGACATACTATAAAACATAACTTAGATGGAACCTGTGTTACAACTATTTGTTGATGTTTGTTTGTGCCTTGAGTCAAAACTAAAGCTTTGAAATTATGATGAAATTTTTAAATATCTTTTTCTAAAAATAAAAATGAAACTGTGTTTTGATGATCGAGTAATTTGTGTTCTTTTTATCAGAGTACGTAGAGGAAACAGTGAGACTGCCTTCGCTGAGTACAGCTGATAACCCTTTTGATTAAAAAAAATCAAATTATGAAAATGAAATTAAATTCATTATATTGTTACATAGATGTGATTATTTTTGTTTTCTTTGAAAATTTCAAATCCGATTGAGGATCCGAAGCGATTGTAGTTATGTGATTTTGTTGAAATTTTTGCTGTTTTGAATTATCTTCATTGAAGATATATTTGAGTGGTTTCTTTGTTCATTTTATAGTATACGTGCAAATTTGAGTTGCACGTTACTGCATTAATTTTACGTTGAACCGGTGTTTGGTTTAAACGTATTTTGTTGCCGTTATTTTTATAACGGGATTTTTATGCCGTTGCTAAATTTTTGAAGCGTGGTGTTTTGTTGACCTTTTTAATGAATGGAAATTCACTGGTGTTATATTTTGATGCGAATTATTTTGTTGAAATTTTGACGTATAATAATTACTGTCTCTTTGACTTCAGTAACCGTCAAATTTAAGTGGCTTTTCAAGCGGTTATCCCGCAATACTGATTTTGAGATCTGTTTTTATGGTGTTTTGAGAAGTACAATTTCCTTATCGAATTTGTTACAGATGTTGCTGTTTTAATCACGTATTTTAAAAATCGTTTTAAAATAAAATTGTTTTCCAAAATTTCTACAGTTTGCGCTTTCAAAAGAATGAGGAAACGATTTAAACGCTTCAGCAAAATTGAGGACTATGAACCCTCACTTTTACTGATTCGCTTAATTTCGGACTTGTCCGTTTGAGAACGTAAAATGCTATTTATTTAAAATACACAATTTTGCACTTTCAAGGAAACGATGAAGAGAATTAAATGATTTAGTAAAACTCGTGGTATGGGATATGTGCGTTTGCTATTTTGGTTAATTCCGGACTCGTTAATTGAAATATTTGCTGTTTTAATGATTTTGATGATTTTCGTGTGCTTTCGAGCCACTTTGTTGGACCTTCGGGTCATATGTTGGACCTTCGGGTCAAATACAAGTACTAGACCTTCAGGTCATATGTTGGACCTTCGGGTCATATGTTGGGCGCCAAAATTATGTTGACAGTACTTGGTAGGCTTCGGCCATACGTTGATGCACGTGCTGCATAGCTTAGACTCGCCATATGATGGGATCGATCCACCTTTTACGTTGATTTTCTAGAGTATCTTAATTGATTTCTCGATATTTGTTGTTTTTAATTATCTACAGGTAATTAGATATTTGCTGTTATGAGATTAAATTATCGTATCGATAATATTTGCTGTTATGAGTTCTGATTATCGTTTTGATAATTAGATATTTGTTGTTTCTGATTATCGTTTTTGATAATTAGATATTTGTTGTTTCTAATTATTGTTTTTGATAATTAGATATTTATTGATTCTGATTATCGTTTTTGATAATTGGATATTTGTTAATTTGAGATTTCTGATTATCGTTTGTGATAATTAGATAGTTGTTGATTTGAGATTTCTGATTATCGTTTGTGATAATTAGATATTTGTTGATTTGAGATTTCTGATTATCGTTTTTGATAATTGGATATTTGTTGATTTGAGATTTCTGATTATCGTTTGTGATAATTAGATATTTGTTGATTTGAGATTTCAGATTATCGTTTGTGATAATTAGATATTTGTTGATTTGAGATTTCAAATTATTGTTTTGATAGTTAGATATTTGTTGATTTCTGATTATCGTTTTATATAGTTGGATATTTGTTGATTTGAGATTTCTGATTATCATTTGTGATAATTAGATATTTTTTGATTTGAGATTTCTGATTATAGTTTGTGATAATTAAATATTTGTTGATTTGAGATTTCTGATTATCGTTTGTGATAATTAGATATTTGTTGATTTGATATTTCTGATTACCGTTTGTGATAATTAGATATTTGTTGATTTGAGATTTCTGATTATCGTTTTTGATAATTAGATATTTGCTGCTATGAGTTCTGATTATCATTTTTGATAATTAGATATTTGTTGATTTGAGATTTCTGATTATCGTTTTTGATAATTAGATATTTTTTGATTCTGATTATCGTTTTTGATAATTAGATATTTGCTGTTATAAGTTCTGATTATCGTTTTTGATAATTAGATAATTGTTGATTCTGATTATTGTTTTTGATAATTGGATATTTGTTGATTTGAGATTTCTGATTATCGTTTGTGATAATTAGATATTTGTTGATTTGAGATTTCTGATTATCGTTTGTGATAATTAGATATTTATTGATTTGAGATTTATGATTATCGTTTGTGATAATTAGATATTTGTTGATTTGAGATTTCAGATTATCGTTTTTGATAATTAGATATTTGTTGATTTGAGATTTCTGATTATCGTTTTTGATAATTAGATATTTGTGTTTTCTGATTATCTATTTGATGATTGGATTTTGTTGAGAATTTGTGAATTTCTTTTATGGAATTAAAAGATTTCTTTGGCGTGTGTGTTCTTGACCTTTATTTTTCTAGCTTAACCAGTTTATGTCAGAAAAATAATGGTTATTGACGACCTTAATTATGAAAATTGCGGGGACGCAATTTTTATAAGGAGGGGAGTCTGTAACAACCCGGGGTTTTGTAACAATTAATTATCGTCAAATTGACGATTAAATTGGTAGCTAATTGCTATTAGGAGTTTGTAATTTGGTTGAAATTCTTTTATAAATTTGTTAAAGGATTTGTGGGCTTTAAAATAATCTTGGCACATGATTTTGTGGTGTTGTGATAATTAACTGGGGACGATGCTCGTTCCTTCCCCATTCATTTTCAAAAACCCTAAACAAAAAGAATGAAAGAAAATAAATGGCGGCTCGTTTGTTCCTCTTCCCTTGCACGAAGTTAGGGCTTTGCAATTCGAAGGCGATGACTTCTGTAGCTCGACCGAATGGTGATTCAACCTGGCTTTGTAGATCGATGCTCTCTTCGCGTTGCTCACGGCCGCATCTATTTGGTCTAGTTCGAAACAAGGTGAGTGATTTTCTCACTCACATCTAATTCAAAGTCGTATAATCCTTTGTTACTTGATTTCCATGGCTTTGATTTTAGTTTGGAACTGCTGCTTTGAATTCTCTAGCATTTGATTGGATTCTGTTTGGCCTTCGGCCATTTTTGGAATTCGTTGCTTGATTGACACGGTTTAAAATACTCGGCTTTTGGTTATGAACTTTGTTTTCTCAGCTCAGGCATTCTTATCTGTATGTTTTAGCATATTGCCGCTATGTTGGTTCAACTCTGGTCATTTTGTGTTCATTCCTGAGCATTTTCGACCTGTTGTTTTGTTGCACATATATATGTTCATACATTGGTTGGTCTGGTTATTCCAGTTCAACGTATTTGGTTTTGTTCAATTGAGTTTTCATTAATTGATTGCACTGGTCTGGTTTGTTACTGTCCTAGTCGTAACTTCATTTAAGGTCCAGTCTGGATCATATATGTTGACTTGAGTCTGTTGTGCTTGTGCATTGACTTTGGTCTTGTTTGGTGCTACGGTCTTTGACTTGTGAAATGCTTTGTCGAATTCATTTGCATTGCATTGTTTGATCTGGCCATTCTTTGTTTCAGATCTGTGCATATCTTCTTGTATGCTTGGAATCTCTGTTCGACCATATTGATAGTATTTGGTCTGGACATTATTGTATTGTGATTTTATTTGTATTGCATTTGGGTTGAACCTGACTTTTCCTTGGGTTTGACCTTGTGCTCGTTTGTGAACTTTCATTGAGCTTTTGTGTATTACATCACTGTAGTGGCGAGGCAGTACACGCGTGCGTGTACTACAGCCAAACAGATGTGACGTTTTGAATTGATATTTCAATTACTTGAATTGTTTTGTGTGTCCAATTCAATATTTTGAAATTGCATTTTGAATTGGTTTGATTTGATCATTTTGTTGTTGTCTAATTATCTATTTGACAATTAGATTATGAGTTTCTAATTATTTATTTAATAATTAGATTTTGTTGTTAATTGCCATTTAGGAAATTTTGTTGTTCTCTAAATTATCTTCATTGATAATCCTTTCATTTATCTTGGTTGATAATTTGAATTTGCTGATTTGTTGTTTAACGCTGTTACGTGTTATATTTACCGTTATCTGATGTCTTTTTTTAAAGGATCGGATAGGTGAGATTTTTGTGACTGTCGTCTATTTGTTATCTATTTATTATTGCTTCTGTCATTAATAACCGAGTTTGGATTCGACCGACCCGTGTATTATTTTCCTTTGAATTTAATACTCGGGTCAGACCGAGTTATTACAGGTTGTAGATATCTTGCTTTGGGTTGCTGCTTGAGCTATGAAGTCACTTCATATCTTTCGGAGTAGTCGTTGTCATAGTATAGGAAGATATGTATTCATGTATATTATTCACGATAATGTACTTGTACATGTAACTTCCAAAGTCGATAGTTGTAGTTGTATCATATGTATGGTATCACATGTATTGTAAGTGACATCAGTTATTATATATATGAGACTTTTTATTATCTATGTTCCGCATTTAGCTTATCTGTGTTATTATTATATATGTTGTCCTAAACTATTATGAACCATCGTAATTTTTTTATAATGGAATTGAATGTGTCGATGGGAGTAAATAAACAGAGATGAAAAATATATATACCACTCCTATCGAGATAATCAATACTAGTGTAAGGCCTAACTACGGATGGCCGCTCCTATCCAGCCTTATTCTTCGTAATAACAGACAGTATTTCCTTTAATACTCTTTGTTATTGTGAGCATAGAGGTGGGGAGCCACAATGAACATACCCTAAGGGGTGCTACCCCCTAAAACCTTGCTGCTTTCTTCCTGTTTCGACCATTCTGGGGTGTGAGGTCCGATGAAGTCTCGTCCACAAAGCTACGCTTTTCACAAAAGCCGTGCTTCGATCAACAAATGATCAGCAGCACTACGTATGCCACATTACCAAATTGGGAATGTATCACTAGTAACCATCAACTACATAACCTCTGAGCTCATACGTCTCAGAGAAGGGTGTTAAGCTAAAAGAATAAATTCTCCGCCACCAACAGAAGTGTATTTGTTAGAAACCAGCTTTACATCTCAAATTGTAACGTCAGACACACATCCATACGAGTCCGTTCCGGGATCGAATGGAACCAAAGGCACTTCCAAAGAAGCCCTTGCAATCCAGATATTCACTAATCACGTCCGGAATTCCCATCACAAAGTGTGATAAAATCTCTATATCGGAGATCAGCCGATGCAGAGACATTCGACGGTAATCCTTCCGTTTTCGAAAATATCTGGTCTTCAAATGCTATCCATTACGATTATCACTATTCGGAATGGGATTTATGACCCAAAGGTCCCCTCCCGGCTAAACCGAATAACGAGCGCTTATTTTAAAATAAGTGTAGCATTCAAATTCAAGCAAATCACAACAAATACCCATTTAAAGGTAAATATTGATAATCAGTTATTTAACTATCAATCAACATTCACAACAATTTCTAGATTTAAATAATTTTCACAATTATTTATTTTCAAAATATCTTCGCAAGATATATTTTCACACTTCAACCGTTTGAAAACAAATTTCAAATCACATTTCACCTATACAACTTTTGAAAACAAATTTCAAATCATTTTCCTTACGCGGAAACACTTCCAAATATTTATTCATTTTTACTGGAAATCTACCGAGTTCAAATACTTTAAATAATTTATAACACTTATCCAAAATATATCGAGAAAACACTTTGAAATAAAAATATTATTTTTTTAACACTTTACTTAAAAGGTTAGTTATAAAAATATTATACCAATATTACCTATAACTTAAGTCCAAACTAATTTCCAAAATAAAATTAGTAGATAGAGTACAATTATTTAAATAACTATTTTCTAAAACAATTATTG